>CM074734.1:4513810-5113810 GCA_037367245.1 Phrynocephalus guinanensis | reverse complement strand
TCTGTGCCAGCTGCCCTTTGGTTTTAAAAGAAAGGGTGGCATACAAGTATGAACAACAGAATAAATAATTCATCCTTTTTTTAAAATGAAAAAAAAAAAGGTATGCTGAGAAATTGCTCTTGGAGGAATTTCCTCTTCTCCCTCAGGCTTAACAATTTTAATTGGAAATGTGATTTTTTTACTCAAAGTTGTAAAAACTCATTACAGTCCAGCCCACGAGCTGTGAAACCTCTGGTGTTTTTTTTTTTTTTTTTTGCCCCTGGTGTGGAGGAAAACACACACACACACACACACACACACACACACACACACACACACACACACACACACACACACACACACACACACACACACAAACACTTCAACTCAACCCAAATGGATGCTGAATGGGAGGTGATTGGAGAGGGGGGGGGAGGAGAGGATTGCAACTTACCGCCTAGGCATATTTTTTGAACTACCCTTTGCTTCTTTGGCAGAAGCAGCAGCCTCTGGTTGATTCAAAGGAGAGGATTTCGCGTTCCCTCTGCTTGATGTGCAGCCACACATCTTTCACTACAGACCGGCCAGTGTTTATGATCTCTAAGCAACCTAAGTGCCTGTAAACGGGCAAACCACGAGCCTGAGTGCTGTGAAGGGTGAAAGGGGCACAGCTGGTTGGCCAACCAGGCCCATCAATCATGGAAATGCTTGCTGGTCATTGAGTGGTGGAATAATCCTCCAACTGGATGGGAAGTAATACAGATCAACCTAAGTGCCTCCCTCATGAGAGACTCAGGGTGTTTCAAGCACTTTTGAGTCCTGTTTGGGGGCATGTGTGGGTGAGAGAAAATGATAAAGGTGGCTGACAAGTGCTTTTTTAAAAGGCTGGAGGTAGGGTAGAAGAGAAGCACACTCCATTCCATAAAAACACCAGTAGTTAACTTAAATCCTGAGAAGTGTGTTAAGCTTCCTCACTCTTGCCATCCTAAAACCACAAAATCTGGACAGGAGGCCCATTGCTCAATGAGTTACACTGCAGCTTTAATGCCATGTTTGAAAGTTCCTGCAGAGGAAATGGACTGGATAGGGAGTTCACACCTCGCTGTCCTTTATGGGCAACAGTCATTCAGGCATTGTGCCTGAAAACGGGGAAGGGACTAAATATGGGCTTGGATGCATTCTGTACATGGAGTCTGTCCCATTGGCGTGATGAGCACAATGTTCTGGAGAGGAGACTGTAAGCACATTTCACTAAGGCCCAGGCACAGCTTTTGATCTCACACCCAGCTGAACGCACTTGTTCTTGAACTGCTGGCAGGGCGGTCCAGGGACATCTGTTTTCTGGTGATCACACAGCATAAGAGCCTTTGGGCTCCAGCTCTCCCCCAGCCGGTGTCCAAATTTTACCGTTTTGGTCCAGCAATAAGCCTAATACATTTTGGGGGATGGGCTCAAGTGACAGAGGAAAGGGATGCTCTAAGGGAGATCACTCCCTGTCTGGTCACACCTTTCTGGCCTCCTCTCACTATCTTCCATTAAGGTGGGAGGGATATGGGGGTGCAGGCTGTGTGGATTCCATAGCCCAGTGGATCCTAACCTTGGCTCCCCAAATGCCTTTGACTGCAGCTCCCAGAGACCCTGGCCAGCACAGCTAGTGGTGAAGGCTTCTGGGAATATTTGGGGACCCAAGGTTGGAAGCCACTGATACAATTCTTTTCAAATTTGCAAGCATTTGCATCCCCTCTTTCAAACCTCATGTTTGCCTCAAAGCACTGCACACAAGAGCAGGAGAAACAACATGTTGCAGAAGGGCTGTCTTAGTATGCTGAAGCAACTTAAGAAAGAGTGCTGAGTCCAGCTGCAGCCCATGACTAAAGCAGACTCATGGAAATGAATGTGCAACACCACAGAAGTTCCCATTGACTTCAGTGGGTCTGCTCTCAAGTCAGATTTAGCCCTGACCGACAAAGGTAACAGCATCGGGTTTCTCCTGTTTTGCTAGAAACGGGCTGAAGAAAGTCTATGCCATAGCATATTTACTTTGAGAGCCTTTATGGTATCGGCTGACAGGACTGCTGTGGCAATGAATTTTCATTTTTATACTCCCAAAAACCTTATTAGCAGCAAACCAAAACAAAGTGTGACTATATATTTTTAAAACATTTTCCTTTTGAAAACCCAATTGAAAAACAATATCCTGCTCCCTGCTATTTGTAACTAGAAGCTGCCTTGAAAACGAAGAAAATTAATTACTGCTTAATATCTGTGAAGGATGGGTCTTTTGTGGTGCAGGGCAGTGAACCTCCCACGAACTGTATTTTGCTTCTTTCTGCTAGTGCACCAGCTGTTGTTCCCTGTTTCCAAGCTTACTTCCACAATCACAGCTCGTAGAAGCTCCCTTCTTTTTTCTTCACATCACACGCTAGAGTCTCTCAACACCATATCTTGTGGCAAGTTCTCAAATTTTGGGCAGCCTCCTGTTGGCAAACAGGGGGCATAACTGCTGCAGGAGTGCACCTGCTTGTGCTTTGCTCAGCCTCTGGCTCCTAGAGGGTCGAACCAGCTATTCCCCAGTTCATAGGGCGTTTATACACGACCCCTAAGCTGCGCTGCAAATGGCTCCCAGCTCCGGAGCTTAGAAATGTTTCCCCACCAGCTCCGGAGTTTAGAGAAAATTAAGTGTGACCACGCCCCCATAAGCGCGACCCAGCGCACCTTTCATGTACTTGCTCTCAGCAGATGAAAATTCCTTGATGCGGATAAGAGTGCCGGGCTCTCCTCGCTTGTCTGTTGTTTTTTTGCCTCCCGCCCCTTTAAGAGCCCCTTGAGAAGGAACCAGGAAGTAACGGGGCTCATGGTAACTTCGACCGGCACCGGCAGGTTAGTAAAGGCTTCTTTTGTCCTTTTTTTCCCTCCCTCCCCTCACGCCGACAGGAGCAGGAAGTGCTGAGGGGTGGGGACGCAGGAACAGAAATGAACCCCCAAGATCTCTGGTCCGAATTTAAGGGACCAGCGGATCTTAGGGGTTGTGTGAAAAGGCCCATAGCCACAGGGCTTCTCCTTGTATAGTGAGTGAGGAAGCGAACAGCAAACAAGAGGGAAAGAAGGACTGTGTCTGCCTGTGTAACAACCAGTATTAATGGATGACTTTCAGCTCCTACAGCCAGATGATGTGGTCAGGATCCTTGGGGAGGTGAGGGCCACCACATGTCTGTTGGATCCTTGCCCCTCATGGATCATAAAAGCTGCCAGAGAAGGTATGGCAGACCGGTTAGGAAGAGTAGTAAATGCCTCCTTACAACAGGGCAGGAGGAGTCAATAGTAAAACCACTGTTTAAAAAGCCCTCCTTAGACCCAATGAAACTGAACAATTACTGACCAGTATTGAATATCCCATTCTCAGGGAAAATTCTAGAGTGGGTTGTGGCCTTGCAGCTCCAGAGGTTTCTGGATGAGATAAACTACCTGGATCCATTTCAGTCTGGTTTCTGGTCTGGCTAAGGGACTAAGACAGCACTGGTTGCATTGGTAGATGACTTACGCAGGGAAATGGATCAGGGGTTTTGGTCCCTCAATTCCCTGTTCTCCATATCTGAATATGTCTTTAATTGTACTGGACTGTCTTATTCTGTAAGCTGTCTTGGTTCCTTTTTCCAAGGAGAAAGGTGGGGTTAAAAATACTCTAAAACAATCAATCAATCAAACAAACAAACAAGCAAACAAACAAATGTTTGTGTGTGTGTGTGTGTGTGTGTGTGTGTGTGTGTGTGTGTGTGTGTGTGTGTGTGTGTGTGTGTGTGTGTGTGAGGGGGACACCCCACAACCTGGCTTCCATCCTCTGTGCTTATATAGTGAACCGTTTCTGAATTCTTCATATTTTTTCTGTACAATATATAATTATGAAGCAAGCAATAACCATGGCTTTTGATCTGAGAGACTGACAGAGCTCCTTTGAACTCTGTTATTTATCAGCGAGACTAGTGGTATTTGCAACTGTCATGCAATTTTCTGTAGAGAAGGACTTTACAGTCATGATGTAAAATGAAAGCACACACTGTTCTATTTTGTTTAAGCTGCCGTGCAGCTTGTTATTTCTGTTGCCGCAGACTAATACATTTACCCTTTTTGGAAAGTATGATGTATATTACAGTCAGGTTAGACCTTTTCAAAAGTTAAAATAAAGAAGAGCTGCAACATCATCCCACAGCGGTCTTTACTTCCACAGATCTTCACTACTATCTGTGCTCAATTTCAGTTGTCCCTATGGGGGAAAAAGTCATTTGAGGTACCTGTCCAGATGTTAAGATCCTCTGGAAACATTCCTTTGGGAATATCACAACTGGCAAAGATTTCTTTTTAAAAAAGGAACACAAGAAAAGACTTTTCTCTTATATTACGCCCAGAGTATGAAATGTACTTCCTGCAGAGTTATCTGGAAGTTGAGCCATGGCTGCAGTTAAAATGACTGTCTTACCTAAATTACTCTTTTTATTTCAATGTCTACCTATATTACCAAACTTCAAGATTATTTCAGACCTGGAAAAGAGTATACATGTGTTTATATGGCAAAAGAAAAAAGCAAGGATTAGAAATGTTTATTTACAGGACAGAACTAAAGCTGGTGGTTTTGCTCTGCCCAATTTGGTGTTGTATTATAAGGCAGCTGCTATGACTTGGGTTAAAGACTGGATCTTGATGACAAATAATAGAACACTGCAGCTGAAGAGTCATGATTTAGATAGGGGCTGGCATCATTATGTATGGTATAAGGGTAATATACTGTACCTACCCTTTTCAAAAAGCATTGGATAAGGAATGCCTTAATTAAAATATGGCTATCCATAAAAAAACAGTTTTATCCTAAAGCACCAACGTGGCTATCTCCGTTAGGAGCGATAACTAGTTCTCTTACAAGTGTAAGCCTTAAACCTCTAACCTATAGACAACATTTGAATGCTGATTGCTCCTTGAAGCCACTAGCAAAATTAATATCTGAAGGTCACAAGTTAGATTGGTGGAAGTACCAACAAATATACTCACACTTTAAAAATCTCACCAAAGAGGGGGGATTTATGACTAATGACACTCCACTTGACAAAATACTATCTTCTGGCGATTCAAAGCTTCTTAGTAAATTCTATAGTATTCTGCTAAATGAAAAAATGATTGATACATTGGTAAAAGATACCATGATAAGATGGGCAGAAAAGTTTGGCTATCCTATTCATCTAAACAAATGGGACTCCTTGTGGAATACGGTTAAACTTTTTAAATATATAGCCTTCAAGGAAAATTGTTATAAGATGTTTTATAGAGGGCATTTCTCCCCCCACCGTTTATCTAAGATGTATAATTGCTCACCCAAATGCTGGAAATGTAAACATGACAGTGGTACCTTTTATCATATGTGGTGGACATGTAAAGAGGCAAAGGCATACTAAATAATGGTAAAATTATTTTTAGAAAGATATTTGAAGATTAAGTTAGAGCTTAGACCAGAATTTTTTCTATTAAATATAATAGATATCAATATCTCATATGACCAGAAATATGTACTTCATCATGTAATAGTTGCAGCAAGGATATTGTATGCGAAATTTTGGAAACAACCAGAAGTGCCAACAGAGAGAAACCTCCACGAAAAGATAAGAGAATGTATTGAAATCGACAGGCTCTCTGGTTTTCTAAAGGGAGACTACGAAGAGATTTCAAAAAAAAAAGATGGCAAGAAGTAACAAACTTATTAGTATTGTGATACTATTTGGTGATTTGTTAATATGCTAAATGGTTATTTTTGACTTGATATACTCAATGGAATTTTTATAGTATATTTCCCCCCCTCCCACATTCCCCCCTTCTTCTCCCTAAAAAACCCATCAAAATTACTTAAATGGAAGTTGAGCCATGGCAACTGGACTTCTTTTCTTGTGAGAATGAAATGTTTAACTGCAAATCCAAGCAGCTTCGTCAGTCTGAGGAAAGTTAGTGACAAGGCCTCCAATTTATAGTTCACCTTGGTTTCACGTCACCCTGGTGATCATGTCTTACCATTAACTTTCCTCAGACTGAGGAAGCTGCTTGGATGAGCAGTGAAACATTTAGATCTCATAAGAACTCCAGTTGCCATTACTCAACTTCTAGATAACTTCACCTGGATGATGGAGAATCTTCACAGGTCCATTTTGAGTTGCATCCCCAGTGTTCTGCTTTTAGGAAAGGTTTGAAGGCCACTATCTACTAACAGGTTTTCTGTACGTTTTAAGTTTACTGATTTTATTTTAAAAATTAAATTATCATTTGAATGATAATTTTTGATATCAAAAATTATAATTTGAATTTATTTATTTATTTATTTATTTATTTATTTATTTATTTATTTATATACCACCCATCTTCCCAAAAGAACTCCAGACGGTTAACAATGAGGGCAAAGCAAACCCAGTGAAAAAACAATGCATCAAACAACACAAGAAAGGAAATAAAAATAGAAAATAGGGAATATAAAATATAAAAATGAATAGACAAGGTAGTCAAAAGAGCACAGTGTCATTCTCTACTCATCATAGGCATGATGATGTCCAACTTCAAGTATGAGAGGAATGAAGAAGACTGAATGATTTATTTTGCTGGTTATTTCAGTTGCTTTATTTAATTTGTCTTTTGTGAAATTCTTAACTGCTCTGATCACTAAGTTTTGTGAGAGGACGGGATAGAAATGTAAAAGCAATAAATCAATTAATATTTTTTTCCATTTATTTCTTCCAAATGGGTAGCAGGTAACTTCAGCATAAAATGACATCCTGCATAAAACCAGTGGATATTCCAAAAAAAGGCACAAGTCAGAAATTTCCTTTCATTCTCTTCACAAATCTACACCACTGTGCAGCTATAACCTAATGACACAGTAAGAAGGCTGAACAGATGGTCCAAAGAATTAAATTGTTTCTCTCGCATACTGTGGAAATGAAATGACTGAAGTCAGGTTGAATAAAGACGTTGGCTAGCTGCACTATTCTAAGTTCTTAATAATCTTTTTCAAAGTCTGAGAAAAGTTTTTTTTAAATTGTCATTTATACTGCAGCTCCTTTCACACACACACACACACCTCTGTCCTTTTCAGAACTGTTTAAATTTCTTGAGGTTTCTAGTGCTTTCTTTAAGGAAGGCTTATGAATAAAAAGAATCTGTAATGGCAGTGCTGCTGCCAAAATAATGCAATCCATACTCATTATCCCTTCAATTAACACACTTAAATTACATACGAATGTATTGGCTCCCAGCTTGAAAACTAGAGGAAGAGTTGAGATAAAGTGGGAGCCATTATCCTTATTTCCCCCTCCCCTGATCAATTCAACTTTTATACCAAGGCATGAAATGTTTTGTATCTGGGTCTGAATTAAGGCACCAAGCTACTGGGAAGGTCTGAGCTATCATTGTTGCATATCTACTAATTTTAGAAGCTGACTTGTAAAAGGAATTGGTGACATGACTTGAAGTGAATGTGGGCCACAGCTTGGAAATCATCTGCTAAGCACTAATTTGTCACTTCAAAGTCTTAACAATATGTTTTTGTATTAGCATCACAAAATTACTGGCATTATGAAGTTGGTACGCAATGGCAAACAGCCAAATGGACTTCTTAAGTTATTGTGGCAATGTGTTGCTTGGATTTGTCCGAAATGCATTATGCCAGCAGATGTCACTTAGGCTGCTATCTCACCTGGGTTTTGATCCTGATCTTCTAAAGTTCCGGCTTTTCCTCTTTGTCCCATCACGTGATTGAATAAGTGGGACAGGAGTTCCCACGTCCAAAGCTGGTTTTTTAATTTTAAAGTGCAGTTCAGCCCCCTTGGCCAGCAGGTGGTGCTAGCATTTGAAAAAAATGGACCACTTGGCTGGAGGAAATTAAGGCTTAGGGCACCCGATTGAACTTCCTGTTGCTCCAATGTGCAGGAAAATTTTTAAAAAATAGTCCATCGGCCACAGGAACACCCGGTCGGTGCTATGAAAAAAGAAAGAAAAAGAAACCTGGATCATCTGTGTGGTCCCACGGCATCTGCCTCCTTAAAAGCTGGATTTTCAAAGCGAGGCAAAAAATTCCCTACCTCTTGGGTGAGTCACAGAAACCTCGCTTAAAGGGACATTACAGGCTTTTCTTTTTTCTTTTTTTTTCAAAAAGCCCGGTGGCCGTGGGGACAGCATTTTTTAGACACAGTTTATCTAGTAATTTAAACTGCTTTTTATAGCTGAGGAGTCCCAACACTGAAGCTGGAATTTTTTTCATTTGCCAATGAGCTGTAGAACAATCAATTTCATGAATGAACTCTTCATACCAGGCTTTTTGCAGATGATTCGGGTTTCTTTTTCTTTCTTTTTTCATAGCACCGGCCAGCTGTTCCTGGGGCCGATGGGCTATGTTTTTTTAAATTTCCCTGCACATCGGAGCAACAGGAAGTTCAATCGGGTGCTCTAAGCATTAATTTTCCCCAGCCAAGTGGTTCGTTTTTTTTCAAATGCTAGCGCCACCTGCTGGCCAAGGGGGCTGAACTGCACTTTAAAATTTAAAAACCAGCTTTGGACGTGGGAACGCCTGTTCCACTTATTCAATCACGTGATGGGACAAAGAGGAAAAGCCGGACCTTCAGAAGATCAGGATCAAAACCCAGGTGAGATAGCAGCCTAAGAGAGGGTAAAGCTTAAGCACTCATTCACCTTCGTCCAATGGTGATGGAACTCCAGAATCTCAAGTCCTTCTGTTTTCCTCACAGATCCAACTTTTTCTTGTTCCCATAGCTTGATTGTTTTATTTATTTTATTGACATTCATACTTATCTTGACTCTTAAGGGCATTTGTCCTGAAAAGAGGAATATTGGTTGATGTTTGTGTCATCTAGAAAATAAGAAGCCTGAAGCCTTCAAGGAACCATCCAAGTGAAGTTTTTTTTTAAATATCTAGACAGTCAGAGGCAATTTGAGGGGCAGAGGCATTCATTCATTCATTCATGGCTTTAAGATACACACTCTAGTTTCTAATAAGTGTTTCATATTCAAGGATCTATTATAAATGTTATTTTACTCCATAGAAGGGAAATATGAATGGTTAAGAAATACTCTTTTCTATTTAATATATCAATTCTAAACTTATCTTGTTTTTTTTCTCAGAGAGATGTGCCAGTCTGTTGCAGCAAAATCAGCCAAGCTTCTTACAATACCTCACAAAATAAGAAATATGACTGATCCTCAGAAGCAGGATATTAGAATTGTGATTTAGCCTGTAGATCTGAACAGCTAGAGACAGGAAGAGCTTGTTGGCAGTTACAAATCTGCTTAGAATCCATTATGCTCTCTAGCTGATAGCTTTCTTTGTGTAAGTCTGACAGTTAAATTGAGCTCTGTGGGTCACTAATGATTAAAACACTAATCACTGTTTCTGAAGATAAAGCAGATAAAATGACATTTTGAGGAGATTTTATAATTAGTCGCTGACTGAGAGAAGAACAGGCCTACAATTTATCAGTTCAATTCCAAGCATGTGTCAGGAAAAGAGACCCCAGAAAATGTGAAAGTAAAAAAGCTGTTTCCAAAATGTAAGGTATTTCAGAAAAAATCCATAAATTTTCTACCTGTCTTTTGAGATCAGGTATCCCTGCAACCTACAGCCCTACAAATATGTCACATTGCCATCAGTTAGTTTAGAGAGAGGCAGGTTTCAGAAGGCTGTGAAAGAAGGACTATTTGCCTTTTCTAGTGTTTCTGTTCATACAGTATGACCTCTGTTCACTTGCATCAACTTGAACTGGGCTTTTAGGGAAGGGAGACAGTGTGTTGGTTTAAATTCTGTTCTCAGTTTCTTTGCCTCCTCAGCTATAAAAAATAAAGCCCTTCGTAAGAAATTTGAGATTTCACATTTGCTATTGTGTTGGGTCAATGTTCCTGTAATAAATCATAGCACTGGAAAGGGCCCATAAGTCCATTCAGTCCAACCCCCGGTTCATTGTAGGAATCCTACCCTTCATTGGGTAGGCCACAGTATATTCACCTTCATTCCCAATAATTGATCATGTTCGCAGGGTCTTATGAGAGATACAGTTCAAAATATTTGGAGGATAAAAGGTTAGACTCTCACACGTTAGATACCATTATAAAGAATTCTCTTGCCTTACAGAGTCTGGCATTGATATGGATCAAGTTTGAGAAATAACATCTATATGATTGCCCTGATTCCTATAGGTCATCCTAACAGGCACTGTGTCCTGTTTGGTCGACAACCTGCCTCAGGAATGCTAATTCTTCTTGTGAATTTTCAAAAAATGATTGGACAGCCATCTGTCTAGGATGATATGAGGTCTCCTGCCTTGGGCAGGGAGTTGGACTAGAACACCTCCAAGGACCCTTTCAACCCTACGATAATTCTATGACTGCAATGTCTGTTTAGGCTGCCCTTCAAACTAACACAAATATACCAATACAGTGGTAGTCCGACTTAAGAGCAGCTTGACTTAAGAGCAATTCGACTTAAGAGAGGAAAACTGTTGGTGTTTTAACTGCCACCTTACAAATTTTAGATATGGTATTCTCAACTTACAAATATTTTTTTCATTTGTTTTCATTTTTTAACTTATCTTTTCAATTTTTAAATAGGTACCCTGACTTAAGAGTAGATCGACTTAAGAGCATGCATTTGGAACGGATTAAATTCGTAAACTGAGGTACCACTGTATATCTTGCTGAGGGAGAAGCAGACTGGCTACAAAAAAGCAGAGCAATTTGGCTGACTTGGATCCACAACTCTGCCATATCCGAGCTGAGATAACTGAGAGAGCTTATTAAAAAAATCATTTAAAAACTCAAGAGAATTTTATGTACACCTGCATGCAGTGTCCAGTTCTGTTTTTTTTTCCTGGTAATTTTTATGTGTAGGCTGCAAGAGGATTTAAAAATTCACAGATGGGTTTGGATTTGGCTTCATTCTCCCACCCATCTACTCATCTCAGCTGCCAATGCACCTGTGGGATGCAATTACATATTTCACTCTTAATGAATGCATTTCATCTCTTTCAGCTATACAGGACTCTTGGAGAAAAAGCAAGCAGACTTTTTTTCAGTGATGAGCACAGCAGCAGGTGCTGGAATGTATAGTTCCCTCAGGTCTTCTCTTTGGTACCTGCCTAATACTTTAAACTGCCTAATACTTATGGCAAGGAAAGATTTCTGGTTGTCACTGTGCACACACTACAGCAAGGTTTATGGAGTACAGTTGTGTCACTGGATGGGTTGCGTGCAGTCTTTGCCTGGAAGTGGCTATTTTCCTTTGCATAGCAGTCTAAAAAAGTCATCAATTATTGTATAGAATTGTTTGCTCAGTGAAATTCCACCAATTTTTCTGTCCCTTATTCTGACAAATAGTTCAATATGCATCACCTCTTCCCTGTTGCTTATTAGGTCTATAAACTAGCTTATATTTAAATATTCTCAGAAGAAACTGGAATGTCATTCTTATAACTCCCTTGTTTGTTTACTCTTGGGAAATTCCACCCCCTATTCCCTAACTTGTGTAGATTAGCTATTCCCATTGAGATTTTATAATGCTTTGTTTCATTTAGCAAACAACTTGTTTCAGCAAACTGCTTTATTAAATCATTCCTTGTCTGCAAGAATAGAAGGAAAGAAAAATCAATGAAGATGACTAAGGTTTTTAAACAAATGTCATGCAAGGAAAGGTGAAAAGTGTTTCGGGTATTTCTGGGGTATGGGGGGGGGGAGCATAATAAGTTTTCAAGCCTATAGAAGGATGTCACCAAAGAGGGAGAGTGTTTATGAGGGGCTCCAAGAAAAAGCAGGAATGTGGTCTGACTCAGTTCCAGTGTTGTTTCTGGTTGGCAGCGGAAGCCCCTAGGGACAAGAGAAGGCTGGAAATGGTGGTGGACATACGGCAGGGGCAGATCTGTCTCTCTCCCCACCCCCGCCAGACAGGAAGGGTTGCATTGACGGCCAGGATGGACCTGCACATCCAGGGGAGTGTGTGGGGGCAGACAGGCGGGTAGGGAAGAAGTGGGGTTTCAGTCCTCTGGCAGAATGGCTCCTCCCACAAAGAACTACCTGTGTCAATCTTCTCAGGTGAGGAGCCTGAGGGTGCCAACCCTGAGAGAGGCTCCGAAGACTTTAACAAGGAACCGGGCAGCCCCCATTTGTGGAACTGGCTGCCCCCTGAGATCAGTCTGACCCCTTTCCTAGGAGTTTTTAAATGCCCCATTTAAAAACTTGGTTACTCAAGCAAGCTTTCCCCGATCGATGACCTTTTTTGGTGCTCTATAATCTATACATTTTCTTGCACTGATTTCAATTTTGTGTTGATGTTTAATGTTTATATCTGTGAAAATTACCCCTATATTGCTGGTGCGCACTGTACACACTCTTGCAATTAACTAGGGGGACCCCCTGAGATTTTGGTGCCGATACATGGCTGTGATCTGTATTTTAGAGTACATAATATTTTGTTAGGTTTAGGTACTTGAAAATATGGATCACAGCCATGCATTGGCACCAAAATAGCAGGGTAGCTTCCTGAAACACGTCCCTGTAAGCCCCCGAGATTAGAAGAGTTTTGGGATTAAAGAGTTATTAAACTCCAAAGGGGGCCGCTGTGGTGGGGGCTATTAGCAGCTTCCTGAATCAATTAGAATGATTTTCTCCTAGAGGGACCCACTTTGGGGGTCTTTCAGAGTGGGGCGCGGGTGGTTTTGGCCGGACGGCGGCGGCGGTTGCTGAGCGGCACAGCGATATTTGTTTTTTTTAGCCTGAGGACGCTCCCCTGTAATTTTGATTCCTCTAGGATAAAACATTTCATTCCTAGAGGAAAAAAGGGCATTTCGTTTCATTTCGTAATGAAATATGTTCTATCATTACATAATGAAATGACAAAACAGTGTTTCATTTTTGTTTCCTTTTTTTTGCATGATCACCAGGGTGGTGCTAAAACCAAGGTAAACTATAAATTGGAGGCCTTACCACTAACTTTTCTCAGTCTGACAAAGCTGCTTGTATGTATAGTGAAACAATTCAGCTAGCAACAGTCTTGCTGGAACAGGCCACAGCCCATTCAGTCCAGCATTCTGTCTCACACAGTGGCTCACCATTTGGTTCAGGGTACAGTGGAGCCTTGTATAACAAAAAAATCTGTACAACATAAACAATTTTGGAGATTGGGGAAATTTGCTTAACAGAATTGCCTATGGGGCCAGTATGTACAACATAAAAATGGTCGCGATTAGGGATTACTCTGTTTTGAATGCATTACTATGGGAAATTTGTATAAAGGAAAATTTACTTAACAGAATTTCATTTGGAACGATTAATTCCTTTATACAAGGTACCTCTGTATTCCCAAGCAGATGTCTTCACCTGCTTACAATTCCCTACAAATGGCATTGAGGGATATCCTGCCTATCTCTCCAACCCGGAGGTTGTCCTTAGGCATCCATAAATGATATTCATTGATATGCACCCCTTTTTGATACATCTAAAGTAAACAAGCAAGCAAACAAAAATTCCTAATGTACAATTGTGACGCCACCCCTTTCAGAGACTGAGTTTTCAAAGGCACAACTGGGTTTATTTCGACATCCCACTGCTGTGCCACCAAATTGTGACGACACCTCCCTTTTACATGTGTAATTGTGTTGGAAATGGTAATGCTGCCACCTTTTATTCACTTGGTAATGCTGCCACCTCTTAAAATTGTCGCCTCATGAATTGGGACAGACTCAGATGTAAAATATCGAAACAATAATGAAGTTTATTGAGAAAATAATAAATATAACAATGTCTGAGGATGGTATGCATTGCCTTTAACATAGAATAGATTTAATCAACTCTACAAGCCTCCCTGTCTTTAATAACTAGTAAACAGTAAAGCCCTCACTGCCTGACAGAACTCTCAGAGAACAGTGCTCTCTCTCCCAGCACTCACTCTCAAAACCTTCAACTTAACTGAACTGCCCCAACTGACTAGGCTCCACCCTTTTTATATCATACCATTCCCCGCCCTCCTGCTGGGATTGGCTGATGATTTGTATATTCATTACTCCTGTTTCCAGGGTGTTGTCACAACAATTACATGGTTAGTACCGCGTGAAATTTGGCTGCTGTGAAAATGTGAATATAAAGAGCATTAAAATAATTGAGGGGTGGTATAGAAAAAGCAGTCCTGAGAACATAAAAAAATGAGGCTCGAGCATGAATTTACTAAAGGTTACTGCAAAACAATTAGCTTTTTAGGCATGTTTGGAAGCAAGGACATGATTCAATGACATTCCTGATGGCTGAACGTAATTATCTCAAACCTTTTGCACTTGTAGGTCTTGCAAAAGAAAATGTGTACAGTTTGCATAGAAAGGTTAACAATCAAGAAATATAAATATAAGGAGGCAGGAGGCAAAAAATGAGCTATATCAGTGTTTCCCAAACTGCGCACCACAGCACCCTGGGTTGCTGTCATCCAAGCCAGGGTGCTGTGAAATACTCTCATCCTTCACCATTGCTGCTCTCTTTTTTGGCTGGCAGGTCTCCCTGTGTGTTGGCCAGAATGATGTCTCATGTCCTGCTGTGCACAGGCCCAGACCCCTGGGCAAGCCATGCTCTTCCTGGCCCTGGACACCTGTTTCCATAGGAGAAGAGGCAGAGGAATTTTTTTGGGAGGTGAACAATGCAACAGTATGGCACATACAACATACACATACATACACACTGAATAACAACACTGACATCAAAGAGCAGCATAATGTTACCACCACAATGACAACAGCTGAGGATATGGATTTTTTTGAAAAATAGATACATATTGGCTGAGCCTTTAAAATTATTGTGTGGCTAAGAAAGTCATTTTCTTTAATATATTTTTATTCTTAAGAATTCTGACATTTTAGTTTTGTGTTCTCTGCTTTTTCAATGAGCCTTTTTAAGGCTATAAGCAACTGCATGTTATAAGGTAAATAAAAGATTCTTTTGGTATTTTGGGACTTTTTATGCTCCTATATTTTGTTTCAATCTGATTTAAGTACTGTATTCATCTGCAACGTAGATTTTCATACATATTTAAAAGTATTTGTGCCTCTAGATTTTCCTATTTGTGAGATATTTGCATGTTTTCATTTTGCTGTACTTTGTGCTCATGGAACATGGAAGCAATTCAGATAAATAAAGCTTGTAGAATTAGACAAGTTGATGGTGCCTGGAATCATAGCAACAAAGAAAAAAAGTATACTTGGATACTCAGATGAATTTTAATATTTAATATAAATGGAAATGGTTGTCAGATTTCATCCTGGAATTAACCTTTTGTTTTGGGATAAATGCCAGCTGTGATTATTTTTTGCTTGAGGTCTGTAAAGTTCTGTAGAGCTGTTGGGGAGAGGTTTAGGCATCAGAGTCTCTGACCTGACAGTATTTTGTGATGGTGAGAGCCATTTAAGAAGACACGTGTGTGAAGGAAGAACCAGCCATAATGATTAATTAAACAGAAGGAAAGTTATGGCCAAGAGAGAACTGCAGGGCTACCAACTGTAATCTCTGAAAAAGTATTTTCACTAGTAGTGTATAATAAAGTGCTTTAGTAAGCAACAACCTCTTGTGATTAAAATTGAGAATGACAGAGTATCAGCATGGAGAATGTCTTTACAGATGGAAGTCCAAAGTAGGCTCATCAGACATATAGATGTTGTCTTCCATCTCCCAACGATTCTAAGCTATGGCAAACCAAACAGCACAGACTGAAAATAGTTCACAATTCAGAGTTTTAATTCTTGTTGGAATCCGTTATTACTTTACTTAATGAAGGCTGTTGACCCATATGGTATATGAGTTACTTATTAAGTGCTGGGTTTACAGAAAGCATTAAACAGCCAGCTGCTTTCTGCCTCCACTCTCTGTTTCCACTGCTTCTTATAAATACTCTGCCCTAGCCATTTGGCCAGGCTGTGACAAAAGAGGTTATTACTATGTTCTCTTCTTTAGGAACTCTAATTCCAAAATACATTTTTAAAAATATGTTGAGAACCAGCCTCTCTGGGATTTTGGATCTCAAGAAAACCACATTGCAGGAAATAGCACATTTGAAAAATCACACCTTCCACGCTGTGATTACTGGATCCCTGGATCCCCCTGGATGACTGTTTTATGAAAGAGGATTCTGAATAAAATGGCCCCTTTGGCTCTGATTCAGCGAGATTGTCCCATCTCCTCAGTCGTTGGAATGCCTTGTTTTGCAACAGCATGCAGAATGTTTGAAATCAGGCATGTTCAACCTTGCATGAGACTAGGGAGTCCAATTTTCGGCTTCAGCACTACCTTAAGCTGTATCAAGCCCAATTCCATTGCTACGTCCAACTGCATTAATAATAATAATCTTGTGCTGCCAAGTCAATTATGAGTTACGGTGACCCCCCCTTTTTTCCAGGTTTTTTAAAGCATAGGGAATTAGAAGTGGTTTAACATTTCATTCTTCCAGGGGGAAGGGTGCCCTGGGACCGTGCATCTTGTCTATGGCCACACATGCTGGCTCTACTCATGGGGAGCACCTTGGCGCAATCAAACTCCCGACCTCTGGCTCTGCAGCCAGATACCTAAACCACTGGGCTACAGTAGGACCCACATGTTAATTGTGCTTGAAAAAGTGGCTTTTGATCAGTGAGAGATCACAAGGAAATAAATCAGTAAGTTTTAAGAGGCCATAACATTTTGTTTTTCTGCTGTTCCTTCTTCACCTATGTAATGTACGTACACTGACATAGGGCTCGGTCCCACGTCCCTTTAAAAGCAGTTTAAATTACTAGAAAAACCCATGTTAAAAATGCCGTCCCCACGGCCACCGGGTTTTTTGAAAAAAAGAAAGAAAAAAGAAAACCTGGTAATGCCCCTTTAAGCGAGGTTTCTGTGACTCACCCAGGAGGTAAGGAATTTTTTGCCTCGCTTTGATAATCCACCTTTTAAGGAAGCAGATGCCGTGGGACCACACAGATGATCTGGGTTTCTTCTCTTTTTTAACTCATAGCACCGACTGGCTGTTCCTGGGGCCGATTGGCACTGTTTTTTAAATTGCTTTTCATCTTCAAAGAAACAGGAAGCTCCATGCGGTGCCCTAAGCCTTAATTTCCTCCAGCCAAGTGGTCCGTTCCCCCCCCCCCCAAATTCTAGTGCCACCTGCTGGCCAAGGGGGCTGAACTGCACTTTTAAATTAAAAACCAGCTTTGGACGTGTGAACTCGTGTCCCACTTATGCAACCACGTGATGGGATAAAGAGGAAAAGCCGGACTGTCAGAAGATCAGGATCAAAACCCAGGTGAGATAGCAGCCATAGTAACCCTTTTGGAATATGTTACTTGTGACTCAGAAGTCTCATTCATTTCATTGGATTCACTCTAATGGGAACTAATACTGATTTATCCTGATACACTATAGGCAAAACCTCTGTTTTCCTTGTCGTAGAAGATAATATAACATGGAATGTAACTTCCAAGAAAATGTAGATGATATTTCATTTTAGTTTTGGTTTATGGGTGTGCAAGTAATATATAACTGAGACTGTTTCGCCTCACAAAGTTACAAGAGCACCAGATCTCTTCAAACAAATACTGTATGCAATAAACTTTTATTTATTAGGGTCAAATAGATATTTCACAATATCGATTCATCCACTGAGCAGCCATACATTTGGTTACAACAATCATTTAAGTGACTATGCTGTTTTAATGCTAAAGGATGCTTTGCACATTTACAGCTCATACAATGATATTATAGACAAATACACTTTTATTTAGAAATGCAGATGTTCAGATTTTTTTTCATGGTGTGTTCTTCTGTAGGCTGCAAATTGAGTAAGAAAAGGGAAGGCTAATATTATTTTAGGCTTTTGTCTGCACAGTCTTGAACGGGTTCTAGAGTAGCAGTTGTCAGTCTTTTCTCACTCCAGGGATGAATAACTCATCATGGTCAAGGTTCTGTCTTTGACTCCTGCTTGGCCCCAGCTTTCCCCTCCATTAGATGCATGCCTCCAGCTATGCACTGGTGACCACCGGAGCCACATATAATCTAACTGGTTAGGAAATGCTCTAGCACATTTATCAGACACAGCTTCTTGGGAAGCAGCTCAGTATTTGGCTCCCGCAGCAGTGAAAGCGAGGCCCACTCTTCCCTTGTGGTAGACGAGAGGTTGCTCTCAGAGTAGATTCCTACCTAGTAGTTGGAGTTGGCTACTATGTAGGTGCAATTCTAGGAGTTGCTGGAGGATGAAGAGACAAAGAATACCCCTCTAGCACATGCTGGTCATGTTCCCTTGCTGTGGAAGCAAAGGGTGCTGCCTGTAGAACAATGGTTGCATGGGGTAACTTTTCCATGCAAAGGCTAAGCACGATTGGAGATCAGCAGGACCTCGACCTTAGGGATGCCCCCTGCAACTAAGGAGCTGGCCCCTGCAAGCTTGATCGTTGAGATCTTCCATTTCACATTCCCCTTCTCCTTACAGATAGCACCAAATCCTATAGCCATTACCATGACTGGCCTGAATGGCCACTGAACAACTTTGAAACAGCACACACTGAGAAAAACATTCTTCTTCATCAGTGGCAGTCTAGGAAAAACGATTCTTTTGTAATGTTGGCAAGAGCTCTAAATCTCATGTCATCCTGCCAACGTGGAATTTCACGCCTCCCACCAACATAGTTTCATTTGCTGATATCTGCACCTCTGATACCTTGATTAAATAAATATCTTTGTAAACATGTAAACACAGTTACTTGGTCCTTATATGACACATCTCACGTTCAAAGAGTCACAAAACATCAATAGAAATATGGATCCATAGAAGGAATATTCAGCTTGATTAAAGAAAAGAAAAAAGGATTGGTTTACAGCAGTTATTTCTGAACGCCCTTTTAAGGAAAACTTTTAGTTATATGCAACATTCAGGATTTGGATCTGCCATTTGATCCAACTTTGTAAAATATATAAAATAGACATACATATGTACCTCTATCTAAAATGTTATATTAAACTAACCAATTAAAATAACTGTATTACTGAAAAAATATATATACCCATTTATACAATCCATAACATTCTGTTGTTCTAGAACGTGTAGTGACATGCATTAAGACACACTGCAAATTTGCTAATCAGAAGGAAAGGTAAATAAAATTCTTTTATACCAAAGTAGAAAAATAAAACAACCAAATAAGACAAATTAACAGGCATAGACAGGCAATGCTGGAAACTAAGGAACTGCAAGTTGCATGCATTATATAGCATAATCTTCAGAAATTATATGGAAAGAGATTTTGTTTTCACCAAAATGCAGAACAAAATTTAATCTTAATTTATTCTGTTATGCATAATATATACGGCAAGGCTCATGGCTACAAAATGCTGCTACCATACACATAACAAAACTACTGTAAAGGTTTCTATACAGTACGTACAACAATTATTTATTCCAACACCTGTGATGAATATATCATCAACTATCTATTCACAAGGAGAAGATGCATCATATAGAAACAAACATGAACCCCAGCCCACCTTCCTAGGTTGATACCCGTAGACCTTTGTTTTTTTATCTAAAAACCTCAGAAAGCTGCCACCTGCCACTGTGTTTGAACTTTCCATAGTTAACTCTCAAGAACTCTCGAAACTCTGCCTGTGCTAGATTTGATTGGCAAAGGAAGTTGGCCCACTCTGTGGTGGCTGGCCAAACTCATCTACTTGGCCAAAGCTGCTCCCCTGTTGGTTGTAGCCGCCGGTTGGCCCATAGCTCTCTTGATTGTAGCCACCTTGGTTAAAGCTACTGGGTTGCTTCTGTGTGGTGTCTTGTGGGTACCTCGTGCCTGAGGAGTGCCAACCAGTCTCCTTAAAGACAAACCAAATGTTTCCGGCCCAGAGAATAAAGTTCAAGAATCCAAACACCTAAGTGAGAAGCAGAACAAGGCATTATTTTAAATTAAAATCGTTTTGCCATGCTCATTTCCTCCCCAGCCTCTCTATCACTCAGTTAATCAGGATGATATTTTGTTTTACACTACATATGCTACTTATTTAAGATCCTTCTAATTTACCATAAGTGGGACACTCTTCTCGCTCTCACAAAACTCCAGAACTGGGGGACATCCACTCAAATTGAGGTTTGGGAGAGTGAGAACAGACAAAATAAAATACTTCTTTACCCAGCGTGTTGTTAGTCTGTGGAACTCCCTGCCACAGCATCTGGCCTGGATGCCTTCAAAAGGGGATTGGACAGATTTCTGGAGAAAAACTATACCACAGGTGACAAGCTGTGATGGAGATGTGTAATCTCCAGGCTTAAAACCGGGGTACTTCAAGGGCCAGATGCAGGGGAGTGGTATCAGGAGACAGATATCTAGTCTCGTGCATTCCCAGGGGCATCTGGTGGGGCCACTGTGAGACACAGGAAACTGGACTAGATGGGCCCTTGGCCTGATCCAGCATGGCTCTTCTAATGTTCTAATTCCCAGCAGGCAGGGCATTCTGGTTGAAATAAAGAATTATTCTAGCTTCCTCTTTCTTTCTTCTGGAATACGGCTGAAGAAAATGTGAGTAAACAAAAGAATGCCTTTAACTTTTATTTTGATAAGTGGGCGGCAGAACTCCTGATCCAAAGAGGATCCCATACTTCGACAGCAGATGCTCTGTGTGTGCCTCCTCCATCACTGTGCTTTTCTTAGAGGCGATGAGCTGTCTATTTAACGTTTCCAGATCATTAACTGTTATAATCATTAATATTTTGGTACTGGTATATTAAAAGAAATAATCAAGGTGCATTTTTGCCCAAGTGCTCTGAAAAACATGCAGTAACCT
The DNA here is from genome assembly GCA_037367245.1 of Phrynocephalus guinanensis. NCBI lineage: Eukaryota > Metazoa > Chordata > Lepidosauria > Squamata > Agamidae > Phrynocephalus > Phrynocephalus guinanensis. Next base: position 5,092,969 of record CM074734.1, on the reverse strand, counting down.
GATATAACACAGTCACTATTTTTTGCAAAAAGAAATAATTAAATTATTTGCTTATTAAATAATAGTTTCAGTAAATGAATATATGTTGAGCAGTTAAAGAAGGACTCAAGGTAAAATGGACACCTTAATAGTCTACATTGGAAAAAAAAGAAGAGGAGGAATTTTCCTTCTAGGGAGTTTGTCATCTGTCCTGTAGAATTTTAGTTCAGGTGTTCATGGCGCACAGATGCTGTACGTTCCCTTTCCCCTGTCAATGACCCACTCACCAGTGGGCGCATACTCCAATCCTCCTCCTCCTCCTCTTTGACCCTGGCAGATGCATGGTTTTGCCTGCCCTGCCTCATTGTCTGAGGCAGGTGCATGGAAGACTCTGGTGAGCGGAAGATCCTGGTGGGGAGGCAGGGAAAAGGAATATGCAGCTCATCTGGCAACATCTTTGCTATCCTTTCACAATCAGGAGAAGACCTTTCTGTTCAAGCAGGCTTTTCTTCAGTGATTTATTATCTGAGATAGCTCAGATCTAAGCCATTTAGGACTTTGGAGGTGAAAAACAGGACTTTGAATAGCCATCCAAATGGATTGGCAGCCAATGGAGCTGCTGTAACCGGGGGTTTATGTAAGCAGCCCCAGTGAACACCCTGGCTGCAGCGTTTTGGTCCTGCTCATATTTCTGAACACTTTGTGTTCATTCAGTGGAAATAACTAAATATAAATACTTACCACTGATGTGTTCAGGCTTGACATAACCGGGCTGCGCACAGGCAAGCATTTATTGGACTGCTGCTTGCAAGCTGACATCAGTAAGAGGACTTCACCTGGATCGGTAGCCACTTTCACGTCGGATAGACCTTTAGCCCACGCAGAGGACCCCACCAGCCATAGGAATGAAAACACCACTGTCACAATGAAGTCCTATTAAAAGAAAACCCAAAACCCAGATCAAACACACTAGGCTCATATTGAATGTACCAAGAATAATACTTTGAAGCAGTCTTAAAACCAGCCTGCCTCCTGAAACCATCATTTGGTGTATTCCATCTCACCAAAAAGATTCTCAGCGCCTGATAGACAACATCCTCTATCAAGATTGCATTTTTGGTACAATGCTTTGATAAAGATAGCAAGTTGCTATCGAAAGCTTAGCTTACTTTTTTTTTGTTTTAGTAGTGACCAATAAAGGTATCACCTAGACTACTTCTGAATTTTTATTATTTATCAATTGAGTTGGTATTATTTATCAATTGAGTTGGGCCATAAGGGTAGTATCCTCTGCCTGAAAGTGTCTTCTGTTGGAAGACTGCCCAGTCCAAGCCTGGTTTAAAGACTAAGAACCATAGGAAGAGAGAGCAGCAGGGTCCTTTACACTGATAGTCAAATATGAGCAACTATGCAGAGATATAGGTCACAATCTTTTCCTATATGGGGAGATTAATGGGTTTCTACAAAGACTGTAACTAGGGTATGTGGCAAAAGAGTAAAACAAGTATGAATATTCATGAATGTGCTTTGAATAGCCAATCGCCAAGCTGGTGGGAGTGGTTAAGAATGTTATATATGGAAACCTAATGGGTGATTGGCAGTTGGGTTCAGTTTGTGTTAGAGCTGAGAGGAGTTCAGTTAAGAGAGCTGAGAGTCAGTTTAGATTGTCAGCTGGTCAGGTGGGACCTGCCACTGAAAAGGGTCTGGTTTATAAAGGAAATGCATTATTATAAGAATTCATGTGTGCAATACAATAACATCGGCTAAAGCTATCACAATACTGATCATCCAATTGTAAACTAATAAACGTTTCAGAGGTGGTGGGCTCCGGCATAGTCTATCTGCTACTTATCAGGCTGTACTTTCCAAACTACCCAGGCAAATCAAGGAGCCTTCACCACCAGGTCACAGCTAACGACCCATTCTTGATGGGTTTCAGCACCTTAGGCCATTGTTTACCTTAAGGCCATGGACACTAATGTCTCCCTAACGCAGTGCTCCCCAACCTTTTTGTCCCCGCGGACCGGGAAATTTTTGAAAATTTTCCTGTGGCCCGGGGGTGGGGGGGGAGGGGGGGAGAATGCGAAAGGGGGGTCCGGCTGGGAGGCAAAAGGGGGGGTGAAAGCAAAGGATGGGAGGGAAGGAGGAGGGGGAGGCACAAGAGCAGCGGCGGCGGCACTTACCGGCTTGGGGCGTCGGGCGTGCCACTCCCCCCCCCACACACGGGCGGGGTGGGGGGGAACCCGGGGCTCCTGGGCAGGCGGGCCCCCACCTCCTCCTCCGGCGCCGGGGCCAGGAGCCGCGCGCGGGTCTCGCTGCTGGCGCCCCGCTTGCTCCTGCTGCCGCCGCCGCCGTGGGCCTCCTCCTCCGCCGGGGAAAGCAAGCGGGGCGCCAGCAGCGAGACCCACGCGCGGCTCCTGGCCCCGCGCCCTGGCGCCCTGCGCGCGGCACCCGCCCGGCCGCGCCGGGAAGCGCCCTCGCGGCACCAACGAGCCGCCTCCTCCTCCTCCTGCTCCTGCTCTGGTTCCTCCTCCTCCTCCTCCTCCCGCCGCCGCCGCCGCCGGAGGAGCAGCAGCAGCCACCCCCCCGCAATTGCCCCCCGCCGCCGCCGCAATCGCCCCCGTCCCGCCGCCGCCGCTACCCCCGCAATCGCCCCCGTCCCGCCGCCGCCGCCACCCCTCCGCAATTGCCCCCCCCGCCGCCGCCGCAATCGCCCCCGTCCCGCCGCCGCCGCCGACACACCCCTCCGCAATTGCCCCCCCCCCCCCCGCCGCAATCGCCCCCCCCCGCCGCCGCAATCGCCCCCGTCCCGCCGCCGCCGCGCCACCCCTCCGCAATCGCCCCCCGCCCCCCCACCGCAATTGCCCCCCCGCCGCCGCCGCAATCGCCCCCGTCCCGCCACCGCCGCAATCACCCCCGTCCCGTCGCCGCCGCTGCCACCCCTCCGCAATCGCCCCCCCCCCCCCCCCGCCGCAATTGCCCCCCCGCCGCCGCCGCAATCGCCCCCGTCCCGCCGCCGCCGCGCCACCCCCCCTCGCAATCGCCCCCCCGCCCCCGCCGCAATTGCCCCCCCGCCCCCGCCGCAATCGCCCCCGTCCCGCCGCCGCCGCGCGCACCCCTCCGCAATCGCCCCCCCCGCCGCCGCCGCCACCCCCCCCCAATCGCCCCCCCCCCCGCCGCCGCAATTGCCCCCCCCGCCGCCGCCGCAATCGCCCCTGTCCCGCCGCCGCCGCCGCCACCCCCCCCCCGCAATTGCCCTCGCTGCTGCTGCTGCTGCTCCATCGGCGGCGGCGGCGGGAGGAGGAGGAGGAGGAGGAACCAGAGCAGGAGAAGGAGGAGGAGGAGGAGGAGGAGGCTCGTCGGTGCAGTGAGGGCGCTTCCCGGCGCGGCCAGGCGGGTGCCGCGCGCGGGGCGCCGGGGCCGGGAGGGGAGGAGGGAGGCAAAGGCGGCGGCGGCGGCTCCTCCTGCACTCCTCCAGCCTTCCTCCTCCACCGGCCGCCCGCGGGAGAGAAGAGGAGGAGAAGGAGGGCGGCGGAGGAAAAGGGGAGGAGCCTCCCCGGCCTCCCCAGGCGGCCCGGTGCCGACCGGTCCACGGACCGGCACCGGTCCGCGGACCGGGGGTTGGGGACCACCGCCCTAACGAGCCTATTCAGGCTTTGTTCATCTTGTGAGCCAATCAGACCAGGGGACAAGAGGTCAAGCTGACTATAAGAAGGTCTCTTGCACTAGCTGTATTCAGACCGATGAAGCTGTTTGGATGAACAGCGAAACGTTTCTATCTCTCAAAAAAGAAGTCCAGTAGCCATGACTCAACTCCCAGTTTCGTTTCATGTTTTGTTTTAAAAATATATAACCAGGCGTGGCTCTCTCTCAAATACATACAAGTGTCCAGTTCATCTGGTGGTGGCAGTGAGTGAAAACCCAGTGTGTGTAAGGGGCACATCACAGGGTAGAGCTACCAAACTGCAGAAGGCACAGAAATCCAAAGTCTACTGGGGAGTGTCTATGAAGATTCTCAGTCATCCAGGTGAGTTTATCTGGAAGTTGAGTCATGGCAACTGGACTTTTCCAAATAACCGTTCTCTCTCAAGAAAAGAAGCCCAGTTGCCATGACTCAACTTCCAGATCTAGTGGGGAGTGTTAGGGAAATAAATGGCAAGGCAACATGTTCCTCTTTACTCTTATATGCATGTGCTTTTGGAAGCATAAACTTCATCTTTGTGTCGGGGAACACCACATTCTCTTTCTCCTACTTCTTATGGGACATGCTCCCATGCCTTAGGGTGGAATAGGTGTGAGGCTTTGCCACTTGCCCCAATTGCCAAAATGGCTGGTCCCCATTATAACAACAATAGATTTATGCAGGGTTAACTAAGAGAATAAGATTTTTTAAAAAAATGTTATTAGAAAAGTATCAAATTCCATCCATATGCATTTTCTAAGCTGCCACTTGCATTACCATAAAAAATCAATCTTCAATGGAAATAGGGTTTGTTTTAAACTCTCAGCAAAATAACACATTTATCTCTTCATGAATAATTGATACAATTAATGCTCCATTCAAAGCCTTTCTTTTCTTTTCTTTTTTATTACTGAGCAGTTATACAGAATATTTTATTACTTCAGGGAAATTTCAGTTTTATGGCCCTTGTACTGAGACTACATTCTACCCTAACTCAAGCCCCCCAAACACATTTTTGGGGCCATTTGTTTTACAGCGAATAAAAGTTTGTTTAATTGAGATCCAACAGCTCTGTTGCTTTTCACTCTTGAATTAAGAACTGCACCTTTCCCATCTAATCTACCTGTTTCTATAAACTGACAAGCGTCCTGAAAATGAAGATTAAAACTTGCATCTGCCCGCAGAGATTTTTATTTTTATTTGCAGAGAGAAGACCCCATCTATGTAGATACACTACACAAGGCAATTCTATATACAGTGATGGACAGAATGGTGCCACCATTGTAGTACCAACCGGAGAGGCCTCCGCACCAATTAGGATGGGTGCGTGGAAAACATATCCATGCACACACATCCCCCTGATTTCAATTCTCATGCATTCCGTTATTGTATCTGGATGAAGTAAATCCTTCTGCAGTTTATGTGCACAGACTCTTTCTCTGTGACTACTAACCATGAAAGGACAGCATTCCACTTATGCTGAGATAGCTCCATCTACGGAGGCTCTACGATGTGAACATGAATCTGAATTTGTGGAGGCAGAAAAGAGAGACGGGACACAGAGCCTGAACACCACCGCCACCCCAGCACATTCACTATAATATGCGTACACAGTAAATATTAATTTTGAAAGATAAGCTACTAAAATTGAGAGATTTTTGCCCTTGCTTTTAACATGGCCACCAGATTTCCACTACTCTGCTGCAATCAAGCCACAATGCAAGTTATAATTGAACTGGTTGATCATTTACAAGGCATCTAGCAACATTTATTACAAATGGCAACTAGGGATGGGCATTTCGTTTCAGAACCAGTAGGTTACGAAACGAACGATGCAAGCCCGGGTGGTCCTTGGAACCAGCTGATACACCCAGATCCAATTGCTTTACCTTTCTCTGTCTCGCGCATGGTTAAAATCCAACGAGGAAGGATGCTGCGAAATCATCTGTGCTAGATCTGTGATGCTAGCCAGTCAGGAGCTGTGCAGGGACAGGCATCATCCCACCTCCCTCTCTGATTGGCTAGCAGCATGAAGCAGGAAAGATGATGTCGCAGCGCTGGATTTTAACCCTGCACGAGACAGAGAAAGGTAAAGCAATTGGATCTGCATGTATCAGCTGGTTCTGAGGACCACCTGGGCTCTCATGATTCATTTTGTAACCTACTGGTTCCAAAACGAAATGCCCATCCCTAATGACAACTCTCAAATCTCTTCACTCTGCCCCACCCTATGTTGTAATATATGCTCCACTCCCATTCATTTTAGTTCACGGGACATTTTTTTCTCTTCCCCCATTTCACCTATATTGTATATTTCCCCTTCTGTGGAGGAGTGGCCTCCGCAGAAAGAGGTGGAACAAGTAACCTCTTCCTGTAGCAAACAACCAACAAATTGTAAATATGTAAACACATATTTAGGCAGGGAGAAGGTAGTTTTGGCACACACATGATACAATAGTGCAGGGCTGTTCAACTTTGAACAGGCCAAGGTCTACTTTTTCCAGCCCAAAGTGCCTGAGGGCTACTACACTGAAACCTCTACTTATGAATTTTATCTGTTCCGAGCACATGCTCATAACTAAAAACTTTTGTAAGTTGCAGTGGTTTCCCATAGGAATGCATTGAAAACCAATTAATCTGTTCTGGAGGGAACAGATTTCAATGCGCCATGCATGGCCTTTGAACTGCCCTGCTCGGCTGAGACAGTGGGCTGGTAGACCCAGAACTTTGCTGGGTAAGTGGTGGTTCTTGGGATGGGGGAGGGAGGGGTGGAGAACATACCCCTCACATTTTTTATTGATGGACGGCGGGCTACTTTTGAACCCTTCACAGGCTACCAGTAGCACGCGGACTACCTGTTGGGCAGGCCTGCAATAGTGAGATGGTGACTTGGGAGCTGTTTTTCTTAACAATAACCAGTGCCGACAATACAGACGCACTATGTTTCTACAGCAGGACAAAGGGCCCTTATACTGGTTCACAGCATTTCTCTTTGCCCACAGTTTGATGAATGGAGAGGTAAAAGAACTCTCCATGGACTGCTCCTGAAGGCTGAGAATTGGGTGAGAATTGGATTTCTACACTGAGTATTTCTATGGCCATGCCCAAACCTGGATAATCAGCACAAGAACTTAACACATGATATCACCCAGTCTGATGCCCCCGGCAGCCTCCAAAAACAGTCCTACCATTGTCATCAATGAGGCAAGTAAAGAAAAAGCTGTTGTAGTCAGGGATGATATGGACTACATCATAAAGCTTGGACCAAATGGTCTACCACAACATTTTACTGTCCTTAACAAAATGCAAAGCAGGTCATATATAGTACCGGCCTATAGGACATAAAGCACTCTCTGGGCAGTTTATAAGTAATTATGCCAGCTACATCTTGCCACCCCCACCCTTCTAGCAAGCTGGGTACTCATGTTAACAACCTAGGAAGGATGGAAGGCTGAATGAACCTTGAGCTGGCTACCTGGAATTAAACCCCAGGCCATGAGCATAGTTACAGCTGCAGTACACCATTTTAACCACTGTGCCATGAGGCTCCTTAAACACAGTCCATACTATTCAATAATAATAGAACCATACAACCTGAAGAAGTAAATTACCATCAATGTATGGAACCAGATCTCCCCCCCTCCCCAAACATACGATCAGGCACTTTCCAAAGTGAGTAATAGGGATGGCCCTTTGCATCAGGTACTGTATTGGTACATTATTGCTCTGGGTGTCCACATATATGGGTTAGGGTTAGGGTTAGGGTGGAAAGAGGTGGAACAAGTAACTTCTTCCTGTAGAAAACCACCACCAAATTGCCATGAACTTACTCAGCAAAATTGTGAATCTTTTGTAAACACATATTTAGCCAGGGAGAAGGTAGTTTTGGCTCAGACATGATACAATACTGGGATGGTGACTTGGGAGCTATTTTTCTTAACAATAACTAATGACAATAGTGTAGCAGCACTCTCTATACCAGTTCACAGCATTACCAGTAAAATAACTCTCCAGGGACTGCTCCTGAAAGCTGGAACCCTAACCCTAACCCTAACCCTAACCTTAACCCTAACCCTAACCCCACCCCGTGTGTCTCTAATGCTCCTAGTTATGTAAGGGACCTAACTGATTTCCTTAAGAAAATACAGCCAATTGACAACCTCTAAGAAGACATTATTCTAGCCACTATGGATCCAGACATACTTTACACCAGCAAGGGTAGTAAGTCCTCAGGAATACCACAACCAATGGTGCTGCAGTATATGTAGCCATCAAATTCTATCATTTGGACTTATACACAAGTACTTCATCCTTTGTGAGAGCTCTTCAGATCAACAGCATGGCCACAAAGACATACATGGTGCCACTCTGAAAGTTCAGGAACCGTGTTTCTAAAAAGCCCTGCCATTCCTGACCCTTATTCCCTATAACCATCTGTGACCTGAATATTGGAACATGTGTTGAAAGATGTTGTGTAATTCTCAAAGGTGCCACAGGCCTTTGTTTTTGTTTCTCTTTCGATTATAAATGTAGCAAGATAGTCTCTCCATCCTGTCTTTCCTGTTCTTCTCTATCTTTGATGCTGCGACTACACAGTGATGAAAAATACACTTTGATGTGCTGTGATCTGCATTAAAAAAATCAGTTCCCTGCTGGTTATTTATTTATTTATTTATTATTTATTGCATTTCTAGACTACCCAATTTCCCAAATAGGGACTCTGGGCAGTTTACATGAAAGCAAATTAAGCAAACAAAACAATAAACAGCTAATATAAAAACATAGACTAAACACACTAAAAATCTAGACCCGCGCAAGAGGAAAACTAATTTTGCTGGTGAAATAGCTGTAGCTGTCCAGATGACAGAGCACAGAGTTCAATGAGAGCAATAAAAGCTGCCTTTTGTCTGGGAAGGTGCAAACGGGGCTATTTATTTGCTTATTTTTCCTAAGTGACCTAGCTATTGTCCTAGTCCATTGCAGCACTGGTTTGAAAGTTGGGTTTAAAACAACAACAACCTAAAACACAATGTTTGGAGACCACAAGAATAGTCTTTTGCTTTCAGATCAGGCAATCATAGACAGTAGGAAGCAGAGAAAAGCAATGCCAGCCAATCCGAGCAAGTTTAACACACCCCTGCCAATAGAGAAAAACAAACAAACCCAGCAACAATTCTACAATGAAGAGAAATAGCCCCCCACTAGAGATGGGCATGAAATGGAAAAATAGTGTTTCGTTTCTGTAGTAGTTTTGTTTACATTTTTACATTTTTAAAGTAGTTTCATTACAAAATGAAACAAAATGAAACGAAACACTCTGCTCCCCTGGGTCCTAAAGAACCAAAATGGCAGGGGAGCTTCTTGAAGCGATTCTTGGTAAGCTCCTGAAATTTGGAAAGGTTTGGGGTCAGGGGGTTGAGTTATGAAGCTCCACAGGGGGTGCCCCTAGGAAATAATCATTTCATAATTAAGGGAAGTACTTGAGAAATCTAACCCCATGGGGAGCTTCATCAAGCATCTAGTTATTATTTCCTGGGGCACCCCATTTGGAGCTTAATAACTCATCCCCATGACTCTCAAACCATTCCAAATTTTGGAGGCTTGCCTAGATTCGCTTGAGGAAGCTAAGCCTGCCATTTCCGTGCCGAAACATGGCTGTGATCCATGTTTTTGAGAGTACACAATATAACAAAACATTATGTACTTGAAAATACAGATTGCAGCCGTCTTTCGGCATGGAGATGGCAGGGTTAGCTTCCTCAAGCTCTTCCTGGCAAGCCCCCCAAATTTGGAGAGGTTTGGGGGTCCGTGGGCTGGGTTATTAAGCTCCAAAGGGTGTGCCCCTAGGAAAAAAACCGTTCTAATTAGATTCGGGAGCCAAGCTGTGGTGGTGCTAAGTGCTCGCCCACGCAAACAATTAGTGGCTTCTCACTGAATTAGGAAGATTTTTTCCTAAGGGCACCCTCTTTGGAGCTTAATAACTCAGCCCCCTGACCACCAAACATTTTCACATTTGGGGGGCTTATAAACAGGGAACAACTCAATCTCTCCTGCCATTGATTCCTCTAGGGCAAATCATTTCGTTCTACAGGGGAAAAAATGGCATCTCGTTCCAAAATGAAACGAAACTCATCCTAGCATTTTGTTATGTAACAAAGTAATTATTACTTAGCAAAACAATGAAACAATGTTTCATTTTTCATTTCGTGCCCATCTCTACTCCCAACTGTAGAGTCCTGAGGATCCCTCAGGAAAGCCTTTGAGAGCCTTGGGATGGGAGGAGCCTTTAGTATCCCAAAACTGCCATTGTTGCTGGTGTTCCCAATGCAATCTGCTGGTGATTTAAAGGTTCCCCACTACCACATCCTGAGGCTCCCAAAGGCTTCCCCAGGTCAAAAGGGATCCCAAGGGAATCCTGCAAACTGAGGACTGAGGAATGGAAGATTTAAATTAAATCATATTAAACATTGTTCTCATGGGCTAACAACATCATTGCCACTGTATTAAACAAGCCATAATCATACATTATGTTGGCAGTGACACTCACTGTCTAACCATGTCCCTTTATAGGTGTTTGGTTTCTACACATGGTTGGTTCCATGGGTAGTGCTGTGCAACAATGTCACATAAGAGGCAAGGGTACACAGCACAACTCCCTGTTGGCATGGTAAGTGTTTGTGTGGTTCAGTAAGTCCTTCTGCAACAGATAAATATGCTATACCATAACAAGAGAACGGAGTGGAAGCTAAGCCAGAAGAGAATATTCAAAGAGAGAGGATAAACAGGTACATCAATAAACGGGACAAAGCCATCACCATCAGAGTCATGCATACTTACAATCAGAGGGCCCCTGTTGTTTTCACGGTATTTGTGCTGGAAGAAAATGTAAACCACTGTAGCTGCCAAGGAGTAGAGGAAAGCAAAGACGGCAATTGTGACAAAGAATTCCGCAGAAGAAGAAAAATCGCCTATGAGCGAGAGTTTTTCCCGTTTGCCTTCACAGGTGGGAGCATCAAAGTTCACTTGGTACAACCTAAACCAAGAATGAGAGAAACGTGTCCTGGGTTAGAAAAAGAGGCTGGCTGCACTTAAGCCACAAAGTATCCCTACGAAGAATCCAAATTGCACTCCACTGTAGCTTGCACTGTATATAACTGGGCAATTCCTTGTCAACTGCTGTGCCTTAGAAATCCAGAGGGAGGGAACCAATCCATTTAACCAAGCATATTTTGATTGTGCAGAAGAATCATCAGTCTTTTCCAAGGCTACCTAGTTTTGCAAAACAAGCTCAGTTGGCACCGAACCCCCTGATTCAGGCAAGTCCATTACAGCTTGATTTCACTGGGCTTAGTGGGGCAAATTAAGTACAGTGGTACCCCAGGTAATGAAATCAATTCATACCCTGGGACGCCTTGTAAACCTGAAATTTTCATGGCCCAGATCCGAATGAGGCACAATGCACTCTGGGAAAGGAGGTCTTCAATTTTTTTTTTAATCCGGGGGTTTCCATAGAAGAAATTTGTAACCTGGGTTTTTGTGGATTTTTTTCGGACAGACTTTGGACAGACTTCCGGGTGGATTTCCTTTTGTAACCTGAAAATTATGTAACCGGAGGCATCCGTAACCCAGGGTACCACTGTATAAAATATAATGACATTATTTATGCCATTCCGACTTTAACTCTGTGCCCTTCTACTGAGTCAAACTATGATTCAAGAAGGAAGAGTCCAACTGAGATGAATTTTGAGCAAGGATTCTTAATGTATTTGTGTGGATTTTCTTTTTGTACTTACACCTTGCAGTCTTTTGGGGAATCTTGAGGAATCTAAAAATGGTCCAGAGGCCCAAATATGCTTTCAATTACAAATGCACAAGATAGGCATCATTTACAAGTGACATTTTATGAGGCTCAGGCACAAGGAGACATAAGCAGTTACTTCACAACAGTTTTATCTCTGTTAGTGTTGCGCTTAGGAGTGGTACAAAAAATGTTACTTCATGTCCATCACGCAACTACTGAAATTTGTCTCGACCATGCCCCCGAACGGGTGCTAAGAACGACAATACTGTACCTGGTGCTAGGATAGGGTTTTCCCTTGTCACTCTTTGTTCCTACTTTCTGTTCTGAGACATGGCACCATGTAATAATGACTGTCACGCAACAAAACATTTGTTTCTCTCAGAAAACTGTGTCTGTTTTTTTTATTTTGACTTTTCAGAAGTGAAATATTGAAAAAGAATTTTTCAAGGCCCCCCCCCCAAAAAAAGGGAAAAGGAAGCTAGACAAATTCAGTGTTTCTCATGGTACAAGACCATGAGGTAACACTTGTCACGAGACAAGTTATCACGACCATAGGAACACTGAAACAGGGAGAAAACCACGTGATCGTGATCAACGCTGTCACGGTACAAAACTAGTTGCGGAATGAAGGGTGTGTGTTATCCCACAATTTCAGCACTATATACCCAATATAAGAAAAAGAGGTAGGAGATCTCCCTATGACAATCTTCAACTAGATAGAAAAATCCAGAATTGAACATGGCTGTTAAATGGCTGCTGATTACAGGTAGCATCTCCTGCTTTCTTGCGAGCGCTAATATCTAGTTTTTTATTATGAAGAATGCAAAAACTATTCTTAAAAGGTACTGTTTCAAAGCAATGGCATTTTAATACAATCAGACTTTTGAGCTAGTTGTAAATTTTGCTTTCTGAAACCTCCTCTTTGCACATCTCACTTCCTGACCAAAGTATGAAAAATGTTACCTCTGCTACCAGTACCCTGAAATAAAGATATAATTTTCAGCTGACACAAATGGCATACAATGGCTGGGAAATTATCAGAAATTACTGTCTATGCTAGCCTCTTTCAATATATTGCAGGGTTTATGGATGCAAAGCAGAATTTATTTAGCTACTTGTCAAAAGTAATTCATTTTGTAACTAATTAACTATGAAAATCCGGGTCAATCTCTAACTTTGGGAGGACTGTATTGCTCTGTTAGTGTCACACTTTTTTTAAATTGGTTTTAATTATATTTGTCGTAGATGTAGATGTAACCTCATAAGTTTTTTTTTCTCGGTTGTAAATCAAGATTGCGGTGACCAATGGTTTTTAGCAATAAACTTTTACCTTTACCTTACCTAACTAATTAGGCAGGATACAAATACAATCAATCAATCAATCAATCAATCAATCAATCAATCAATCAATCAATCAATGTGAATGTTTGCTCAAGTTTCTCTAAGTGCTCTTTAAATGTAACTGGAAAAAGTAATTAGAAAATGTTATTTGTTCCACATCCCCATACAAAAAGCTGCACCATTTCCACTTATGTTATTTCTGGAATGCAATTAAAAGTTACAACCTCCTCAGAAAAAATATATAATGACTTAGAATATAAATAACTGTGACATTTCTAATTTCTTCCTTCAAAGCTGTGCTGCAAAATTAAAGGTGCATTTGCTCAAAGTATCTATTAAACTGGGAGAGTTACGATCCTTTAGTAAAAGATGAAAGACTTATACGATCTGAAGAGAAACCAGAGAGTTACAATCCTGATTGCCCAAATGATTGACCAAATTGTTGTTTAATTCTCATTGATGATGAAGCTGTTTCGAAGAAGTGATTGCCTGAGAGAAAGGGTGTCATCTATCGAGTGCAATGGAGAGTCTGCTTACTTTGTTATTTACAAAGACTAGACTCAGCCAACTTTATAGTCCAAGACCACATCTCAATATTTCATTTCCTATTTGTTTTATATGTTGTTCTTGTGATGTTACAGTCATGACTGACTTTTTGTGACCCCATGTCCATGGAGTTTTCGTGGCAGGAATACTGGAGTGGCTAGCCAGTTCCTACTCTCCTCTGATTTCAGAAGCTAAGCAGGGTCGGCCCTGGTTAGTACTTGGATGGGAGACCACCAGGGAATACCAGGTGCTGTAGGCCCCTGGAGTAGGAACTGGCAAACCACTCCAGTATTCCTGCCAAGAAAACTCCATGGACATGGGGTCACGAAGAGTTGATTACGATTGTAACGACGCAAGGTGCACACACACTCCAGTTGCATTATATAGCAGCAAACAATAGATGTACTGAGAAAATTGAGAGTCCAGTTTGTTTCTACTCATTTCAATACAAAACGCTATCCAGTACATGCCATGAAATAGATCACAGCAGGTGTCATACTAGCAATGCTATATCATTGGAAGATAATAATATATATAAGGAATTATATATCTTCCTTTTGGGAAAGATGCAGTTGAAACTGGAGAAGAACTGATACAAACATTAACCGAAAGATGAAGGGCATGATGGTGCATGTTAGTTTGAGAATTTAGATATGTAACAGAATGGCAGACAAACATGGAAACTCCTTAAAAATCTAGGTGGAGACCCAACCATTCCTAGCAGAATTACCCTGGCAAAATAACAGAGCAGGTAGCCAGCCAATAGTTGCTGAACAGGAAAATGTGAGGTAAAAAGATGTCAGAAGAGTAGATTCAGAGAGAGGAACAAGAACAAGGACTACTTAAAACTCTCTTTACAAAAGCTGAATTGGAAGAAACTATAAAGAAAATGAAAGTAAATAAACAGCAGGCATCAATGAGATAAGGACAGAGTAGAGGGTTTCAGTTCACTTACATTAGAGTGGTTTTTGCAACTGATGAATAACTGTATAGCAGACTTTAGGATACTGAAACTGTGGAGGCAGGTTAGTGTAGTTGCTTTAATGAACCCAACAAATACCCAGACAACCCCCAAAACTACTGTTCAGTGTCACACCTTTGTCACCTTTATAAGGTACTGTACTGGAATAAATTATTTTTAATCGCATCTCAGAATCTACTGACAAGGAAATCATAAACGAATAAGCAGGCTTCAGGCCAGGGAGTTCATGTTGTGCCCCAAATTGTTAACCTCACACAATATATTAAATATGGTTATGAAAGAAAGTTAATTACGGGGTGGATTTTGTTGACTTAACTGCAGCATGTGGCACTGTTAATTAGAGCAGGGCTGTCCAACCCTGAACAGCCCACGATCTACTTTAAACTGTCCATGGTCTACTTTCAGAAGCCCCTCCCTGGTGCTCCGGATTAGGAGGGTGGAGACTACTGGAGGCAGAGGGAGGGAGAAGAGTGCTTTCTATTTGGGGAAAGTGCCTTCTATTTGTGCCTTCTCTCTCTCTCTCGCTCAGCCAGCTGGCTCTCCTCCTCCTCCTCCTGCCACCATTGCTGCTGTCACTGGTGGTGGTTGCACACCTTGCCAGTGCTCCGGAGCAGCGGATCGGGAGGCTGGCAGGGAGCTTGTGGGGTACTTCAAACGGTCCCATGGGCTACTGGTTGCCCACGGTCGACACGTTGTGTAGGTCTGAATTAGAGGTTACTGCTACACAACCTCACAGGAGGTACCCAACTGACTAGGGAATTGGAGATTCTTTGTAACACTGAATCGTAAGGACAGTAGATGGAGGAGGCAGAAGAAAGAGTTGCCACATGGAAGTGCACTGTCACCAACATTATAATATATATACAAATGATCAACCAGTCCCTGATAATACATGGTTGTTTATTTATGCAGATGACACAGTAGTAGCTGTATGAAGACCAACTTTTGAGGAAATTCACAATAACATTGGAAGAGTTATGACCAATACTGTACCATCCATAATCGAAATAAGACCCAACTATGTGATTTTCACCTTCAAAATTGAGATGTATGGGTACAGTAGGATGTGATTGGGGTAAGGGTGGTGATTATAGCACTGCTGAATGCCCAAGTATTTTGTCATGGTACTAGATCACATGCTCTTGTTTAAACGACTCTGCCTGACTACTAAGGCTAAAGACAGCTAGATAAACAATGTCATTAGGAAATTGACAAATTATTGACCTGGAGAGCTCAACTAACAAAGTTAAAGATATCAGTTCTGGCCTTGAGAGGGTCTGTAGCAGAGTATGCTGCTTCAGGATGGAATGCATCTACACATGCAAAGGAAGCTGATGTTGCTGTTACAGAAGCAGTGAGCATTATGACAGGATGCCTTAAATCTGCACCAACTGAGAAAATATATCTTCTCACTGGCATTGCTCCACTTAAGATGAGGAGAGAAGTAGCAGCAGACGCACAGGAAACAAAGCGAGAAATTGACCTCCAATATCCCCTGCACAGAAACGTGCCCCCAAAACACTGATTTAGATCTAGGATGAGCTTTATGAAAAATACATATCCTTGAGGACATTCAAGAGCACAATTGAATTGGAAAGTAGAGGAGGGAGACTACCAAACAAGGAATAATCTTAAAAGGAGGAGATCAGTGATGGATCTGATCTCCCTTTTGCTACTTGGAGAACTCATATGATTTGCTTACTCTTTATGTTTATTATGTTCATTTAATATATGCAAAATGTTGTTTTAATTTGTTGTTTTAACTTTCTTTGTACTTTGACCTAAATCTGGTGGTATATAAATTTAAAAATAAAATAAAATAAATACAAAATTACTTTGAATAAAACCTGGCCCATTTGTTGGTACGCTGGTTGTTACCAGAAACATTCATATAATGATCTAGTTTTGGTCAACAATAGACCCAAAAGGTGGCTTTTTTGGCAGTACAAAGTTTGATCTGGAAATGAAAGAAGAAGATTTTGTGGCAACCATGTGCAGTAAGTTAGACTGTGAGATGGAGATGGATGCAAAGTTTCCTAATGAGTTAAAAACATTTTAAAACTGGATCATACAGTCTAAGACGGAAATGTGAAAACTTGAAACCGACATTATTTCTCCAGTTATAACATAACATGGGAAGGAAATTTATTTATTTATTTATTTATTTATTTACTTATTTATGTATTTTAGAGTATTTTTGCCCCATCTTTCTCCTTGGAATAAGGACCCAAGCAACTTACAGAGTGAGTGATAATATACAGTCCAGTACAATTAAGATATGTTCAAATATTGAGAACAGGGAATTGAGGAACATCTTACAGCATTAATAGACAACATTATATTAACTCTACAAGAGAATGTGAGCAGTTCAAGGGGAGTAAAGTTCCATGTAAAGTTATGAGTGATGGAAACTAACATTGAAAATATAGTGTCATTGTAAACCCATAAGGTTATAAGTAGTTATAAACTCAAAGTCTATGTGATACTGTAGATTCACATAAAAGACACATAATAGGTAGACCATCATTCAGGGAAAGCTTGCCTGAAAAGAAATGTCTATGGCTGTTTCCAGAAAGACAACAGAGATGAGGCAGTCCTGGCCTCTAGTGGGAGGGAGTTCCAGAGTCTGGGCACAGCAGCCAAGAAGGCCCATTCATGGGTTCCCATGAGATGCATTTGGAAGGTGGTGGGATGGAGAGAAGGGCCTCTTCTGATGACCTTAACACCCAAGTTGGTTCATACTGTGAAATTCGATCTTTGAGATAGCTAAGAGCCAGGTCATACAGTGCTTTGTAGGTCAAGGTCAGCACCTTGAATTATGCCTAGTAGGTGATTGGCAGCCAGTGGAGCTGCTTTAATAGGGGTGTAATGTGATCTCTGTATCCCGCCCCAGTCAGCAGTCTGGCTGCTGCATTTCGGACCCGTTGAAGTTTCCTGAGGCTTTTCAGCGGTAGCCCCACATAGAGTGCATTACTAGCCAGGATGCCACTAGGGCATGTATCACCACGGCCTGAGCTGGTTTCTCAAGAAATGGGTGTAACTTGTGTACTAGCCTTAATTGTGCAAATGCACTCCTGGCCACAGCTATTACCTGGGCATCCAAGCTAAAGGATGAATCCAAGAGCACTCCCACACTGCATACCTGTTTTTTTCAATTGGAGGGTGACCCCATCCAGTAGGCATTCACTACTCTTCCTAACCAGTCTTCCATACCTTCTTTGGCAGCTTTTATGATCCATGAGAGGCAACAATCCAGCAGACATGTGTTAGCCCTCATCTCCCCAAGGGTCCTGACCACTTCCTCCAGTTGTAGGAGCTGAAAGTCATCCATAAATACAGGACAAGAAGGGTGGGGTGTTTTATTTACAGGCTCTGCATCAATAGCAGCATCCAAGGTAGCCCGGATCTGATCGATTTTGCTTGCAAAGTGTTGTGCAAATTCTTTGCAGCTTGATAAAGAGTGGTCTGTGTTATCCGCCCGTGGGTCAGCTTGTAGCAGGCTTTTGACTATTTGGAAAATCTGCCCTGGGCAATTTTATGCCATATCAATGATGGTAGAGAAAAATAATTTCTTTGCTGCCTCCAATGCCTTGGAGTAAGCCTTCCAAAGGCCTTTTCTTTGTCTGTTTCAATCTGGGTTTTCTGCCAAAGCCTTTCAGCTCTACAGGCCACCCGTTTCAATTTTGCCAATTCCCAATCTGCTATTTCTCCATCTGCTATGTGTTTTCTCAAAATACGTTTTCCCACCTCTGTCTTACCTTGAAAACAGATCCTGCTAAATTCCATGAGCTGACTGGATAGCTCAGTGCTTTAGGAATCTGGCCACAGAGCCAGTGGTTTAGGAATCTGGCAGCCAGAGCCCCTTTCTGTATAGCCAGCCTGTGCGACCTTGAGCAAGCTGCACTGTTCTAGGCTGATTCCAATGGGAGGGAATGGAAAACCACTTCTGAATGTTTTCTACCTAGAAAACTCTGGAAAGGGTCATTGTAAGTCAGAAATGACTTGATGGCTCATGATTATTATTTATTCAAATCAGTGATGCTGGCTCACTAATATACTGCATCAGGCTCCGTCTTTAGTTCCTTCTTCCCCTGGTTCATATGGAGGAAAATATCTGAGCAAAACATTGAATTTTTAAGAGTGACAAGGATGCTTCTGAACATAATTGGAATTCCTTTAATGAGTCTTTAAGGTTTTCTGTCTCAATTATGCAAATACTCCCCATCAGGGTTTATTGTCTTCTTATTGAAGAACAAATCTCCCTTAGTATCTGCCTCTGAAATTTTTGCAAGGCTTGGAGACAAACGCTTGTTTATGAAACTAGCCAAGGTTACTGGAAGTGACTGAAACAGAAGATGGACTAGGACACAGAAATAAAATAACTGGTGATACAGAGAGTTGCATTTTATGTACCATAAATACAGAGGAAGGACACTGGATGTTTACTGAATTAAATCCCATGCACTTCAGTATGATCTGAATCTCTTTATCCACCCTGAGACCAATGGACAGATTAATTCTTATTCAGACCACAGTTCTTCAGAAATGGCCATGTTTTATCTCCATTTCCTTGCAGCCAAGGTTTCTATTATTCACTGTTATTAAATATAAAAGTTCAGACCTATGGGAGAAAATCAGTTCCTGTAATTTCTTCATTCCATTTTTTTTTTGTGTTTCATCCCTAAAAACAGAAGACGCAAAGGTCAAGGAGGGGGAACAGTCCTTCAGACTGCGAGCCTTAAACTTGATGGCCTGTTAGTTACAAAGCATTTTAAGAAACAACGTCACCAATTGCTGAGCTTGCATCCATCACGGTGTAAGAAAAATCATTTACAAATATATTTTCTCATATATCTATAGGCATTTATATGCCTTCTATACCTTTATATACATACAGTAGACCCTCGTATAAGAAACGGTTTGCATAATATAAAATCTGTACAACATAAAAAATTCTAGAGATAGGGGAAATTTACTTAACAGAATTGTCTATGGGGCGAATCCGTACAACATAAAAATGGTCGCGATTAGGTATTACTCTGTTTTCAATGCATTCCTATGGGAAATTTGTATAAAGGAAAATTTGCTAAACAGAATTTTGTTTGGAATGAATTAATTCCTTTATACAAGGTACTACTGTATATACTTTAAAACTTAACCAGAAAGCAGCTTCAAAGTAGTTTTCTCTAGAAATATTTCTAATAGAATTAATCTTTTCTTTTTGTAATCAGTAGTTTGTAACTATGAGCATAAATACTGCAGAGAATGAAGACCGATTTGACCCAAAAGATATTTTGTCTATTTCATAGATAGTGAGGACTAACATCTCAGATAGAAAGTTGCCCATTTTGACTTAGGGTCCCGAAACATTGATATTTTCTGCCTAACTATGTAACTTGTAAGTCCAATAAAATATGACCACATGAACATGTAAAGCTAAGTATGGTTTTACAATTTGGTGGGAAATCAGATCCCAGTTTGCAAGTATATTATTCTTTTAATATTTTGTATTTCTTTTGTTTTTAATTCTTTTATTTCTATTCTCTATTTTCCTCAAATCTAGCCATCAATTATTGCCTCTGTTGGGTTTTTCTACTTTTTAAACAAGTCCTTACCAGAACATCAAAAGAACCAGCATAAAATTATTTTCCTTTCTCTCATTTTTATAACAATAGTTATACAATTTGCTCTCTTCTGCTCCCTGGATCTGGCAGGGTGGGCAGTGGAGGGTATTATTTATAGGTTCACATGTGTGTGAGAGAGAGTGAGTGTGAGAGCAAGAGTGAGCAAGAGAGAGGTGGGATCAGACCTGCATTTAGCAGTCACATATAGTTTGGACCTCAGGCTATAATCCTGTGTGTTGTGTGTTGTGTCATTACAGTTGTGACCAACACTTAGTGACCTTATGTCCATGGAATTTTTCTTGGCAGGAATATAGAAATGGCTTGCCAGGTCCAACTCCAGGCATCTACAGCACCTGGTATTACCTGCTGGTAGCCCATCCAAGTACTAACAAGGGACGACCCTGTTTAGCTTCCAAAATCAGGTGAGATTAGATGTGCTTAGGGCATCTTGTTGTTCTTGTTCAGTTGTTCTGTCGTGTCCGACTCTTCATGACCCCATGTACCAGAGCACGCCAGGCTCTTCTGTCTTCCACTGCCTCCCGGAGTTTGGTCAAATCCATGTTGGTTGCATTGATAACACCATCCAACCATCTCATTCTCTGCCATCCCCCTTTCCTTCTGCCTTCAATCTTTCCCAAAATCAGAGACTTTTCCAAGGAGTCCTCTCTCCTCACGAGGTGGCCAAAGTATTGCAGCCTTGGCTTCAAAATCTGTCCTTATAATGAACATTTGGAGTTAATTTCTTTCAGGATGGATAGGTTTAATCTTCTTACAGTCAGGTGACCCTCAAGACTCTCCTCCAGCACCACAGCTCAAAAGCATCAATTCTGTGGTGATTAGCCTTCTTTGTAGTCCAGCTCTCACTTCCATACATCACTACTGGAAAAACTATAACCTTGACTATTCGGACCTTTGTCGGCAAAGTGATGTCTCTGCTCTTTAGCGTGCTGCCTAGGTTTGTCATTGCTTTCCTCCCAAGAAGCAGGTGTCTTTTAATTTCATTGGTGCAGTCACCATCTGCAATGATCAAGGAGCCCAAGAAAATAAACTCTGTCATTGCCTCCATTTCTTCCCCTATTATTTGCCAGGAGGTGATGGGACCGGTGGCCATGATCTTAGTTTTTTTTATGTTGAGCTTCAGACCATTTTTTTACTCTCTCTTTCACCCACATTAAGAGGTTTTTTTAATTCCTCCTCACTTTCTGCTATCAGAGTAGTATCATCTGCGTATCTGAGGTTGTTGATATTTCTTCCGGCAATCTTAATTCCGGCTTGTGATTCATCCAGACCTGCCTTTCACATGATGTACTCTGCATATAAGTTAAATCGGCAAGGTGACAGTATACAGCCTTGTCGTATTCCTTTCCCAATTTTAACCCAGTCAGTTGTTCCATATTCAGTTCTGTTTTTCTGTTGCTGCTTTGTCCCACATATAGATTTCTTAGGAGACAGATAAGGTGGTCAGGCACTCACATTCCTTTAAGAACTTGCCATAGTTTGTTGTGGTCCACACAGTCAAAGGCTTTGGCACAGTCAATGAAGCAGATGTAGATTTTTTTCTGGACCTCTATAGCTTTCTCCATAATCCAGCGCATATTGGCAATTTGATCTCTAGTTCCTCTGCCTCTTCAAAATTCAGCTTGCATTTCTGGGAGTTCTCTGTCCACATACTGCTGAAGCCTCCCTTGTAGAATTTTGAGCATCTAGGCAGCTAATTACTATGCAGTGAAACCTCTTTGAACACAGTGGAACTTCTGTCCAAGCCAAAATCCATAGAATTTCACTGCATATTTCCCAGCATCCTTCACTGAAAAATTTCTAGTTTTAAGTTGCAAGAAGGTGTGTGTACCTTATGATATGCTTTTATTACCCTGTTTTTCTGAGGGGAAAAAACCCTTCAAAACACAGAGTGATAGGAAAGAGGCTACCTTTTGGAAGCATCCCTACCAATGACGAACCATTCTTTGCAGTTCCTTGCTCTCTCATTATCCCGCTTGGTGTCTCGGATAATCAGGTATATTCTGTTTTCCTTGAGAAGCCTTCTCCAAGGTGTGTTTATCAGGCAGATGCTTCCTGACTGGTACACATCCAAAAGGTGCATCCTTTCAAAAATTAAAAAGCCTCTCATCCTTCAAGGAGCAAGCCTCAATTGGCTAAAATTAGTCTGAATCTGTTTCTCAAGTTTTTGTTTTGTACTGGGGAAATGACTGCTGTTGCCTCTTTCGTATATTAGGAAGGATAACATGAGCGTTCATTATGGGGCTGAAGTGTGTGTGTGTGTGGGGGGGGTCCTACTTGCAGAATTATTTATGGATGGCTTGATTCAGTGCCTTGGCAAAGAGCATGCATGTGTGCAAAATTCCCAGAATAGAGATGCACTTTCACAGCAGTAAGTGTTCTGCCGAAAGCTAAGCCTGGACTATATCCCACCTCTGGAGATACTATATTGTCAGCATGCATTCTACCCCGCAATGGCTGTTTGTTGGACCAGAGCTGGACATATTAAGATCCTCAGTGGTAAGCTTTTTACAGGCTGCAGGTAAATCTGAAATGCATCCAATCACACTGATTACAAACTTACTCTCAGCAGTAAATGTCTCCATCCTTAACATTGGTCTTTTTATGGAAGGGAATGTTTAAATCTCATGAAGTATCATCCTTGTTATAAAAATGACTTGCCAGTTGTGGGAAGATGATCGACATGGCTGCTCCCACCTCTGAGGTTTTAAAAAAGGGAAGAGCTGCTGCACAGCAGCTGGTTTTAGACTTTGCGAAATCATTTCTCACCCCCAAAATAGTTTTCCAATGCCTCTAAACAGAAAACCGTGAAATGGGAGCCCTCAACATACAACAGGAGAAAGATAATTTACAAGACTAATAGCAATGAATCCATATACGGTTCAAATGCTGGAACTATTCACAGAGAAGAAAAGCAGAAAAATAAATTCTGACTGAAAACCTGGGAAAGCCACTAAGAGAATCACCTACTAGTGCAGGTTGACAACATTGAACTAGACAACTCTGAACTCTCTAAAGGGCCAGAATTCCCTCATCCTAGTTATGGTTTCCCAGAACAATGTAATGTTCTTGGCAGGGTCAAGTTTTGGCGTCTAAAATCTTAATTGGGATTTTGCACATACTTGAGTGAAATCACATTAAGTTGCCATGGTCAACTTAATAGCTATGCAACCTATGCGAGCCCTCTTATGCATGCATAAACTCCCAAAAGAAATGCCTGCCTAGAAATATCACTTCCTCTCCCTCTTCCCTACCAGCAGTTATTGCAGAACATAATTCCCTCAGTATCAGAAGAGGAAGAATGAAGGGGTTCTGATTGAGCCGCCTGGGTCTTCTGATGTTCATAACGCTCTCTCCAGTGGCAAGAGCTGACGAGGAATTCTGAAGAACCATTTAGAGAAGATCTGGGGGAGGGGGGGAATGTGTGTCAGCTTCAGACAAGAAAGAGCTTGCAATAAATTTTCAGAAAGTGCACCATAAGCAAAGACAACGAATTATGTCTCCAAGGCTAAGAACATGATGGAGTCTCTAAATTGAATAATAATATTATCAGTCCAGCCATCAATCTAAATGAAGACTACAGCCAAGAAATCAGAAGACTGAGGTTTAGAAGGGCAGCAATAGAAAAACTAGAACAGATCATGAAGTTTAAGGATGTATCATTGGAGATCAAGAACAATGTCCTCCACAATCTTGTGTTTTCAACCACCACAAATAGGTGTGAAAGCTGGACAGTAAAGAAAGCTGGCAGAAAAACCAAGAACACTGATCTGTGTGAAATATAGTGCTGGAAGAGTCTTTGGAAGCATACTATATGTCTGTTAGAAAGTAGGAAAGGATTAAGCCAGAGTCTCTTTTGATTGCTTGCACTCCTGGAGGTAATGGATATAAAGCAGTGAATATGACAACAGGTGAAATTAGTTTGAGGCAGGTGAGCCAAACAGATTAAAGGTGACAAATGATAAAAGAGGGTCTTCCTTGTTAGGTGGCTCATAGGAAGAAAGGCACAGTACCGAGGCCTTCACAACCTGACTCACAAAGAGAACAGGAAGAACAGACAGAGCAAAACACAAGGGGGCGGTGATCAAGAAAGATATCAAAGATGTTGAACTGAAAGAGATACTGATGGGCTCACATTCCAGAACCAGCTCTCACAGTTTCAATGCAAGCCAACTAAGAAATGCCATCTACACACCTCAGAAAACATAGTAGGAACAAAGTACCACCAACAGCTAGCTCCTTTCCTGTGTGGCTTGTGAGAATTCCTGTGGTTTGTATTGCTTGCTGACCACAACCCTATAAATAGGCACCAAGAGCCATTGAACTCAGTAGGACTTATTTCTGAATAGATATGGCAAGTATTGCACCATAAGATATAGAATGCTGAGCCAGATGGACCTATTTCAATCATGTCAGAGATCTATCTCTTATTAGGCCAAATAATAATAATTTATGAAATACACGTAATCGATTTTTTGCAACATTACACCATTTAATGCTGCAGGTAGAAGGTGGTCTAAATGACTGAAACATCTACTGTACTAGGAAAGGTCACAGAAGAATGTGCAAAAGCAGGACTATTAGTGACAAAAACTGACTATAGAAGAATTTTGTAACGTTAATACTGATAATAAAGAAATTGAAAGGGTTGCATATTTTTCTACACTGTGGTTCAATAATCTCTTTTCATACAGGCATTAAGATAAAACAGCATAACAGAACCAGATTGTGAAGGGCAGCTTCACAGTCATTGGAGAGCAAGACCAAGATTCCCCATCCTAAATTTGTCTGATTGATGTACACCACCATGAAAGTTGGACAGTGAATAAAGCTGACAGGAAAAATATACAGCATATTGACTTCGGATGTAGTGCTGGGGGGAGAGTTTTATAGATATCACAGTTAAGGAAAAAAGACAAACAAGTAGGTGTGACATCACATCAAGCCTGAACTCTCACTAGAACAGAAAATGACTAAACTCATGTTTTGGGCATAGCATGAGAAGACAAGATTCATTAAGAAAGACCATAATGCCATCTATAGCAGAAAGACAAGATGAAGGCCTAGTAAGGGGATAGGTTGACATATTGTAGGAAACCATGACTTTTTAGTGTGAGGCTGCTATTATGGATAGGAGCTTTTGGATGTCACTAATTCATAGAATCATGATAAAACAGAAACAATTTAATGGCACATTACAATAACAAATTGCAGTAAATGAAGTTAGAATGAGGGCAATCTATTAAAATTTATCTTCATTAGTAATTGGGGGATGTCCACCGATGCCAAAACCAAGGTACGATTATCCTATTTATATGGAGCAAATATGAATGTGCCTTTATAACCACCTCTCCTTGCTCCTAAGCAGCAACCAAGCAGTTCTGTCATTCTGTGTATCAACAACCCCAGTTTATGAGCAGAAATCCTCAATATTCTCAAAGTGCAAAGGATTTTGAGATTCCAAAAAAGAAAAATGGAAATGGAAACTATTACTTATAGCTGGCTGGCTGGATAGTTGATAAGTTCCAATATACTGTAATCCATTAATGGAAAACAGCTTTTGCAATAGGCTTTGTACTACATAACCTCCAGCCACTCCTATCTGGAATTTTGTCAGTTTTTTGACCTGGAAAGCAACATCAATCAGAAATGTCAATTGAAGAATCATTTACATACCCTATCCATCATAGTGATGACTAAATGAAAGTTTTATAAACAATGGGGGGGGGGGGTATTTTAAGAAAAAAGAACTGGAGCCAATATTCTAAAGGCATGATTTCTTCCAACCTGCAAAAATTAGTGATGGGTGAAATGAGCCAGATCTTTTGAAGCTTTTCTGAATAATTCATTTTGGTATTGAATACTCTTTTCTTACAGATTGTCCTCCTGATTTCATGATTATTTTCTAAGGTGATATGAAAACTATAAAAAGCCAAGCTGGTAGATGAATGTCACCATGTGAATTTCTTATATCTATATAGGGATTAACTCTCTTCAACCATTTCTCTCAACCCCAAACTATCACAATCAAGAAACTCTTAGAACGAGATCTAGATATGTGGCAACTATGCTACATTTACAACCTCTTTCTTGTCCTGTATGTCACATAAAAATTAAAACAAATATCCTACACGCACGCACGCACGCACACACACACACACACACACACACACACACAGAGAGAGAGAGAGAGAGAGAGAGAGAGAGAGAAGTGTCTGGAATCCTACATTTTCTTGTGATATTTAAAACAAATATTTGTATGGGCTTCCAACTTTAATCTAGCCTATAATAATAATAATAATAATAATAATAATAATAATAATAATAATAATAATAATAATAATAATAATAATAATAATAAACCACACAGCTATCTATGCTGGATTTTATATTACCAATCACTAGTCGAACGCTTCCCAAGCGTTTACGACTATGTGATGTATCGGCAATAGAGATGGGCACGACTTGAAAAAATTTTTTTTCGAGTTGTCGTTAGTCGGGCCAGTCCCATTTCGGGTCGTTTCCGGTTTTCGCGAAAATTCGCAAAAATTAGTCGGTTCGTTTTTTCGTTTTTTCGTTGTCGTTAGTACTGGTTTTTTGGGGGGGGGGTAGCGGGCTCCTGGAGGCACCTCTGTGGGGTGGGTGCCTCCTCTGGCCCGCTATAAAGGGAAAGTGGGCTCCTGGAGGCACCCGTGGGTGCCTCCTGCCACTAGGAAGGGGAAGCAGGCTCCAAGAGACACCCCTCTACATGGGGGTCTCCCTTCCTCACCTGCTGCTGCTGCAAAATGCTATGCAATAGCCATATGGATATTGCATAACATAATGTGCAGACAGTGAGACCAGTGTGAGAGTGATAGGGTCATACCCGCCCTTCACAAGGCTCTGGCACCACCATGTCTCACACAGAAGGGAATTGTACTTGCTGCGTGTAGTGCAATGCAAGCAAGTAGATCTGGCTTTAAGGTGCCTTAGTGCAAGAGCTAGGGTTAGGCTAGTGACGGGTAAGGTTACGGTGGGCTAGTGGGTTGCACCTCTGGGTGCCTCTCTGGCCCACTAAGAAGACAGTCTGTGACGTATGGGTACGGAGTCAAGGGTTAGGGTTAGGGCTAGGGCAGGTTTTAGGGGGCTTTTTTGGCACATCCCAGAAATCTCCATGGCCAAGTGGCCATGCGACTGGTGGGATGGCTCCAGAAATTTGCATGGTTGTCCACTCCCACATGGCTGGCCACTTGGCCAGCCCATCATTGCGCACTGCACAGGTGTAAATAAAATAAAATAAAATAAAACTCAATGGAGGTTTTATAAACAGAGGGAGAGGAGAGACATTTTGTTGCAAGAAAAAACCCACTGCTACTGTGAAAAATCTGGCAGTTTATAAATTTTCGCGTGTTTCTGTTGTGCTTGTGTGTTTTTGGACCACGATTTCAAAAACAATATTGCGTTCGCCGCCCCCTCCTTTTGGATCTCCCGCCCGCACCGCATGGCATGGCGATGGCGACTCGCGAGTCCGGCTGCCCAGGACGGGGGGGAGGCGGGACCCCCCTCCAGAAACCACCCCTCCGGTAGGTGCCCTGCGCCCTTAGTCAAGCAGGCATTTTTCCGCCTGCTTTTTTGGCCCGGGAATGGGTGGGGGGAGAGTTTAAAAGTTTTTTCCTGTGCCGTCCGTGCCGCTTGCTTGCGCTTTAATTGCGGCGGCCGGCGGCCGGCGAGACTGGGTTTTTTGCTGGCTGCGAGCCTGCGGCGAGTCCCACCAGAGCAGCCGAGGACGGGGGATGAGGGGGGAGGCCGGGGACCTCCAGAAACAACCCCTCTGGTAGGTGCCCTGAGGCACGGCAGGCATTTTCCCGCCTGCTTTTTGGCCGGGAACCGGGTTTTTTTAACTTTTAAAAAATTTTTTTCTGTGCCGCGTGTGGCATCGCTAGCGATCTCGCGATGCAAGTAACGAGCACGACAAATCAGACCAAAATTGTTCGTAATAATAATAATCGGTTCGAGCTCGAAGTCTGGGGGAGTAATTCCCGTTACCGTTTCCGTAGAGTAACGGAACCGAGTAACGGAAACGGAAACGGGAATACCGCTAAGTCGTGCCCATCTCTAATCGGCAAATTATGCGAGCAGATTATCTCATCATCATCATCATCATCATCATCATCATCATCATCATCATCATCACAGAGCAGACAAGATAACTATGCTGGATTTTGTATTACCACTTACTAGTCGAACGCTTCCCAAGCATTTAAGACTCAGTGATGTATCGGCGAATCCCAGTAAGGTGGCTTTCTGCAGCTGACTGATGTTGACTTTGCCAACTCCAATTTCTTCTAAATAATTGCTTAGCTCTTTAGGAACCACACCCAGTGTGCCGATTACCACTGGGACCACCTGTACCAGTTCATGCCAGAGTCTTTGAAGTTCACTTTTCAGATCCTGATATTGGGTATTTTTTTTCAAATTGTTTCTCTGTGACTCTACTATCACCTGGAATAGCAGCATCAATGATCCACACTTTTTTCTTCTCCACAATCACAATATTTGGGGTATTATTCTCCAAAAACCTGTACGTCTGTCTTTGGAAGTCCCAAAGTAACTTTGCATGCTCTGTTTCAATCACTTTTTCAGGCTTGTGATCCCACCAATTCTTTGCTACGGGCAGATGATAGTTCTGATACAAATTCCAGTGGACCATTTGA
Organism: Phrynocephalus guinanensis; assembly: GCA_037367245.1. Lineage (NCBI taxonomy): Eukaryota > Metazoa > Chordata > Lepidosauria > Squamata > Agamidae > Phrynocephalus > Phrynocephalus guinanensis. The sequence goes on along the minus strand of CM074734.1, from coordinate 5,064,303 downwards.
GCAACTACATTATGACGCTGTTTGTAGTCTGAGCAATTTTCTTGCAACAACTCAATATATGTTCAATAGTTTCATCTGCCTCTTTACAGAGTCTACATGTGGGGTACTCAGCTGATTTTTCTGATAGCCTGTTCTTGAGCTGCAAAAATCAGGGCTTCTGTCTCTTTTTTCAGTGTTCCGTTGGTGAGCCATAACCAAGACTTTTTCATATCTACTTTTCCTTTGATTTTTTTTCAAGGCACTTCCCATGCAATGCTCTATTATGCCAGCTATCAGCTCATATTTGCATTGTTGTTTTCCTGTATTGACCCTTTGTTTGATTTACTTTAAACACCTCCTTGTTCTTAACCTCCAATAATGCTGGCTCTGTACTATTTTTTACATAATCTGCCAACACATGCTTCTCTTTGTCAACTGTCTGCTTCACTTGCAAAAGCCCTCTACCACCTAATTTTCTAGGTAAATACAGCCTGTCAACATCACTGTCTGGATGTAATGCAGAGTGAATGGCCATAAGTTTTCTTATTTTCCTATCCAGACTATCGAGCTCTCTGAGTCCAGTTTATAATGCCAGCGGTATACCTGATGACCGGTATGACCCAGCTATTAATGGCCTTTTCTAACTCTTTGGATATATTATTTACTGACCACATTTTTCACTCCTCCATGCTTGATATTATCTAACTGCAGTATGCCCAGATATTTATAGGCTTCAGACTGATGATACTTAATGGCTTGTACACTTGGCATTTCAATTCCTTCACTCTCAGTAATTTTTCCTTTTCTCAGTGCCACTGTGGCACATTTGTTTTGTCCAAACTCAATACTAACATCAGTACTGAAAATTTGGGCTGTGTTGGTCAGTGAGTGTATTCCAGTTTCTGATTTTCCATACAACTTTAAGTCATCCATATACAATAGATGAGAAATTTCCCCTGAATTTTTAGCAGTTTGGTACCCTAAATTTGTGTTCTGCTAAATTATTGAGAGGGGAATCAGGGCAATAGTAAATAGCAGCGGTGACAAAGAGTCACCTTGAAAAATCCCTCGTTTAATGCTAACCAATCCATAGCTTTTGTCCCTGACAAACAATTCTGTTTTCTAGTTCTTCATCGCATTTTCAATTAGGGCACTAATACTTTTACATATTCCAATGACATCCAGGAACTGAATAATCCAACTATGCTTTTTTATAGTCAAGCCAAGTCATATATAAATTAGTTTTCTGGGCTTTATAATTCTCTAGGATCATTTTATCAATGAGTAACTGATCTTTTGTTCCTCTACTTCCCCGTTTGTTCCCTTTCTGCTCTACTGGCATGATGTTATTTGCTTCTAAATAATCCTGGACTCTATCAGATAAGATGCCTGTCAGCTGTTTATACATAGTTGGTAAACACGTGATTGGCCTATAATTTTCAGGTATTGCTCCTTTTGTTGGATCCTTCTGAATCAAATAGGTTTTGCCAGTTGTTAACCACTCATTAATATAACCTGTCCTCAACATTTCATTAAATTGTTGGGCCATTTTTCCATGCGGACTGGTCAGGTGTTTAAGCCAAAACCCATGCAGTTGATCATTGCCAGGTGATGTCTGGTTTTTGACTCTTTGTTTTGGTGATCATATTAGCTGTTATTTCTAGTTGGTCCATTGTGCTCTTGGAGAATTTCTTCTCAAAATTTTGGAGCCATCCAATATTTCTATTACAGTCTCTCTCAGTTCCCCATAGTCTTTCCAAAACTGAATGGTTGCCATTTTTTCAGGCTTTTCATCTTTTATCCCTATCTTCTGATTGAAACTCTGATAGAACTTTCTTTGATCTGATTGAAGCAACTGGTTGTCTTTATACTGAGTAAATCTAGTGTCATATCTTTCAATTTTTCTAGCTGCTGCTGTTATTTGCTGCTTCACTATTTCCAATGCTTGTCCAATTTTCCTTGTACTTAGCTAGTATTTTTAGTCAAATATTTCTTGATCTTACCATTCTTTAATTTGTCCTCCTGCAGGTTTTTCAAGTTACTCACATCTGCTCGGAGTCTTCTGATTTTTAAGCTCCAGTCTGATCTTCCACCTGTTCAATTGACATTATCTGGATTGTTGCAAGTGAAGAGTTTATGTCATTCATCAATGGTAGCAATTTTTTCTAGCCACAGTCTTTAAAATCAGGAGCCTTCTCCTCTCTTCATTTAATGCAGCATGTGTCAGTATTTTATTATTCAGTTCTTGCTGCCTAATAGTGAGCTCTGCTGGTTTTCCAATCCTAATTAAACCTTCTTGCGGTTCAAATTTTCACAACATCCATATTTTCTTTAACTTCAGACTGTTCAATGTCCCCAGGTGTTATTAATCTGTTTTCTCCTCCTATTTGGATAATTTGTTGAACCCCAATTTCACAACTCCTCTGTATTTCTTCTAGTTCAACTTTATTAAACGCTTTGTTTCGGATAATATATCTTCGCTGGTCAGTCAATCGTAATTCAGTTATTGGAGTTCAGATATTCTTGTTTCCGTAATTGATGCATCTGCTTCTGGTAGCCTCATTTTTCAGGTTCTGCTCTATAATAGCATTTCATAATTGTCTGATTCTCTGGTAGAGTATATTTCTGCCACTTCTGAGATTGTTCAACTTCCAGTAATTCTACAGGCCCATGCCCTGTTTGCTCAGTAATGGGACCCGTGACCTGTAGTCCATTTATCATCGGATGTTCAGGTTCATCAACACCATTGCGGTCCTTGTTAACCTGGGCGATGACCGAGCTGGTATAGGCTTCTTTTGATTATATTTCACCATGATTCATGGGTTGTTGGGTGCACTTGGTTCTGTTCCTCAGTCGAGACCTCTCTGGTATGGTTGGACCTACTGGAGCAGTTAAGCCTTCTGCCACGACAAGGCGGCACCCTTGGGGGGATGATGATGATGATGATGATGATGATTCTTTTGTAGGCCACCTTTCTCCTGTTGAGGAGACGCCAAGGCAGCTGACAATATTAAAACAATTAATATTAAGCTACAATAATTAAAAAACATTTAAAACGTTTAGAAATTTTAAAAGCAAACTTACAGAAAGAAAAGAGTGTGCCCTCTGAGGAGCAATTATGTCATGTTTTGAGGGCCCCAAATATCCCTACTTGGTTTTTAATAATTAAAACTTAATCCTTGGATGCTGCTCTTTTCTTTCTGTCAGTTTGCTTTCCTCAGGGTGTGTGGAAACCTGAGGTTCTAGGGGTAGGGTTCGGACCCTAAATAGCTGTCAGTTACTCATCCATTATCAAGGACTCATGCAACTGACAAAGTGGAATCTGCTTATTAACTGTTTAATTCCAAATCTTCCTGGCTCAGGAACCTCTACCTTAAGAGAGATACATTTTCTGTCTCCCAACACAATGAGGAAATGTTTCTCAGCCTTATTGCACCTCTTTTCTTTCAAAACACCAATGAAAGTCAAATGCAATATGTAACCTCTAAATTAATGTATGGAGTGGGGTTTTGTTTTTTGTTTCCATTTTTTGTTTTGTTTTGTTCAGGGTGGCCTCTGAAAATATTTTGATAACAAGGAGGGCAGCATTACATGAAAATATTTCCAACCGACACCTGTATTTTCACTTCCCTCACAAAATGGCTGAAGCTCCCTTTCTTTTGTTAGGTCACATTAAATATGAAAGGGGAATGTGGGCTGTTGAAAATGTCACGGCAAAAGTTTTGTGCACCCTGAAGGATACATCTTCCAACTTCCGCACAGTAGGGCACAATATGCGTCTCTTCATATGCTTCACTTCCTAGCCAAACTTCAGCAATTTACAAAAGAAACATAGTTAAAGAGTCCTGCGTAGGCAAATTGACTCATAAAAGTCCCCAAATTATACAGCAAACTGCACTGCCCGGGACCATGAGGTGACCTCACATTGTGGAAGATAATCATAAAAGCATTGACCTATTCCTCACTGGCCAGCCTGGTGGGACAGTTTATATAATTAGTCAGTGGCGCTTCAGATCTCCAACTGTCCTGATACATTATTGAACAGAGATGTGTGGAGTGCTGGTAGGCCAGTTGGCAGAATTTAGGAGGAAATCTGAGGTGACGAAAGGGTTGGGCTGTTTTCATGAAGAAGCTATGAAAATAAAATCATGCAGCCAGCCTGCCTTGGCCTTTATTATTATTTATTATTTTTTGGTCCTTTCACACTAGACTCTTCTTATAAGGTTCCAATTCATTGGAACCATACTAGCAAAAGCTGCAGTCCTTCCATGAACCACCTGGGACTCACTCCAGCAGAAAAGGGACAACAATATCTGCACCAGGACAGGGATTTCCGACATTCCTCCCATCAGCAGATGGACTTGATTAGCCTATATACTCTATATTGGCCCCAAAAAGAAGCTTGGAGGAACAGTTCCTTTTTCTAGTTTCAGCATCTCACCCTCTGTCTGTGTTTGGATCTGTAGCCGAAGTGTCTAATTCATTGAGGTTGTGATGCACACTTACTGCAACTGGCTGTGGGACTAACCAGAGTCTGGATAAAGCTCTGGGGTACGTGAGGAGAATGTAGCCATGTGCACTAGAGATGGGCACAAAACAGAAACATAATGTTTTGTTTTGTTTTGTTACTCATTCTGTTTCATTTCATTCCGTTACTAAATGACTTTTTAATAGACGTTTCATAACGAAACGAAACGAGAAATGAAATGATTCAGAAGCTGCTACCACCCAGGTAGGGTTTTTTGACAGGCCAGGCTGTCTCCAAGGCCCGACATGTCAAAAAATAAAACCCAGCTGGGAGGCAGGGGTGGCTCTGTTTCAATTTCCCACTGCCTGCTCCATTCTGCCTTGCAACACCTACCTCCCAGCTGGGTTTTTGGACTGGTGGGGCTGTGGGGAGATCCAGCGGCAGTCCCCTGGTTCACTTTCCTCCAAACAGAAAACATCATTTCATTTAGGTTCGTGACGACATGCAGTCTGCCGTTTTGTTTCATAACATTACATAATGATGAAACCGTGTGTTGTTTTTCATTTTGTGTCCATCTCTAATGTTCACCAGTGCTAGCAGTCATCCAGCATGAGGAGCAGTTTATCAGATGTCCTGGTCATCCTTTGAGAATTAAAGGATGTTGCACTCTACACTGGACTGGGCTCAGTTCTGATAGATTACTAAGTGGCTGGAATTTGGGCATAGCGTGAAGCCCTTCATCCTGAGAATACCGATGTTGCCTGAAGAAAGGGCACCCAGAACCATGCACTACTATGTGATAGTACCATTGGTTGAGCTAGTCCAACACCCAGAGATTTTATTGTTGGGGGGAGGTGTCCATCAGATGAACAATGACCAGACAGAGGGCAGGACAGAAGGCATGGGACTCTCAGGTCACTGTGGCTTTGGAGTGGATGAGTTTGCGAGGGGTGGGCTGGACTGGAGCTTGTGCAGCCACCTCTCCTCTTCAAGGAATCACTTTACTGAGTCAGGAATGGCATGGGCAGACCCATTTTGTGAATGACGGTTCTAGCTTGACTCCTAGGAGTTGTCAAAGGAAAACAAGAACAGTGGTACCCCAGTTTAAAAATGCCCCAGTTAACATAATTTTTGGTTTATGAAAGGAAATCATTGGAAATGGATGCTCCCATTTAGGGCCCAATTTGGACATTGTCACTTAGGGATGTACTCACTTGTGTTGCCAGTTTAGACATTAATGGCTGTATGTTGTGTTATTTTGAGGGTACTGCACATTTACTCCTTATAAAAGCTGTATACTTACTGCTTTACATTGTATCCAAGTCTCATTTCTTCAGTGTTGCCACATGAAAAAGATATACTAGAATATTTATAAAATGTGAGAGGGTGTACTCACTTCTGTGATATACTGTATATCCTTCCACATTTAACAGCCATGGGCTGGGGGAGTGCTGATATTGAATCTTGGGCATTGACCTTTCCAAAAGACTTTCATGGTACAGCGGATAAACTGCTGTAGTGCAGCCAAAATTGTGCTCATGACCCAGGGTTCAATCCCAGGGAGCCAGTTTATGACTGACTCAGCCTTCTGACTTTCCATTTTGGTAAAATGAATACCCGGCTTTTTTTGGTGTGTGTGTGTTTATTTATTTATTTATTAGGCTTATTTATTGTAGCCTGCAATATTACTGGTAAAGCACCCAGAAAGTACTTAAGTGCTATGAGGCAGTAGTATATAAGCACTTCTCTCTCTCTCTCTCTCTCTCTCTCTCTCTCTCTCTCTCTCTCTCTCTCTCTCTCTCTCTCTCTCTCTCTCTCTCTCTCTCTCTCTCTCTCTCTGTACCACCTTGTACAATAATAGCTGATAAAATAAACCCATAGAATGAATATTCTCTCTGAAATGGTACTCAAAATTCCGCTGTGATCATCAGTAATGGAAATGTAGGCAGGGATAATATTATATAGCTCCTCTCTAGATAAATTCCTTAGTGCTTTTGATCTGACAAGGACTGTTATTAGACTTATAATACACTTTAATTTAGCAAAAAATTATTTATTTAATTGTAACATTTTCCAATTTTTTTTTCCTTTATGCTACCTCTTTCATGCCAGAGCAGAGATACATTATTAATAAAAAGTGTGAAAGAAATCTCCGATACAGGCACACATATACATCTAGAACTGTGTCTCACTGGTAGAAGGGTTGCCTGGAGGGGGAGCAGCAGGAGGAAGCCGTGCGCCCTCCTGCCAGCAGTCCTCCTTTCCCTGGGCTAAAACTTGCTTACGGGACCCACTCCGCCGCAGCTGCTTCCTCAGCCACTGCGTGCCAGGTGAGCGGCAAAGCCAGCAGGCATGCAGGGAGTGTGGTGGCTGCGGCACCCTCCTCCTCCTCACCTTGCTCTGGGCCCACTACAGGAGAGGTAAGACTCACGCATACTACCACATGGGCGCGCACGCAGAAACACCCCCGCTCCCGCTGCAGGATTCCCCTGCCCTTGCTGGGAGGATGTGATGGGGTTGGGGAGGGCTGGAGGGGCGCAAAAACAACTTTGTCCCCAGGCACTCTTTGGAGTTTGCCCTTGCTATGCCGCTGGCTGCAAAGTGAGCCACCCCTACTCCCAAACTGGTCATGTTTAAAAACATCTTTTAAAAAGAGTCACTTCTAAACCGATTTACTTCAGTTTAGCTTGGTGGTTCTGTGCTCCTGTTGAATGTCAGTGGCACTGGCACCATGGTTTTTCCTCTCCTTAAAAAAATTCTTATGGAAATACTTAGCGATGTTCTCACTGCAAATGTTTTTTCCCCCTAGATGAATGCAGCCATTGATTTATCACTGTATCCAAAGGTTTATGAAAAGCATGGTCCAAAACCAGAAAGGAGTCCATTTCACTGATGTAGCTGCTAAAGCCAGGTTTAATGACCAGAAATAAATTGATTTAATTTCAGTCAAAGTGAATTTAGCCAGCGAAATATACCACGTGAAAAAAGTCCAGAACAAGAATTGCTTCAAATGGGCAATGGGGCCACACCTTCTGTGTTTAATATACACATGTACACAGGTATCTGGATGTGATCATGGGTGCATATACAATTTCTGAACATAGGCCAAAATCCTGTTGCTTAGCCTAGTAAATTGCACTAGCAAAGGCCCATGGACTCCTGTTGGTAACTATTTTTTCCTGTAATTTCCATTGATTCAAGAGAGCCTACTCTATGTCTTACTATGATAAAGGGCAATATTTATTTATTTATTTATTTATTTATTTATTTATTTATTTATTTATTTATTTTTACAACTTATATGCCGCCCACTACCCAGAGGTCTCTGGGCGGCTTACAATAAAGAATTGAAACAGTTAAAACATCAAATATCAATAAATAATTAAAATAATAATAAAAACCTTATACTAAAATCATTACACTAAAATTGCCATCAGAGGACCCATAGTCTATGTTGTATCAATTAAAAAAACTTCTGGAAGAGGAAGGTTTTTACCTGGCACCAAAATGTCATCAATGTTAGTGCCAGGCAGATCTCACTTGGGAGGGCATTCCATAGCTTGGGGGCAGCTGCCGAGAACGCCCTATGTCTACAAGCCATCCCTCTCACCCCCTTGAGGGATGGCTCTTTCAAGAGGGCCCCTTGGCTCGATCTTAATTGCCGGGTAGGTTCGTATGGAAGGAGGAGGTCCTTCAGGTATCTAGGTCCTAAGCCATTTAGGGCTTTATATGTCAAAACAAGCACTTTGAATTGGGCTCGAGCAGCAACTGGTAACCAAGGAAGGTTATACAGAACTGGCATTATGTGATCCCTAGCGGCCCCACTGCTTACCAGCCGCACCACACAATTCTGAACCAGTTGCATCGCCGAACCGTCTTCAAAGGCAGCCCCACGTAAAGCGCATTGCAGTAATCAATACGGGATGTTACCAGTGCATGCGTAACTGTCATGAGGCTTTGCTCGTCTAGGTAGGGGCGGAGCTGGTATATTTTCTGCAGCTGAATTAAGGCACCCCTGGCCACCGAGGCCACCTGGGCTTCCAGAGTTAGACCGGGGTCCAGGAGCACCCCCAAGCTGCGGACCCTTTCCCTTAAGGGGAGTGCAACCCCGTGCAAGACAGGAAGATGGCCCTCTAACCTGTCCGGCGAAGCACCCATTAACAGCGCTTCCATCTTGTCTGGATTGAGTTTCAATTTATTAACCCTCATCCAGTCCATTATCTGGCCCAGACATGAGTTCAGCACAGAAACCGCCTCACCTGGATTGGTGGAGAATAAGAGGTAGAGCTGAGTATCATCAGCATATTGCTGACTCCTCAGCCCAAACCTCCTGATGACCTCTCCCAGCGGTTCCATGTAAATGTTGAACAGCATTGGAGACAGTATAGAGCCCTGAGGAACCCCATGACATAAATGCCATGGGGCAGAGCAACTGTCCCCCAGCACGACCTTCTGGACATGGTCAGCCAGGAAGGAGCGGAACCACAGCAAAGCAGTGCCTCCAACCCCCAACCTGGCCAGCCTATCCAGAAGGACACCATGGTTGATGGTGTCGAAAGCCGCTGAGAGGTCCAGGAGTATCAACAGGGTCGCACTCCCCCTGTCTCTCTGCCGGCAAAGGTAATCATACAGGGTGACCAAGGCAGTCTCTGTGCCAAAACCCGGCCTGAACCCAGATTGATGGGTTACAATGCATGTATAGAAGGACATGCCATAAATATAACAGAAATTAACAATTTACTATTTTGGCAGCTGCTCAGATCCATTTAGTGAATGTCAGTGCTATCAATAAAAGCATAAATTGAATTCTCAAGCAAAACAGCAATGATGTTTGATGGAAAACAGTCATCTTGTAGATGGTGCTTTCTTGAAAAATATTTATTTGAATAATAGTTTCTATGAATTTGATATATCTATGCATTTCACTTTTAAGTTTGGAAGCTTTTGTAGATGCTTCATGTGACATCTGAGGGCAAATGACTATCTGCATCATGACCATAATAAATAATCATAATCAACCATCTGCATCACTTTCTCTTCCCTTCTTTTTGGTGTGGCACCTGTGTGTCAACGCATCTTGACATTTTAATAAAAGGGAAGGATGCATGGCTGTCCAGCCTACAGGGTGGACAGTCTGTTTGCCCTATAGCCTCTGTAGAAAGAGGGTGCCCCTCAAAGAACAAGTCTCACTATTCATTGTGAATTTGTGAGACCTGCAGATTTGACATCCTAGCTTCCACTGGCGTAAGCGTCTCCTCCTTCTTCTAAGGGACAGAAAGACCATGTGCAATTAATGAGATCTTCTCTGTAAACTTTTGCCTTGGGCTCCATCTTCCAGAATACTGCCTGGGGGAATGTCCATGTGAATTATGGGATGTGCAGTCCAAAAGTATCAAAAGTCCCATGCCTATGGAATACTTCATATCTTGGATATTATTGTGATCCTGGCCCATATTCTACCAGGATCACCGTAATTCAAAATTGATTTGATGGCCCACACTTACTATTATAATTAAAATAGGGTAATCAGTGTGCTCTTTGTCACAAATTATCCACCTCTGCTCTTTAGAAGCATGTTTAATTAACTATCTTTTCCTGTTATTTGTGAACCGGTAAATTATCATTATCAGTTTTGGAACTGATAACTGAGCTGACATGGTCAACACTTCTCTTTATAACAGCTGAATTGGACTAATTTGTGAGGGATTATCATGGGAGGAAACTGATTATGAGGGAGGTTAGTGTTGTATTGTATTATGCGCTTATTTGGTCCTGATCTAAAGTCAAGTTTCAAAGTTATATGTAATTCTTTTTGGGTTGCCCCATTTTTAGAATTGCCTTGCAGAATGTTGATTTGCTCTGCTGTACAATAATATTGTTGCAGTCTCGTGCTGTCATAATCCAATTCTGTTTATTAAAGAAAAGAAATGGCTCAGCAGTGCTGAAGGATTCTAGTGAAGAGGCAACAAGAATTACCCACTATCTTTGCAACTGTGTACATGGCTTTAACATTTGGAGGTGTTTCAAATGAACAGCCATCAGTGCTAAACTACAGTAGATAAAGTCAACCTTTCCACTGATGTAAAATGTACAAAATAAGTTCCGCCTTTGTATGCAAGTTACAAAGAATGACAGTGTATTACCTGAATGGATACGCAAAGGCTATGTCAATGCTGAGGTCACTCTGTGTCTTGTTTGCACAGTCCACGCTGAGACGCAGTCCTCCAGAATAGCCACCACATGTTGCAAATGCAAAGATTGCAAAAAGCTGTGGAAAAATAATGCTCATATTAGCTCGCCATCAATGTAATTTCAGTATATGTAAATATTTACAGAGCAAAAGTGATTGCAACTATTGCTGTTTTGATGAAGGGAATGTCAGGTAACAGTCAATAGGTTCTCAAAACAGTTCTTCAAAAAATCTCTAGTTTATGAATGGGGAATATTGTGCTTCTGTACCCAGGATTCAAAAAGCCAGGAAACGGCTCAATATTACTCCACAATATTGTGTCCATGTTGCCATCAGGAAAAAGGATGTCAAACTTAACACAGCAAAGGGCAGCCTGAATGTTGACAGCACCAATTAGCAGCAGTCAAGGTGGTCTACAGGATCCCATCTTGTGCTCACTTTCATTCACACTTGTTGAAAAACAGCCCAGACTGGGAAAGAAGTGGTAAACTGATGGAAAAGAGAGACACCTTCTGGAATTTCCCCTTGTTGTAATGGCCGGAGTAACAGTTAGGACAGTGATGGCAAACCTATGGCAGGGGTGCCAAAGGTGGCACTCGGAGCCCTTTCTGTGGGTTGTCTGACATCGTCCCTTCATAGCTACCTGTATACAGGTTAAATTACTGTATTGGCAGTGGGTTTTGAATTGCAGTTTGGGCACTCAGTCTCTAAAAGGTTCGCCATCACTGAGCTAGGATATCAGCAAGAAGGCCAGGGCCAGGGTGTTCCCAGGAGCCAGATGGGGTTGAGAGAGAGAGCGTGGTCAGTCAGGCCAGGTTCAAGATTCACAGAGATGATAGTCAGCCAGTCCAGGTTCAAGATCCACAGAAAAACAGTCCAACAGGGAGGGGGATGCCAAACAGGAAAACTTATAGAGCAACAGAGTTCCAGGAAAGTTTAAGATAACCAGGCCATAGCTTCTGGAGTCCAGAGGTCTCGTGTTGCTGAGTCAAGGAACAGGGACTGTCGGCTGCTAGCTTTATGACAGTAGCAAGCCCACCAGCTGTACTCCCTGACTGCCTCAGTCTGAGTGAGTCCTGACTTTGCAAAAAGGCTCCACATTTGCTGAGTCATGCAACTCCATTCCTGACACTTGCATTGTGTCATTTTTGAATGGCAGTGTTGCTGGGGGGGGGGACTCCTGTTCAACACCTACTATTAATTAATAAATTAATATTTATTTATTTTATATTTATATACCGCCAGATTTTTCCAGATGGGAACTCAGAGCGGTTAACAAGGAATAGCATACAACAAAATATAGAGAAAAATAATAATCAGTTCCACAATATGATATAAAAAACAAACAAAACAAACCCAGCAACAATCAGTAGAACCAAAATTTAAAAAGCTAAAAATACAAAGCATTACTAAGGCAAGATGGCGAATATTAAGAATAACCTCACACTCATTATGTGTTTTCTGCTTCAAAATTCAAATATTCATTGTTACAAACAACAATATCCTTGAATGAGTATCAAATCAAGGGGTTACATTTTTTCTTTGGCCTTGAACAAACAAGTTCTCAATTCAAAAGATGGAATTGCTGCTCTTTTTGAGGAGGTTACTGCAGAAGGTTGCGATAATGTTATTTTTCCAACTACAAGGCAACGTTATGCACCTTTTGGACAAGTTAGAACGAGTCCCATGTTGTAAATATCAGTCTACTCACAAGACAATGTACACACAACATTTCCACTTTTAAGGAAGTGTGTGTGTGTGTGTGTGTGTGTGTGTGTGTGTGTGTGTCATTACAGTCATGACTGACTCTTCAGGACTCCACATCCATGGAGTTTTCTTGGCAGGAATACTGGAATGGCTTGCCAGTTTCTACTCCAGGTGCCTACAGCACCTTGTATTCCCTGGTGTTCTCCCATCCAAGTACTAACCAGGGCCAACCCTGCTTATCTTCCGAAATCAGGCGAAATCAGATATGCTTAGAACAGTACACACCCACTAAAGGTCACTAAACAGAATATTGCAAATTCTTGACACATAGCACTACTAAAGATATTTCAGATCACACATTCATAGATGGATAGGCCAAGGAAAGATGAACAGTACAGATGTACCTCAGCTGACGAACGCTTCCATTTATAGAATGGAACAGCTCCCTTTACGATTTTTTTTGCAATACCTTGGTTTACGTAAGGCATTGTGAAAAAAGTACCCAGGATGCATTGCGCCCCGATGCATTTCTGGTTTATGAATTTTCTGGAAGACGAAACGTCCTGGGGAATGTCAACTGAGGTTTGCCTATATATACTTATGAGTGTTATTAAGAAGAACAAAATTTCTGATTCTATGTGTTTTATAACTGACAACTTCTGAGGGGTGAAAGAACTTGGTTCCCATCCCTGGCCATTTGGTGGACTGCGCTACAGCCTCTCGAAGAAACCTTGGGAGAACCATTAGCCATTTAAATGCAACACATGCACCACGATTAATCTGAAATGGGAAGTGGCAGGCTGGTCTCTTCTAATTTCTTAAAAAGGCAAAGTCTGGATTAAATGAGGCCTAAAGGCAAAAATACTTTATTTATTTTATTTATTTATGTATATTTAATTAATTAATTAATTAATATACCACTACATCTAGCTACATGGCTACTCTGGACAGTTAAATGACATATTTCATCCCTTATAGATTCTACGGTGAAATTGGGATGTGTACATTTGTGACCATGTATGTGGGGAACAGTATGAGGAATAAGTAAGTTGGAAAATGACTAGAAAGAAAGACAGTGCTTCTTTACCTCTGTTCATATATCAACATCTATTGTTGCCACCATAACACAAGAATTGCAGTAATTTTGGCGATATGCCGTAGTTTGTTTCAACCTAGAACACTCCATATCTGACCCACAAATTCAATTAATGAAGCCACTACTTGTTTGCTAGGCTGGGGGCGGTGGGATTTACAATCTAGCAAGCCTGAAGGGCAGGGAAAACAGTGACAATGTATGTGAAACTCTACATCACTTCAACCCATGTGCTACACTCTTCACTTTCTTTATTGCTACAGCCACACAGAGACCAGGTGTCCTCCTACAACCCTGCTATTTTCCCAGATCATTTATGTTACAGTAAATAAAACAACAGGAGCCATGTGTATCAGGCAGCTGGCATGGTTTGTGTTTGTACAGTTACATCACAAGGTTTGGGAGATGGTTTGAAGCGTTCAGAGAAATGTTGACAGAGGAAGTGCATTGTCTGAATAATTTGTGCTCTGGTCATAATGTTTAAAGGTTACCTTTCTGGAATGTGACACACAGGATATACTAGCTAGTATGGCCAGTCCCAAAGAAACTTGCATGTTCAGATAAAATGATCATATGCTAGTAAAAAAAAAAATCCTTCTCTATTCAGCACTGGTTAGGCCTCGGTTCTGGGCACCACACTTGATGAAAGATGCTAACAAATTGGGACAAGTTCAGAGAGGGGCAACAAGAATGATCAGGGAGCTGGAAACCAAGCCCTATGAGGAAAGACTGAAATAATCGGCATGTTTATCCTAGAGAAAATCAGATTTTACTCATTTCTTTTGGTCAGGTGTGGACAAAAATTATGAGAAAAGAAGACTGAGGGGCGGCATGATAGCACTTTTCAAATATTTGAAGGGCTGCCTTACAAAGGAGAAGCAGGATCTGTTCTCGATCAGTGCAGGACTCACAAGAATGGGCTCAAGCTAAAAGAAACCAGCTTTTGGCTGACTATCAGGAAAAACTTTGTAACTATTTGAGCAGTACAGCAATGGAACCAAATAAGTCAAGACATAGTGACTGCTCCAACACTGAAGGCATTCAAGAGAAATGAAGGCATTCAAGACAACCAGGTAGATAGCCCACGAATTGTATTCCTGCCTTCAGCAGGGGGTTGGACTTGATGGCTTTGTAGGCCCCTTCCAACTTCATGATTCTACGGTTCTATGATTTAATATCTAAGATGACCTTTGAATTCAATTTGTACATTGATAGATAATGTGGTGGCATGAAGTCCCTACTATGTTTCTTTTAGATCGATTACCATGCATGATTGCATTGACTGATCTCATAAGAACACCAGTGTTTCCATGCTAGTTTCCATCCCTCATAATGGATTTCTTTTTTCTTTTTGTGTGTTCTTGGTAGCTTTAATGTTACCTTTTAATGCTGTAAGATGTCTCTTCTAATTCCATGTTCTTAACTTGATTCATTTTGAATGTTCTCGGCTGTATATTGTCCCTCATTGTTGTAAGCCACCTTGGGTCCTTTTCAAAGGAGAAAGGTGGGGTAAAAATATTCAAAACAATAATAAAAATACTCTGTGCTGTTCTGGGTGCCCTTTGCTGTGGGGCACAGAATCCGTAGTTGCCCCAGGTGACACGGACCCTAGTTGTGGGCTTGCTTTGAAGGTTAGGTTGGCCTCCTTCCTTTTATCCTTCTGCTTATAATTGAACACCTTTTTATGGCAGGTTTTTAACAACCATAAATGACTTCTTGGATACTGTTTTTAAAGCTGGATTTTTCAAGTTTCAAATGGTTCTAGTTCAATATATTTTGATGGTGATTCTTGTTAAATTTTTAATGTATCATTTATTGTGTCTTTAATTCTACTTTTTAAAAACACAGCAAGCTGCCTTCTCCTTTGGAAGAAAAGCAGCCTAGAAATAAAGCAAATAAATATATTTTAAAAATCCATTAGCTGCTATGGAGTAGAGAATAAGCAGTAGAGCAGGCATGGCCAAACTTCAGCCCTCCAGATGTTTTGGACTGCAACTCCCACAGTCCTTTGTCGTTGGCAATCTAAGCTTAGAATTCTGGGAGTTGTGGTCCAAAACATCAGGAGGGCCGAAGTTTGGACATGCCTGCAGTAGAGGAATAGGAGAGGTACAAATAGATAAGCGATGAGGATGTCATTTCCGGTTGCTGAACTAATGGCTGAACTTAAATACAGCAGGTTTATGATACATATGATGTGATTTTGGGCAGTTTTATCAGAAATAGCCCTGTACTTCTCATATGTTCCAAACAATAGGCAGAGACAATAAAATCTTAATTAGGCAATTTGTTCAAGGCCAGGTAGGTCCAACTAAAAAGTGGCATGCTGGCAGGAAAAATAAAACCAGGAGATGAAGCTCAATATGTATTTTCTTCTTAAATATTCACTTTGAAGCTGTGATGGTTGGTGTTATGTCACAAACCGTAAATCTATCACAGGTAAATGAAGCACAGTTGTTTTCTTTTCACAAAACTGTAGATGCTGTTCTCTTTGCATTAATTAAATTGTATAAGGAACAGCAGTATAGATGAATATTAATCAGGCAGCTACAGATTGTGAAGCAAATTCAAAAATACAATATACTTTTGGAGGATGGGAAAAACATGTTAGTCGAACTAGACTCTTATGCCTTTAATGCGTGGCCTGCATAATTAAATTGTAAACCGCCCAGAGACTACTTGAAGTGGTATGGGGCGGTATATAAGCAGAACACTTTGCTTTTTTGCTTTTAATACGTGAATGTGCAGAACCTCTCACACTGCTTTCTCCATGGATGGACTTGGATTCGTTAAAGCACTTAACTTCTCAAAACATCTTTATGGCAGCAAAGCTTGACCATTACTATGAATGTTCCAAGATTCATGACTGACATCTTTTAAGGCCCATTTTCATGGTAATACACCTGTGGTTTATATAGCACTTGATACATTATCTAAGGTTGTTACAGTGTAATTCCGCAGGCTACACATTGCCCCCACAGTTATCTGGGTTCTCATTTTACTGACCTCTGAAGGATATAGAAGGCTGAGTCAACACTGAGATGGCTACATGGGATTGATCCTGTGACATGAGCACAGTTTGGGCTGCGGTACAGCAGTCTAACCACTGCACCACGAGGTAAAAAGGACAGAAGTGTGTATCTTTTAAAAAAGTTCACCTAACAAAAAAATGAATCTGAAGTTTCCTAAGAGAATAGCTCACATTGTTGGTATAAATTGGGTCCCCACCCCCCAACCAACTTTTAGGGGCGTTAGGCATTAAAGTGGTCAGGAGGAATTGGAGAGGAAATAACTAAAGGTCCAATTGTCCGCAACTGCACTGCCCACAGTTTATGTAGAATTCAGTATGGCATGCAAGCATGAATACAGTTATCAGTTAACTCACAGCTTGTCTGAGTCCACTTATTGGGAGATACCATCAACATACTGGTCTCAAGGTTCCACTGCAATGATCCACCGCACCTGCCTGCACTTGAAAGTGGTGCCTGCAAGTCCCAACCCTCTCAACAAGTTTGGTAGTCAGGGCCATTAAAGACAGAGCCTTTGGATTCAGGACCAATTCTGGAATTATCATAGTGGGGCAGACAAATTTGGAGGATCTGGCGTCCATTTCCCCCGCCCTTTAACCATGGAAGGCCATATCTCCTGTCTCAGACACACACAAACATTTCTCCTTTTAAATCACAAACTGCAGTCTCTGGGAGTGAGATTTGCTATATAAGAGTCATTTTATTAGGATTCCCCCACATCCAGTGAGAATATCAACTTCAATGTGAGAAGCAAACCCTCCCGTAGTTCCTGAAAGTTGCACGAAATAGGCTTTACACAGAACATTATATTATATGTTAATATTGTTAATATTATGTATGTTGTACACCACTTTGCATTACCATCACTCAGGTGGGAGATTTAGAAGTTTAATAAAATGAAATAATACTCCTGCCTGCATGCCTGCCCTTTTTCCTTTTTCCTTAGAAACAATTAGCATATACACATGTAAGTACAGACACCCAAGAACAGAATCAAACAAATAACCCATTCAGTGCTATTGCTTTCAATACAAGACATTAGCCAACATGCTCTATATTGTATATATCACTAGTATCTATCTATCTATCTATCTGTGAAGCCCCGCACACAGAGCACACACACAAACAGGGTTCAATTCTTTGCCAAGATCTTTAGTGGAAAGCCAGGCAAGTTCAGGTCCGTTGCTACAATCAAGTGCCAGAAAAATAACAGAATCCAACTCCCAGCAATTAACAGTCCAAGTCAAAACCAGAATATCTCACGGAAACCAGGCGCCAAACCCAAGGGAACAGATCAAGCCGTGGTCCAGGAAGCGAGTCCGAAATCAGGAAACAGAGCCAAGGTCACAGACAGGAACATGGTTGCAAGTTCAAATGACCAGTTGCTCCCACAGAGAGCTCAAGGTGAGCTTACCAGCTTTAAACAGGGAACACACCCTTACTTCTGGAAAGGCTCCAGCTAGTACTCAGGGCTTCCCGACCCGATTCCCCGTCTAGCATAAAAGACCCTTTCCCTAGCTCTCCTGGTAGCACATCTTTGCAGAATCCTGCTCATAGCCCTTCTAGGGGGAGAAGATATGCTTTCAGCTGAGTCATCAGACCCAACTGCCTGCTGACTTGAGCTGCAAGGCTCCTCTAGCAGCTCTTCACCATTTAACCCCTCAGAGTCAGGTTCTGTGACAGGCAGGGTCTTGGCATTATCTATCT
Organism: Phrynocephalus guinanensis; assembly: GCA_037367245.1. Lineage (NCBI taxonomy): Eukaryota > Metazoa > Chordata > Lepidosauria > Squamata > Agamidae > Phrynocephalus > Phrynocephalus guinanensis. The sequence continues at coordinate 5,046,133 of CM074734.1, read as the reverse complement.
ATCTAGCCTGATATTAGGTCCAATCACTTATTCTGAATCACAGGCTGGCAGCAGATCATGAGGACTTGAGGCAAGAGCCTTTTCTAGCACTGCCATGTATTGGGTCTAGGAACTCCTACAAGTGCAGTTGTGTGCATCACAACTAAATAATGTATATGCTTTCCCTTTAAAATAGGGGATGGCCACCTGTACCTCTTCAGAATCCTGATCTGCAGTTCAACCATCTTTATAATTATTGAGTGCAGGCTCCACATTTCTGGAAGACCCTTCTTTGAATACACATGTGAGTGAACAATAGAATCACACTTTGTTAACTTCAATCCCACAAACACTCTAAGGCAGAAGCCTATCCATCCAAATACCAGACACCAAAATGCAAGAGGAGCAACACAGTATATGCGGTCCAATGCCATAAGGATTGTGTTGTGCTCTACTGTACATTGGAGAAACCAAACCACCACTAATCAAGAGGGTGGCCCAGCATATGAAGGGCAACATCTCAGGAAAAGCAGTATACAGTACCTTCATTTGAAGGACTAATTCAACGATGAGGATGTACACATATTAGACAGTGAAGATAGGTGGTTCGAGAGCGGAGTCAGGGAAGCCATTCAAGTATGTATAGAAAACCCCTGTCTCAATAGGGGTGGGGAACTTAGGCACAATCTGTCTCCCGTTTATCATGCTGCCCTTTCATTGCTACCCAAACACATCAGAACCACTCCACACCTCCACTGCTAACAATTGTTGGGAAGGGTTGCATAGGTGTTCCTTTGACATACCCCAGGCCATTGAAATTCATTAGTTCGGAAGGGTTGCATATGCTGTTCCTCATGTTCTATGGAGACAGTGCCAATGGTATCATTGTCAACTGCTGCTTCTGCTGCTGCTGCTGCTGCTGCTGCTACTACTACTACTACTACTACTACTACTACTACTACTACTACTACTACTACTACTACATTCCATATAGCAACACTTTCCAGGGTTTCCTGGATACTCTGAAGTTGTTTACCATCCCCTTCTTCAGGGGGAGACCTGGGACTGTGCAGCTTTTCCCAGGCTACACACTCTACTCTTTTCCCAGGAGTTTCAATGGAGAATGAAACACCCACCCTCTGGTTCTGTAAACAGACACTTCACTGACCTTAGAGTAGGAGGTAAGAGCCACCAAATAAGGACAACTGAGAAATGTTATGTTGCAAATTCCGAGTGGAGTGAATATGCACTGCCTAGACTAGTGTGTGGAATGGACCATAGTTCAGATTTTGCACTTACTTAATTTTGTGGTGCAGCCCTTAGCTCAAAAATGCCTTTAACAATATATATTTGATGATCAAATATGTTGATATGTATGTGCTTTGACAGAAGAATGTTCTTTTTTCCCCTCTGGCAGCAATTATGTCCTTATTATGTCTAGTTCATCTGGGAGGTACTACCTGTGCGCTTCAAAGAAATTCCCACAGCATTTCGTCATACAACTTCTCTTGATTATACAGTGGAACCCCAACTTATGAGATTAATGTATTCCGAGAGAACACTTGTAAGTAGCTAATCTCATAAATCGGGGAGCGGTTTTCCATAGGAATGCATTGAAAAGTAATTAATCCATTCCAGAGGGAACGGATTTCAATGCATTCCTATGGGAAACCACTTTAAACATCGCCTGCTGCTTCTCCCGTCACAGGGGGGTCGGGAGAAGTGGCGGGTGATGCTTGAAATGACTTTTAGTCATGGAGGCAAACGCTTGCCTCCATGACTAAAAGTTGTTTCAAACCATGCACAATGCTACTCCATTTTCCCTGAGTCCCGGGGGATCAGCGCGCAAAGCTTGAAAGTACTTTTATCCCCCAATGCAAGCTAAAAGTCCTTTCAAACCTCATGCGCCACTTCTCCTGACCCCCTGTAGTGTGGGGAAAAGGCGCGCTATGACTTTTATCCACCGAGGCAAGCGCTTGCATTGGTGGATAATCATCCTTTCAAACCCTGCACACCATTCCCTCTGGATGCGGGGGGTGGAGGTGGGGAGAAGTGGCGCACAAGGTTTGAAAGGACTTCTATCCACCAATGCAAGCTAAAAGTCCTTTCAGACCTCATAGGCTGCTTCTCCCCACCCCCCCCCACCCCCGCTAGGAGGAGAAGCAGCACAGGAAGTTTGAAATGCCTTTTAGTCACGGAGGCAAGTGCTTGCCTCCATGCCTAAAAGTCCTTCTCCTGACCCCCTGTAGTGTGGGGGAAAGGCGCGCTATGACTTTTAAAAGTCATTTCAAACATGGCACACCAATTCTCTCCCCCCCCCCAAATGCCATCGTTAGTTAGGCTAGTCCTATCTTGCTCGTAAGGTGGCGGGTGGGGTGGGACAACGGAAGCCCACTTGTGTGTCGGAATTTTTTATTCACAAAAAATAGCTGCCCCACTATCAACTGGTCTCTGGGCAACATACAAGAATGTACTAAAACTACAAACCAACAGAATTATTAAATTTATAAAATACAATACAATTTGAAACAATCAGTATACAATACAAATAATAAAATCCTGCTGCTCATGAGCCTAGCTAAAAACACTATCTAATGTAAATGCTGGCTAAACAGGAAGGTCTTTGCCTGGTGCTGAAAAGCTAAAAGCATCGGCGCCAGGCAGATCTCTGTAGGGCGGGCATTCCAATGTGTGTGTGTGTGGGGGGGGGCTGCTGAGAAGCCCCTGTTTTTACATGCCGCCCCCCTCACCTCTTTGAGGGATGGCACCTTCAGCAGGGCCTCCTGGCCTGATCTTAAGGAAAGGGCAGGCTCATATGGATTAATTTCCCAATTTCTCTCTCGATTCATGCTGTCCTTCTGCTAACTTTTTGGCAGTATCTGGAAACGGCTTTGATGGATGCTGATAATGCTGTAAATGGTAGCAAGTGTTCCTCTTTGCCAACATATTACAAAGCAAGTTTGAGCACTGGGCTGTGTTTCAGAAATGCAAGTGTAAGTCCCCTATGAGGAGGAGTTGGCTTATAGGAGGGAGATGGAAATGCTGACGGAGTGGTGTAGGGAAAATAACCTATTCCTCAATTTAGAAAAAACAAAAGAGATTATTGTGCATTTCAGGAAATGCAAATTAAATATCCAGCCACTTACTATTGAAGGAAAGTGTGTGGAACAGGTTTTGGTATTTCAATTTCTGGGAATGGAGTTGAGAGATGATCTGACATGAGGAGCAAACACTAAAGATTTGATGAAGAAAGCACAGCAGAGATTATACTTCTTGAGAATCCTCAGGAAGAATAATCTTTCAAAAAATCTGCTGCTGGCTTTTTACCACTGTGCCATACAGAGTGTGCTGACCTATGGTCTGTGTGTGTGGTTTTGGAGTTGTACAGCCAAAGAAAGAATAATGCTGTCCAAGGTTGTTAAGACTGCGGATAGAATAATTGGGTGCACTCTCCCTACTTTAGACCAAATCTATGATTCCAGGTGTTATAAGAAAGTGGGTTAAATGTGTGTATGTGGGGTGGGGGATAGATATTTATGTATGCTTGTACTGTTAGGTTCTTTACAAGCTTATGTAGATTCTTTCAATCACGTTGTTCTGCACAGGACAATGACAATAAAGATTTATTTATTGAATCATGACACTCATTGGGTGACCCTGGGGCTGACCTCCCTCTCTTTCTTTCTCAAGGCCTTATTCACTTCACAGCATTGTCATGAGGCTCACGCTGGGAAGAAAGGTCCCCCTGGAAGATGCTGCCACTAGCTCCCTACAGGAAAGGGAAGACAAAAAGGGAGCTAACTGATAAAGAAATGAAATATGCATTTGAGAAATGAGCAAAGGCCATGATCAGTGGAGTCTGCCTTTCTGTCAGCCTGCCTCTGGAGTATAATAAAATGCTCCCAACTCTGAGGCTTGCCCGATAATCCAAGAGAATTAAAATGATAACAATAAAGTTGTATTATCATACAATAAAACAGGATTCACATAAAATTAAAATGGTAACTGTCCCCTGCCCCTTCACAGGCTGTCAATAATCACTGTCATTGATTAGCTTTTCTGCTACCCCCAACTAGTTTCTCTAGTAAACTAATGCTTTTCAGACTGATTTAAACTGAATATAGATAAAGGAAGTTTATTTGTAACAAAGTAAAGGTAAAAGCATAAAGGGTAACTTGTTCATGTACAAACAAAGGGAATATAGCTAATATACACTTAGGTTAAGCTACAGACGGAATAGGTTACTTCCACACCCTGTTCTTAAGTTTATAGGCACTCATTACTTAATTTTCCTCACAGAAGTTCTAAAATCCCATCTCTTCTCGTCCTAGTCCTTATCTGTCTCTGTCCTTGCCTGACTAATTCAGTGATGGGCTGAGTCTTAAAACTGAGATGGGTGTTTCGTTTTGGAAGGGGACTGGTTCTGAAATGAAACATGCCAGAACAGCTGGCGCTCGAAACTCAGTGCCACCCTCTAGAATAAAATCAACCACTGCCTTACCCTGCTGTAGTTTGGAATGGGTGAAAATCCATCCAGGAAGCAGTCTCTGATGCATCATTTCCCCCCTCTTCTTGATGCTGGCCAATCAGGAGCTGTGCAAGGACATGCATCACCCTGTCTCCCTGTCTGATTAGCCAGCACCAGGGAGAGGGAAAGATAACACATCGGAGGCTGCTTCCTGGTTGTATTTTCATCCAGTGTGAACTAGAGCAAGATAAGACAGTGGTTGATTTTGTTCCAGAGGGCGGGACTGGGTTTTGAGTGCCAGCTGTGCTGGCATGTTTCATTTCGGAATCAGCCCCCTTCCAAAACAAAATGCCCATCTCTACTTAAAATCACTCAGGCTCCTCCTCCAAACTCTCTCATTGTTCCACAAACAGAAAATCAGCACAGACACATCTCTCACAAATTATTCATGACAAAAGGGATAAATGCCACAGTAGTAATAAAAATAAATATGACAAAAACAGTAGAAGAGCCAGAACAAACACAAAGCAAAACCTAATAGGGTAGAGTATTCCAAAAGGTGGGTAAGATAGAACAAACACTTGGCACTTGCACATTTTTATATTTACTGCCAGATAAATCTTCTTTGTGGTAAGGCTGGACATGCAGTAGTTCTATAGAGGAATTGCAGTGCAGGTTCAGATGTCATTGGTAGAGCAGCAGCCAGAACTCTATGCAATTCTCCAGGTGTTTGTTTACCATTGTTTTGAGTAATTTCATTATAATATTGGCTGTTTTATTTTCAGTTCCCTTTGGAATGATCCCTAGCATGAATTCCAGATAAACTCACCTGGATGACGGAAAATCTTCACAGACATATCGATAGAACATGTTTTCACCTGCTCTATAGCTACATGGGTCTACCAACACTTGAAAGTTCAAAAAAACAAAAACAGAAATGATCCCAGGGGGAAAATGCTCTATTTAAATTCATACCTTTGGAAGACTTCAAAGGCTTTACGGAGGCTGTTGCTTACCACCAATGACATACTCACTGGAAGATATCAATTTATAAGGAGAGACTGGCCACAAAACATTATAGCTCTGCAAAAAAAATCACATTCCATCTGCCTCCAGCTGTCATCAAAAGAGATTCAGGAGAGGAAGCCAATGGAACACTTAAGGAGTGGGATAAAATTACTAGGTTTTACCATTTGATTTCCAGCACTGGTCACAGCAGGTCAGCATTCAATCTGTTCCACTCTGTGGAGTGTCTTGACAAGGCCTAGATTTTATTATTTATTTATTTTGCAACAGTGAAAATGAATGGCAACTAAGATTTCATTTCAGTCAATAATTAACTGCTTTAAAGGGGTGGTGGTGGAGGAAATAAACCTGTAATAAGGGTGGGACTGATTGGTGAGTATTTGCCACTGATCAACTGCTATGAACCAGGAGAGGGCATTTTAATCTTTCAAAGTCATGTTTTGATGCAGACTCCACACAGAGCTAAATCGGCAATGTGAACATTCTGCATTATTGCCACTTGTGGAGTATTTGGTCCAGCATTTCACTGTAATTTTTGCAAAACAAAAAACAATATCAAGACAAAACAAAACAAAACAAAACAAAACAAAAATTAGTCTGGATCCTACTGGTGTCTGCAAGAAGACTGCATAACTTGTTACAACTAATTACAGCTAACTGATGACATGACAGGACCAGGCACTCAACTTAGATGTGACCTTATTAAATAGCGGCAATTACCCACAGCATGTTAAGCAAATCTTAACACCAATAAGATTCTGTCTGATACCCTTAGCAGCTTCTTCCAACTCTCTCTCTCTCTCTCTCTCTCTCTCTCTCTCTCTCTCTCTCTCTCTCTCTCTCTCTCTGTGTGTGTGTGTGTGTGTGTGTGTGTGTGCATTTTTGCCCCAGTGTTCACCTTAGAAAAGACATAAGCAGCTTACATCATTAAAACACACTAAGGCTTAAAACAATGAGTATACAAAAAGCAGTTAACTCTTCCATGTCCCCACCAAATGCACCATGAGAGTGGTGAGACTGAAAGTCCTTTCTGATGGTCCTAATACCCGAGCCAGCTCATAACGGGAGACACATTACTTAAGATATCTTGGACCCAAGCCTTTTGGGGCTTTATAGGTTAGAACCAGTGCCTTGAATTTTGCCCAGAAATGGATCATCAGCTGGTGTCTCCTTCTGAAGTAGGATGGGGAAATCAGTTTGTTTCACCTCCCATGTTTATTTTAAAAATCACGTTATTTAGATTCTCAAAATAAAGGCTGGGGATGGTGGCAAATTTTTCAAAATCAACTTGAAAAGTATATTCTCTTGAATCTACTCCAGTCCACTTGAATAGGTACAGCAGTACCATGTGGAGAAGCATGTTTCACTTACTTGATGCTATACATAAGTATTCAAGAGAAGAAAACTATTTAAAAAACAGAAAACAAAAATAAAGGAAGTTATCCAGTTAAGCACTAACATGGTTGAATGCACACAAATCCAAACTCAGATGTTTAAGAGTTAAGTTCTCAAAGTGTTGAGCATGGATGGTTGAATCCATGAGCTTCTGCTTCTCCCAATTTTTGAATGTTGACTTGCAATCTTTTTCCATCTCAAATGAGGGAATAGGAGAATATTGGTAAATCCTCATCTAAAATGAAATGAAATTCTTACTCATCCCTCTAGTGATGAAGAACAGTTGTGAAGCAGGCAGCCCATTGAATGAATCTATTTAATAAGGTTTAAGATTTACTTCCATTGGCTGTTACAATCATTCCAGTGTCACCTAACATTTTTAGTTATACACTTAAAAGATATACACGAAAACAACGAATGTACCCAGCAGCCCTAAATGAATTTAAGATATACTATTCAGACTTTAAAGAGAATTATGGATCATAGCCAAAAATGCTTTCCCTCCTACTTATTCGGCAAGAACGGTTAGTTTCAATAATTGGGGTAATTTTTTTCTTATGATTTTTGTACTTTGCTAAAACTCAATTTAAGCTACTGTTCTGATGCATTAGCAGCTGTATTATTTTGCTTATGGCAAACTGGGAATGCAAATCACAGGTGAGCCTATGGTGTGCTGAGTAACAGTTGTAACTAGCAAAGCATTAATAGACAATCTGAAACAGTGAAACAAATCAACCATATATTGTGTTACAATGGCTAGATCCTATTAAGTAGCTCTATCAACATCAGTATGTAGTTTGGCATCACCATAAAATATACCAAGGGACACTGCCTATAAGAATCCAAACTGTGCTCTTGAATATTCCAAGAAAATGTATACAATTGAAACTCTTTGGGTGATAGTAACAGCGTCACCTAGTTAGCATAATCCCAATAGCAGCCATCAAATCAGGCCACATGGCAGACGATGTGCTTTGAATGTAGGCCATCTGAAATTCAAGACTTAAGATTTCAATTTAATATAGTTAGGCAACTCCACATTAGTAGGTATTAATCAAAGTTTTCCCACACTTTGGTCAGAAAACATACTCAGATTCCTAAACTCATACTGTGCACTTCCCTAATCAAAGACAATGTGCAATGAATTGGAGCTCTGCTGCACATAATACAGTGGTACCTTGTATAAAGGAATTAATTCGTTCCAAATGAAATTATGTTAAGCAAATTTTCCTTTATACAAATTCCCATAGGAATGCATTGAAAATGGAGTAATCCCACTTTTATGTTGTATGGATTCTCCCCATAGGCGATTATGTTAAGCAAATTTCCCCTATCTCTGGAATTGTTTATGTTGTACAGATTTTTTGTTATACAAACTGTTTGTTATATAAGGGTCCACTGTACATTTCTTTAATTGGGATGCAGTTGTTTACCTGTAAGCACCTGACCAAACATGGTTGAAACATCAATGCAGAAGAAACACTTCAGCTTGTAAATCCCTTCCATCTCTATGGCCGTTACTTCACGAGCCGCTCGCTTCGCGGCTAGCCTTCTTTTCTGTGCGAATCGATCGTTTCAGTCCGCACGCTCCTCCTTTTTGGCTGCGATGCCACCCCGACCACGCTGCTGCCGGGAATCTTTTCGCTTCGCATCTTGCTTCGCTCCCAACGTCATGTGTGGTCTCGGTTTTTGGCTTTTATTTCAAGTTTTTTTTTAAAATATTCAAACAGGGATATCGATGCATCGCTATATCGTTTCATCGCTTTGCGCTGTTACTTCCTCGCTCGAGTAGGGGCGGCGGCGGTGGCGGCGGCGGCGGCGGCGGGAGCAGGAGGAGCCGCTGCCGCCTCGCCCAGCCAGAGCAGGGCACCCGGGGCAGGCAGCGTGCAAGCGGCGGAGGGCGGGCGGCTGTGCCATGTGGGGCTCCCCCCGAGTAGCGGCGGCGGCGGCGGGGGGCTGCCAATGATGCCAGGAAACAGTTGAAATCAGTAGAGCCATTGCAACTGGCAGTCCAGCATCAGTGCATCGATACGCCGTCGGTAGGAATTTTTTTAAAGGACGGATGGGAAATAACAAACGTTGAAAAGTGGCATGCGAATGCGAAGGGAGCATGTGAGGTTGTGCTCGAATCGGTCCTAAAACTGCAGCTCGTGAGTACTGAGAAACAGGGGCGGGAGCGAAGCGAGAACACGTGACCGCCACGTGACCGCCTCCGAATTCAAATCGAAGGCAATATTGCTGCGGAGCGCCGCGCCTCGTGAAGTAAGGGCCTATGTCTTCCTCCCTTCCCTTCCCTTCCTTGGCATAGAACAAGTGTATTGAAATGCTTATTCTTTTTAGTTTAGGCTATTTTGACAGGATGGCACCTCAGCTCTCTCCTCAAGCAAAAAATTTTGAGGTTTTTTTTGTTTAACCCTCAAGCTCACTGTTTGCATACAATGACTCTTATCGTTTTGAGAACCTTTCTGTTTGAGAATCAAGAGCATACTTGCAAGCAGAGAAAGGCTGATTCTTTTAAAATATGCCAATTACCCATCTAGTGCTTCAGCTTCTAGCACCAATCTTCTCCCCTTGGGGTCATATTGTATCATTTGTGCAAACATGAGAAACATGCGGTTTTGAGCAAAATGAGCCTGTTTGTGCACAGGGCGCACCTGTAAGAGCTCTGTCAAAATGCCAGGAAATTCCTTGCCAGCTTTGCGACTGAAAAGAATGTTTCAGCCTGCAAGGATGAAAGAAGTGAGGACTTAAATCTCTACTCACTCCCTCTACAGGTATATGCACACATCCATTCACACATAATCTACACCCCCACCTACATCATCTTCATCATCAGAATTTGTAGTCAGTCAATGAAGCATTAGGACTCTTGCTCACATAATCTCAGCAGGATTAGAGCTGCCCTGTTTTCCCTACATAATGCCAATAACATCAGAGACAATGGAAGGAGTCTTTGTCTGCCTTCCCTCCCAGCCATTGTTGCTTGGTTTTTCAAGATGAAGGGCAACCCCAGCCTGAGAATGTGATGTGTCCCAGATTCTTCCCTTCCCATTCATTATGTCTGCTATTACACGATATGTCAATGTGCCCCACCTGTCGCACTCTGTCGTGACTGCTCTCAAAGGCTCTATATTATTTGACAATCATGAAGTCGGAAGGGGCCTATAAATCGAGTCCTACCCCTTGTAAGAATACAAATCATATGATATTTATTTTATTTTACATGATTTAAAATATAATTATCCCACTTTTCTTCTTGGATGAGAAAGGTCTCAAGGCAAGAGGCTTGGTGGTTCTCTAAATTTCTCCAGTGTTGAAGCTCAAGGGGCCACACAAACAGCATTGGAAACAATGGGATTCAAATCCATAATAATAATTTAAATATACTAAAATAAAATAAATATCCTTTGATTTGTATTCCTACTCGATGGCCTTGCAGGCCCCTCCCAACTCCATGATTCTATGATTCTCAAGTGTTTTTGCCCCAACGTTTGATTCCATCCACCCAAGAAGAAACAGAATAGCAAATGGTATATAAAACAAATACAACATTTATATACTGTATTCCTTGTGTTAGCCCCTCCTTCAGTAATACCACCTTTTTTCCCTTTCCTAAAACTTCCCACGGTATATTGGAGCTGAGAGGGGGGGAAAAAACTGGTGTCCACACCCCATGATCGTATTCACACTTCCTCTCTAGGTAATAGCTCGTCTCAGGAGGCAGTGATTCCCAGATTGTGCAATTTCAGACTATATAGAAAGTTTAGCCGATGACATGATTTGCAAAAGGTCATTCAAAGGGCTCCAGGTTTCATCTTCTGGAATTTAACAGGCAGAGAAAACTCAATGAGCCATTTTTGATCCTGTGATTGCCTCTCATTTGTCCAAAGCTATTCAAAGGAGGCCACGGCCCCAACAACAGTGTAATCCATGAATTTTATGAAGGATGGGTCATAGAAATAAAAGCGATTTACACTTTGCATACACTCTTCCCAACAGCATATTTCTGATGATTTCCATTAAGGGGTTTTCCAATATAACAGCACCGCCTTTAATTTAGAACTTCACATTTTAAGACAGAAAACCACTTAACATAAATCTTAAATTGATGGGTGATGACACTAGCATAGTGAATATTTTTAAAGCCATAACCACCATGTTCTAATAATTTTTCTTGCATAATAGTTTAATTCCAGAGAGACCATTTCCCATCTTTTCCTTTGAAGAAAATCTTTATCTTAAACATCTCCCATTGATTATTCAAGAAGAACTATTCCTCCTCCGCCCCCAACATACCATTTAGCTTAACCACATAATGGAAGATTCATCCTCTTCTCTCATTATAGTTTAATAGAAATAGAATAAAACACAACTGCACTCTAATCCAAAGGATTAAGATGCCAGTTTTTCCATATGAGTGAAGGATATCTCTCTGTACTGTTTTAGGCTTGGGATACTAAAGCATTTCCCCTCAAAATGAAAAACTCTCATTTCTAAGCCAAACCGGATCCTTATCTCTGCCCCCCCCATTGTCCTCTAACAACAACAGCAGCAGCAGCAGCAATGACAAAAGGGGGGGGGGGAGATTTTACAGGCAACTTCAGTACATAAAGCAAACAGTCATTAACTTAAATGGCCATGGAACACAAATGGCATTGGTAGGCCACAACTTTGCATTAGTGAAAAAGAACACCACCTCTACGAATCTTGATGGGTGTTCACAGGCTGATGGATTCACCGAAGAAGGCCACAGGCCTGAATGTTCGACAGCTGAACAGAGCAATTGAGGGCAAGATATTTTGGAGACCGCTCATTCATACCATTGCTGTACTTTGGGGTGGGGGTGATTTGGCAGCATATAACAACAACCCATACTGGTGAAGTGGGCTACAGTTCACAAAAGCTAAGGCCAGCTTTAACATACTGCAAGACTATTTGTGGTTTGCATTGCCTGTGGGGTGAATGATTCCTCTAGTCTGCGAACCCTCTCCACAAATCATCTCTGTTGCTGCTAGTAAGTAACACAAGTTTAGTCTGTCCTAGGCTGTTCTAGGTTTTAACTCCAACATCTGGGAACACAGGGGTGGGGAACCTCCAACTCTCCAGATGTTTTGGACCCAGAATTCTAAGCCTATACTGTATTGGCAATGGTAAAGGACTGTGGGAGTTGTGGTCCAAAACATCTGGAGGACTAAAGGTTCCCCAGCTCTGCTGTAACTCAGGGCCTTTTCACACGACCCCTAAGATCCGTTGGCCCCTTAAATTCGGACCAGAGATCTTGGGGGTTCGTTGCTGTTCCTCCATCCCCACCCCTCCGCACTTCCTTGCTCCTGTCTGCATGAGGGGAGGGAGGAAAAAAGGGGACAAAAGAATAAAGGCTTACCTCCCGGTGCCGGTGGAAGCTGCTCCGAGCCCCCACTTCCTGATTCCTTCTCTTAAAGGGGCAGGAGGCAAAAAACAACAAAAAGAAGCGAGGAGAGCCAGGCACATCCGCATCAAGCAATTTTCACCTCCCAAGAGCAGGTACAAGAAAAGTGCGCTGGGTTGCGCTTAGGTGGGCGGGGTTGCACTTAATTTCCTGTAAACTCCGGAGCTGGTGGGGAAACATTTTTAAGCTCCGGAGCTGGGAGCCATTTGTCCCGGAGTTTAGGGGTCGTGTATACATGCCCTCACTCAACACTATCTTGATTAAACCAGACACCAAGGGGGATACAATGAAGAGCAGTATTGGCAAGAGGTTCAGAGTGGATCTGTCTCTTATGAATTCTTAGGAGATTCATTTCCTTACCACTTCAATATTTCTTTAGTTTAGTTTACTTCCAGTGTTTGAAATGCGAATAGCAGACATAGCTTTTCCAAATCTGGCTTTTTAAAAGAGGTCTGGTAGCTTTAGCATCAATCATGTAGTGCTTTATTCAAACCACTCAGTTCATAGTGACATGGGAGGTTGCCTTATACTACATCAAATTATTTGTCCATCTAAGCTAGAATTTCCACCTTGACTAACTGCAGCCCTTGGGAAGCTTAAATCTGGTCCATTAACTATAATTTAAAATATTAGATTTTTTTTACCCAGATTTGACAAAGGAAACTTTGAACTTTCCTCATGGGAAGGAGGTGCTTTAACAATGAATTGAACCCTGCTGTTTGCATAACCCCTGTATTGTTATTGTGCAACAGCTCTTTGCACATTTATCGCATTGAGTCTGCTATCATCCTAAAATTGCTGCTGCTAACATTTTCTCTTCTAATAGTTACTACACAATCAAGGACAATTTCAATAGAACATCCTTATGTCAACACCTTGTAAGACAACCTAGAGTTGTATGGTGACAGGCAGCAAACTCTGAAGCAACAGCTAAACTATGTCAATTTAGTTTTTAAAAAATCATATTTACAGGAGATACAGAGGACAACTGAAAGATGTGCTAGAATGAGCCATACAAATGGCTTAGGACAAACATAGGGTTCAGGATGGCATTAGCACAATAACAGAGTTAGAAAGCTTGTATCTTTTATCCTGAAGCAATCCTATGTGCCTTGACAAGAGATTGCATCCCACTGAACACAATGATAGAAGCTGACAAACTTCCTTTGCTCTCAGATCCTGACCACTGGACAGGCTGGCAAAGGCTGAAAGCTGCTGGCCTCTAATAACATTTATCTGGTTTATTTATTTAAAATAGTTTTACCCAAACGTTCTTTTTAAAAAGGACCCAGTGTGGCTTTTACATCATCAAAAGCCAACATTAAATTATTAAAAACGGCAAGTATGCAAATATGAAAAAGACCATTAAAAGACAGTAAACAAAAGCATCACCAAAAAATCCCACTCAGGCAACTAGAAATTATGAATAGCTTGCCAGAAGAGGAAGGTCTTTGCCTCCTTGTCGAAGACCAGCCTCCTATGGGAGGGGATCTCCAAAGTCTGGGAGCAGCAACAGAGGAGTTCCTTCCTATGCCCCCAACAAATGCACCTATGAGAGGAGTGGGACAGAGACAAAGGCCTCTCCTGATGATATTAACAAGAGTGCAGGATAATAAATGGTCTTTGAGATAGCTTGAAGCAATTTGGACAGCTGGGGGTGCAAAAAGTCCAAGCCTGGTTTATAAGATGTCAGTGCACCAGAGCTAATCCATATCAGTTGAAAAGCTTGAGGCTGATGTGGGGTAAGAAGGTATGTCTTGCTTATTTCTGCTCTTTCTTCTCTTACAGCAGGCATGTCCAAACTTCGGCCCTGCAGATGTTTTGGACCGCAACTCCCACAGTCCTTTGCCATTGGCAATCTAAGCTGAGAATTCTGGGAGTAGCGGTCCAAAACATCTGGAGGGCCAACGTTTGGACATGCTTGTCTTACAGATACTGTCACACTCTCCACGCCTTCGCCAAATTCTATCAGTAATAGCACGCTCCTAAACAGTTGTTGATTTATGAGCACTCACCATAAAACAGATGAACTTCAGTAATAACCATGGCCCAAGAAACCTGATAAAACTTTAGCAAGTTATATGCTGGTGTTATTTACAGTAGGGTTATGCCACATAGGACACTAAAAGAACATGAATCAGCTAGATAATTGAGTTTTGGGTAAGGCAAAATGAGTACAAGTCTATGGAGGAAACTTTGCCCTCAATAGTGCTATCTAAGTAGGATTAATTGTCAGAAAAGGATATTAACCCAAGGGACAAAATCTGATATTATTTATCCATCAAGACAAACTGCCTTATGGGGCATATGCACATGCTGCATCTTCAGCACAATTCACAGATGGTCACAACATTCCATAGAAGAACAAAGTCAGTCTACCTTTTTTTCCCATTTGACTCTCCATCTCTGTTCGTTGGAGCTGAGACAACCTGCACCAGATATGCTCTGAACCATATATTTACAAAGTTCGTCATAATGAAATATCAGCAAAAGAATATTTTAGTGCCAATTGTAACAAACTCCAATCCTCCTTATTAATACAAGAACATAAGAACACAAGAAGAGCCATGCTGGATCAGGCCAAAGGCCCATTTAGTCCAGCTTCCCGTATCTCACAGTGGCCCCACCAGATGCGTCTGGGAGCGCACGAGACTAGATATCTGTCTCCTGACACCTCTTTTCTGATCCGTTATGGATAGCTCAGAGCCCATGAGTTGATAAAGTTTTGATTATTTTTTTTTGCCCCAATATGCATTACTTTACATTTTCTTACACTGAAACACATTTGCCATTTCGCAGCCCATTCCCCCAGTTTGGAGAGATCCTTCTGGAGCTCTTCACAATCTTCCCTCGTTTTGACCATACAGAAAGGTTTTGTGTCACCCGCAACATTGGCCACCTCATTGCTTATCACTGTCTCCAGGTCATTTATGTAAGAAGAAGAAAAATACAGCATCCCAGCTGTGAAAACTGATCTGGAAAAAAAATGCCATTTCCTTGAGACCAGTGGTGGGAAGCTTGTGGAAGTTCAGAGATAAAATTCCCTTGATCTCGCAGCACTGGCTGTATGAGTTAGGGCTGATGGGCTATGATATCCCAACATCTTCGAAGAGTGGAAAGTTACTCTATTTTGGCTCCAAATCTTTCTAAATATTACTGCTTCAAATGGAGACTGGGGTCCAAGTCAGATTGGCTCTGATTTGGATTCTTGCATTGACCAAGGGGGGGGGATTCAGTGGCCATGACTCCCACCCCTTGGGACTCATCTTCCTTGTACCTGGCCTTGGGGTGATGGAATCCTTGTCACTGTTCCATTGCGGTTTTTAAACCGGTAACACACACCATGTGGTATCGTTTAATCTGCAGCATAACTGTTCTGTCACCATAGGACCACCTAGTGGCACTGCTTGGAGCAGCCACATGACAGTAAATTCAAAGTACGAGAAGCCACTATGCACGGAAAGAAGCCAAAAAAAGAAGTATTCAAAGTTCGACAAATTACAAATGAAAATCAATATACCGATATACCTACCTATTTGGTTTTAAATTTTTTTTTAATAGTGCCGCGGGGAAACAAAACAAAATGCACTTGGACCATGGGGTCCCAGAAGTTACACAACGATAAAGTGTGTCCTTGGGGATGCAGGAACAAAAACCATGTGACCACAACAAGATTTATTACACATTTTAGTTTGCTGTGGTACAAAGTGGGCGTGGGGCAACGGCCATAGTCAAGCATCTTTGTTGGGAATGACTTTCAAATGCCATCTCTGCCAGTGTAGAGAGCAGAAGTAATTTGCATGCAGGAACCGCTAGCTTGAAATTCATCCTCAGTCTTCAGGAAAGGAAAACACCACAATCATTGAGGAGACCCATGTGTAACAGAATCCTCATTAGAACCAGCGATAAGACTCAATGTCATGGGAAAGATCATAATGCTAGGAGAAGCAGAAGCATGGGATGGATTCACTCGGTAAAGAAAGTCATAGCTTTAGGTTTGCAAGACCAGGGGCAGATGTTAATGATCGCGAGGTCCAGAGCTTGCTGATTTACAAGATTGCCACAGGTTAGAAGCAACTGGACAGCACATGGCAATGAAAGAACCCTGCCTTTCCAAATGAGTTCCATAAATCAGAATTGGCATGAGTGGGTCTCTGTAAAACAGCAGAGCTATGTCTAATATAGAAAATGACAGGGCACAACTTATATCAACAAATTTCTGCATTGCTTTAAGGACCTTTAGTGGGAGGCTGAGTGGTGTGGAAGTGGTTTGATAGAACAGCTCACAGTCCCTGCTTGGGCAACATTCTGCATAGGGTCTGAAAACAAAATTCTCTATCTAGCTCTTCCATCTTCTAGCCTGGGATACTACAATGGACTAAATTACTCCCAGTGGGTCAGAGAACTCTGCTTATATAAATAAAGGCTACAGAATAGTTAATTAGTGCAGCACAGCATATTCATTATTTATTTATTTATTTTTATTTATTTATTTTTACAACTTATATGCCGCCCACCACCCAAAGGTCTCTGGGCAGCTTACAATCAAAAGAATTAAAACAGTTAAAACATCAAATATCAATAAATAATTAAAACATTAATAAAAACCTTACACTAAAATCATTACACTAAAATTACCATCAGAGGACCCACAATCTATATTGTATCAATTAAAAAACTTCTGGAACAGGAAGGTTTTTACCTGGTGCCGAAATGTCATCAATGTTGGCGCCAGGCGGATCTCACTCAGGAGGGCATTCCATAGCTTGGGGGCAGCTGCCGAGAAGGCCCTTTGTCTGCAAGCCATCCATCTCACCTCCTTGAGGGATGGCTCTTTCAAGAGGACCCCCTGATCGATCTTAATTGCCGGGTAGGTTTGTACGGAAGGAGGCAGTCCTTCAGGTATCTATACTTTTTTGTTTAGCAGATGGATCAGGGTGTGAACCATGTATGAAATAGGGCTCGTGTGCAGTCCTATGATCCCCCCGAGGCATTATCAGCCTGCTCTCCCACTGTTTTAAAACAATACTTTGTTTTAGGGGACATGGGAGGTATTTTGGAAATATTTTGAAAAGCCCCTAAGTTTCCCCTACACAACTGAAATTTAATTGTAAAAAATCTATGTCTCTACAAGGTATGGAGAACTCCAAGATGGTGGATTTTTAAAGCAGATTTATTTATTTATTTATTTATTTTACAGAAACCTATTTTTCTCAATGGAAGTGTCATGAGAGGAGGTGCTACAAGGTTCAGGGGAGTTTTCCCATGGTAGATGCCAAAGAGTGCTGTTGTGTGGGCCCAAATGCACACACTTGCATACTCACACCAAACTATCTGCCCCAAAGAACTAACAGAACTCCTTGAGCAGCTAAATGTGCAAAAATGGAAACTGTGGGTAACACAAAGGCCTAGATTTAAAAATTAAATATACCAGTAACTCATCTTTAATGAAGATATTTTAATACCACATAAGGAAGTCAATGGTTGAAATGAAAAAAATGACTCCATAATTGCAACTCATGACTACAAAATGCTGTTATTATTACATCCCGTTCCATCACACTATTATATATACTGTAATCCCAAATTGCTCATTGACAAACTTCAATTACATTTAATTCAAGAGGACTTTTGAGCTAATGAGGCCACTAACTTCATTATCATCATCCAAGACAGAATGCTAGAGAACATTATCATCCATTTTAATAAATCCATATTAGTTTCTGTAAGAGACAACTTTTGACAATCTGAAGGAAAGTTTAATTACATACATACATACTAGGTAAGAATGTTCACATTGTTGTGAAAATAATTGTTTCATTTCCAGGTATTTGAACATCGCAGCACACCACACCTGGCACATGTTTTAAATCAATTCTTTTATTGTGATGATTCTGGGGCAGTGCTGCCCCTGCAGTTTTAAAGAATTGCTGATCTAAGGCTGACTCCTTCTCATCAATGTACAACAGTATTCCTCTTCCCACCTCCATCCCGCTGGCATGTTTTTCCCTTTAAGCAAACCCAAGCAGAAAATGGTCCCTTTCTCTGGAGAGTTCTCTCCCCCCTTCCGTAAGGGTGCTGAGCAATGTATTGCTTTTTTAAAAAGTGGCGACTAATTTAATGCATCCATATGCCTTTAAGAAGAAAAGTTTTTAAAAGGGTACAAATACAGTGGCCATGAGCGATCACCACACCTTCATAAATAAACCGATGGTAACATTCATATGTGCAGAATTGAACTGAATTGCACGGACACATCATCAGTAGAATTTAAAGCAACCCCACTGGTGAGGAAGAAACAGACCAATTGCCAATGCAAATAAATCAATGTTAGACATGCATCATGTGAACAAGAACAAAACAATTTAAACAGCAAAACGGGTATAACTGGGTTTCTTTTGTCACATGTGATCAAGCCCTGAGACAAGAAGCTTGAAGAAAACCTTGTCTCATAAACTTGATAACCAAACAGAAAAGAAAACATAGAACTGATTTTAGATGGCCCTGAATTAAATGGACCGAAGGTCTACTTCAGGGAAAGGTAGCCTCACTGAGGCTCCAAGTAAAAGGAGAGAACTTGTTCAGCCATGACATGTACAGTATTTTTTTCCTAGTGAATGCCCTCAATATTATTCTCACAGGAAAAGGCATATAGGAAATGTTGGTGTAGTGCTGAAGAACCCACATGATTTTCCTTGAAAAGATGTTTGAGCGGCAAGATGGTGAAAATTCAAGTCTTCCACAGGGGACCTGTGTTCTCCTGTTTTTAGTACCCCAATGGGCCATCAGGCAGAGCTGTGTAGTGGTGAAGTTCAGATGTGTGGAGAAGAGGAACACAGCCTCTCAGAATAGCTTAGTGATAACAGGGATCAGCAATCCATCCTGACACATTGCTACCCAGGACAAGAATGATTCACTCTTTCCCCCTTCTTGCAACTAAAATAAACAGAATGTTACTCACAAGCTTGAAAAAGGCCAAGGAGCTGTCACTGAGGGCGTAGTTAAGAGGCCTTGTTAAACATTTTCCTAGACAAAAACTCTGGGATGGTACATAAAGATTTAATCATTTTCCTACTTGTTGCTACATGTCAATAACTTGCAAACCATTAGAATGGAAGCTGATACTTTGCAGGTGAATAATTGGTGCAAACAAGGATCCCGATCTATGCTCTGTCTGAATGTTTAACTCAAGAAACCAGGAAAGCATAAGACATCTCATACTCAAACAGTTTTGATGCAATCTGGCTTCCTTTCATTACTTATGTTCAACGTCACAGTCACAAATATACCAGTACAGTACTCCCAATTTTTATGGGACAATATGGGATAACTCCTCTTCAGATGCTCCTGTTCTCGTAGGAAACAATGAATTGCCAGCTCTATCAACCTCATAATTGTAAAGTAAGAACGAATGCTGAAGGACTTAAATTCTAGAGGAATACATATGCCTTGTATTTAAAAATGGAGTCACACTTCTCGCTTTCTCTCTCCTCCTGCAAAGCTCCTTGTTATAATTTTATCCTAAAATTGTAAAATTTTATAGCCATTTGTTAATATTCTAAATAATGATAGTAAATGCATGCCATCAAGTCCATTCTGATTTATGGAGACCCTTTTCAGGGTTTTCTAGGTAGAGAACACTAGGAATTGGTTTACCACTCCCGTCTTCTGGGGGAGCCCTGGGACTGTAAAGCTAAGCCTACAGAGGTTGACACCTCTCCCTGAAACCACAGAGGGAACTGAAATAGCCAAACATCTGGCTCCATAGTCATATACCTAAATCACTGAGCTATTTCCAGCCATCTCCAAAAGAAAATGAAAAGAAAGCTGGAAAGGTGACAAGAATAACAAAACTGTCACCATAACTACTGTATTCTACTTTGAACCACATTATATATTGTTGACTAAAGATATGAACATGGTTATGGCAATAATATGATTTGAGGAAAAAGTCACTGTGGAGCTATGTATTCCTTAGCAGGGACAAGCTTCTAGGATTCTGCTTCTCAGAGCATTAGCTGGTATTTGTAAGGCTGCAAGGCAGCACACAAAGGTAAGAGCCCATTAACTCAAGGGAAGAACCATAGTTTGGTAAAGAAGTTTATGTATGTATGTATGTATGTATGTATGTATGTATGTATGTATGTATGTATGTATGTATGTATGTTTGCATTTCTAGACCACCCAATTTCCCAGCAGGGACTCTGGGCGGTTCACATGAGAGCCAAATAAATAGAAGACAATTAAGAACAAACAAAACAATAAACAACCATGACATAACACCCAAAAAAAAGGAATAAAAAGCCCAGCAAGAGACAAAGCGAAAAGGTGGCGAGAAAGGTACAACAAAACAGGGCAACATTACCAACCGCCAAATGTTTCCCTAAAAAGCAAGATCCTTAATGCTTTTTAAAAGGCTGTTGGGAACTCTATTTGGCGCATTTCAGAAGGTAACTTGTTCTACATTGTGGGACCAGCCAATGAGAAGGCCCGGTTATAAGTAACAATCTTACAGGCTTCCCGGGGGGTGGCCACATGGAGTGAAAGCGCCAATGATGCTCTGATGGGTTCGGTTGTCACTGAGCTTTGGGAGATCTGCTCTGCCAGATATTCAGGCCCCAAGCCATGGAGGGTTTAATATAAACCAAAGCCAGTAACTTGAAACTTATCCAGGAAGCAAGGGGTAGCCAGTGCAGGCGGGCCAAGATTGGCGGGATGTGGTCAAAACGACCTGTACCAACCACCCATCTGGCCGCTGCATTCTGCAGCTGCTGCAGTCGCTGGACAAGGGTCAAGGGAAGCCCCATGTAGAGTTTATATTCTGCAGGCATTATGCTTCCAATTCAGCAACTCAACTTAAAAAAGAAGAGGTAGCAAGCATGAAGTCCAGGGCAGACAACAGGAGCTACAATTAGATTATCCCCAAATATTCTCCCTAAAGGTGATAAAGAGAACATGGGTAAGAGAACCTAACTCATGTGAAGCTGGGTACCTCTCCTGATTTTTAAAAGATGGCCACTGTTGTATGGTGCTCAAAATATGGGGCAAGGTTGCAGTTTGGTGAAACCCAGGTTCAAATGCCAGTTCAATGTACGAAGTCAGTGAGTCTGTCTAGTCTCTTGGTCTCACAACCCAACAGTGGACATGGACACTGTATGCTGCCTTGACCTCCATGGAAGAAGGATGAGATTGAATATGTAATACACAAGTATATAAATAAATTACATTGCATCGTGGTATGTGCTTAATGCACATATAGTGGAAAGCAGAATGCATACATATTAAGATCAGCTGCAACGAACTGGCACTAGATACGCTATATACTCATAGCTAGGAAAACATTCTCACAGGTGAGAAACCAATCTGAATGGTTTTGTTCTTACTGAGCAAACTTCCAACTGTTGGAAAACACTTTTCATATTCAGTGACTTTGCAAAAATCCATTGTTATGCATTAAAAGGTATGTGGGGAAAAATAGAAGGTTTCTAAAAGGAAAATACATGTTTCTGTTTTCTTGCAGAACCAAAACAAACAAGCAAACAAATTAACTAAAACTTCCAACAGTTGAGAGGGTTTTTTGGTTGGGCCAAGATTTCCTCTAAAGCAAAGCAAAGCAAAGTGTTCTGCTTATATACCGCCCCATACCACTTCAAGTAATCTCTGGGCAGTTTACAGTTGAATTACCGTATGCAGGCTACACATTGCCCCCCCCCCCCGAAAGCTGGGTACTCATTTTACTGACCTCGGAAGGATGAAAGGCTGAGTCAACCATGAGCCGGCTACCTGGGATACAACGCCAGGTCATGAGCACAGTTACAGCTGCAGTACAGACATTTAACCACTGTGCTACGGGACCCCTAGTTGTGCACCTGTATGCTCATGTAGAACTCTGCATTCCTCTGCACAGCCGCTCTCCTCCTCCATGCCCAGACAACAATTGTTTTCAGCCTTTTGGGTTCCAGTCACAAGTAAGAGGTGCAGAGTCGCACAAGAGACAGGGCCCCACCCAGTGGGACTGAAAATTAGAGGGAATATTTATTTATTTATTTTATTTAGTATTTGTCTTTACAAATATTGGGTGGGGCATCTTGATATTTCAAGACACTCTTTTTCTTCAAGTGTGAACAAATTTGGAGAGTATTTGTTATATATCTTGGATTTTATGATAACGTGTGTGGGGGTGGGGTGGGGTGGGGGGACAGCTATAGCAGCCAAATTCTGACCCACATGATCAGATGGAGTCAAACATCATCAACCTACCAGAAAAATCCATACTGTTAGCATGAATCACAATTGCAAAGCAAAATCTAGGTAGGTATATGAGACAAGTAACCGAAGCACATAACATCACCTACAAGACAATGTATCTAATCAAAACGTTTAGTATGTGTTTAGAATAAAATAATTTAGCATTTGTAAGGAAGCTTAAAAATTACTATCTCATACAGGATTTAAAAATATTTATATTGCTTACTTTTAAGCGAATACAAGCAAATGTTTAAACACTGAGATAGAAACAAGTGGCCTAGGATCTCACATAATTCCATCTCCAACGTACACCACCATGGAAAGAATGTCTATTTCACCTGCTTATGGGATCAAGCTCTGCTGACCCATTCTTCCAATTTGGAGGTTCCATGTTACGGTGCCCATTTAAATAGTGTCTGTCTAATGATATGTATCAGAATAGTATCCATGCATGTGCACATATCTGAATTGGTGGTTGTGAGGTATGAGATGAATGGGCAATGGTTTTGACTACTACTACCACCAATACAGTGGAAACTGGTGACTCTGAGTTTGTAAGGGCAACAAATCCACTCTGGGCTTGACTCTGAACTTTGAAAGAGCTGTCTTAGGTGCTGAACTTAAAACATGTTCATCTTCTTAGAGAATTTCTTTAAAGACTGGACTGAAAAGTAGTATCTGGTTCACTGTAAAATTGGACTCATCTGTGACCACTATACAACTGGCAGATAGTGCCCAATATTAGTGCAAATGTGCTCTTTGGACTAAAACAGGATATCCTTTCTCGTATTGAAGACACACAATAGCAGAATTAAAATACAAAAATGCAGCTGTGCTGAAAACAGAAATGAAAAATAAAAATACACAATATTAAAATACACAAAATATAAATAGACAATGAAAATGGTGGAATTAGATTGAATTAGGATGCAAGGGTCCAGTGGCTTCCATAGGTACTATATTGTGAAATGCCTGCCTAAATAACAAGGCTTTTAAATGACAAGGCCTTGGGTCGTTTAGCCGCCTTGAGTTCTTTTCCAATGAGAAAGGCGGGGTAAAAATACTCTAACACAAACAAACAAATTCTTGAAAATTGCCAGGCAGATAGTGGGAGGTAACTCATGCCACAGCTAAGGAGCAACCATTGAGAAGGCCCAGTTTTTCCTGTCTCTGGATTAGCATCCTCAATTGGATGGCCTGAGATGTTTGGGCAGGATGGGTGATATACGAGATACTATTAGAATAATGTTCAAGAACTGCATAGCAAATTGCACAGCTAAGGGCCTTTTTACACGACCCCTAAGATCCGCTGGTCCCTTAAATTCGGACCAGAGATCTTGAGGGTTCGTTGCTGTTCCTCCGTCCCCACCCGCTCCGCACTTCTTTGTTCTGTCTGCGTGAGGGAGGGAGGAAAAAAAAGCCTTAGACAGGGACAAAAGAATGCATTCTTACCTCCGGTGCCGGTGGAGGTTGCTCGGACCTCCGTTTACTTCCTGGTTCCTCTTTAAGGGGCGGAGGCAAAAGAAAAACAACAGAAAGAAGCGAGGAGAGCTCAGGCACTCTCCGCATCAAATATTTTTCACCATCAAAAAGCAGGTACAAGAAAAGTGCGATGGGTCGCGCTAAAGTGGGCGGGGTCGCACTTAATTGTCTGCAAACTCCGGAGCTGGTGGGTAAACATTTTTAAGGTCTGGAGCTTGCAGCCATTTGCGGCGGAGCTTAGGGGTCGTGTATAAACGCCCAAAGTGTGAATGGTATGAGGCCCCGTCTCCTTAGTACTGTAATACTGTATATAACTACACCAGGCTTCTTGAGTCCTCACTCAATTCCCAGGATGTACATAAACCAGAATTACTGAAATAATCCTTTGGATTATCTCTATCAGTGTCTTGTCTTCAGATGCAACAGAATGAATTGCACTGATATCATGCAGTGCTTGACTCAGTTTTTGGACTTGGACATCTTGAAGTGCAAAGGCAAGAAAAGAATAAAAAATATTGTATTATAACACTATAAAGATGCAGGGTTATATGGTGTTTTTTTAAACACTCTGCTGTCTTTTGCACTGCACAGTAGATTGTCATACATCATGGGCGGTAATGCTATGATTAGGGACAGATCTATTCAACCTTTCTCAGATCCTCCTCCTGTGATTAACCAAATCTTCTTCCCATCTAGCTTCAGTGATGTAAACTGACACCATGTTTTAATTAGGAAATGCTTTTGCCCTAATCTTCTGACCTTTCTGGCTAAATCACCCAGGCTAATGAGCTGCTGATGGCCATCTGTTAACAGCTGATGAAACGATCAACCTGCTTTCAAGTCATGTTTATACATAAGGAAGAACACAAATTGGCAATGGGAATCACATTCTTTAAAAATATCACTGGTAGGAATGAAAAACTTTTATCGCTAAGAATGAAGTTGTCACTTTCACAAAAGAGAAGAAGAAGGTGCATTACATAAGGCAGGGTTAATATACATTAATGTGCGGAATTCACCACCACTTGACATGGTAATAATCAAAAGTTTAAATGGCCGATTTGCAAAAAAAGATATCAAGAAGAAGCCAGAATGTGGTGTTGGAGGAGGAGGAGAGAGTATTCAAGTTAGAAAGTCTGAGTGAAAAAGAACACCATCAATTTTCACTCAGTCTGCATACCAGAACAGTATAATGCTGCTTTCATGTACTATAGAACCAGGAAATGGAAATGTTATATTTGAACTTCAGCTCCCACAATCCCCCAACCAGTATGCAAAGGAACCTTGCAGCTAGGGAATCCTGGGAACTGGACCCCCAAATGTATTCATTTTTTTACTTTTATTCAAGATCAGTTGCAGAGATCACTGGAAAGAGTCAGGAATACCAAATGAACAGGAGTTGATAACCAAAATCCTTGAGACTGAAGAAATAGACAAATTGTCAGAATAGTTAGAGGTAGAAATAGAAGGGCAAGGGATTGCTCCGAGAGTCTGAAATTACAGAATCAATTGGAGGTTCTTCCCCTCATCACACCTGATAAGGAATGCACAGAGGAACAACTGGTTCCACCTGAGGATCTCTCCTTCATCACACTTGACGAGATACAGGAAGACAAACAACAGGAACAAACTAAGACATCTCCCTTAATATAGTTGATGAGGTACATGTAGATGAACAGATTGCAGGAGAGAGGCTCCTTGTACTAGGTGATTCAATTATTAGAAATACAGAGAGATGGATTTGTGATGTGCATAAGTGTATAGTAACTTGCCTGCCAGGTGCAAAGGTTGCAGACATCACAAAAAATCTAAATAGTTTGTTAGAGAGAACTGGGAAGGAGTCAGTCATCATGGTACACATTGATACCAATGCTGTTGGCAAGGCAAAGCAGTCAGTCCTAGAAGCCAAATTCAGTTTGTTAGGCAGAAGATTGAAGTCCCAGACTTCCAAGGTAGCATTTTCAGAAGTGCTGCCTGTTCCTCGTGCAGGACCCGACAGGCAAGCAGAGCTCAGAAGCCTCAGTGTGTGGACGAGGCGATGGTGTCAAGAGCAGGGCTTCAGATTTGTCAGGAACTGGAGAACATTTTGAGACAAGCCAAACCTGTTCAGGAGGGATGGTTTGCACTTGAACCATGATGGGACCAGATTGCTGGCACTCAACATCAAAAAGGCTGCAGAGCTGCTTTTAAACTGATAACTGGGAGAAAGCTGACAGGAGCTGGGCAGCATCCAGTTCGGGAAAGTGTCTACTAGTGTTGTGAGGAGGATGCAAAAATTACTGAGTAGAGCAAGGAGCTATTCACCAGCACTCTAGCAGAAGGATGAAAGAGGTAGTCTAATGATGCAACTGGAATCAAAAGACTGCATCAGAACAGCATATACAAAGGCTTGTATGCAAATGCCAGAAGCCTCAGGAACAAAACAGGAGAGTTAGAATACTTAGCAATAGATAAAACTATTGATATTATTGGCATCACTGAAACCTGGTGGGTGGATTATTTATTTATTTATTTATTTATTTATTTATTTATTTATTTATTTATTTATATACAGCCTAAGGATGGTCTAACAGTAGGCATTTGCTATCAGACTCCGAACCAAGCCCCTGTGGGAGACTGGCAGTTGGAGAATGTTGTAAAGGACGCATCCAAAAAGGGAAGCCTGGTTATAATGGGGGACTTCAATTACCCTCACATAGGCTGGGTAAACTGTTGTTCAGCACATAATAAAGAGGCAAAGTTCCTAGATATGCTAAATGATTGTTCCCTGGAAAATATGGTTGAAGACCCAAGAATCCTTTACTTGAACCTGAGTAATATACAGGTTCTGGTGCAAAATGTTAATGTGACTGATCCAACAGGGAACAGTGACCACAACACAACTATTTTTAACTTAATCATAGGCTACAAATCACTGATAAAATCTAACAGATACCTTAAATTTTCAAAAAGGAAATTTCCCAAATATGAGGAAAGTAGTAAAAATGAAGCTGAAAGGGAAAATTGAGAGAGTCCAAACACTCCAAGAGGTATGGAGACTGCTCACAAAAAGAATAACAGAGGCCTAATTGGCATGCATACCCCAAAGTAAAAAGGGCACTGCAACAAACCAGGAAAGGAACCTTGGTGTCTTGGTGGACAGCTCAATGAAGGTGTCCACCCAGTGTGCCGCAGCAGTGAAAAAGGCAAACTCAATATTAGGCATCATTCGGAAGGGTAAAAAAAAAAAATAAGTCAGCAATAAGTCAATTTTGCCTCTTCACTTTTGAATGATGGTGTCTGAGAGGTGACCTGACTGAAGTTTATAAAATCTTACACAGTGTGGACAAAGTAGATAAGGAAAAACTGTTTTCCCTATTGGACAACGCTAGAACTAGGGGGCACTCCATGAAACTTTTGGGTGCTAGATCTCAAACAAATAAGACAAAGTACTTTTTCACCCAGAGGATCACTGGTCCATGGAACTCCCTGCCAGAAGAAGTGGTGACAGCTGTCAGCCTTGACAACTTTAAGAAAGGATTGGACAAGTTCATGGAGAACATGGGGTAAAGTGTTCTTCTTATATACCACCCCATACCACTTTAAGTATCAATGGCTATCATTATGGATGCCTAAGCACAACCCCCAGGTTGGAGAGATAGGCAGGATATCTCTCAATGCTATTTGCAGAGAATCATAAAGAAGTGAAGACATCTGCTTGGGAATACCATGAAGCAAATGGTGAGCCACTGTGTGAGACAGAATGCTGGACTGGAAGGGCAGTGGCCCATTCCAGCAAGGCTGTTCTTATGTTCTTATATTCTTATACCACACCGGAAGGTGAAACACCAGGAATGTTGGGAGAAGTTTTATAATCTGGTTCCAAAAAAGTCAAAGCTAAGTTGAAAATATGACAAAAGCCAGAATGGTTCTGTTATTTATATGTTCACATAAGCCCAAATTGAACTGTTAATAATTGTAATATGACTCTGATATTGTTAAGTGTCCTGCCCAACCTGCATCCCCTTTCTTTTTTCTGTATCCCAATTTACCCTTCTCTATTTACCCTTTACCTATATATAATTTAAAAAGGGGGGGGGAAAGATCAATTGCAGAGTTCATCTGAGCACACCATTACTCATGTCCATATATGAGTGATAGAGAGAAAGCCAAGGAATCGTTGGCAGTCACCCTTGCACATGCTGTTTTGCTGAAAGACATAGACTTTGCACTGGGTAAAGCAATGTGACTTGACAACAATATTAATAAGGATTGCCATGACACTTCTCTTGCACCTGTACTGACTTCATTCTGAATTAGGACCTAAGCCCAGACTTGATCTACCAGCCCCAGATACAATAGCAAACAGAAAATATTCACCATTGGTATTGCTCCTGCAGGAACCCGCCAGGTTCTGGCCTCCTGCTGTAGCTGTAATTCTGATGAAACATTTCATTCTTTGTTATATGTACAGTATATGCTGTCTTTCCTTTAGTGAACTAAAAATGGTGTACATTGATTACTCCTTTACATAGAGTGACCCTCCACAATCATTACATTGACCTCTATGGTTGCAGGCTGAAGGCTGCCATTCAAGCTGGCTTGATTGAAAAGGTTGTAGTAGCCACTGGCTAAATTTCCCAACAACTGAAGTTGCTGTGCATGACATTTACCAGTGGTGCACCTCCGTACCAATGACTGCTTAGCCCTGAAACAAATGGGGTTCATTTATTAGTTGCCCTTTATCTCTTCTGAATAGCTCAGATATGTTTTCTTATTTTCCTAAAAAACCATCCTTTGCACAGGTGTGGAAAAAGAGTAATTCTATATCCATAACATATCATAACCAAATATCATAACCCTTGACTCTAGTTTTTTTTCATACAGTGGGGGAAGGGGAGGGGGAAACTAGCTATCATTTCTTTCCAAACATAAATGCGCTAAAATAACAGAAGAAAAACTGGTAGTATACTTCTAAAAAAGCACAGTACTGTATACTTCTCTTCTTAAAAATAATACATTATCCTAATAGAGTCAATTCCACCTTTGTGCTCAGCCTGTCTTATAGCTACGCCCATTCCTCCTGCTTGAGTCCAGCCTATAGGTAATACCAAAACACTCCAATCAGAATGTCCAACATTTCCCCCTTCATATTCTGTAGTCAATGCAATGTTTCTTCCGGATTCACCAGAGGACTCAGACCTATGCCTTTCATGGTTCAAGTCCAATGTGCCTTCACATGAAATGCATTGAGCACTGTGTGCTGCTGGATTACGCACAGTTCCACTTACAGTACATGTCCTCTAGTACATTGTCTTTCCATGTATTTTCAAGAAACACCAACCCCAAATTCATATATCTTTACAAGTAACTCAGCTATAAAAGAGCTTTTTAGACTAACACATACAAGTATTGCTGAGCTCTGGATAGGCGGCCTCTTCCATAGTTAAAAGCCATTCTGCCTTTCTTTTACACACTTGCAAAAGCATTATCTAGAGTAAGCAGCATTTTAAACACAAAGTTTCAAGATATTTTAGATGATAACAACACTTCTCAATTATACTTATCATTGAGCATTCAATGTGCCCAGTCTTTCTTCTTATGCATCACTTTGAGTCACCACATGCTGCACAAAAAGGACATTTCACAAATAATGCTTTTTTATGTTGGAAAGAAAATATGTTTTCTTTTTGTCCTAGAAAACTGGACATCCATGATTTTATTGCTCATTCTAAAGGTGCAACCCAGACAATGAAAAACAATATTTTGAATTTCTGTGGAAACATAGCTCTACCTTCCCCCCTATTGGTTTTCCAGTTATCTAGACACAAATTCCCACAAAAACAATGCCATTCATTGACACTGTAAGTAGTAAGTAAGTAAGGAATGACCACAAACAAAGATTTTTGTATCTCTTTTAACTCTTAACAGCCCACATAATTAGCACACTTAAAGAACTTCCTGTGTACTTTTCAAAGACTTTTCAGCTGGGATTGCTAACTTCAACAAGAGCTAAAACAAACAAATAAACAAATAAACCAAAACAAAACCGAAACACCCTCTCATGCTTTTTAAAAATTCTCATGACAGTGCTAGAAATTCTACAATGCAACTTCACTATGTCCAAAATCTTCATTTATTCAGCTACAGAGTTACTCTACTATGTCAGAACGGTACACAACATAATAAAGTACTGTAGCTTCAAAACAAATTGCATATCATGTGCTATTGTGCATAAATTTATTTTGGTAAGAACAGAAAAGAAAAAGAGGGCTTCAAATGGACAAGCCCTAATAACACATTATTTGGAGAGGATTATCTGCTATGCGGGTGGGGGGGGGGCCTGAAAGAATGACAAGAGTATTTGAAATTAAAACCATTTTCAAAGATGTTGTTACCCGCCCCCAAACATAAGACACACATACTTAAAACTCTCTACTTAAAACTTCATACTTGTTTAATCACAGCTAAAATCTGCACTGTCTAAAATACCACAATACACAATAACTACACAGTCCTTCATTTTAGCCTTTCCCCCCTACTGCTTGCATTACTTCATTATTTCTACCTTAAAGATCACGCATGGAAAAGTAATATCTTCTGGAAACAACTGGGCTTCACAGACCAAAGAGCCAATGATACATTAAAACCAATTCTGTATTATTTCTTACTGATGCACACACATCGCTGCAGCTTCCTGAACTACAGAGTAAGTTCACTCAAACAGTTCTCTCTCAGCACACAAAAACAGCAAAGTAACAGATATTCTTATAAGCAGCGAAGAATCAGACACAGAGAAAATTATATCAGATCAGGATGCAGCTGTTAACACACGGAGAGAGAGACATACATATATATAACAAAGGTGGATTAGGCTTTCAAAATACATTCCTTCCAACGAGGCAACTGAGAGTTAGCAGCTTGGGAAGCAATGTTAACTTACCGGAGCAAATATCACCATACACATTTACAAAAGGTTTTACAATCCAACTTCCCTCATCTGAAAGAAGACAAAGGCTGGCTCATGCTAAAAATAAAGGCACCCCTGCCTGAAAAAAAGCAGCTCTTCAGTAGCGTGTAGGAGCTCCTTGTCCCTGTATTTATGAAGCAACTAAAAGGAGAGCCAGGAAAATCAATGCTGGGGGAAAGTGAGATGATATACCAATCAGGCAGTAGCTACAGCCTTATTTGGTGGGGTGGGGTGGGGTGGGGAGGAATAATGGTGGGGAAATGGTCTGGTATTATTAGACAATGACTACATGCAGCCTAAGGACGGGAATTGAATACTCCTCCCCCTTTGGTGAGAAGAACCTGAGGGCTTTTGTGGTGGTGCACTTAGTGACTGCCTACAAAGCACCTCCATAAACTGTTGAAAGCTGTGGACTCACTAACTTGGCTCCCTGGGAAATGTCAGTGTGCCACTCTGGATCCTCTGGGCGTGTGCTAAGCCCATGCATAGGCATAACCTTTTGGGAAGGAGCTGCCAAGGGCTCCTAAGAGAAGCCAGGGGTGTTCTTTCCAGGCAGTCAAGAGATACATAGGAAGCTCCAGAAGTCCACTCATCACAAAGAGCCTGATGCAAACCCTGAATCCTTTCTTTTAAATTGATCAAGAGGATCTTGTTGGGAGGGTACACTGCACTCATAAGCAACCCCAGGGGGAGCAACAGGTAAGTCTTATTCTTATTGTGGGACCCGAGCCAGAAATGGGACAGAAAAAGTCTAGCAGCTTGCAAAATCCATGGAGCAGATTTTGCTCATTTCATGTTAGAAGGGATCATTTTTGTTAATTCCCTCCATAGGGCCCAATGGCAGTTGAGATCCGTATTCTCAGTTCAACGGCACTGTAGAGAAACAGAAAGTGCGGAGCCAGCATTAGGGAAAGAGAGACAGAGTATTTCACTTAGGGCAGTGACGGCGAACCTTTTAGAGACCGAGTGCCCAAACTGCAATTCAAAACCCACTAATTTTTTTGCAAAGTGCCAATACAGTAATTTAACCTGTATACAGGTGGCTATGAAGGGTGCCCATACAAAGGGCTCTGAGTGCCACCTTTGGCACCCATGCCATAGGTTCGCCATTACTGACTTAGGGTATTCCATGTGCATAGACTCGGCTCTCTTCAGTGACCAGATGAAATCATTTCCTGTTCTGCAATTTGGAGTAATTTGGACAAGGTGTCTTATTGGTTTTCCATGTAGACTGGGAAAACAGGCCAAGCTCTCCCACTTTCATTTCATCAAGTTTTAAATTCTTGAAAAGAAATTCTTCCATTGTGACAGTGGCTAACTTCCAATCCAAAAAGGTGTATGGCATAAACAAGACTTGAATAGTGGTCAGGTCTGCTGGGATGACATGCTAGCTGCAAAACAGTTGGATTTAATTGAAGCAAAATGAGATCAGCTCATGGCAACCACCCCCTTTTATTCCAGTGAGCAAATACACTCAAGAAAACCTCAAGGCAGGGAAACATTTTTTAATTCAAAGAAATCTTTCTGCAGTTCTGTTTCACATCAAAGCCAGAGGAATTATAAGCACCATCTCACAAATAAACTTAATGCATGTCGTGCTTTTAAAAAATAATCAGGTGGAGATTCAAGCCCAAGGGAAGTATCAGAGGATGCTCTGTAAGTCTCCTGTAACTAATGGTCTTGATTCATCATAATGGGAGAACAGGATTTGGCCTCCTAGTATTTAGGCTCAAGTCTGAAGGATGAATAAGAGGTACGAGAGAGAGAGAGAGAGAGAGAGAGAGAGAGAGAGAGAGAGAGAGAGAGAGAGAGAGAGAGAGAGAGAGAGAGAGAGAGAGAGAGAGAGAGAGAGAGAGAGAGAGAGAGAGAGAGAGATTATTGGAAGTTTCTTCTATTGAGGGCTTCCATTTTGGTGTCAGAACATCCAACCTGTTCAGCTGGAATATGGGCTGGACCTCCAATTTTTGGAGAGAGATACAGGGACTTAATTTTGAAGGGCCCATTTTCAGAAAGCTTGAAGCTCTCCACATTTTATTTATTAGATTTATACCCCGCTCCATCTAGCAACAAGGCTACACTTGGAGGCTTATAAAAATTCATCAAACACCAGGCATAGAAAAAATACAACTTATAAACAACACAACATAATAAAACATAATAAACATGATCAAATCAGCAATAGAAATCATGAAATAGAAACCAAAGTTGCTGATAGGCTGAGAACGGGACACAACCGTTAGGAAAATCAGTGGATAAGGGGAAATGATTTGTGGCGCAGTGGTTAAATGCCTGTACTGCAGGTAAAACTGTGCTCACAACCTGGGGTTCAGTCCGTGGTAGCCAGCTCATGGTTGACTCAGCCTTCCATCCTTCCGAGGTCAGTAAAATGAGTACCCAGCCTGCTGGGCCGGTGGGGCGCGCGTCATGTGTAGCCTGCATAATTAAACTGTAAACCACCCAGAGACTACCTGAAGTGGTATGGGGCGGTATATAAGCAGAACACTTTGCTTTTGCTTTGCTTTATTTCTCCTTTCTCTGCTGATGAGTTAATTCTCCATCTGCCTCTTCTTCCCTCGTCTCTGATCCCGCATGCACTCCCTGCCTTTGAAGGAGTTTTTGAGGATAACAATTTAACAAATTGGAGGGTGGTGAGTGCTGGTCATGACCTGTTCTTGGATCAGAAATTACTCCTTAGCAAAACAGGAGGCAGGAGAAAGGAAGGGGGCCCACTGGCCCACTGAGAGTTTGGGGAAAGTTCCTGTTTTTGAACAACTATCCAAAGAACACCCTGGCCAGGATCTGATTCCTGATTTCACCCAAGGTGCTGACAAAATGTTGCTTCCCTGCCATCTTCTGGAGGGATTACATAGCACCCCCATGTCCACAGGGGATTGGTTCCGGGCTCCCCCATGGATAATGATAACCATGGATAAGAGCAAACACTCTTATCTGGGGTGATGGTACCGACAGTGGTGGTGGGGTGCCCAGGGCACAGCAGCTGGGTACACCCCTGGCTGTTTGAATTTCCCAGGTGGCAGACCGAGCAGTGCAGCACCCGATCCGCCACACCAAACCACCCACTGTGGTTGGGCAGACTGGTGGATCAGGTCCTCCGCCCCAGAAGTTTTGAACTTCCTGCTTGGTGTGCTGCCCAAGCAGGAGATTTAAAAAATATATCCCAAACCCTCTCCCCGGTCATCACCTCCGACTCCTTCCATGGCTAGAGCTCCTTGCCCTTGGCTGGCAGGGCTGCTACACCGGGGACTTCCCTCTACCCAGTGGTCCCTGGCTCCCCAGCAGGAAGACGAACCCCACATGACCGCTTGCCACCACCACCCACTTCCTCCATGCGTCCGAGCTATGCCCAGCCCATAATTGGGGCTTCTGCAGCTCGGAGCCGGATATCTTGGATGGATGAAGGAGGTGGGCAGCAGTGGCGAACAAGAAGTTCAAAACTTCTGGGGTGGTAGGTTCTTGTAGAACTATCTGCCCTTGGCCGGCAGGACAGTGGCTTGTCTCTGCCCAGTTGCCCCTAGATCCCTAGCGTGGAGGTGAACCCTGCATCACCACTGCTGTGCGCTTCCTCCATCCATCCGAGATCTCTGGCTCTGAGGTGTAGTGGACCTGATCATGGGCTGGTCAGAGTTCGAAGGGATGAAGGAGGCAGGTGGCGGCAGTGGTGGCAATACAGGTTTTGCTTCCGTGCCAGGGAGCCAGGGGCTGCTCGGCAGAGGCAATCCCCTGGCACAGCTGCACCTGCTGGCCACAGGAACCTGTCATGGAAGAAGTTGGAGGTGGTAACTGGGGAGGGGGATCTGGTTTTTGTTTAACTTCCTGCTCAGGTGGCATACCGAGGGTGAAGTTCAATCTGCCACTCTGGCCAGCTGCAAGGCATGGTGGCTTGCCGAGGGCAAAAGGGCTGGACTGCAAGGTGCAGCTTTCACCCCCAGCACCCCCTTGCTGATCACCAACCGGGGATAATTGAATCAGCGGTTGGTGAATCAACAGGTACGGGGTGCTACTGTATTAATTGCCCCTCCACATAGCACTCGTCTTAAAGCTTAAAGAATGCTTCCCCAACCTGTCGCCTTCCAGAAGAGATATACTACTACTTGCAAAGACACCAGACAGCATAGGTAGACTGCACCATATTCAGCAGCAACAGTCATTCTCAAGACTAAATCCTTCTCTGTCATTGATTCCTAGCTATGTCCCTCTCGGTGAAGGCCCCCTGCAATATAGATTAGTGGCTTCCTTCCCCTTTGCTGCTTCTGTCTCTTTGGCTGCTTCCTGTTTAGAACCACAAGACTGCCTCTGGAAAACTGGAGGCAGGACATTTTAAATATCATTTAATGTCAATTTCTCTCTCTACTTCTGCATTAAGAAAAGGAAGAGAAACAATAAGTGGAAATCAGTTGACAATTGCAAACAGCCTTCTATCAATATCCAAATCATCAATTCATAATGAAAGAAAATTAATTCTGTTTACAAAATTGTGGGCATCTTGTGTCCTGCTATTGCAGGAAAGGTGACACATATAAAAAAACCTAAAATGAAATTAGGTAAAAGTAAAGGTTCCCCCCCCCCCGCACACACGTGTGCTAGTCATGTCCGACTCTAGGGGCAGTGCTCATCTCCATATTCAAGTCAAAGAGCCAGTGTTGTACAAGTCTGTGGCCATGTGGCCGGCATGGCTGCAAGGAAACACTGTTTTACTTTCCTGATTTTTATGGCAGTACCTATTATATCTACTTGTATTTACATGCTTTTTAATTGCTAGGTTCAGAAGCTGGGGTTAACAGTGGGAGCTCACTCTGCTGCATGGCACCTGGGATTCGAACCGCTAAGCTGACGACTTTGTAGCCGACAGTTTTTAGTGCTGTAGCCCACTGAGTGTTTTGTGGGTGTTTGTCCTAATGACATAAAGACCCTTCTTGTTTGATTAGGGACTCAAGACTTCTGATGCACAGCACCTAAGGAGTATCTATCCTCATCTCTTATTCCTCAGAGAAGTTCAAAGGCCAAGCCATTGGTTTTTTCCCCCCTTCTCCCTCCCAGCTCTGCAAAATAAAAATAAAACCAGATAACACAGAGGTCAAAAGAAAAACTACCAATTATTTATACATGGCACACTTTCCCTGTATGAATGTCTTTTACACTGGCCAACATCCAGGTGGCACTTTTTCAACATCCCAGGACCCTACAATGATATGGTTTCCATGCAGTAAGACCTACAGAACCACAATGTTCAAGATTGACAAACAGGTGTACTCATCACTATGCGAAAAGGTGACTAAATATCATGGAGAAAAAGACTTACCAGAGCAACATCCCACTGTAATTGAATCAGAAATAATTTGTGTCCTCCTGTTAGTAGTTACTGACATTCCACTCTCCCCCCCCCCATCATTCCAATAATTTAATATGTTAGGATTCCAAGGATTCTAGAGCAGGAGTGCTAATCTCATATGCCTAGAGTGTTTATCATCAACAAGAATATTTCTTGTGTGTGTATGTGTGTATGTGTGAGTGTGTGCGTGGACACACACACACACACACACACACACACACACACACACAGAGAGAGAGAGAGAGAGAGAGAGCATCATCTTTGCACTTTAGCACAAATCACAGCCATAGCATCAGTCATGAGGACACAAGCCTATTTATGCCCATTGAAATATGGGCACTTTTTTAAAATTGGAAAAGGAGATCATAGAATCATAGAGTTGGAAGAGACCTCAAGGGCCATCTAGTCCAACCCCCTGCCATGCAGGAACCCCATCACGATACTTCCAACAGATGGCCATCCAGCCTCTGCTTAAAAACCTCCAAAGAAGGAGACTCCACTACCCTCCGTGGCAGCATATTCCACTGCCGAACAGCTCTAACTATCAGGAAGTTCTTCCTAATGTTCAAATGGAATCTCTTTTCCTGTTGTTTGAAACCATTGCCCCACGTCCTAGTCTCTGAAGCCATGGAAAACAGACCTGTTCCCTCTTCAATATGACATCCTTTCAAATATTTAAACATAGCTATCATATCCCCTCTCAGTCTTCTTTTGAAAAGTTAAACATTCCCAGTTCCCTAAGCCGTTCCTCATAAGACATTTCCTCCAGACCCTCAACCATCCTGGTCGCCCTCCTCTGCACCCGCTCAAGGTTGTCAACATCCTTTTTAAATTGAGGCGCACAGAACTGGACACAGTACTCCAGGTGGGGTCTGACCAGAGCAGAATAGAGTGGTACTATCACTTCCCTTGATCTCTAGACACTATGGTTCTGTTGATGCAACCAAGAATCACATTGGCTTTCCTGGCCGCCGCATCACACTGCTGACTCATGTTCAATTTGTGGTCCACCAAGACTCCCAGATCCCTTTCAAAGGTACTATTGTCCAGCCAAGTATCCCCCATCCTATATCTGTGCAATTTGTTTTTTTACCTAGATGTAACACCCTACATTTCCCTCTGTTGAAATCCATTCTGTTAGCTTTGGCCCAGCACTCTAATCTGTCAAGGTCTTTTTGGATTTTCATCCTATCCTCATTAGCAACCCCTCCCAATTTGGTATCATCTGCAAATTTAATTGGCATACTCTCTATTCCTTCCTCCAAGTCATTAATAAAGATATTGAACAGCACTGGACCCAGAACAGCACCCTGGGGCACACCACTGGTCACGTCTCTCCAAGCTGAAGAGGGGCCATTTATGGTCACCCTTTGGGTGCGATCAGTCAACCAATTACAAATCCACCTAACAGTAGCACGATCTATTCCACTTTCTACTAACTTCTTAGCAAGAATACCATGGGGAACCTTATTGAAGGCTTTACTAAAGTCCAGATAAACAATATCCACAGCATTCCCCTCATCCACTAGGCCTGTAATTCTATCAAAGAAAGAGATCAAATTAGTCTGGCATGACTTGTTTTTTAAGAAACCCGTGGTGACTTCTTGTAACGACAGCATTGTTTGTTAAATAATTGCAGGCTGCCTGTTTAATAATCTGCTCTAGAATCTTTCGAGGAATTGAAGTGAAGCTGACTGGGCGGTAATTATTTGGGTCCTCTTCCCCCCCCCTTTTTTGAAGACAGGGACAACATTAGCCCTCCTCCAGTCGATGGGGGACTTCCCCTGTTCTCCAGGACTTCTCAAAGGGCCTTTTTACACGACCCCTAAGATCAATGGTCCCTTAAATTCGGACCAGAGATCTTGAGGGTTTGTCGCTCTTCCTTCCTCCCCACCACTCCACACTTCCTTGCTTCTGTCTGCGTGAGGGGAGGGAGGGAAAAAAAGCCTTAAAAAGGGACAAAAGAATAAAGCCTTACCTCCGGTGCTGGTGGAAGTTGCTCCGAGCGCCGGTTACTTCCTGGTTCCTCTTAAAGGGGTGGGAGGCAAAAAAAAAAAACCCAACAAAAAGAAGGGAGGACAGCCGGCACTCTCCGCATCAAAATTTTTCAGTGTCCCAGAGCAGGTACAAGAAAAGTGCGCTGGGACGTGCTAAAGTGGGCGTGGTCGCACTTAATTTTCTGTTAGCTCCGGAGCTGGTGGGGAAACATTTTTAAGCTCCGGAGCTGGGAGCCATCTGCAGCGGAGCTTAGGGGTCGTGTATAAACGCCCAAAGATTATTGCCAATGGTTCGGAAATTACTTCTGCCAGTTCTTTTAATATCCTTGGGTGTAATTCATCTGGCCCAGGAGACTTAAATTCATTTAATGCTTCCAGGTGTTCCATTACTAGCTCTTTACCTATTCTATGTTGCAATTCCCATCCTACCTCATCTACTCTTTGTCCCAGCAGATCTCTTTCTTCTTTTTTGGAGAAAACGGAGACAAAGAAGGTGTTGAGTAGTTCTGCCTTTTCCTTGTCTCCTGTTAGTAACTGGTTATTATTGCCATGCAGAGAGCCTATCATTTCCTTATTTTTCCTTTTGCTGCAGACATAACTAAAGACACCCTTTTTGCTATCTTTAATCTATCTGGCAAGTCTAAGTTCGTTTTGCGCTTTAGCTTTTTTTTTTACCATCCCCCTGCATGTGAACTATATTGGGCTGAAAGGTTGGGGGAAAACTGTGATTGACTTGTAACATGACAGGAGACAAGCAACATATTTGTTTTATTATATTTAGTGTAAGAAACAAATAAAAAGTGGGAAAATATGTTCACATGAATCCCCCTTGCTTTCTCATAAACACTCATGCACATGATGTCCTGGGTACTCAACCCCCACCCCTACCCCAACCTCTAGATTCTCACTCTGTCCCCAACATTACTGGATCAGTGTGCCGTCCAGAGCACTTGAGTGTGGTGCCATGATGAATCTAATGTCTTTGGCTCATGCAACAGGATTTACAAGACTAAAAGAGAACTTCAGTTATTCTTCATTCTTTTTCAAAATTGCAGCCAAAATCAGACAGGTCCCTGCGTAATTTCTTTGCCTCATTCAAAATTCCATGTCTTGCTCACTGCCCTGGTCAACGGCTCAACCAAACGAGACAAACACTGTTGCAAACATCATGATGATTATTTGTCCTTATGTTACAGTAATGAGTCAAGACTTAGGAGTCATGGCTTAGGAGCTGACAACTATTTTGATGCAATGCTGGTGGATAGCTCAATGAAAATGTCTACCCAGTGCATGGCAGCAGTGAAGAAGGCCAACTCCATGCTAGGGATCATCAAAAAGGGGACTGAAAATAATGTTATAATGCCATTGTACAACGTTATAATGCCATTGTGCAAAACAAATGTAATGCCACACTTAGAGCATTGCATACAGTTCTGGTCGCTGCATCTCAAAAAAAGACATAGTGGAACTGGAAAAGGTGCAGAAGACATCAACTAAAATGATTACTGGGCTGGGGCACCTCCCTTATGAGGAAAGGCTAAAACATTTGTGGCTCTTTAGTCTGGAAAAAAGGTGCCTGGGGGGGGATATGACTGAGACATACAAAATAATGCAGGGCATGAGTAAAGTGGATAGAGGGAAGCTCTTCTCCCTCTCACAAAATACCAGAACTAGGGGACATCCACTCAAATTGAGGGTTGGGAGAGTGAGAACAGATGAAAGAAAATTCTTATTTACCCAGTGTGTTGTTAGTCTGTGGAACTCCCTGCCACAGGAGGTGGTGATGGCATCTGGCCTGGATGCCTTCAAAAGGGGACTGAACAGATTTCTGGAGGAAAAGTCCATCACAGAATCCAATGTCTAAGTTGAACATGAGATGCCTTGGGAAACGCAATTGCATGACATGAGCTGCTTGCCTGGGAAAATGTATTAAAAGTCAGCATACAGACACGTGATCCGCCACCACTAAACAATCTTAATCATCCATGAACTTCTCTAACTCTTCTTTAAAACCATCAAGGCTAGTGGCAAGTTCCACACTTTAACAACGCATCGTGCACAGTGCTTTGTTCCATGTGTTGTAAATCTTTTATTATTCAGCTTTATTAAAACATCCCACCTTCCATTTCCTAGGTGGAAGGAAAAATACCCTTGTCCACTTTTTCTACTCTATGCACAACTACATGCGCCTTCACTGTAATTATCTGAAATTTTTCACAAGGAGAAAACAAATTTCCTCACAGGCAAGTTGTCGTTTAGGTGTCCTATATGTTCACTTCTTGCACTTGTGACATAGCTTAAAGCCTGAAATAGTCACATAAATAGTGTGCCGTCTGTGAGCTAAATCCAATTGCTCATTGCTAGTTCTGACAGATCCATTGAATGGATGTGACTTAAACCACTGCTTCATCTTGTAATGAAGCTGAGTGGTAAAAACATGCTTTTATGGTAAGTCCCACTGATTCAATGGGTCCACTCTACCTGGGTTTTCGCAATTTTGATTTAGTCCAGTCTCCACTTTATTTCTGTGCCTTCAGGTTCCTGAAGATGCTCCCTGGAACTGTAGGAGCGAAGGATTCTAAGTCCTTGTGTTGCTCTTCTCAACAAGTGCTGTTGGGTGACTAGCAATGAAGGCAAATGGCTCAGCCCATAGAACATGGAGCCATGGCGAACTCAAGCCTGTCCTTTAGGATTTGGCCAATCATGCTCAGTCACCAGACAAGGCAACCAAAATGGCAACAGTACTTCCTAAGCACAGATTTCTCTGCACCTTTTGGCTTCATATTAGAATACTTGTACCCTAGAGCAGTGTTCCCCAACCTCCGGTCCGCGGACCGGTACCGGTCCGTGGATCAATCGGCACCGGGCCGCCCGAGGAAATCAGGGGAAGCCTCGTCGCCGCGGGGAAAGTGACCCCGCCCCCGCCGAGGGAGGGAGGGAAGGAGGGGGCGGGGCTTCCAAAGCCGGAAAGGGAACCTCTTTGCACCATTAAGGTTTCCTCGGGGAAGAAGGAACGCCCGGAAGCCGGCCGGGTTTCCGTTTCCGGCCTCAAGCTTCCCCCAAAGGTCCCCCCGAAGGAGGGTCGTGGAGGATCTCCCGTGCGGGTGAGCGCCATTTCCACTGTGTGTGTTTTCTCCCCCTCACACACACACACACACACACACCGAGCGCGCGTTTGGTTTCTCTGAGGTGTTTTTGTCGTCCCCCCCCATGAAGGCCACCAATTCCCGCCCCCCCACTCTCCGGCCTCACGTCAAGGAAGGGCGAAGGGTCCCAAGACCTCACGGCAGCTCGGTAGCTTTAAAAAAAGGTCAGGCGACAGCGTGGACGGGGAGCCCCCCCCCCCGCCAAGAGCGGCTCCTGTCTTCCAAAGTGGTTGCGAATAAACTCTGGAATTGGAATGATCTCCTTGCGTTTATATGCTTCCAAACCTAGCCGTTCGAAAGCATGTGAAATGCAAGTCAGATAAAGAGACGCCCCCCGGGGGAAAAACGTGAGGAAGTAA
This sequence comes from Phrynocephalus guinanensis, assembly GCA_037367245.1. Lineage (NCBI taxonomy): Eukaryota > Metazoa > Chordata > Lepidosauria > Squamata > Agamidae > Phrynocephalus > Phrynocephalus guinanensis. Next base: position 5,004,306 of record CM074734.1, on the reverse strand, counting down.
AAACAGTGTTTCCTTGCAGCGATGCCAAGGACTCGCACAACACTGGCTCTTTGGCTTGAGTACGGAGATGAGCACCGCCCCCTAGAGTGGGAAACGACTAGCACGCATGTGCGTCAGCGGCCGGGGGGGACATTTTAATTAAATTAAAATTATTAAATCAAAACAAGCGGGCCAGGGAAAAATTATCAAACATTTACCGGTCTGCGGCGATAAAAAGGTTGGGGAGCACTGCCCTAGAGCATTGTTTCCCAAAGAGTGTGCCGTGACACCTCAGTTCACTACCAACCCTACCAAGGAGCACTTCAGGAAAGGGAACACAGAGCAAGGTCTCTGCCCCCCCCCCCAAGTTTCAGCTAATCTACAGCACTGGACAGTCCTGATCCTGGCTGACTCCTTCTGCTTCATTACTCTTTCCTGGCCAGGTCACCCTAGCTGGTGCTGCCACTGCCACAGCTGCTTTCTTGCGGGTGGGCTGGGTTGTTGTCCCCTGAGCTGCCTGGTGCCATTGCCTGGCTGCCCACGGAGCTGCCTGTCCCTGTCCCAGCCCAGCAGCTCCACCCAAACATGACTCCATGGGGTATTAATCAGCGGCTGGTGGGATGAGGTCATGGATTCCACCCACCTCTATCACTGCCCCAGGCTCAGTCTCCATACAAGGTGCTGTGCCCAATAGGTGCCCCCGAAGCAGCAGCGGCAGGGGAGAGATCTCACTCCCATGTCTTGAGATGGATTGAGAGCAAAGAGCCAAAAGAACTGGAGCATCCAAAGGAACCAACGAGTCAAAAGAGACAAAGTCTCAGGATGTTAAGCAAAAAAGGTGTAGAAGAATAATAGCTATTCATTGGTTGTCCCTTTGTTTTAATGCAGTTTAACATAGCCCCTGAAGAAGGCTTCCCAAACTGAAACACATTGGGCTTTTGTTTCAATAAAGCACCTTTTTGCTTAGCACCCTGAGACTTTGTCTCTTTTGACTCGTTGAGATGGATGGCCTAGTTGAGCAGGCCAGGAGCCAAACCCAGGGAGGAATATTTACCATACATGAGGGCAGGACGATCCATGTCCAGGACTGGGGAAGAAAGGGAGCTGTGATTTGAAAAAGTTTGGAGACTAGAACTTTCTTGAGCCACCCTATTTAATCCCCATAAACCATAATAACTTTCCCGGTTTATAGTCAGACTGCGTTTACAAGGCTAAACATCATTTGTAATATGCAGGACCAGACAACTTAGCACCAGCTACTAAAACAGGAAGATGGCAATATGCATTTGCTAATAACCCTTGTGGCAGAAACTGTGTGTGAACTTTCTCCGTATTTTCATTTCATTGCATTTTCAAAATTCTCATTCTCCAAATTAATTAAACCTGAAACACAATTGGAAGTGATTTTTCTCCCTTCCATTTTGCAAATCACATGCTATTTAATGAACATGCACAAATTCATTTCTAATGCTAATGTCACAAAACGTGCATCAGTCCATGGCTTGATGCTGAATTTTGCAATGCTAATGAGCACACCAGCACTGACATGCTATTATGTAAGCTGCTTTTGGAGTGAGATTTTTGGCATGTCAAATGTAAACAGAGGTACCCTTCTGAAACCCATTAAAAATACATGCATCTATTTCCCAGTTAGCATATTTTGCATACCTGATCCTCTAGACCTCAGCAGAATTACTGTTGATTTACATTTTACACCAATGACAACTGGGGAAGCAAAACAATCTGTAAACTCGAGAACACAGGGCAGCACCAAGAATTTCAGCAAGGACTGAGGAGGTGGGAGGCTTTAGCCCTAGCTTTCTAAAGCTGACAGCATTGCCAGTCTGTTGTTCAAAGTGGAAAACAGGGTTAGAAATTAATGTTTTTAGAGGCCATCCTTAAAATATTGGGGGCCAGTGTTATTTGTATGTTATATGATACTAAGACATACTTGGTTAATGGAAACCCTAATAGAGTTTTCAAGGTATGGGAGATATTTGAACCCGGGTCTTCCACATTATACTCTCCCACCCTGTCTACTAGTATATATCTATATGTCTATCTTAGTGGAGATACTTTGTAGAGTGAGAGCACACCCACCCACACACCCACCCACACACATACCCACACACCCACACCCACACACACTGTATATGAAAAGCATTCACAGAAGGCTGAAAGTCAGAGTTAGAAAGGGGGGTGGGCTGCTGTTGAGACATGGATATGGGATGTCAATATACTACTGTATATGTATTGTTCTTTGCCTATGTGTTTAAGGTTGTTTTAATCATAAACGCACCTCAACTTGCCATACACAAAAGCAAGGCATGAGGTCGAACAACTTTGGGGTTATCAATCCTAATGTCTACCACCACTTAGCACCCAGCAGTACATAACAAAGTGCTTCCTACCTTGGACCTATTATTGCATTTCGTTTTAAAACTATAACTTGTTTTTTCTAAAATAAAGAAGTTACAAGAAGTTACACTGTTTGTAACTTCTTTCTTTTAGAAAAACAAGGGGCTGCCATGCTTATAATACAAAAATGTCTCAAGGGGAAGTTGGGCAGATTTTGTTCCCATCCTAATAACTAACCTCTGTGGAAGCTCATGGAGGAAGGATACATGTGTTCCTGTGTAATTCAACCTGCTTCCTCTTCCTCTTCCTCTCTCACACATACTGGTATGTACTGGATGCCCTTCAGTATTTAGGCTTTCCTCTACCAACTTTATTGTCTGTTGTAATATAACATGGAAATCATTTCATTTTAGCATGCTGAGCCGGATAATCACTTTCATTCTCACAATACTACCCCCCCCCACACACACACCTAGAAAGTTTACAAATAAAACAAAAACTTGATACACACACAGGTTCCCAAGGTATTGTATTTTGGGAAGGTCAGTGGGTGGTAATGGAGCTACATTTCTTTAACTGATTGGACTGTTCAAAACAGCACAGCTCTAGGCTGAGAGCAGGAGGCGACAGCACCCTTAGAGTCCAACTTCCTGGGACTAAACCCTAAAGAGGAAGAAGGAAACCCTTTATTAAAATGTAAGGGCACACTGATGGAGAAAATCTCAAGACCAGTTGTGCTGGATGAGAATGTTTAATTTCTGCATGAGAGGTGGTTTTAAAGACTGGGCTGCCACCACCACCACCACCACCCATTTCCAACTGACACCTGGGTTCACTGAAGCAGAAAAAAATGTGTTTTTCTGTGTATTCTACCTGTGCAACATGGGTGCATCAAAATGCCAGGAGTGAGGAGAAGGTACTGCGGGGAGACAGAGTAAGTGCATGCCCGTGGACTAATGATGCCATTGGGAGAGACGCAGGGAGTGGAGACCCAGCATCGTCTTGTTATACCGGCCGACACAAGCAGTACCTCCGACTCTCAAGAGCTGTGGCCTTGGGATGTGCCTCTGAGCTGCCTTAAGGTTCTTTTCCGTGGATTCTATGCAATACTATCCTAGAAACAGTTCTCTATCCTGTGCCCCATGATGGCATGCCCTGTCTCAGAGCAATGCCTTCATATTTCTCCATGTATTTTAAAGAAAAGGGCAGTTGAAATCATCAGCTGGCAGTGCAAGGGGTGCAACTGAGTCATTTTTTGGTAGATGGGCAAGCGTTTCTGATTTTCAGTAATTTGCAACAGCAAAACAAACAAACAAAAAGAAAAACAAAGAGAAAATCTCTGTTGTTGCATACTTGTATTGATCCCATATTAGCTTCAATGTTCCTCAACCAAAAGTTTTAAGAACACATTGTCTGTGGCCAAGACTTTCTGCATCTCAACTGGGCACTGAGAGGGTTGTGTGTGTATCAGGCTCCCACATGGACAGTAATCCAGGATTTGTATTTGCACATTCAGTGTACAGCCCATGCAGTGCAGTAAGTGATTGATCATACTGCCCCTCCCCAATTCCCACTCATTTGCTCCTGGCTCTGATTAGTGGACTTCACCAGTCTAATAATAATAATAATAATAATAATAATAATAATAATAATAATAATAATAATAATAATAATAATAATAATAATAATAAAACCCCAAAGTATTTGCCACAAGCCAGACATCTGCCCACTTTCTGGTCTTCAGAAGATTGAGCCCTGATGAGCCCCGCGGTTCCTTCCTTCTCTATCATATTAAGCAGTTCACCCCACAGTTCATGACAGCACTTATCACACCATGTTCCACCCACTCCTACTTCTCTGTGCTTTGTTCACATCCAGGAACAACCTCCTTTTCATTCTCTTCTGAAACACAAAGCCATTAAAATATATCACCAATCATGCGGAAGCAAAAAAAAACACTGAAGTGTAGGAAGGAGTAAGATGCATTTCTATTGTGATTTCAAAAAAAAGTTGTTAAAGAATAAAAAAATCAGGTAATTAACATCAACCATACTTTCAAGTTTTCAACTATCCAGCCAACATAAAGCTGTTATTAAACTACTAATTGCCTTCCTGATTCAGCTTCCCACACAAAAGTCATTATTTTACTCACTGGCTTTATAAGAGGGCTTGTCAGTCAAAATTCCAAGTGGTTGCTCAGTACAGAATCTGAAAAGACCTATTTCTCCAAGGCCAAGGCCGATTCTCTCTTCAGGACCAATACTATGTAGCTGCATCAGCACCTGCCTCTTGAATGCATTTTTACAAAACAGTGTCTAATGGTAGGGCTGGCCTTTTAACAGAGATACAGACTGTTTGCCAGCCTGCAGCTTGCATTGGGAGTAGAGATACAACATTTCTGAAAATGTTGAAGGCATTGGTGGTGGGTGGTGGGTGGGTGGGACCCTGAGAGAAAAAAATAAGAAAAAAGGGGGCAGTTTTTTACGCATTTCCTCCTAAAGTTTCTGGATTTTTTTTACATCTCTAACCAGGAGAAACTTCCTTCCCCAATGGTTATTTTCCTTAGGGCAGGGATGACAAATCCATGGAATGGGTGCACAAGGAGGCATGTGAAAAAAATTGCTGGAAAGCATGCCATGCAGTGCCACCCTCACTGTGATCTGCTGGTTTCATAATCAATTATTCAGGAGGAAACAATACAATTCAGTAGTTGAGGAATGCTAGATGCAGCATGTAAGCTGCCTATAAATCTCACACTCTTCATGGAAAAGGGCCCTTATGCTGAATTTCGATCATGTAGGTAGGAAAGGACTCCTGTCCAGATCATGGGATACCCAATACAGTACATATAATCAACGGCTGTATTCACATATCACAAGAAGCATTGGTATACTGTAGTTTGTTGAAATCTGGTTTGTTGTGGCTGGTAAACTACCTGCACTAACATGTAAGACACTAGAAGATCAGGCTTATCACAACAAGCCACACTCTGAGCCATGTTTTGTTGATGCTTTAGAAGCTCTGGTTTGTTTAAACCATGGCTTGTACTAGGGATGTGAATCCAGATGCTTCTCAACCCTTAACCCCCTTCCCCCACCCCAGAATTCCTGACTAGCAAAATGTCCTCATTTTTGTTTTTGGGGGAAAAATCTTGCACATAACTATGTAGATGGATGGATGGCATTCTGTTTAGGATTCCTCATCAGGATCTTTTTGCAGAACCTATTGTCAATTTCAAAATCTTATTAATACCAACCAGTGTTAAGAATACGTAATTGACAGAGATCACAAAAATATGCAAAATTCCTTTAGAAAATATTACTTTAGGCCCAAGGACTGTCAAACTCAATCTGGCAAAAGAAATTGGGGAGGGGGGATAACCCTCTGCTCAGCATTTCTCTTTACTACTGTTCCCGGAAATCTCTTTATCTCCATGGAGCTCCTGAAGGGATTCTCTGTAGGGATTAGATGTTAAAATTGCAGGGACTAAAAATGTATCCCCATTATGGGCATACATTACTACATTATGTATCCTGATAATGTAGTAATGTGTAAACCAACAATTGTGCTATGTCTTTAGCTTGTTTCTCTACCTACTCAACTTGAAACAGGAGCTCACAAATAAGTAGTAGAAGAAAAAACCAAAAACAAATGGAAATGGGAGGATAAACCATAGTTTATTTGGTTGCAATGCAATCTGTGGTTTAGCAAAAAACAAAAACAACAGAACAAAGCAAAACAAAAAACCTAGTTAAAACAAACCGCTTCTTGATATAATCTGTAAGATGATCATTGCTGAGCTAGACAAAGCAGTGGCCTTCAATAAAAGACTCCCATGCTGAAGAGAACTGAAATTGGTTAATAATAGGCTTTGATTACGCAGAGGAATCTGGAAGCTGAGTCATGGCAACTGGACTTCTTTTCTTGAGAGAGTGATCTGTCAAGATTGTTCTCTTTTCTTCAGAGATTTTCTTGAGAGATTCAGTCTCTCAAGAAAAGAAGTCCAGTTGCCATGACTCAACTTCCAGATAAACTCACCTGGATGACTGAGAATCTTCATGGACATATTGCTCAGAAGCAGTGATTCTCTTTATATAACATACAGTAATACCTTGGTTTAAGAGTAACTTGGTTTTGAAAGACAAGCAAACATGTCTTCTACATTTCGCCTTGATCGACAAGCAATGTGTTGATATACAAGTACTAGAGCAGGTCACATGATCACAAGTGAACCAACTGTGTGTCTCCCTCCATCCCTCCCCTGGCTGGATTGTGGGTGATTGTCTGGAATAGAGATGGGCATGACTTAGCGGTATTCCCGTTTCCGTTTCCGTTACTCGGTTCCGTTACTCTACGGAAACGGTAACGGGAATTACTCCGCCAGACTTCAAGCTCGAACCGACGAACGAACAATTTTGGTCTGATTTGTCGTGCTCGTTCCTTGCATCGCGCGATTGCGTGATGCCACGCGGCACAGAAAAAAAGTTTTTAAAAGTTAAAAAAACCCGGTTCCCGGCCAAAAAGCAGGCGGAAAAATGCCTGCCGTGCCTCAGGGCACCTACCAGAGGGGTTGTTTCTGGAGGTCCCCGGCCTCCCCCCTCATCCCCCGTCCTGGGCTGCTCTGGTGGGACTCGCCGCAGGCTCGCAGCCAGCAAAAAGCCCAGTCTCGCCGCCGCCCGCCCGCAATTAAAGCGCAAGCAAGCGGCACGGACGGCACAGGAAAAAACTTTTAAACTCTCCCCCCACCCATTCCCGGGCCAAAAAAGCAGGCGGAAAAATGCCTGCTTGACTAAGGGCGCAGGGCACCTACCGGAGGGGTGGTTTCTGGAGGGGGGGTCCCGCCTCCCCCCGTCCTGGGCAGCCGGACTCGAGTTGCCATTTCGGCATGCCATGCGGTGCGGGCGGGGGATCCAAAATGGGGCGGCAAACGCAATATTGTTTTTGAAATCGTGGTCCAAAAACACACAAGCACAACAGAAACACGCGAAAATTTATAAACTGCCAGATTTTTCACAGTAGCAGTGGGTTTTTTCTTGCAACAAAATGTCTCTCCTCTCCTCCTCTGTCCTCCATTTATTTTATTTTATTTTATTTTTTTACACCTGCGCAGTGCGCAATGATGGGCTGGCCGAGTGGCCAGCCACGTGGGAGTGGACAACCATGCAAATTTTGGAGCCATCCCACCAGTCGCATGGCCACTTGGCCATGGAGACTTCTGGGATGTGCCAAAAAGCCCCCTAAAACCTGCCCTAGCCCTAACCCTAACCCTTGACTCCGTACCCATACGTCACAGACTGTCTTCTTAGTGGGTCAGAGAGGCACCCAGAGGTGCAACCCACTAGCCCACCGTAACCTTACCCGTCACTAGCCTAACCCTAGCCACTGCACTAAGCCACCTTAAAGCCAGATCTACTTGCTTGCATTGCACTACACGCAGCAAGTACAATTCCCTTCTGTGTGAGACATGGTGGTGCGAGAGCCTTGTGAAGGGCGGGCATGACGCTATCACTCTCACTGGTCTCACTGTCTGCACATTCTGTTATGCAATATCCATATGGCTATTGCATAGCATTTTGCAGCAGCAGCAGGTGAGGAGGGGAGACCCCCATGTAGAGGGGTCTCTCTTGGAGCCTGCTTCCCCTTCCTAGTGGCAGGAGGCACCCACGGGTGCCTCCAGGAGCCCACTTTCCCTTTATAGCGGGCCAGAGGAGGCACCCACCCCACAGAGGTGCCTCCAGGAGCCCGCTCCCCCCCAAAACCAGTACTAACGACAACGAAAAAACGAAAAAACGAACCGACTAATTTTTGCGAATTTTCGCGAAAACCGGAAACGAGCCGAAACGGGACTGGCCTGACTAACGACAACTCGAAATTTTTTTTTTCAAGTCGTGCCCATCTCTAGTCTGGAATGTTCTGTCTCAGGCAGCCTCCAAAGCAGAGGGAGGAAAGAGGAATAGAAATATCCCTTGTACCAGCCAGGAACATTGAGGTTAGGGTTTTATTTTTCTTTAGATTTATATTTTTATAAGATTTGTTTTCAACATTCTTTCTTATTTTTTCACACCATTTCTAGTCACGGGGCAGCTAGTCAAATGTGTATTAGGGCTACAAATTGCACTTTATTGTTGTCACATTAAAAATCCAGAAAATCCAGTTGTTAGTCCCAAACAGAAGAGATTCTGCTGCCAGGTACCTAAACCATGGTGTAGAAGTAGACTTATAGACTTATAACTTCTTTTGTGAGTTTTGGCAATTTGTGTGTACTGTTTGTGGTCTATGGAACCCCAGAACGAATCATCTGAGTTTTCATTATTTCTTATGGGGAAATTTGCTTTGATATATGAGTGTTTTGGTTTCTAATCCGGATTGGATTATGCTCATATACCAAGGTACAGTAACCCCCTGCCTATTGCGCGGGTTAGGGACCTGACCTGACCCGCAATAATGGAAAATCTGTGATATGTGGAGGTTGGGTCGGGTCAGGACTGGGGGGCCTCCTACACTTACCTGAGACCCAGTGCTACCCTGAACAGGCCTCCGGCAGGCTTCTCAGGCCCGTCAGAGGCGCCAGAAGTGGTTTCCAGTGATCTGGGAGTCACTTCTGGTTTTTCGGAAACCACTTCTGGGGCTTCTGAAAGGCCCAAGAAGGCCATTGGAGCATCGGGGCAGCGACAGGCCTGGGGTAAGTACAGGAGGCCTCAAACAGGCCTAAGCAGCTTACCCCAGAGGACCTTTGTTTCATAAACCGTGGTCCCATGATATACTAGGACTGCAGTATATGAAACGCAAAATGGTTGGGATGACTGTATTACTGTATTTTGTTGGGGTAGTTACTTGTGAGATAGAAAGGGACAATTACCAGTAGTTCCCAAATAATAGTTTCTAGTGTGCTGTACATAGAATGACAGACTAGGAATCTGTCTAAATTTATTTAAGAATCCACGATATGTAATTTTTAACTCTGGCCAACTCATGTCATATAGTTTTTAGGCCCTGGTCCCACGTCCCTTTAAAAGCAGCTTAAATTCCTAAATAAATCGTGCCCCAAAATGCCGTCCCTATGGCCACCGGGCTTTTTGAAAAAAAAGGGAAAACAAGAAAACCGGTAATGCCCCTTTAAGCGAGGTTTCTTTGACTTACCGGAGAAGTAGGGAATTTTCTGCCTCGCTTAGAAATCCACCTTTTAAGGAGGCAGACGTTGTGGGACCACACAGATGATCCAAGTTTCTTTCTTTCTATTTTTCTCAGAGCACCGACCAGCTGATTGGCACTGCTTTTTAAAATTCCCTGGCAACTTCGGAGAAACAGAAAGTTCAATGGGTCATCTAAGCATTAATTTCTAGAGATGGGCACGACCAGGAAAAATTATGTTTCGAGTTGTCGTGTGTCGGAGCCGGCCCGTTTCGGCTCGTTTCCGTTTTCCAAAAAATTGTCGTTTTGTTTGTCGTTTTTTCGTCTGTCGTTAGTACTGGTTTTGGGGGGGGGAGCGGGCTCCTGGAGGCACCTCTCTGGGGTGGGTGCCTCCTCTGGCCCACCATGAAGGGAAAGCGGGCTCCTGGAGGCACCTCTCTGGGGTGGGTGCCTCCTCTGGCCCGCTACAAAATGGCATGCATAGCCAATTGGATATGCATACCATTAAGTTGCCGTTGCACTGCAGTAGCAGGCAGAGGCACCTCTCTTTCAGGTGCCTCTGTGACTCACTGCCTGCAGTGCACTTGGGCTGGGGAACGAAGTGAGAGAGGACCCCTACGGGCGCCCGCTGTGACTCACTAAGAAGGGAAGTGTACTTGCTGTAGTGCAATGCGAGTACACAGATCTGGCTTGGGGTTAGGGGTTAGTGCAAGGGCTAGGCTTAGGGTTATGGGTAAGGTTAGGGTGAGTTACTGGGGCGCACCTCTGGGGGCCTCTCTGACCCACTAAGAAGGACAGTGTACTGGCGTATGGGTTAGGGTTACGGTTAGGGATAGGGTTTGGGCTAGGGTTAGTGGCTTTTTATGCCCGACTGGCACATCCCAGAAGTCTCAGTCAAAACCTGGCCAAGTGGCCATGCAATTGGTGGAATGGCTCCAAAAATTTGCATGGTCCACTCCCATGGCCAGCCCATCATTGCGCAGGTGTAAAAAAATAAAAATAAAAATAAAATAAAATAAAATCAATGGAGACGTTTTGTTGCAAGAAAAACCCACTGCTGCTACTGAAAAAATTCAGGCAGTTTTAAAATAGCTATTTTCGCATGTTTCTGTGGTGCTTTGGTGTGTTTTTGGACCACGCGATTTCAAAATAAATATTGTGGTCGCCCCATTTTGGATCCCCCGCCCGCACCGCATGGCATGGCGAGTTGGCGAGACGACGAGGATGCGCAGCCCAGGAGAGGAGAGGGGGGGAGGCTGGGGACCCCCCCCCAGAAACCACCCCTCTGGTAGGTGCCCTCACTGAGGCAGGCATATTTTCGCCTGCTTTTTTGGCCGGGAATCGGGGTTTTTTTATTTTAAAACTTTTTTTCTCTACCGCGCCGCTTGGCGAGTTGCGACTCGACGAGGATGCGCACTTTGTGCAGCCCAGGAGAGGAGGGGGGGAGGCCGGGGACCCCCCCCCAGAAACCACCCCTCTGGTAGGTGCCCTCAGGCAGGCATATTTTCGCCTCATTTTTGGCCGGGAATCGTTTTTTTTATTTTTAAAACCTTTTTCCTGTGCCGCTTGGCATCGCGCGATCGCTGCGATGCCAGGAACGATAACGACAAATCAGACCCAATTTTTCTTTAGTCGGTTCGAGTTCGAGTTCTGGCGGAGTAATTGTCATTACCGTTTCCGTTACGTAATGGAAACGAGAAACAGAAACGGAAACGAGAATTTCGCCAAGTCGTGCCCATGTCTATTAATTTCCCCCAGAAAGTGGTCCTTTTTAAAAATGCTAGCACCACCTGCTGGCCAAGGGGGCTGAACTGTACTTTAAAATAGAAAACCAGCTTTGGACCTGTGAACTCCTGTCCCACATAATAAATCACGTGATGGGAAGAAGAGGAAAAGCTGGACCTTCAGAATATCAGGATCAAAACCAGGTGAGACCGCACCCTTAGTTGTTTCTTGCATTTCTAGTAAGTAACTGAAATACTCCCTTTTAAAACCAGCCATCAGGTTCACAATATGCTTAAGTCAATTAAGAAAGCAGCTTGCTAAAATTAACAGCTCTCTGGTGGCTGTATAGCTTAATTCACTTCCTATGAAAATGAAACAAGTCAGAAAAAAAATTCACACTTTGAAATTCATTTTGTGAAACTCTGCAGTTTTAACTCAGATCAAATCCCAGTTTGTTTGTTTGTTTGTTTTGTTGTTGTTATTTTTTTTGGGGGGGGGCTACGTGACCACTCCCTGAGACTTTGGAGAACAAGGTTCTTGTTTTTTCCCCAAACAACGCAACATAGCAACAAAGAAAACAACTACAAAAGAGAACAAGAAAAATAAGAACAGGTAATCTACAACTCAAACAAATGAAATTGAAACAACAATATACTGTACCCATCACCAGTACCATTAGAAATATTCTTCACCTGGACAAAAAAAGAAATTCTTCCTCTAACATATTTGTGATGCCCCACATTTCCCCCCACATATTCATATCTCTTGTTTTGGATATGTGGCCTTCAACTTTAATTAATACAACGTTCAAAATGGTTTGCTGAATAATAATAACCCTTATTATATTTTACATCTTGTTTATATTATTTATATTGCTTATACTATATTATATTTTAGTTATATTTTAGAAAATAACAACAGATGCATACTGTATACGTGTCTGTGTAATGTGTGAAATATATATGGAAGTTTTTTTTTCCTAGCAGAAATCTTGGGAGCAAGCTTGACTAACTAAGCTTTAGCGCTTTCTAATCCAGGCATTTCTCCTAGGTGTAACAAATACAGGTATTTGTGAGGTGCCTGGTTAAAATTCTCTCTCAAAAAAAAAAAAAAGGAAAGGAAAGAAAGAAAGGAAAAGAAAATTATTGTACATTTGCAACCCCGAAAATGTGAAAATCCTATCCTTTAGGCGAGATGGGACGTGTGTACAACATATATTGTGATAAGGAGATTTGTTATGGAAGTCATACTGTTTACTTCCAACTGAAGGAAAACAAGTAGAGGAGCCATGTAGCCATCACAAAAACCGAATACAAAAGTGGAACAGGTGATACCTTTAGGCTACTAGAAAAATCACAAAAATGTTGCTAATATTTTGAGGGCGAAATATTTCTCAGAGCAGTACCAATAGGTGATAAAATGGCAAAAGATGGATTTGCTAGGAGTTATTTTTAGAAGTAAGGTCCTTAGCAAGATGGGGGGGGGGACAGGCAGTTTTCTTAGTTGAGGCTCGGTGCATGGATGTTCTTAGGCTGCATCCAATACGAAGAGATGGAGGTGTTTTAATTGTCTCAGTCCTTCCAAAGACATGTCACGGCTCACGTACACACATTCACACCTCTCCTCAATGTGGCTTTATCGAGGCCAATGGCCCCTGCCTTCTATGAACGGATGTTTCCTACACTACAATCACAGGTTTCTAGTCAGACAGGCACTTTCAGGGCAATCACATCAGACATTAAGGCCATGGTCTTACCAGAGTTTTTTGTGTATATAAATTTCCTGCATATTATTTTTTGGGCGGTCACGTGGTTTTTAATGTGCAATTAGTGTCCTCTCTTCTGCGTCGTATTTTCATATTTTGGTTCGGTCTCTACCTGTCTACTTCACATTTTTGCCCTTCTTTCCGGCTCTAGTTTCCAAGCCTCCGTGGTGTTAAAGGGGAACAACTGATTTTACTGCATATTTTCAGGGTCCTGTCGTGGTTACAGAAGCAAATAAGTACGTATTTATCGGCGTATAACATGCACAGGCGTATAACACACACCCTCATTTTAAGAGGGAAATTTTAGGGAAAAATTTTTTTGGCGCCCACCTGCCCGGGTCCCTATCTAACACTCCCCCTAACCCACCTCCCACCCACGGAGTCCCTGAGGCAACCTGGCAGCTCCGTCCGTGCAGCCGAGGATCGGGGCCTTGTCTGGCGAGGCGGGCGGCGGCCGCGGCAGCGGCGGCCTGCCCGTGACCGGCAGCAGCAGTGGCGGAGGCTTGCGGCCTCGCTGCGCTCTGGCCGGTCTTTTCTTTATTTGACAGGCCGCCGATCAGCTGGGCTCCCCGATCGGAGCCCTGATAAGGGCTCAGGCAGCGGCGGCGCAACCAGGACGGGACTTCTTTGACGGCCCGTGTTCATCCGGGCCGTCTGGTCTGGCTAGGGATCTCGTGCCGGGGGGGTAGATTTAGGGGGCGGGTTAGTTAGGGTCCCGGGGGTCGGGCTCCCTGCTCCCGGGGGGGAGATAGTTAGGCTTTAGGGAGGGGGGTTAGGGCGTGCGTGGGATCCTTGTTTCTCTGGCCTGCCCCGTCAGCTCGCAGTGTGCGAGCACTGGCTATGGGACGGCAGTCATTGTTTTTGCCAAGCACACTGGTCGCCTCATATTATATCGGCGTATAACACGCATACATAATTTGCCCCCTATTTTCAGGGGGGGGGAAGTGCGTGTTATACGCCAATAAATACGGTAAGCATTTTCGAGCAAAGTTTCTAAATCCAGCCCCTGGCGGTGGTTTAGGAAACTTCGCTGAAACTGCTGTTCCAGGGGCGTGGCCGGCCGGGACCAGGATTAACTTTTCTTACCGGTTAGCACGCAATCTTTTACTGTGCAGTTCCCCACCGGGAAACTATGCAGAAAACGCTGGTAGGACCATGGCCTATATTGCTCCTACCAGCAGCTGTCTATGGATTATCTGCCCATGAGAATATTTATTTATTTATTTATTTATTTGTCTCATTTCTATACCACCCCATTTCCAATATGGAACTCTGGGCAGTGTACATGGTAAAAACAGATAAAACAATAGATAAAAACAATAGATAAAAACAATAGGTCAGGATGGAACAATGGGCGGTAAGCAGATAACATCAACCAGCAAGCAACCAAAAGAAAAAAAAAGTTAGGGTAGGTGGCCATATGCCTTCCTGAATAGCAAGGTTTTCAGTGCCTTTCGGAAGGTGGGCAGGGACGATGCAAGGCACAGCTCACTAGGAAGATGGTTCCAAAGGGAGTGGCCCACAACAGAGAAGGCGCGGTTGCGGGTGGCCGACCTCTGCACCTCCCTAGGAGTGGGCACCCTCAGTGAGCGCGCCTGCGACATCCAAGTGGGTCTGGCCTCAGCTGACCTCTGGGAGATACGCTCCGACAGGTATTCAGGGAGAATAATTTTCAGGCACTTTGAAATATCTCCTTGCATACATCAGCTGTACATGCAAAGGAAGGAGATGAGATGCTTTTTCCTTAGCGTACCTTCCCCGTACCTCTCAGGCACAAGACACATTGCATGCTGGCTGTCATAAACATATACATACAGTGAAACCCCTTCTTCCTCCTGTTCTTTTTCTTCTCCTGCTCTCTCTCATCTAGTCAGTGGAGCAGCAACAGGACATGTCGGTGCAGCACCCACTTCATCAGGGCTTTCTGGTGATATCTAGTAGGGGATCCTCCTGCTGAAGTGAGCTGCAGACCCCTTATTATCCAAAAGTTAACACAGCTCTGGCTAGCCCTTGGCTACCACCGGCCTACTAAAGATATTGATGGACAAGCATGTGCAGCATTATAATTCTTTCATTTGCAAAGATTATATATATATAGTTTTTTTCAGTCAGAGGTTGTTGAATAGGCATTTTTTCAAACTACACAATTTTGTATACATGCAATAAAACTGGGCCATGGAGCAAAGTGTTCCTATATACATTTTTAGGTTTCTTTGCAACTTTTCCAAATATGGACCTAGTATCAAGCAATATTCTTCCTTCCTTCCTTCCTTCCTCCCTTCCTTTTTTTCTCTTTCTCTTTTGCTTCTCAGAATGCTTGACAGTTTTTAAATTTTCAAATACAAATCACATTGGTTTCTAAAAAAGGCAAACTAGGTAAATCTGCTTTTTAAAAAAAGAAATCAAAATCTCACCCCTCCCTAGCTAGCTACTGCTTTTTTAAAATGTAAACAAAATCTCACCCCTCCCTAGCTAGCTACTGCAATGTGGATATTAAAGAAGCATGTAGTTTTGGTGGGTTAGATGAACACTGTGATATTCTTTTTAATCGTTCTCCCTGTGTTATTGAAGGGTTCAGTGATCCCTGCTTTGGTGGTTTTGTTGGTGGTTTGAGACTTTTGAGAGAGTTAAACAATGCCGAGTTAGATCCCCTTTATGAACAGAACAATTCCTTCTATGTGTGCAAGGCTTTAAAATCCTGCATGGAGTCTCTCACTGGACTGCAGAAAGAAGATGATGAGATCTGGGGTCCCCTCTTCTCCCAAAGGCTGTCCCATCACACGGCACTGTCTCAGAGTCACCATAGGGTCTGAGCTGCCAATGTTGTACCATCCTATCTGATTTCTTGGAACCACTGGGAAATTTTACAAAACAAAACTAAACAAAACAGAACTAAACTAAACAACAAGAAGAACAAAATCCTGCATCTTTCATCAAAGTCTCTCTCTCTCTCTCTCTCTCTCTCTCTCTCTCTCTCTCTCTCTCTCTCTCTCTCTCTCTCTCTGCTTCTCCCTCTCCTTTAAAAACAACTGTGGTTTGGTAGATGATAAAAATAAATCACTGTTGCCCTCTTGTGGCTGCTTGAGACATCTACACGTGCATGCAGGGAGTGATTTGAAAAATCCTAAAACTTCCACCAGGTACACATATTGCAACAGAGATTGGTAGAACCACTCGTATTTATTAGCCTCAACTGCAATCAAAACTCAGAGGTATGGAAAGGCTCGTGAGATCTATTCCGTCTCCTTGTAAAGATGCGGACTCCATCTCAGACTATGAGACAAATCTAGAGGCAAGTACTGCTGAAGGAAGAGAAATGCTCACTTCATTGTGTGAGGTGGTGTTAATGCCTGGACAGCCGCCTCACCTCTCAGCACCTGGGCTCATCCAGTTTTATACCCCATCAGCTCACCGAAAGGACATTTATTTATTTATTTATTTATTTATTTATTTATTTATTTATTTATTTATTTATTTATTTGACTTTTATACCGCCCATCTAGACCAAGGGCTACCTGGGCGGTTTACAACATGTAACAACAAACAAAGGAATACATTTTAAAAACCAAAATACAAGGTACAAAATAAAATAAAATATACATAAATCAACAACAAAAACTAAAATGAAGCTAAAATGAAGCTAAAAATGGCAAGAGATTTGATAAAATGGTTTAAAAATAGTGCCTTACTAAATGTTTAAAGAATCAGGGAATGCCATTCTATAGAACCAGGTCTTCAATAATTTTTTAAAAATTTGAAGCGAGGGTGCCAGCCGAATTTCAGGGGGTAGATGGTTCCATAATTGGGGAGCACCCACTGAGAAGGCCCTACTCCTTGTGACAGCTTTCCGGGCCTCCCTCGGGGTTGGGACTCCCAGGTGTCCTGCCTGGCTGGCACAGGTGATCCTGGCAGTTCTTCTTGGGAGGAGCCGCTCTGTCAGATACTGAGGTCCCAAACCGTTTAGGGCTTTGTATGTTAACACATGAACAAAAGAAGGGAGCCCATGGGTGTCTTCCCTTGGGTCTAATGGGCTCTTTGGAGCTAGGCAGGGCTCAGTGCTTTTTTTTTTTACAGCAAAAGGTGCAGACCTTAGGAAAACCTGCTTCCAGTCTGGTGGCAAGTCTTTGAAAAACCCCTGCTGTAAAACAGGGCTTGGGGAAAGCCCCACCCCCACCCCCCACCATGCATCTTGTGTGCTGTTGAATATAATGAAAATGGGGGCAGCCACTTCAGCTGCTATATACATTTTGCAGTTTCTTTGGCCATTAAAGGATTTTTAATCCCTCTGGGTTGCCATATGGTTAGCCCTCTTCCCAGATTTGTCTGGTGCAGAAGCAGTGTAGATGGCTGGCCTGTCCCCATCTCTGTGGCACCCTGCAGCTGTAAGCGTGCAAGGGCACATCTTGTGTGACCTCTTCTCTCAAGGGCCTGCTGCCACTGGATTTTGGTTTGGGCCATGAAATCTCAGGGAAAAGGACACTGCTGACCTAACAAGCCTATTTCCATGGACCAATGTTCTTGTTAATCAAGCCACAAACAGATGTTAGAGACACCCTGTAATTAGTGTTGAATGCACTGAAAGTGTTGCAGAGGGGTGAGAGAAACATTTTAGAAACTGGGTGATGAGAGTTCAATGAATTCCATGCTTAAAATCTTGAAGACTATTCATCCTACAAAGCAAATCAGTTTGCATAGTTTTGAAGATGAAAGAGGCTTGTGCTGAGACTAGTGTGGCTTTTTACTAGTCAAGAATTCCCCTGTATCTCATTTTAAGGCTATCCCTAATATCGGTTTGCAGTTCCAGACTGAAGAGAGGAAAACTGAGAGTGAGAACTATACTTAAAATTGCTGACTTTTTGGAGCTGGAATTCAGTAATTTGTTGTAATGTGGGGGGGAGGGAGTTCTGGTGCCTAAATGTACACTTGTATGTTAGCTGTCATGCACATGATTGTGTTTTTTTTAATACTGCAGACCAATTCATGTAAAGAAAGGCCAATTATACCTTATACTGATCCCAGTGAAGATTTCAAGAAATTTCCATGGCTGAAAATTCGAACCTTGTCTCCCTGAGTCCTAGTCCAATACTCTATCCACTGGTACCACACTGGGAAACTGTTTGTAAGCTGCACTCTACCACACTTCTCCTTTCTAAAAAAGAGAATCAAGGGTTTGTCCTACAGAGTCAATCAAATGCTGTTTTTTGTAGTAAATTGTACATTACCCACAGGAATAATCCAGTTCAACAGCCTTTGCAGACTAGGTCTCTTGACCGCAGGCCAGGGGAGTGAAGCTTTCTTGATACTTATCACACATGTGCAGGACTTTTCTATAAGTTCCTTTCTGCAATATGTCACATGCATTGCTGATGAGAACTCAACCAACATGGAGGGCACTGAAATATGTTCATCATGTACAGAAATACACCTACAGAAATGTCGACCCTTGAATACCTATCCATTCAATGTGATCACCAGGGGCAGCCTGGCTTCATGTCTCTTTCACCAGCAGTCTTGGAGACAGATAGGTGGGATGGGGAGCAGAACCCTTCCCTCTGATATTCCCTCCTCCACCCTCCCTCCCTCTCATGCATCAGATAGGAACAACACTATCTAGACATGCAACATATCAGGAAACCATTTGGAAATTTGGTTCTCTGTAGTTGTTCATACATTTGTTACTCCTGCTTTGACAGAAGTTATACTTTTTACAAGTTTAGAACGTCATAAACCAGTTGTCCAAAACCCACCGTCCTCTAGATGTGTTGGAATTAAATTCCTCACACATAGGATGATGGGAATTGTGGCCTATCACACCTGATATGCACGAGGTTAAGCAGGACCAACATAAACTTTCAGAGCTTCTGGGACTCTGGTTGTTATATTAGAGGTTGGTTGCTGTTTGGTTCCATACTGATAATTTTATTCAGCGTTTTGCTTTTATGATGACGATAATTATACATTTTAGCTTTATCATGATGATTGGTTTGGAAAACAAAAAAAGGGAAGTGTCAGCAATGACCCATGCTGTGAACCCAGCGATGTATATGTATATGTATAAAGTGGCAGTGGGTTCAAGGAGTTGAAGTACAAAGTAGTGGTTGGTGACTCTGTTATGGATATATAATATATGGATATATTCAACAGAACAGCAAATAGTTACTGGACACCTGGATAAAACTGAATGCACTCCACTGACACTAAGTACCTTGTGGGTGTCCTCTTCAATATGCAGTTATTTTTGTTACCACTTAATTATTATGCTGCTTCTTTTTAACGCACCTCTGGGGCTTTGTTTCCCACTAATTTTCCTTGTGAAAGAGCGGCCTTCTCTTCTTCTCAAGTACAATTAATGTGTCATTCACATTGTATTTTGGGCCAGAATACAGCTACTTACAATAACACACACACACACACACACACACACACACACACACACACACACACACACACACAGAGAGAGAGAGAGAGAGAGAGAGAGAGAGAGAGAGAGAGAGAGAGAGAGAGAGAGAGAGAGAGAGAGAGAGAGAGATCTGTAATTACCATAATTATTGCTTACATCAAGGGCACACTCAACTGCTTTGCTATGGCAACTAAAGCTGGGCAAGTTGTTTAATTCAGGCAGTGGGTAAATGCACCCAGTTACCTTCCAAAGCATTTGACTGCCCACCTGTGTCCACTGTAAGTGGGATCAAGAATGTGAAAGCAGAGAGGGAAGGCTCAATTACCAGTATATGCAAATAATAGCTTACACAATGAGCAATGTTAGAGGCTAGTACATTAGGCAAATATTGGCTTTGAGTAATTAAGAATCTGTAGTGGTAAAGGTCACCCTGGTCATGGCTCTAGTCCTGTATACAAAAAAATCTTGATTTGCAAACACTTTTGCTTTTCATATATATGCATAATATGACACCAATCTGGTTTGTGGACCTGATGCCTATAAGCCAGACAATACAGGGAATGATTTACTGAACTATAGGTAAAGGTAAAGGTGCTAGTCATGTCCACTGCCGAAGTGCCAGTGTTGTGCAAGTCCGTGGCCATCCAAGGAAACACTGGTTTTACCTTCCTGCTTTTTATGCCAGTACCTATTATATCTACTTTGTATTTACTCTAGGGGCGGTGCTCATCTCCGTATTCAAGCCGAAGTGCCAGTGTTGTGCAAGTCCGTGGCCATGTGGCCGGCATGGCTGCAAGGAAACACTGTTTTACCTTCCTGCTTTTTATGCCAGTACCTATTATATCTACTTGTATTTACATGCTTTTGAACTGCTAGGTTGGCAAGAGCTGGGTTTAACAGCAGGAGCTGACTCCATTGCGTGGCATCCAGGATACAAACCGCTGAGCTGTCAACCTTGCAGCCGACAGTTTTCAGTTCTCTAGCCCTCTGAGCCACCCACTGATTTACTGTATTATAGGTTGATAGAAATCTACATGTTATCCTCCACCCTAACATCCACTTAAGGCACTTGTTTGGGTCTCGTGTACAGCTTGGTAAGCTTTTTTTACATTGGTACTAACAAGACCTTCCCCCTCGCCCCTCCCGACTTCTGGACCAGAAAAGTGGTTTTTGAGCTATCCAGGTGACATTTTGGACAATGGCAGGAATAGAATACACCTTCTGGGGCCTCTGAGATGCAGTGGCAGCTGAATGAGAATGGTTTAAAAAGGCTTAAAATTGGTTTGCACTGTAAGACAGTGAGAAAGAGTCATGAGTTTATGAGACAGAATTGTCAATATGCATGCATAAATTAGCCCATGATGTGAAACAGAAAAATATTATGGCTGTTTGTGATACAACATGTACCGTTTGATCTTTGGGAACTGCTGTATACCTGTGAGGCATCATCTAAGGAACACAGATACAGTGACTCGCTCTTAGGTTTCAGATGGTTATCAAGGGTTTGCTGCCCTTGCTCACCATTCCCTCTCCACAGAGCACTTCGGTAGGCTGCACAGTGAAAGTGGAGTAAACACGGGTATATAACAATAGTCTTAGAACTGTAGAGCTAGAAGGGACTCCAGTAGCATAGTGGAGGTTGCCACAGGGGTAGTCCTTGCCGGGCACAATATTTTTAGGGGGCACAATCTTGGAACCCCAAGAAGGAGGTGCACTGGTGGGGAGCCAGACCCATCCATGGCTTCAACTGCCCACAGTGGGCTCACTTGCATGCAAACACCTCCTGCTCCCCACCCTTGGTTTAGGGGGCAAAGGCCTTGCCATGCACCAGGGGGTGGGCAACCCATGCTATGCCACTGAAGGACCCTTTGGATCAGCAAGGCCAGCCCCTGTCAAGGAGGCATGGTGTGTGTGTGTCAAAATCCTAACCTCTGGCTCTGGAATCAGCACTAAGCCACTGGGCTATCCAGCAGTTCCTTCTGTCAATCCTACCACCCATGTTTGGTAAGAGACCACAAAACAATATTTTTATTTTTGTTCTCAAGAAGTTGAGTCATGGCAACTGGACTTCTTTTCTTGTGAGACTGGAATGTTTCACTATTCATTCAAGTAGCTTTGTCAGTTAAATTCAATTTCACGAGCAAAGAGGCCCAGTTGCCATGGCTGAGCTTCCAGATAATCCTCCACAGAAATTTTTGTGTTCTTCTTTTAGGCAAAGGCCTTTTTATTCACACAGGCATTTGGCAGTTAACCTGACCTGTTGTTGAAAAGGTCTGTTTCCTGCAATGTATATGTTCAATTTGTTTTTCTTTTATTTGTAGTTGTTTTTATTTGAATTGTACAGTTAATTTGGGGCAGAAAGACAGGATATGAATTCATCAACTGAATAAATTAAGGTGCACATAGGTGATATTTTCCTCCTCCGTGTATGCAGATGATGGGAGTAGCTGCGCAAACTTCAGTCACCCATGCCCACTACCCCAAAATCTGTATCCAGTACACCTCCAAGCATGGGAGCCAGCCCCCAGCTTCTTGTTCAGTTACCTATAAAGGAGGCAAGGTAAGAGCAGTTCAACAATACAAATCACCTTTAATCTGTCAGAAGTACAAAAAAATATTTTCACTCCCTGAAGATTCAAATAAAAGATCTCTGATTCAAAGAATTAAGGGTTTTTTGTGTTAAGCATGTTGGAGAACTGTTTTGTAAGATTCATAAATATGTTAGTATTCTCGGGAGCTCTTGAGCTATTGTGTACAAACAGTAAATCCCCTTAGAGAAGAAATTACAATTACAATCTAGCAATGAGTCTGTGAAATGAGACCTTTAATTGATATAAATTGTCATATTCATATAGTGCTTTCCTTAAGCTTTTCCATATAGGGGCTTTATTCCTTAGAAGTTAATTTCTTCTGGATGAAGAGATACAAGATCCACTCAGTTGTTATGAGCTGGTACACTTTAATCCTTTAATAGTAACAACATATAGTGTGGCTTCACATACCATATGGGTACATGCAGATATCTTTTTAAAATTAGACATATATTTGATTAATTTTATTTAACAACAATTATAGATAAAAAATCTAAAAAATAGCAGCATATACATGTGTACATGCATATATCAATGGGTCACACTACTCATAGCCATCATCTCTCTCAACTGCCTTTTCTTCCACTTTCCTCACCAGCCCCTGGTTCCTATTAGTCTCTTTCAACCTTGCTCCTACAACAGATTCCCAAAATTTACTTCCCCATCTCATTTTTTCAGCTATCCCCTGTCCCTATGCAAATAACCCACCATCCACCCACCCATTCCTTACTTGCTTGCTTGCTTGCTTGCTTGCTTACTTACTTACTTACTTACATTTCTATACCACCCCTTAGTGAAAACTTGATTGGGTAAAATCCCTAGTAGAAAGTGGGAAAGTTGTAGATTAGAGAGGGGCATGAATTAAAAAACAAATGGCTAAATTTGACAAAAATTGCTAATCTGTTGATTCATATTCATCAAAATCAATGCCCCCTGACAAATACAAATCAATGGATTTTAGTGATTTTAACATTTATATGCCCTATCCCAGTACCTAGAGACACCAAAATTGCAGAGAAATTACCCCTGGCTCTGCTCTACAATACCTCTAAGTTTGGTGAAGACATCAGAGTTATATACCCTGAAAGAAATTCCCCAAGAAAGTTTTCCCCAGGTACCTCCAAGACACTAAAATCCAGAGTAGGTTCTCATGGCTCTTCTCTACAAGCCCTCCAAGTTTGGCAATTATTGAGTTTCGCCCAAGCCAGCCGCTAAATTAGACTTTTGGGGGGGGGGAACCCACATTGTGGGTGCATAACTTGGACATCCAAAACCCAACTATGATACACAGTACTGGAACTACACAATCATATCAATAACTGTATAATGAAAGAAGTCTGCATGTTACCGACTGTCATAAAACCTGCAGTGGTGGTGATGGTGAACCTTTGGCACTCCAGCTATTTTGGACCACAACTCCCAGAATTCCAAGCCTGTATTGTCAATGACAAGGGGCTGTGGGAATTGAGGTCCAAAACATCTGGAGTGCCGAAGTCTCACCACCACTGCCCTATGGAGACGCCTCAAAACAGAAAACAAATGAATGATGTCTGTGTACATACAGTACGAAAACAGAAAAAGGGAGAGAGATACAGTGGGGAGAACACAAGGAAAGGTCTGTGAGACAGATGTTAACAGCCTAAACAGCAGCCAGTCCAACTTTGTTGTTCTTGTTCCTTACCCAGCTCAGAGGGAAAAGGTCTTACTTTTACCCTGACTTGGAAAGACAGGGAGATGAATTTTATGCCACTCTGCATATATCAGGATTCCTCACCACCCAAAGCAGAGGAATGAAGCTTGCTACATCTCATCTCGATCAGTAATCCTTCATTTCTCCCACTATGTTCAAGACAGAAATCAATTTTTGAACGGTTCACTGGAAAACACATTTCTGATGGTCAGCCTATGTTTTGCTGCCCATATAGAAGGTCAATTCCTTCTTTGTCTCACTTCCCAAAGTTACAGTCCTGAGCTGGTCAAAAATGTCCTTGAAGTTTCTGGTTGCCAGGGAAAGCAGTGGACCCCCTTTCGCAGACATGGCCGCCACAACTCTCGTGGAAAATGTCAGTGCATCTTTTTCTTTCTTTCTTTCTTTCTTTCTTTCTTTCTTTCTTTCTTTCTTTCTTTCTTTCTTTCTTTCTTTCTTTCTTTCTTTCTTCTTTTTCTTTCTTTCTTTTTCTTTCTTTCTTTTTTTCTTTCTTTCTTTCTTTCTTTCTTTTCTTTCTTTCTTTCTTTCTTTCTTTCTTTCTTTTTCTTTCTTTCTTTCTTTCTTTCTTTCTTTCTTTCTTTCTTTCTTTCTTTCTTTCTTTCTTTCTTTCTTTCTTTCTTTCTTTCTTTCTTTCTTTCTTTCTTTCTTTCTTTCTTTCTTTCTTTCTTTCTTTCTTTCTTTCTTTCTTTCTTTCTTTCTTTCTTTCTTTCTTTCTTTCTTTCTTTCTTTCTTTCTTTCTTTCTTTCTTTCTTTCTTTCTTTCTTTCTTTCTTTCTTTCTTTGATAAGCCGCAAAAATCATCTGGCCCAAAGGCCACACTGGGCGGTGTACACCAAGGATAAAATGCAAAAAAAGTAACAGCAGTCATATATAAATAAAACAAAATTCAAAGTAAACATTAACATAATCTGAAAAAAGTATAAAATAATAAAGCAAAAATAACAGAACAATGGATAAACAAAATCCTAATTAACATAATCTCAATATACATATGGACAATAATTAAATAAACTCAAGCAAAAAAAGAGAAAAGTAGTGAACAAAAAAGACAAATGTTGATTAAAAGGATTGTAAGATTCCAAACCAAAGCAACAGAGGTGGTATTAGTGGCTCTGTCAACATCTGGTTACAGATTAAATGAGGAGAAGCCAGACTGAATAACCAGAGTTTTCGTTGGTGTTTAAACACCTGAAACGAGGATGCCTGGCAGATCTCCTGCAGGAGGTTGTTCCGAGAAGGCCCCATATGTTATAGGACTCTCAATATTTTGTTGTGGCTCCCCACTTGTAATCCTTAACATGGAAGTTGTCTTTCCCACACAATTAATCAATTGATATATTCAATATTATCTCAGTTTCTGTTTTTATATATGGACAGATCAGTATAGAATAGTGGTTCTCAAATGTCATGCTCAGAGTGTTCTTGGACCATAACTCCCAGAAACTTTGCCCAACAGACCCAAAATTCAGGACTTTAGCAAGTGGCAGTCCAAGAACATCTCAAGCTTTACATTGGTGATAGATTAAGCAAGATGGAAAATGGGTTACACAATGGGTTGTTATAAACTGTTATAAATTGTACTAGCAGAATCTATAAAGAAAATAATGTACTATTAAAAAAAAGCTTTACATTGGGGAACCACCAGTATAGAAGTTTAGTTATTTTACTAGTTGTTCACCCAACACATTGCATCACAATCAATCTCACTCATAATTTTTCTGCTTATTAATTCAGTTTAAAGAAATAACTTTCAAAGTGTTCTTAGACCACTTGGTCCCCCCCTTCAACTTCAAATAATACATAATCCTCCACAAATTTCACTGCTTATTCCTGACCCCACATAATTTAAAATACAGTAAACCCATTCACTCCTGTAGCAACTTCTTTGTACTGATTCAAGGTATTTGTGGAAAGCAATGAGGTTCTTTTAATGCAAATGCTGAACATATTTAGGCAAAGGCCTTATGTCCTTGTTGCTTTTTTTTTTTTTTTTTTAGCAAATAATGTCAGCCTTCGGAAAGCTCTCATGCTGCATGTCCTCATAACAGGGGAAAAAACAACATGCTTATGTCCTGAAGGCAGACAGTAGGGGTGGATGGAAAAGGGAAATGGCACGAATAAAACAAACCAAGTGATTTTGGCTGACACATAAGGGCAAGAGAAGCTGCATGCAAACAAAACAAGCATGTCATTAAATTTACACCGCTCTCTGTCCAAACCTAAGCAGAAAGCAACAGGGCTGATATTCTGCAAATGGATAGTGAATTCATTCTTCAAATGTGACGCCTTCTTAGACCAGTGTTTTTCAACCTTTTTTGGGCAAAGGCACACTTGTTTCATGAAAAAAATCACGAGGCACACCACCATTAGAAAATGTTAAAAAATTTAACGCTGTGCCTATATCAGTCTCTAAAAGGTTCGCCATTGCTGGTGTAGGGAGAAGCAGGACAGAGGGGCCACAGATTGAGGCAGCCCGCTCTCTAGCACCCAGTTCCCACTTAACTGTGTTGTTTTTTTAAAGACATTTTGCCCTGCATGGACTTCTGTGTCCAGTGGAGACCTGAGAAGGGGCACTGACTCTCCAGGAACACAAATAAGACCCCAAAGCCCATCTTGCTCTCCACACTGTGGCCAAGGCAGATGCCTTCAGTAAGTCCAGCGACAGGAGGGGAGGAGGATGAAGGAAGGCAGGAAGGAAAGAAGGCAGAAAGTGTTCTGCTTGTATACCGCCCCATACCACTTCAAGGAGTCTCTGGGGGGTTTACAGTTTTAATTACAGTAGGCAGGCTGCTAGACATACACATATGCAGGCTAGAAATGAGCACATTTCTATGAAGAGGGGAAAGGGTACGAATGGAAAGAGAGAGGTGGGGAAAAAAAGAAAGACACACAGAGAGAAGAGGGCGACCCAAGACAGAAAGAAAGGGGCAAGACTTCAAGGAACCCATCGCGGGGCCCCTCAGAGACGGCTCTTCCCCTCCCGGACCTTAAAGGCCGGCCGTCCAGCCGTGCCAGTAGCCCCCCCCGCCCGCCCGCCTCCTCAGCCCAGGCCCGGCGGAGGCCTCCTCCATCCCCTCCTCCTTGCAGCCCTGCCGCGGTGCTCGTGGGGCAGCCGGGCGCTCCTCCTCCCCTTCCCCTCACCTGGTGGTTTGTTCTGGGCTGGGGCTCACGGGCCGGCTCGTGTTGGCAGGCAGGCTGTCGGGCGGCTCAGTCCATTGGTAGCTCCCAGGAAAGGGGTGGTGGTGGTCCAGGGTAAAAAAAGGAGGGGGGAGAGGGAAGCGAGCGAGTCGCGGCGGCGGCGGCGGCAGGCACAGGGCAAACACTAAGAGAATGAGCGGGGCCAGGTCCGGCCGGGGAGGAAGTGACGCCAGCGCCGCGGGCCTCAGGGGGGAGGAGCCAAGCTGGCCCTTGGACGCTATTTATAGCACCTCCCAGCTGTGGGCCGCCCGTCGGCCCTGGGTTGAATTTCTTTAGAATTTTTCAATTTTTCCCACGGCACACCAGGCAACATCTCGCGGCACACTAGTGTGCCGCGGAACAGTGGTTGAAAAACGCTGTCTTAGACCAAATTACTAGTACAGAGCAAGCTCAATGGCTATTGAAGGAACTGTTGCGGTTGGGGGAATGAAACCTACAATGGGAGGAAAAGATGGGGGATGTGAAGAAGAAATATATGCCAACTAGCTAAAACCCTGAAGAAGAACATATTACACTGCAGTATTTTGTTGTTAAGTCCCACTTATATTGTTCAAGACATCACTACAAAAAATCTTTCACATGTAGACCTCTTCAGGAAGTGTGTTCCACAGCTGGACTTACATTTGCTCTTAGATTGAAAGAACCCAGAGAAGAAGGTGTTGGTCCAACTTTAATAGAATACAGTACTTGGAGTGAAGCACTACAGTGTGGCAGTGTTGCATAGCATATTACAGTTCAAAGCCATGATAAATAACAAAGTTATGGGCTGAAGAATAAAATTCACTGAGCTACTAAAAGATTTTGGAGAAAAACTTGTAGGAATGGCTACATGACAAAATGTGTGTAAATGGACCTGTTGACTAGATCCATCACACAAGACTCTTGTTGAATCACAAAGTTATTTTCAGGCAAAAATCAAAGAAAACTAAAATAAAACAAAAGATACAAAAGGCACAAAACGTGGCACCTTTAAAGACTAACTTTCATATTGTAATGTGACTTTTTGTGGGCATGTCCACTTCAGACATATAGCAGCAGAATGAGGTGTGCAATATAATATGTAATGGAATGTATGTTTCATATCAAATATTCATTGGCTGTTGTATGTAGGTGTTTTTTTTACCACATGGCCATAAAACAACACCTACATATCAACAAACTGTCTTCAAAACCAACTCCCCTCTTCCTCTCCTCCTTCCCCTATCCACACTCACCCCAGTTCTATCTCTATGGGAATTTACAACCAGGCTTGCAGGCATGTTCTCCAACTGACTTTGGCAACCTGGGAAACCCCCAGGAACAGGTTTCTGTATTTCAGGCAGCAAAGCAGGCAAAGATGTTCCAGGCAAAGATATTGGCTTCTTATCTTTAAAATATTGTTTGACCTTGGGCCTTTTTTCTATTCAAGTTTTTATAATTTAGGTTAAACACAAAAGCCGACAAATTTTCTCCAATGTTATCTCCATACAAAGGAGCAAGAAAACTGTGCTGTGCACTGCCCTAAGACTATTTCAGAGACGGCGAACCATTTAGAGACCAAGTGCCAAACTGTGATTCAAAACCCACTTATTTTTTTCAGAGTGCCAACCTGAATATAGTGGTACCCCGTGTTACAAATGCTTCGGGTGCAACCCTTCAGGAAAGCGAGGATCGCAGAGCAGGCTTTTGAATTTCCTGCAGCCACAGCACCTTCGCTGTGGCTGCAGGAAATTCAAGAACCTGCTCTGCGATCCTCACTTTCCTGAAGAATAACTCCCCATCCGCCTCTCTGCCCTGGGCACAGAGACAGATGGGGTGCTACACTGTCGGGAAAGCCAGAGGGAGTGGTGGCAGCTTGTGGGCTCATTCATAGCCCCAGTTTACTCCCCAACCGTGCTGCTTTTGGGATGCCCAGAGGGGCATGGGTGGAGAGTAAACGGGGGCTACGAAGGAGTCCACAAGCCGCTGCCTCCCCTTTGCCTGGCTCTCTGCATGGAGCACAGTGGCATGCTCCGAGTGGAGGAGGAAGTGCCATGGCTGTGAGGGGCTGATGTCACATAGCCCACAAAAAAGGCTCCACATGCCACCTTTGGCACTCGTGCCATGGACTTGCCAACACTGGTCTATTTCATCTTCCCTAATTAAAATACCACAATTCCAAAAAATCCATCTTTTCCATCAAGTCTACTTTACTGCAGCTCAGTTCACACACACTTCCTTTTGCTATAGGAGAAATATAGGACATTGTGGCTGAAATCCTACTCTAGAGTATAGTCACTTGGATTAGAGTAGGCTTATTGAATCAACTGGGATTTGATGAATCAACTCTTCTTCACATTTCACAGATTCAAATGGGTCCACTTTAACAGTGACCTACTTTAGCACAATAAGTGACAACTCCAACCAGTAGGCCTATTAGAATCCATAGAATTTACAGATGAGTTGACTCCTATATCCTCACTGATTCAGTGGGCCTGCTCTAGTGCGATATATTATGCTAAGCAATAGGATTTAGGTCAATATATTCAACAATCATATCTCAGTATAACAGCATTTTGAAATCCTAGGGCTTCTTTCACTAATTGCAGCTGCAATCTGTACATTGTTTGGACCACTTAATCAAAATAGTTCTACTCTCTTTTTTTAACACTTGCTCATTACTTTATCCACTTTAATTAACTGAATATATAATATCCAACCTTCAGATGAATTCAATAACTGGACAGAACGGCATAAGCCTACTGAAGTTATTTAAAGCACATTGATAATTAGCATGATACATTATTACAAAGGAAATGCTACATCCCAAAGGAAAAGGTTGATTTTAATTGCCTGGTTTTAGTTTTAAAATATAATGACTTCAATTTTCTTTATACAGTTTTGTAAAATTCTACCACTGCCTGGAGGTATTTTAATATGGTAAGATACGTATTTCTACACCATCACTGTCACTAAAATTAATAATTACCACTGCAAAACACGCACTCTCTAGCTCACCTAAATAAGAACATTTGCATGGAATGAGGTAAAAAAAATCACTAGTAGTGCAATTCAAAGTTTCTAAGGTTTGTAAGGGTGTGATAGATGGATTTAAATTATAGCTGGTTTTCCATATTCAACAGTGTATGATTCTATCATACACTGGTGGTTACATTTTTAAAATGTATGTGAGTCCCAGCCTTGGGATATATATGACTTTAAAAATGTATTGACATCAAAGGATGCATCCATCCTGGACCTAGTTTTTTAATTGTTTTGAATCTTTGAACGTGTGTCCATTCTACATGTAAGTCAATGGGACACAAACAACCATTCTGCATTGAATTGGATCTTTGGTTTGGCTTAGAAGTTCAACGTTGATCTTGGTGGCAGCTGAAATATAAGACATTTTCAACAGTGAAGAATGAGTCCTACTTCCTGTTTTAACATACGAAGCATGTACTTTCCTGCATAGCTGCTGGTATAGCCCTTTCACATAACACTTTCACAACCACTTCTTCTTCCACAGTCCATTATGAAAACCAAGAATCACCATTACTTTGAGCCTCGTATCACCAGAACTATTTACCTTTTCTTTTGTGAACACTTTATATACACCATAATCATTATATGACATCAACCACTGATTCTGATTTATGACAATTTTCCTAAGACTGCCTAGGTATAGAATCTCTGCATTTTACCAGTCCTACCTTCTGGTGGTGTACTGGAACCATGCAGCTTGTCCACAGCCACTTAAGTGGGAGGACAGATAACCCTCTGAGCCATGGATGTTCTAGGTCAGGCATGTCCAAAGTCTGGCCCAGGGGCCAAATGTGGCCTGATTTAAAATTCTGAGTGGCCCTCAGCCTCTTCTCCCTGCTGGCTCAGCCTGTCACTCATGCCCGCCAGCCGGCCCTTCTCTGTGCTGGCTAGAGACGTCAGCTTGCAGTTTTACGGTTTGCCTGCCATCCCTGCGTCCGTCAATCCCCTCAGCCACCCGCCCTGCCTACCTGATCCTGGCTCCATTGCTGCAGCGCGTTCCTCAACTCTTTGTGAGGGAGGGCAGCATATGCAAGCAGTGGTGCATCTTGGGTGTGCGTGGCCTGATTCCTGGGCCGTGCAACAGCCACCAGGCCCTTGATCACCTTGAAACCGGAGCATTTGCAGCTGTTGCAAATACGCACATACCATACCCTTCCCCCCCCCCACACACACACACTTTCAGACTGAATGGTCGGCCCACACACACTTTCACCTCACCAAATCTGGCCCTCCTTGCAAAAAGTTTGGACACCCCTGTTCTAGGTGATCTGGGCTAAACTCTCTCCCAGGTGGCACAAGGGGGATTTGAACTCCCCAATCTGGGCTCTATAGCCTGGTACTCCATTTCAATGAACTACATCATATTATACTGTATATGTAACAGAATACAATGCATGTACAGTATGGCATCAAACTGCAGCAGCCCATAGTCTAGTAGAGAGTTTATCCTGTTCTGCCATTGCGTGACAAGCCACTCAGATGAGGTGAACTGGTGGGATTGAAGCTGAAATCCTCACTGAGCTGAAGAAAAGTGCAACCTTCCTGCACTGTAGGACAAACTAGAATTCTTGATAATTCATTGCCCGCATTTACTGTGGATATAATTGTGTACATATGCCAGAACAGAGCCTGCTCAAGAATTGTGAATTGATTCTACATTGTTCGGGAAGTCTAGAAAGCTCCACTGGTAACTAGGTGTGCTACCAGAACTAGGAGACATCCACTCAAATTGAGGGTTGGCAGATTTTTTTACCCAGCGTGTTGTTAGCCTGTGGAACTCCCTGCCACAGGATGTCGTGATGACATCTGACCTGAATGCCTTCAAAAGGGGATTGGACAGATTCCTGGAGGAAAAGTCCATCATAGGTTACAAACCATAATGGAGATGTGTAATCTCCAGGCTTAAAACTGAGGTACTTCAAGGGTCAGATGCAGGGGAGTGGTATCAGGAGACAGCTATCTAGTCTCCTACACTCCCAGATACATCTGGTGGGGCCACTGTGAGATACAGGAAGCTGGACTAGATGGGCCTTTGGCCTGATCCAGCTTGGCTCTTCTTATGTTCTCATGTTGGCAAACCTTTGGCACTCTAGATGTTTTGGACCAAAACTCCCACAGTCCTTTGTCATTGGCAATACAGGCTTGGAATTCAGTTGTGGTCCAAAATATTTGGAGTGCCAAATGTTCGCTACCACTGGGCTAAGGACTTTATACACAGCCAGGTACCTCTGCTGTGAGAGGGCCAGTGGTTAGGATAATGGGGCAACTGATCAAGCAGTTTGTGGATTTAGAGTAATTTTATGAATGCCTGTAGATAAGATTATTTATCTTATATACTACCTACAGCTTGGGAATTCCGGGGTGTGTCTCCATAGACCTTGAACTATGCTTGTACAAGTCTGCAACAAAATGTTTTTCTAAAGCATGTTTTGAAATTGCTTTTGGGTGTTTGTCCCTGGGGCCCAAGGTTAGTGGCTGATGGGAGAATTTTATAAAAGGTTATGGCACAGTAAGTATGCTGGCATTTAAGGTGCCAATTCCCCCCCCCCCCTTTTGCTGCAACTAACAAATGCCGATATACCTCTGGAATTTTCTTTTTTGGAATTAAATAATTCCGCAGCTCACTGCATTGTTCTATTTGCTTTATGACACAATTTTTGGTGGGGTGGGATGGGGGTTGGGGAGAGAAAACCTGGCTCTGCTGAAGCCATTTAAAATGGACACACAGTTCTCTCTTCCTTTCTCTGCGAAAATTCGTAAATGGGCTTGTCTTGGGAAAAATCTGTCACAAAAAAGTAGGCCTTCCCGTGAGCACTTATTTTTTTAATGCGTTGGAACGGATTTGCTTTATTCTCCTTGAATTCCACATGTACATAGATATTACACATGGGTTAATGCACATGAGAAGGAAAGCCAATTAAAATTCCACTGCTTCCACAGAGAGCAAAAATGGAATCAGCATAAGTCAGCCTTCCATATCTTTTTTTGCTTAATGTAAATTACAAAATGCAAATATTTATGTTAAACAGTACCTTTGATATTATTTTAAATGAACCCAGTGGCTAACCACTGGGGGGAAACCAAGTGAGGAAGAAGTAGTACAAGGCAGAGGACTCGAAGCAAATAACCCTGTCCACCCGCTTAACTTTGCCTGAGGCTTAAAATTCTGTCAACACTTGTGTAGCTTTACTGTGGCACATTATGTGTTACTTTCTTGCATCGGCGGATGGACATGGTGACGGGGCTACAGGGGGGAAATGGAATATCAAGATAGCAGTACCTGTCAACAAGAAATGATGAAAGATAAATGGGTAATCACAAAGATTTCCAGAGGCAGTACTTAAGATATAAATCGTGGTGGATTTTTTTTAAAGCATCAAAGCACTTCAATAAAAACTGTAGCCTGATGACAAAAAAACACTGCATCACAGATGTGATATCGTAAAAAGGGAGGAAACTATAAGGCAGCACATGCAGATCTATCAGAGGGATAATGTCTAGAAGATTATTTAGTAAAATGCTATGAAATAATGGTCAAGCCTAAAAAGCATTCCACAGATTGCTTATTATAAACCATGCAATTAGTAAAGTAGATTCACTGAATAAACAAGTGTTGCCTTCCCATTTCCCCAGTTAACTGGATCTACTCTAATTGGGACTTCTGAATACAGATGGGCACGAAACAGAAAAATGGCGTTTCGGTTTTTCGTTTGTCGTTGAGAGGTCTGTTTCGGTTTGTTTCCGTTTGCTGCGAATCTTTTGAAAATTTTCGTTATCGTTTTTCATTTTTTCGTTTGTCGTTTCTACCCACTTTTTGCGCGATTTTTAAAGCATTTCCGTGCGCAGGCATCCCCCAATGCCCCAGACCAGAAGGAAAACACTAAAAAATGGATGCTGGCAGAGACACAGTATAGACTAGGTATGCAGGGAGGCTGCAAAGGCAGTGGCGGGCGTGCCCAGGGTGCAAGGCAGCCGCAGAGTGACTGCACTGCGGGGCAAGGGAGGGTACTCACTGAGAGGTACGCAGCACACACGCACATAGGGAGGCTGCAGGACTGAAGCTAGAGTTGCAGAGACAGCAATCCCACCCTAACTCCCACCAGAGACTGCAAGGAGGACGGGGGCTGCCAGAGCTTTTTATGCCCTCTGTGGCTGCCAGACCTGCCCGCCCAGTCTGCAACCTGGGCATGCTATTGGTTGAACATGATCCCACATCACAGGGCTTGCCTCCATTTTGTGGCTGGTGGCGACATCCATTTTAAAAGGAAAAGAAAAATACATCGCCATGGGAGAAGACAAAAACAAACGTTTTAAGGACCCCAACCCCCCTGGCAGGTATTATCAGACAATATAAATAATTATCATTGCATTTTTACGGATGTCCAGGGCATTTTTTAACTTTTAAAACAGCTCATTTCATTGCGCATCGCCATTAACGAAAACAAAACGTAACAACCACAATTTTTGTGGTTCTGTTCGTTTCATCACAATTTTTGTTTGTTGTTTCGTTACGTAACGGAAACGACAAATGGTAATGGAAATGAAAAAATGTTCGTTCCGTGCCCATCTCTACTTCTGAATGCATTTAAGACTCTTTTAAAAGGCATCGTTTTTATCTTTAGACAGTTATCGGTGACAGATCCAAATCATCAAAATAATACAGCAAAGTGTATCGCTTATAGCAGTGTTTTTCAAGCTTTTTTGGGCAAAGGCACACTTGTTTCATGAAAAAAATCACGAGGCACACCACCATTAGAAAATGTTAAAAATTTTAACTCTGTGCCTATATTGACTATATATAAAGTAATTCTCTTGAATAGGAATCAAATAAACACAAAGAAAGTATTTTATAATTACTTTATTATGAAATAGTAAGTAAACAGAAATATGAAAAATTATAAAATACTTTATTCAGTGCGCAACTTGGGCCTGTTTGGCTGAACACAAAGCTGATATTCTTCAGCTTTTCCAACGGCACACCAGGCAACATCTCGCGGCACACTAGTGTGCCGCGGAACAGTGGTTGAAAAACACTGGCTTATAGAAGGGGATTTCTGTGTCACACTTTCTCTACAACCTTTACTTGAACTCACAAGAAAGTTTAAACATGATTATGAGAGACCTTGCCTTTCTCACCAGATTACACGTAAACATATCCAAACCAACTTAAACATTCAGACAGAGGCTGCAGGGAAAAAAAATGACATGCCATAGAAATTCTGCCCCCATGACATGCTTAAACACTCTTATGTTGACAAGATAAGTGTGCAGGTAACAAATTGTCCCACCCATAATGATGTGGGTACTCAATTTACGTATCTTGGAAAGATGGAAGGCTGAGTCAACTTTGAGTAGGCTACTAGATCCACTGGGATTGAACTCAGGCCATAAATAGATTCTTGGCTACAAAACTGCAATTTAATCACTGAGCCACAAGGCACATATTATCAGAGTGAAATACTGTTATCAGCATACAGTGATGCTCTGAGCTCTGTTAGGGTCTTCGTATCTCTGGTGGGTTTAAATGATAAAAATATATTGCCTCTTAATTATGCCAATCAGAAAGTAAATGTCATCGGCCTACATCCTGTTGCTAAGATTTAGATTAAATAACCAGAATTTACGTAAATGTTGGTTTACAATTCAGCAATTGATTCCATACATTTTAGTCTACACTAATTTGGATTCCATCACAGCAGAAGGTGGTGCTAGGCAGAAGTGGTGAACCTTTGGCACTCCAGATGTTTTGGACCACAACTCCAACAGTCCTATGTCATTGGCAATCTAGGCCCGGAATTCTGGGAGTTGTGGTCAGAAACATCTGGAGTACCAAAGGTTCACCACCACTATATTAGGGGTTTCACGTCCGACACCCCAGCCATTGACTTGTAGGGTCCTTCAGGGTTCTGTTTTGTCTCCTACATTATTGAACATCAACATGAAAGTACTGAGAGAGTTTTATCTGGATGGAGTCTTGGAGTTTGGTGTCACTTGTATCCAAGGAAGATGCTAATAAACGTTTTTCTTCGGGGGACTGTGGAGGCTGTCCCTTGTTCCTCTGTTTCATGGTGAGGTTTTTCTTCCCCTCCCATTGAGGGAAAGGAACAATATTACTGGTGCCCATGGGCTAAGTTGGGAGGAAGCAGAAAAGAGGCTGGGCCTCATTTCAGTTCTGCTAAGTGTCTGAGTCATAGCATGTGCTTACCCTAGCAAGTCTGCCCTGAATAGCTGCCCCATCACTATGGTGAAGCATCAATGAGAACCTTTTTTTAAAAAAAAACAACACTTGCTGTATTACCATATAAATAAGCACTAGATCACATGGTGCTTGTTTAATATTCCGGCAGTTCTTCACAGTGTTCTGAGTAACTGTTCACAAAGCCATTTGCAAGTGTCAGCTCTATCCCTGAACCAGCATTCTTCAGCTGCGGCTTCAAGTAAGCAAGCAGCAACATTCTTTAGTCCAAGGTAATTTAGTATTCTAAAAATAAAGGAATGATTACATCTTTTATACCTATTAAAGTGACTTGGAGAATATGCACACTGGCATAAACGTTTGTGATTTTTTTTAAAAAAAGTTCCAGCATGCAGTCCATCTTGAAAGCATTTATGCCATCTGCTGGTATTTGCTGAAACTACTTGATATGTGTTTCAACTACAGTAATACCTCATAAGACGGATGACCCTTACAATGAAAAATTCATAGGACGAATGCAATTTCCATGGATTCCATCTTATGAGGACCTTGGGAGGTGAGTGAGGGGCTTGTTATGGCAGGCGGGCAGTATTCAATGTGCTGGAGCCGAGGTGTCATTGGCTGCAGCAGCTCTTTGAAAATTGTGTGCTGGCCATAGCAAGCCCCTCACTATGGTAGGCGGGCGGCATTCAAAGTGCTGCAGCCAAGGAAATCTGCTTCGATTCCAATGGAGCAAAAGCGGCCTGAGAGCCCCTTTTACTCCATTGGAATCAAAGCAGATTCCCTTTGATTCCAAAAGAGCAAAATGGGCTCTCAGACCACTTTTGCTCCACTGGAATCAAAGCAGATCCCCTTGGCTGCAGCACTTTGAAAACTGCGCACCCACCATAATGAGCTTCTCACCTATCCCCCAAGGTCCCTTGCAGTGGTGGTGGCAGCAGCGGAGCTACCGCGAACCCATTCATCCACCTCAAGCTCCCTGGCCCTGGCGACGTCACCCACCCACCCCCAAAGCTTCCCAGTGGTGGCGGCGGTGGCAGTGGAGGTTTGCCCGCCTGCCCTCCCCACTCCCAAGGTCCCCTTTGGAATGGATTAATTGGTTTTCAATGCATTCCTTTGGAAACCTGTGCTTCATAAGACAATTGATTCATAAGACGAATGACATCGTAGAACGAATTAAAATCGTTTTACGAGGTATTACTTGTATGTGCAATATGATTAAGTCCAGCTAATAAGAATGATAATACTGTAATAGAACTGAAGCACTGGAAGGGACCCTATAGCTCATCATGCCCCTATATTTCATCATACCCAGCCCCTATCAAGGAGGCACAAGGGGAACTGGACCTCGAACGTCTGGCTCTACAGTCAGATCTCTAAGGTAGAGGAGTGATGGGGAAGTTCACAAAAAAGATGGAAAATGTTGAAATAGCATACAATTCACATTCTCATGAAACTTTGGCCACCTCCTGCAATGTGCAGCCCTCCCAGATAATTAACAATAATAATAATAATAATAAACTAACAAGAAACCTTGGTTTAAAATTGAATTATAATGATCAAACTACATTCATTGCTTACCAGCTCATGCAAAACAGGCTGCATGCAAACGGACTGTGACTCTCAGTCTGGTTTATTAAGACATAATTCATAGTGATGCACATATGTGGCCAACGTGAGGTTTCATTAAATGAGGAAATGGTAAGTCAGGAGGAGAAGAGGAGGACAGCAGTGACAGGTTCATGAGGACATCTAAAGGAAATATTTGCTCTGGTGGTCCTTAAGGAAGTATATTCCAGTTGCTGTTCTGGTAGTCATTCCTTATACTTTTTTCTGTGGTGTAAATTGCCCGTTGCGAGGCATGGGCAAATGGGATTATTCACTTAAGACAAACTGGGGTTCTTCTCTCTCTCTTTCTCTTTTTAAAAGTCCCTAGGGGCAGAGCAAGGATTGAATTTCTGCCTACAGAGTGCAAGCTTCCCTAAGTCCTCAGATGCCTTCCTCCAAATGCCCCATGACTTTATACCCCAAGTAATTACCCACTCACCCACCTAATCCATGGCTTAGCCTGCATACATTAATTTAAAAAAAAAACCTGTAAACCGCCCAGAGACTACTTGAAGTAGTATGGGCTGGTATATAAGCAGAACATTTTTAGCTACAGTGTGAAGAAGAAGAAAAATTCCACTAGCAATCGGTGCTTGGAGAATGAGCATGTTTTCATTTGTGTCACCCAAAAGGATCACCAAAGCAGATTGCTTCTGCTTTCCCTCAGAGAAGGCAGTCATTTGGATAAGGAGCAACTAGTAAAACATGCTGTAATGCAAAAGAGAACTGGTAGCAATGTGCAAGAAGTGAAAACATATTGGCATCGCTAGTAATATAGGCTCTGCAGAGGATTTAAGCTGCATAAATGTAGTTCCTGTGTTTTCTCACTGCCCTATGAGATTTTTGCTCTGTCTTCCTTTGTGAAGTGTGGCTGTGGACCATCGATCCCAGCATGCTCTGTACTGCTCTGGAGGGATCCCAAATGGCTGTATAGAATCAGACTCCCTACCATGTAGCAACGAAAAGAACAATGCTCCCTCCAAGCTTAGGCAACCAGAGTTTTACTTGCATTTTATACTGCAGCAACCTTGCCCTGGTGAACAAAATGGCAATGGGACTGATAACATCAAAACAATTCCAAGGGAAAACGTTCCTCAAACCCAAGCAGCCGTTATGTCCTTAGATAATTGATTCATAGTCATGTGTTCCCTTGCAGCCAGCCGCTAAAAGTGATTGCAAATGAGGCAGCAGCAAAGAGAATGGGAGAGTAGCAGATAAAGTGTCCTAATGACCAACATCTGCACAATGTCCCTCAAATTGAGATTTAGGGCTTTAAATCCATTTACATACTGGCAGAGTATGCAATTATGGGGCTGAGCTGATTTCCGGCTCCACCCTGTGGCACACGAGTTTCAATAGCAGAGGTTTCCTTCCCTGGAAGCATTCCAGTGTCCTGATTTACTATTACAGACATCTGCAACACATTAAAACTGTGCCATTTGTTATCACTAAGCAGCCGGAACAATGCTCTGTGTCTCACTGAACAAATCACATGATTAACTCAAGAGAAGCTACAGAATAAATATTAGATATCCACATCTTTCCTTTTGGTGTAAAGATTCCATCAAAGTTCAGAGACTTTGTCCAGGCAAATAATGTCCTCTCACACTTAATCTCTTTCAAGAATTAACCTCACAAAGAAAGGATGGGCCACAGGTAGGGTAGCCAGCTACACAACACCAAAGAGATAACAGAACAAAGCCGCTGACTTGCATGCATAGAATCATAGAATCATAGAGTTGGAAGAGACCTCAAGGGCCATCCAGTCCAACCTGCTGTCATGCAGGAACCCCCATCACAGGACTCCGGACAGATGGCCATCCAGCCTCTGCTTAAAAACCTCCAAAGGAGACTCCACCACCCTCCATGGCAGCATATTCCATTGCCGAACAGCTTTAACTGTCATGAAATTCTTCCTAATGTTTAAATTTAATCTCTTTTCCTGTAATTTGAAACCATTTCCCTGTGTCCTAGTCTCTGACGCCATGAAAAACAAACCAGTCCCTTCTTCAATGTGACATCCTTTCAAATATTTAAACATAGCTATCATATCCCCTCTCAGCCTTCTTTTTGTAAGGCGAAACATTTCCAGCTCCCTAAGCTGCTCCTCGTAAGACATTTCTTCCAGACCCTCAACCACCTTGGTTGCCCTCCTCTGGACCTGCTCAAGATTGTCAACATCCTTTTTAAATTGAGGTGCACGGAACTGGAAACAGTACTCCAGGTGGGGTCTGACCAGAGCAGAATAGAGTGCTACTATCACTTCCCTTGATCTAGACATGATGCTTCTGTTGATGCAACCAAGAATCGCAGTGGCTTTCTTGGCCGCCTCATTACACTACTGACTCATGTTCAATTTGTGGACCACCAAGACTCCCAGATCCTTTTCACAGGTACTATTTTTCCAGCCAGGTGTCTCCCATCCTGCATCTGTGCAATTCATTCTTTTTACCTAGATGCAGCACCCTACATTTCCCTCTGCTGAAACCCATTCTGTTAGCTTTTGCCCAGGACTCTAATCTGTCAAGGTTCTTTTGGATTTTCATCTTATCCTCTAGGGAATTAGCAACCCCATCCAATTTGGTATCATCTGCAAATTTGATCAGACTACTCTCTATTCTTTCATCCAAGTAATTTATTAAATCATCCAAGTAATTTATTAAGTAATTAATAAAGATATTAATGTTCCTTATTTGCATGTGCTTATGTTTATCTATAAATGCAAAATCAAAAATATTTTATAATCTATATAAGAATACTATACAGTTATATACAAGAGATGTACAGGACTAGGTGGCCTGTATGTCTGCTCAGTCTGCTGTCCAGGAGCCTAATGTAGATGGGGAACTTGAATGCCCTTGGTCTTTCTCTGAATAAGAATCAGAGAACAAATGGAGATCATATTCAATAGAGGATAGTCCTCTGTAGAAGACAACACATGGTCCCCACACCCATGAATGGCCCAGCAGCTGAACCCATTTTTCATAAATATGCTTTTTAAAGTGCTTTTAATTCTCTTTACCTTTTCAATGTTTTTTTTTTCATTTTAATTGCACCAGGGATAGCATTCAATTCCATTGTACTATGAACAATGACAATAAAGTATCTATCTATCTATCTATCTATCTATCTATCTATCTATCTATCTATCTATCTATCTATCTATCTATCTATTCAGTACAACCTACAAAGTTGCACAAAATTCTGTCGTCGCAATTGGTTGTGTGAATCTTCAATCTTAAAACACACATCAACAATGTCATTGTGCATAGCAACCCTTCCAAGCAAGACCTATCTGCACTCACTGCAACCCCCCTCCTTCACATTCCACAGCACAGAGGGGAATGAGGATTGAGTTTAAAATGCCACATTTTTCCTCTTCCTCTTTTCCCATGGGGGATCTACTTTGGAGTTTAGCTCCCCCCCCCCCGAACCCCAAACCTCTCCAAATTAGGGGTGTTTCATTTTTCATTTTGTGCCAATCTCTAGTAATTATGTTTAGTAGAGTGTGGTAGGATCGTACTGTAGATAGTTTTTGTGGCTATGAATGTCGCATAATTACTCAGTGTGGGGACCCACCTTCCATCTAATTTCCACTAGTGCTAGGTGGGAGTCCTAGCCCATATACATGAGTTTCTGGCTGCAAACAGAAGGAAACAGACGTTACCCTCTTCTGTTTTGTTTTAAACCACTGAATTAAACCATGATGAGGGATCCGCATTGTCAAAGATCTACTGAGTATCTGTGCCTTTAGGAGACTCATCTCCTAATGCAAAGCTGCCATCAACTGGACTTCCCTGCCCTATTTCTTCTAGCATTCCATGTGAAATGCCACTCAATTACTACCACTTGTTTACTTCTCTGAGGAAAACCCACTGCCAGCCATGCCCTACTAAGGAGTCATCCTTCTTTCCCCTACTTGGGGAGCATACTGCATTTTTCCTTGGGCCACAAGGAACAAATTTGTGCAACCACTGGAGGTGACTTCAGATATGAAGATGACACTCCAGAAAGTGCAATTCTTCTTTACACCAAGGTGTATGATCTTGGAATATGGAAATGCTAAATAAATACCATGCTCTCCCAATGGGTTTAGCAAAGAGTTCAGAAGCAAGAAAATTCATCATGAGCCAGACACTTATGCTTAATTTTCATATTTTAATTGCCTGTAAACAAGTTTTACATATTTTATGAACCTGCCGCAGAACCATTATAGCTGGTAGTCCCATTGTGCTTGCTATTCTCAGACTTTCTCTAGGGACAGAATCACTTTTGTCTTGTGAGACGGGGTGATCCCTCATGGTTAGTACATTTTCAAAATTTACTCTGCAAATGTTAGATTAAAAATATCTAACAATAACAGCCACAACAACAACAACAGTTAAGGTTTTTAGCAGGGCATTAATTGTGAGCCCATTAAGTGCTCACATTGCCTCTACCTAATAGGCCCCATGGAACTGAGCTTATCTTGACAAGTACTTAACTGCCTCTGTAATTAATCTCACACACTGACTACTATTTT
The DNA here is from genome assembly GCA_037367245.1 of Phrynocephalus guinanensis. Classification (NCBI taxonomy): domain Eukaryota; kingdom Metazoa; phylum Chordata; class Lepidosauria; order Squamata; family Agamidae; genus Phrynocephalus; species Phrynocephalus guinanensis. The sequence continues at coordinate 4,962,123 of CM074734.1, read as the reverse complement.
AAGGAGTTTGTGGCTATGCAAAAAACACACACACACACAAAACAGGAATCAACCTGCATGTTATTTTAGGTATGTGTAAGAAACAGTAGGAAGACTTTGTTTGCTTACTTAAATCAAAAGTACATCCAGCAGGCTGCAACTTGGGATGGAAGATGTTAGACAGAGGCTCCTCCACCTGTCATTTCCCTAATCAATACTGTTCTCCCCCAACTGTCTACCCCCTCCCAACGTATATGATTCAAGATATGCAGAATAATTTTGAAAAATATGGCTAGTCTTCAAGCAGCTAATAAAGGGGTTTGTATACTGCCCTAGAAAAGAGTGGGTGAAATGCAAGCTGAACAAATGCAGTGCTCCTGCTTACTGTAGGACTCTCACAAATGTGCGTGGAAGGACCAAATTAGACAATCTTCTCTCCTCCTCCAAGTCTCCTCCCGAATCTGGAGCGGATAGAGGTTGGCTTTACTGTTTGCCTTTTATCTGTCCCTCTCCGTGGTTGGGCCTAAATTGTCTTTTCAAGTGGGGAGAGAAGAGAGCAGCCACCTGTTGTTTACATCAAACCAACTGCACTCATTTTCAGATGAATTCAATTAGAAATGTGTTCCTAATAAGATGCAGCACATGATTTGAACACGGTCTATGTAAGGTCTAGAGGAAAGTGCAACACACAATGAAAGCATGCTAGCTTGCCCCCCCCCCCGCTCCTTTTCTTGGAATACAGGCTGCCTTTGCTATAGCTGGTGAAAACGATGGAAATCTCCACGTTTGAGCCTTGTGGCCCAGTGCTTAACATGTACTGCAGCTAAAATTGTGCTCACGGCGTGGGGTTCAATCCCAGGTAGCAGGTTCAAGGTTCAATCAGCCTTCCAGCCTTCTGAGGTCAATAAAATGAGTACCCAGCTTGCTGGGGGGTGAGGGTGGGATGTGTAGCCTGCATAATAAGTTGTAAACTTCCCAGAGAGTGGTTTAAGCACTAAGGGGAGGTATATAAGCAGCATGCTTTGCTTTGAACTTGTGTTGCATTTATGTGGCCTAACCTCAGCTGACTATATCAGCCAGATAAGGGACGCTCTTTCAACGGGCCCATGGAGCCTGCGGAAGAATGGGGACTCTCCCTGTGTTGACCCTTAGGAACAAAGAGAAAGGTGCATTTACTTACCAATACTTGCTTGCTTGCTTATGACTGTTTTGGATGGTCAGTACAAACAGGAATGTCATATGCCAACCACAGCCCATCCCAGCTCAGAGCGAAGGAGGGAAACAAGGGCTCCCCACCCTGCATTGCCCGCACAGGTTAACCTGAACCAAGCTTATGATATAACAAATCTGATCATCTACCAAGTGCCATAGGATTCTCTGCTTCTTTATCTCTCTTTGTGCAGGTACAAAAGCCTGAGAATGGGTACCCATGGATAACATTTCTGTAGTAGCGTGGATTTTAGTGATTTCAGCAGTGATTTCAGCTCTTAGACATAGCAGGCTGGAGACAGCTTCTAGTGTAACAGCTCTTTATTCAGGGAGAGAACAAGACTGGGGACTGGGGAGAGGGAGCTACATTTATAGGAGCCAGGACTGGCTAGGAAAAGATACATTTTGGAGGGAACAATTACAACCAATCACAAAGCTGCCTTTTGGCAGAGACCAATAGGATTGAGGATCCAAATGCAGCAACTTGAATAAACCAATAGGCCTGTTCCCTTTGGAACAGGAACAGAAACCAATAGGAATACAGATCAATACACAACAATTTCCTTATCTTTTAATAGTCTTCTTTGAACCCACAGTCAAAATGCAAAATCTGCACGTGTGTCCATGTTTATGTGAGCATTTATATCTACAGGAAAATATATGCATTAAAAGGAAGTTATGTAAGACACACAAAAGAATTCATTATAGAAATGTTTTTTCCTTTTCCTTATCTGAATAGTTTTGTAAACAGAAAATGTTTAGACAGGATTTTCACATTGAATATTTCTAACTCCCCAAGTGCTAGCCTATTAGCATAATCTGGAAAAGCTGTGTATATGCAACAAGAAAATAGAGAATTTATTGTGCTTTTTAAATCGCTACTGTATTTACTGCATGCTTCATAAGCTAGCTATGTTGACCTGGTGGCGAAATAAAATTGTTCATATCTGCAGACAAACCAAATTACTCGCTCTGCCCTCCCTACTTTTTTTTTTTAAAGGAACATAATTGCCTCTTGAGATGCAGCAGGGATATTGTCTTTTCCTAAGTGCAAATGTAAAATTTGGTCTCTCATGCAAATAAGCAGCTGCTATGCTAAAGGAGTGAAGTTTTTCTATTCATGCCCACTAAACGAGGGACAGGAATCTACTCAGATACAAATTTCTTTAACTTCAACAGATCTTACTCCAAACGATGCAAATACTGAGAATTGCAGCCTCAGGTGCAATTCAATAATTAATAAAAGGGATTTTACTAGGCATTGTACATTGTCTATTAATTGTTCCTTTATTCAGTTTTGTCTTGCGATCCATCTACAGGAGGAGAAAGGAACCCAATTCTTCTTTTATTAGATGTTTCCAGAGAATAATAATAGTAGTTTTAAAATGTCATAATAGCCCATTCTGGGCATTTAACACAAAATTTAAGGATGCAATACTGGTTATAATTCAGAGTGCCATAGCAAGCAGCTAAAGAATTATTAGATGGCCAACACTGGACGGACCTGAAAAGGTCTTGATTGTGATAAATAGTCTCCCCGAGCCCCTCCATCAGAAACACCTCAGGTACATCCTGAGTCACCTTTTAAGAACCATCCCACAACTCACTAGAGTCGTTTGTATCAAGGGCGGTTTGTGGCCCAAGGGAGGAGTCCTCTTCTCCCTACTCCCACCAACCACCAGAGATCTATAGCGCTAAGTATTCTGGACAACCATGGTATATCTCAGACAGGGACATGATGTCTATCTCTTCTTCCTCTCATGTAAATGTGTTCTTCAGTGGAATTGATGCATTAAAATACAGAATAAGGGTAAATAATCTTTTCTCAAAAACTTACTTATACAGTGCAACTACCATGGTGTCTCCTAAGACGAATTTAAGTCATTCCATGGTTCAATTTGTTTTACAAAAAAAATTATCTTAAGAGCCGTGATTTCCCATAGGAATGCAATGAAAACCAATTAAATCGTTCCGGAGAGAACTGATTAATAGGTTGTCAATGCATTCCTATGGGAAGGCTGTCTAAAAACCCCTGAATCAAGGGACAGTGGAAGGCTGTTCCCTCCCCCTTGCAGCTGACAGACAGCTGATTTTGACAGCTCAGAGCTGTCAAAATAAGGTGTCTGTCTCAGCTGTACAGAGGAGCCTTCGGCTGCTGGTGATTGAGGGGGCAGTGATTGAAAGGGCAGCTGAGACTCGGGTGAAGAGGAGGTGACAGTGGCTTCTAGCCTGCCTTTCCTTCCCTGTAGCATCCAATCTCCACCAACTCCTCTTCCCTGGGACTGACGTAAGCGGCTGCGGTGAATCACTGTCACCACTGCATCCCTCACTTCCCTCCAGGCTGGGCAAGGATCTGCTCTGCCCACCAATTTTGTGGGCAGAACAGGGACCCACTGATCTTCGCCCAGCCTGGGCAGCTTGCAAGAGAAGTGGTGGTGGGGTTGATTCGCTGCTGTTGCTTACTTCCGGGCTGGGTGAAGATCACTGGCTGCCTGTTTCACAATCTGGTGGGCAAAGCGGGGACTGAGTGATCCTCATTCAGCCTGGGCTGTTCCTTTGCAAACAGCCCAGGATGGGAGAGGATCAATGGTACCTTGTAAAATGAATGGAACCCATAGGGGAAAATTCATCTGACGAGTTTTCCCTATACCTGGAAATTTCATTCGTCTTATGAGTTTTTCATCTTATGGGACATTCATCTTACAATGTACCACTGTAATTGAATATCTAGGTACTTTAACTGAATATCTGGTTTAAGTTTTGTTATGTATTGGTTAATACATAGCAGATAACGCTGAAAAGTATTTCCATCCTTCTAGGGGAAATGCAGTGAAATATAACAGAATGTATTAGGTCTATGGGTCTAAAACCCCAAACCTTTCAATGACCTTCTTTTTTCAGCGTAGCATCAGTGTCTGCAGTAGAAAGAGCTAAAAAAAGTGTGATTGTAGTAGCTGTGATTTTAACAAACATTGTAAGTGTTAGCAAGACTGAACATCTTGCTATGACATGAGTTTTTTTCACTGCTGTCATTTTCTTATTCAGATGGCTGTGAAAATATATTAACCCTGTATCTGTGTACAAGAGAGGATGAGTCTGTATATATGTCTTTGTGTCTGTATGCATTACAATTGCTATATGCAGAATGAAAGTGAGAAATAAAAATAGAGCTTATATCAGAATGGCAAATTATTTGAAAAAGTACTAGTTATAAATATATACTCTGTTTAATTGCTTGCTTGCTTCTGTCTGTCAAATTTTAGTGGTCTAATAAAGGTATCACCCTTCCTTGTTTTTTAGATAATATATTTTGAACATTGAAATACATGAACAATGTTGTGCTTAATTAAATTGTAGCTTTTCTTAGGGGACAAATAATATGAAGATGTTAACTCTGAACGGAAAGTTCTGGGTCAAGATCATAGCCCCATTCCAGATACAAACATGTGTCATCTCTAGTAACATTTCGGAGAACATTCATTCGCTCTCACCAGTAGGATAGTGATAAAGCACTGCCATTTATATGGCTGGTGATACAGTTATGCAGTATCAGTTTACCACAAAACACTTTATAGGAGCCACGGTGCACAGCCGATATATTAGCCCCACTTAACATGGGATGAAGTTTTTCACTTCTGCAGATTATTATAGTTGCCTGAGCTGGGAACTTGGAATGTTTGAGCTGTTCGGCAGTGGAATATGCTGCCGCAAAGGGTGGTGGAGTCTCCTTCTTTGGAGGTTTTTAAGCAGAGGCTGGATGGCCATCTGTCAAAAATATTGTGATGGGGGTTCCTGCATGGCAGGGGGTTGGACTAGATGGCCCTTGAGGTCTCTTCCAACTCTATGATTCAACCTTCTACTAGGCAATTCTAATAACAGGAACAGCCAAAATAAAAACTATAACTTTAAAATTGAAATTTAGAACTTCACCAAATTTGGAATATGTATAGTAGACAGCCTGTTCCTTTTCTGAGCCAAATATGACAATGTTTGGGTAAAGGAATTTTGAATTATGATTTTAAAAAAAAAATAAGAATTCCCCTCATGCAGAGACAAGCAAACCAAAATTTCCCCAGATTTAAAATAGCCCATGGAAAATGAAAAGACCAACCTTGCTTATCTTGAAACAGAATGGGTGGTTCAATCATCTTTTTTTAATTTGTGAAGAATCTCTAGGCTGTGGGGGCTGAAATAGTGATCCTCAAACAAGGCCAGCCAAAATTAAGAAGTAGTGACTTTCTTATAAACTGAGCATACATGGAACAGGCCTACCAGCAAGAGGGTTCCAAAGTAGATATATGGAAGGGAGATGTTTGTCAGGAAATGAAATGTCACAGAAACACTAAAAGCAGGAGTTCTTTGAAGAGCTCAAACAAACAAACAAAAACAGGTTTGCTTTAAAGAAAAGTGAGGAAGACAGTAGAAAGAGAGAAAGGCCTAGATTGACAGTCCCCCAGAAAGGGGGGCATTTTGATAGGATTCTCCAAGGAATTAGCATACAGTTGTGCACGGGATATTTACAGTATTTTTCCATTACAAATGCACAAAACAATTGTGTTCCCACATGCTCTAGTCTAGTGCTTCTAATAAACATTCTGAGATCAAGATTTCTGAGACAATGATAATAAATTCTATTCTATTCTATTCTGACACCATTCCTCAAAGTGAGAAACTGGTCCAGGTCTGGCCCTGGCAATCAAAATGTTTCATCCTGTCAGTCAGGACTCAATTAGTTAACTCTCATGAAGAGAACTTCTTAATTCCTCTCTGGCCAAACAGGCATTAACACTGCCAAAGGAATGATTATAGTTTTTTTTTAAAAAGATATCAAAAATAAAGAAAGAATATGTATCATTTGTTTAAATTATGGAATTACTGTTTTTCTTTCCTTTATGTTTGCAGATGATCTTACTTGGCTGAGCTTTGGTGCCTGTATCCTGTCACACTTTAAGCCACTCTGGCTGTCTTTTCTTTGGTACTTGAGAAAAATAGTTATGTACCATCAATTCACTTCTGATGTGTGACAACTAAATGAGTTAATGACCTCCAGTTCGTCGTACACCTCTGCTCACATCTTACAAACCAAGATATTTTCATTTTAGGTTGTTTTCTCTTCCAACTACTTCTCTCCTACACACCATATTTTCACAACAATGTCGTATTATCCATTCAGTCCTGTATATTCATTGTATGTGCAATGTAGGATGGCTTCAATTGATTCCTTATTGCTTTAATGAGAGTTCAGGCTTGAAGGATCTCACTTTTCTGCCTTTCTGGCTGTCTGTGGCATCTGTAAGCCTCTCCACATTTTAAATGACTTGATTTTTGTCCCTTTCTTTTACATAGGATGGGATTATTTTGCCCTTGATTTCCAGTGACAATCTTTGCTAACTCCAACTGAGTTTTTTTTTTAATTTCAAAAAGTGAGGGGGTGTCTTTTGGAAAGCATGCGCACAAAATGTTAATAAAGTCTTTGATCCATTCTGGTTTTTTCTTCTTCAGGTTGCCTAAGGAAAGGGATTGGAAATTGGAACAAAGGGTGGGTATGTTTAACTCCCACTTTTGCTTCACCACTTCAAGAAGAGTTTTCCAAAATATTTTGGCACAGAGGCTGCTAGGACAGCAGTCAGGATGGTCTATAGCAGTGTTGGCGAACCTATGGCATAGGTAACAAAGGTGGCACTCTGAGGTTTTTCTGTGGGCACCTGACATTGCCCCTTCACAGCCACCTGTATTCAGGTTAAATTGCTGTATTGGCATTTAGCGAAAAATTATTGGGTTTTGAATCACAGTTTGGACACTCAGTCTCTAAAAGGTTCGCCATCACTGGTCTATCGGATACCCTCTTGTGCTCACTATCATTTAAAAGGTGACACCAAGCAAGGGAACGTTCCAGAAGCTGACTTCTTTTTTCATCAACCTTAACTACTTTCTAACCTAAAAACAAAGCAATTGCCATGGTTGTTTTTCAACAAGTGTGAATGTTAGTGAGAAGAAGAGGGTATATTAGTGTTGTTAATGTGCAGGGAATATCCCACAATGTACGGACAATATCCCACAATTCATAAACTGGAGGGTTTTTGAAGACCCAAATTGATTCTTTGTTGAAATAGGGCTAGGCAACTAGAACCTTCTGTCGTGTCGTGTCTGCAGCTTCCATCATTTCATGCCAAAATTCCTTACCATTGACTATGAAAAATAGAGCTGATGGAAATCGTAGGCAAAACATCCAGTTAGCCACAGTTGCCAATCTTGCTATTTAAGAACAAATTGCATAGCTACTGACTCTGGTTCACAGATGTTAAAGTGCCATCAAGTCATATAGAGCAGGGCTGTACAAACGTGAACACACCAAGGTCTACTTTTTCCCTGCCCAAAGTGCCTGAGGGCTATTAAATGAAAACTAAGGTTAAAAATACAGTGGTACCTCTGATAACAAATTTAATTTGTTCTCAGAGGCAATTTGTTATCTGAAATGTAGTTTCCCATTGAAATGAATGGGAAACTTATTAATCCATTCCGGAGGTCTGAAAAAAGGCAGAAAAGCTGGGTCCCCCCCCCCGACCTAAAAGGCACTTTAAAGGCATGCAGTGCTGGAACACCTACCCCAAACAGTGCAATGTAAACATGGATGAAAGTAACCAGGAAGATGGCCCTAGCCAGGGAGAGTCTCAGCACACCTTCCTCAACAAAGTGCCCCATTTTACAAGAGAAAGCAATGAAGAGGAAAAAGCCACTGTGAGTCTCAGCAACCCCCTCCTCAGCAAAGTAAGGAGAAAGCTATGTCCAGTGGCATCAGAGGGTGGGAGGGGAAATGGCTGGATTTACAGATGAGAGAAGGGGAAAAGGCAGGCTACTGTTTAACCCTTCATGGGCTACTGGTAGCCCCCTGTCGACCTGTTGTGCAGGTCTGGTATAGAGTATTGTGTCCGTGAAGATTTTGTCATCCAGGTGAGGTTATCTGGAAGATGAATCATGGCAACTGGACTTCTTTTCTTGAGAGATCAAAATGTTTTGCTAATCATCTAAGCAGCGTCATGTCTGAGGAAAGTTAGTGGCAAGTCCTCCAATTTATAGTTCACCTTGATTTCACATCACCCTGGTCTGAATAGGCTCATAAGTTTGACAATGGCCTGAATAGGCTCGTTAGGTGATCAATGGCCTAAGGCAGGGGTGTCCAAACTTTTTGTAAGGAGGGCCAGATCTGGTGGCTGAGAATGTGTCAGGGGCCGGTTGCTCCCCGACCCTGCCACCCCACTGCAAGCCCCACCCACTGACCCATAAGCCCCACCCACTGACCCCTTGCAACCCCACCCGCAGGAAGGAAGGCAGGGACCAAGGGATTGAGGGAGGAAGGTAGAAACCAGGAGAGGAAGGAAGGAAGGTGGGGAACAAGGAAGGGAAGTGGGGACCAAGGGAGGGAGGGAGGAAGGAAGGCAAAAGGTGGGGACCAAAGGAAGCACAGGGAGCCGTGGCCGCAGGTCACCCCTTGGAAGAGGCGATCTGTGCGACCTTGCACCCCCCCCCCAAGCTCCCTAGCACTGGCGACGGCTCATCTGCCAGCCCACCCCAAAGCTCCTTGGCAGTGGCAGAGGCCCGCTGGCCTGCCCACCCCCACATATTTCCCTGCGGTGCCAGTGGCGGCAGACCGCCCGTCCGCCCAAGCTTCCCAGTGGTGTCAGTGTTGGCAGATTTTTTTAAAAAAAATGGAGCGAAGGAGGGGGAGGGAGGGGCGGGATTGGGCCTGACGGGCCGGATTTGCCCCCCCCCCCGGGCCAGACTTTGGGCAGGCCTGGCCTAAGATGTGTGAAAGTCCCACCTATGCAACCCTTCTGAACATGCATTAACTATGGGTCATTAGCTATGGCGTTGCAGGTGGAGGTGTGAACTGCTTCTGATTTGTCTGGAGGCTGATGAAAGGGCAGCTTGACAAATGGTACTCATTCAAAGATGAGGATGTACACATATTAGACAGAGTAGGTGGTTCAAGAGAGGGGTCAGCAAAGCCATTCATGTGTGTATTGAAAACCCCTCTCTCAACAGAGGTGGGGGACTCAGGAACAATCTGTCTGCTACTTATCAAGCTGCCTTTTCATCAATCCCTAAACAAATCAGAAGGTGGCAAACTGCAAACATCAGGAAATAGGCTGCCAATTTGACTAACAAGCCCATTTTGTTTAGGACCAATGGTTCTCAAACTGGTGGATATGTCCACTTAGTGAAGTGTGAAGAAATTCAAAGGGGCACAGTACTATTAGATTTTTGTAAAGAAAAGCAAACAAACAAAATCTGTTTATGCAAATTTCTATACAAATAGAATTCAAAGGAAATTCATTAGAATTTAGAATTTCTCAAGAAAAAAAACAGCTAAATAAAATAGTCCTACCCTTTTATGTGCATTTTAATTTTCTATAATTTCTAAGCGGTTTGGTGCTGCTAAAGGAGAGAGGATGGATGGCACACAAGTTTCACAAGTAAAATATGAAATTGATAAATGGCGTGTGAGCCCCAAAAGTTTGTCAAATTCTGTTTAAAAATAACTATTTTGTATTGCTGTTTGACATATGTGTTTTTCAAGAAAGTCAGGAGATTTGCATGTTCTAAATGAGATAGTTCCATATTCAGGACAGAATAATTTTTGGATTATCTTGACAAAGAAGAAGCAAAGCTAGTTTTACCATAGCATATTACTGTTATCTATGAATTGCACACTTCCATAAGGGAAACAAAATATTTTTCATAGAAACAAAGTTTAAAATTAGCATATAAGCAAAATGGGGTCAGTTGACCTACTTAAAATTTGCTGAGCATTTTTTTTACAAAGCAATATGTAGCCTACCACCAGATGTCACTAAATTCTTTATCAAATAAATGCAGATTTGATACAGAATTTCATCATCATCATCATCATCATCATCATCATCATCATCATCATCATCATCATCATCATCATCATCATCATCATCATCATCATTGTTACCTATCTCACTGATAAAAACACTTGTCTAACAAACAGAGCTACATCTTAGGATAAACTATGGTTGGTGGTAATGAGTCTATTTTATACAACACATTGACATTTCATGTTCTTGCTGCACAGTTTCATTCACTGTCTTACCAAAAGTGCTTGTATAACAGGACAGGACCCTTTTTTGCTATGCATACACATTACCATCCTCCTTCCCCTTTCAACCATTTCCTCTAGGGATATGCATCCAGATTCAGAAATATTTGGAATTCACTGAAAAATGCTATATTATGATAGTCGCAAATATACCCAAATCTGAATTCACTAATTCTAAAGATGTATCAGAGCTTCACTTACTCCTATAGATCAGAAAGCACAAAGCTAGATTTTCTACTTGCTCATGGAAGAAGAAAAAACACATCTATTTCTCAGACATCCTGGAATGATTTCTTGAGAAATGAAACTTAAAATACACTCTGGCACATGGGTAGTAGGGGAAGACAACTCTGAGTGTCTTGAATGAGGTTGTCATAGGTTTTCCAAGGAGATGGAGCTGGGCTGAGGAAAAAATATTGTACTTATAAATGATATCTGTCTAAAGTAAGGATGGGCACCAAAGAAGGAGATTCCACCACCCTCCGTGGCAGCATATTCCACTGTCGAACAGCTCTAACCGTCATTAAGTTCTTCCAAATGTTCAAACGGAATCTCTTTTCCTGTAGTTTGAAACCATTGCCCTGCATCCTAGTTTCTGAAGCCATGGAAAACAAACCTGTTTCCTCTTCAATATGACATCCTTTCAAATATTTAAACATAACTATCATATCCCCTTCTCAGTCTTCTTTTTGAAAGGCTAAACATTCCCAGTTCCCTAAGCCATTGCTCATAAGACATTTCCTCCAGACCCTCAATCATCCTGGTCGCCCTCTGTGCCCGCTTGAGGTTGTCAACATCCTTTTTAAATTGAGGTGCACAGAACTGGACACAGTACTCCAGGTGGATCTGACAAGAGCAGAACCGAGTGGTACCATCACTTCCCTTGATCTAGACACTATGGTTCTGCTGATGCAACCAAGAATCACATTGGCTTTCCTGGCCGCCGCGTCACACTGCTGACTCATGTTCAATTTGTGGTCCACCAAGACTCCCAGATCCCTTTCACATGTACTATTTTCTATCCAGGTATCTCCCATCCTATATCTGTGCAATTCATTCTTTTTACCTAGATGCAGCACCCTACATTTCCCTCTGTTGAAACCCATTCTGGTCGCTTTGGAGTAGCCCTCTGCTGCCCTCCCCAAGCTGGCTGCTGTATTCACCCAAATATAAGCCAAGGGTGGGTTTTTCAGCCCAAAATAAGGGCTGATAAACTCAACTTATATTCAAGTATATATGGTATTACTTATTAAGGCCTTACAAAACACATTACCCATTTCTTTCTCTTTTCTACCTGCTTGTCATTAAACAAATAGTTTAAAATAGCATTCATCCTTTTCTCCCTTCACAATATTCAGTAAAAGCTTCTACTGTACAATATGTTATTATTCTCATTTGCCTAGCAGGCTACCACATCTATTTTGCAGTATTTCTTTGTTAATTTAACACTTGAGGAAAATACAACACAAGCAGCACTTTAAATTGCACTTCAGTTTTTTCTTTGTTTTCTTGTTCCCATTAGGTCACTGTTTTGTTGTATACTCTATAACTTTGTTTCCAACCAAACTAAATGCATTTTGTACACAATGGAAATCAAGTTGCATTCATGCCTTACTTCACAAAAGATAAGAGTCATCAGAGACTGAAACATTCTGGGAAAGCAGGGCCATAGAAGTGTAAGGAGGAACAGTGGGAGGCTGCAAAAGCCAGACCCACATCTCAAGAAGAAGTTCCAAACTACACTTGGGAAGGCGCAGGAAAGGTTTGTCCGCAAACAGAAAAATGCCAGACGTATTCATTACTTAATAGAGATGATCGCCCTAGATGACCAGCCATTCTCTCTGGTGGAGAAGAATGGTTTCCCTAGGTTTCTGGCAGAATAGGCACCCCACTACCACCTTGAATGGCCCTTAGCTGCTGGGCACTGCCAGATATATATTTGGTGCCAGGCAACTGGTACAGCATCAGTGAGCCAGTGGGACAAGTGGTTTCACAAGTGACATCTGGAGCAGCAAAGGTATAAAAGATGCCTATCTCTTCCTGGTAGGACATTGGAGGGAGGTGGAAACATCAGGCATAGGGCAACTCACAAGGGCAAGATACAGGTGAGTCCTGTGTTGAATGTGGCTGTGACAGAGGACAGCCACACAGCTGACAGCATTCAACAAACTCTGAGAGACATGCTACAGTGATGGAATCTCCCTACAGAAAGGCAAGATCTGTTTGTCACAGACCTTGGAGCAAACATTGAGATAGTACTGCAAGATGGGAAGATGAAAGGGGTATGGTGTATGGCTGACTCCCAACCTAATAGTTTGGGGTGCTTTGCAGGGTAGGGCAGACACTTGCATACATAATATAAATCAAGTGAGCCAGGAAAGTGGTAGGGCATTTTCATCACTGTGTCTGGGACAATGAGCTGTTGCTGCAGAGGCAAGAAAAATTGGGACTAGAGATGTGAAGTCCTGGGGGGGGGGGACACCGAAAAATTCAGGGGGGGGGGAAACATATTTTCTATTTTTTTCCCTGAAGCTTCTTGGGTTTTTTTAAAAATGAAAAACTGAAAAATTTGAAAAAAGAAAAAGGAAAAATGATTGTGGAATGTTTTATTTAACATGATGAATAAAATATTTTAAGAAGGGTGTTCTAATATTTTCCAAATCATTTCTTAAAAAGGTACATAGTATCAGATTATTTTAATTTCTGTGCATTGAGGACAAGCAAGTCCTAGGTTACAAACTGAACACTCCAATGCAAGAACAAGATGCATTTCTTCCTTTAGGAGGTGCTGTTATTGTCACAAGAAAAAGAAAAAGGTTTCACTTTTGGTTTTGCATGTGGGTGTATATGTTTGGTTCCGTTCTGTCCTCTTCAATAGACCTCAAAGCACTGGAAGAAAATACAGAGCAACAAGAAGAACCTGAATCTATATACTTAATTAAATTAAATTAAAGTAATTAACTTCATTTAAAAAGGCAATAATTTACATTTATCTGATTCCAGAAAATCAAATCATTTAGCTACATTAGTTTATAAAAAGTAAATTCTGTTTGTAATAATTGTTTGGATACACTATATTTTATTGTGCTAGTTTGATAATTTTATGCCAAGTCAAATTGCCCATAGTCATATTTTATGTTCCTAAAGTAACAGAATGACTTTCAAGCTGAAAAAGGGGGAGGGGAGTGCTTATGTAGATTTTTTTCAATTTTTCAGAAAATTTCTGCTTTTTTCAGGAGGACGGGACAGAAAGAATTTTTTTTCTGATTAGAGATGTAAAATTTTCTGAACATTTTACATCTCTAATCGGGACTGGCACTCCACCACCTAATCCAGAATGTCGCAACTCAATAAAACTCCATATTCTGCCTGCCGGAATGGCTGCTGAAGCTGGAAAGGACACTCCATTATTTGGCATTGGAGACATCCATTGATGTGCCTGTTCCTCTTGGCAGTGGGTCATGTTTTCTATGTCCTCTAAAGCTTTGAGAGGGCACCACAGTGCCTTTGTGGGGAGACACAACAGCCAGATGAAGCCAATGTCCCTGGGCTTGGTTGGCATATTTGGGGGCATGTCTAGGTAGATGGGAGATTGCACAGAGGGAGGATAGCATTTCTTATTTATTTATTTATTTATTTATTTATTTATTTATTTATTTATTTATTTATTTACCACCTGTATCCCAAAGGGAACTCAAGGTGTTGTACATAAAGAATAAACAAAACAGAACCACAACCACATCAATCAAAAACTAAAGGCAGGAACAAAGTGTAGATATAAGAAAAAGAAAAAATGAAAAAGAAATAAACAAACAAATAAAAAAGGGGCCCAGCAGAACTACAGAACTTCTTCAGACCTGAAGTTTCAGAGAGGGTAGCCGTGTTAGTCTTTTCAAGAATTTCAGGCAAAAATCAAAGAAAAACAAAACAAAACAAAAGAGACAAAACATGTGGCACCTTACAGACTAACTTTAAGTGGTTTAGTGAGCAAACTAAAGGATATGCTCCATTACACATTAGTCTCCTCTAGTAAGAGGACACAGTACTAGGTATGCCATGTTTCAGTCTGCTGCCCCACCCTTATGCCCTTTATTCTTGCAATTGCTATGTCAAGATTGTGTTCACTCAGCCTACCATGGTGTGCTCCATGGTGTTGGCACAGTTCCCATCCACCTCCAAGAGAGGAGAGCATCCAGAGGGCTGCCAGCCAGGATAGTGAGGGAACTGAACTAGAACTGGAACTAGAACTGGAACTAGAACAATAAATAGAACTAGACTTGCAGTCTCTTAAGAGTTCAAAATATCTTGCTGGACAAATTCAAACAATGAATTGGTGAACCACTACACCTAGAAAATGGTGTCTCTACTTAAGAGCAACTTGACTTAATAGCAGAAACAGTTGGCGTTTTAACTGCTGCCTTACAAATGTTAGATGCAGTCTGCTCTACTTACATTTTTTAATTTTAACTTTATTTATTTTTATTTTCTATTTTTAGATAGGACTTCTATACTTAAGAGTTGTTCGACTTAAGAGCATGCATTAGGAATGAATTAAATTTGTAAGTAGAGGTACCACTGTATGTCATTTAGATTTATAGTTCTTAATCTAAATACACTGGCAGTAGCGGCAGGCAAGATTTTTGTATGCTTCAAACTGTGCTGGTGCTAGGGTTTTTTTGCACCCTAGGCGAGGGGCGGGGGGTGGATGGTGCAGGGGGGTGGGCGGCGATGGGCATGGGGGGGCGGCGGCGGGCAGCAATGGACTGACGGCGACGGGCGGCTGGTGGGGGGTGGGGGGATGGGCGGCGGTGGCCAGCGGCAGCGGGGTGGTGGTGGCAGGCTATCCAGCGCCCTCTCTCCATTTTGGCGCCCTAGGCAACTGCCTAGTTCGCCTTAATGGAAGCGCCAGCCCTGGCTTCAAATACTTATTGTTTGATCTTACAGGTAATAAAATATTCATTCATTCATTCATTCATTCATTCATTCATTCATTCATTCATTCATTCAAAATATACAATTAATAAAAATAGCATTTTAAAGGTAAATAAATAAGCAGATAAATCAGCCACACAGTCCCAATCTTGCTAATTAGTGTATGAACAATAATGATACTAATTGCATGCCATTAAGATGATTCTAACTTTTTAGCATTTTCTAGGTATAGTGGTTCCCCAATCCTCTCCCCCCAATCCTCTCCCCCACACACACACACTGTGGGTATCTCTAAAGAGAATTGAAGTTCTAACTCTCTCTTCTGCAGACAGGTACCTAACTCACTGAGCTATATAGCTGGCTTTCCATTGTAGGAAGGGGAGCCAAAAAATCTCACCTTAATTTAGAAATGAAATAAGCTCTCTAAGAAACTCCTCTACATTTTCTTTTAAAATGCTAGTGTGGCATCTGTCAGTGATCCTCTTAGTACCGAGTAGCCTGCCTTCAGCCAGAGAGTAGAATGCAGATGGCAGGTGCACCTCAGGAAGACTAGAACAATTTGTTGTCTTCCCAACATACTTCCATTTATGCCCCTGGTACTCTGGCCCATGAGTAACATACAGCATTCAGTACAGATGCCATCTGCTCTTCTTTGCCTTCTTACTTCAGTGATTATGGATGTATTTTCCCAAAAAGAAAATGTTCACCTCTAACAAGTGCCAAGACAAAGTCCATCAAGATGCCCTTAGATTCGTTGTGAGGTTAATTTTTAAAAAACAAAACAGTGCAAAAAGGGACCTGTTGTATTAATCTAAATACTTTGGGAGCACTTTTTACTCTGATGAAGACTTGTGAAAGTCATATTGGGTAACTCAACAAATAGCTGTTTTCTCAAATGGTCTCTCCAGGACGAATCAACAACAGATGGCAAATCTGGTTCAAGGTAAATATTAGGGCTGTGCACCAGTCACCTGAATCAGTTTGGTGGTTCAACATATCAGACTGAATCTCAGTTCAGTCTGAAGAGATTCTGGCCAGATCTCCTCCTGTTTGGAGCCTGAATCCAAGCAGGTACAATAGCACCCTCTTATCGGTGGGGAATTGGTTCCAGGCCACCCTGTGGATACAAAAATCCATGGATAAGAGCGAATACCCTTTCAGTTCCTCTAAAAATCAAGTATAACTACCCCCCAAATCCATGAAAACTTAGAGTGGTGGTTTTGCATGATTTACAGCAGCTGCTTGCAGGTTTTTTTTTTTTGCGACAGTAGCTTGCTTTGTGGCATGATTTTGTGCCAGCCTCTTTGCTTTACGGCACCCTTTTGCGAACATGATTTATTTAATTATTATTTAATTATTTTTGTGGCCAACCATGGATAGCTGAATCAGCAGATGCTGATTCTGCAGATACGAGGGTGCTACAGTACTGTATGTAAATTAGGATTACCAACCTTCCATTGAACTGAAGTAGAAAACTCAAAGGACTTTGTGTGATGTTGATGAAAATGATGATATAATGAAGAGAGGAGTAAACTTGCCCAATTTCAGACAGCTAGCTTCAAGGATTTGCATACCAGAGACCTTTAAAATCTCCTCTCTCTTTCCCTCTCTCTCCAGAAAACAAAATAACATTCTCAAAAGTAGGTAGACTAGATTGAATGTTCCAAATTTCTCATTCATATTGCTTTTGCCCTACTATGTTCTCCTAGTACTGTGGGCATCTTCCTAAAGCACTTGGAAAACCCCTGAGCTTTACAGCTGAAGAACTGCACCAGTGACACATGCTAAATGAAAGAAAAGAGATGATGGGTTAAAGTACTGTGTGAAGGATACCACAACGGGCAGGCAGGCACATAAGCAATGAGGCAGGCAGCTAAACAAAACACTCTTTTCACTAGGACAGTGGTGGTGAACCTTTGGCCCTCCAGATGTTTTGGACCACAACTCCCATAGTCCTTTGTCATGGGCAATATACGTTCAGAATTCTGGGAGTGGTGGTCCAAAACATCTGGAGGGCCAAAGGTTCACCACCACTGCACTAAGAGGTTCCCACTGCTTGGGGAACACCATCTAGAGTCCAAGGAACACGTTGAAGTTTCAGAGTTAGCATGGTGCTGCACAGCAGCAATCAAGTGCCTGCACAGCAGCAAACAAATGCCTTCAGATTTGCATGAAGTCACTGAAGGGCAAAGGTGTGGACATGGTATAGACCAGGCATGTCCAAACTTCAACCCTCCTGATGTTTTGGACCACAACTCCCAGAATTCCAAGCCTGTATTTCCAATGTCAAAGGACTTTGGGAGGTGTGGTCCAAAACATCTGGAGGGCCGAAGTTTGGACGTGCCTGGTATAGACACTGGAAAAGCAGCTGTGGGTCATTGCCAGTGGTGGGCAAAGTGGCCCAGACCCAGAGTAGAGCAGTGTAGAGCAGAAGGCAGCTATACTATCCATCTCTTCTATGGATGCTTGCTTAAGCTTCTGCAGAGGAGAGTAGGGGAGTTGCTGTCAAAGGTTGCAGTCCTTCATTTTCATCCTATGTGTCTTGACCATGGTCCCTGGATCCTGGACGTTTTCCCCTCATGGAACAAGAGTGCTCACTGGTGTCTCTTAAGGTGCATGAGAAAGCTGTTGGTGCTATATTGACTTGGATGTTTACCCCTTCTCATTTACTGTCTGTAGTGAAGGCAGGTAACATCCCTGTGATCTGCTTGCACCTAAAAAAATGCTCTAGCCAATGCTCTGCTGTTTTTTTCGGCGGTAACTCAGACAGCATGCCTCCAAGGGCTGTCTCTTTCATGAGGCTGGTCTTCCAGTTCTAGGGGGACCATATGTTTTTGATTACTGTTGCAGAGACACTGTATGGTTTTTTTTAAGTTGAACTAACAAAGAGATGCAATGAATACAGTATTGTGATAATAACAGTTGAACTGCAGCTGGGAATTATAAACACAAGTTGAAATAATGGCCTGGAAATCAAATGTAATTCTTGGCTTCTACAAATAGGAATGAAATTGACAATAAAAATGGTAGTGCTATTTTTTGTGCTTCATAGTCACACAAATATATTAAACCACATTACCAAAGTGAAAATTAATATGCTCCTTGAAAAATTCATATGACTTCACAAATTGAACACACACATGCAAATAGGGGAAGAAGATTTGATATAGACACAGGTATCAAATCTTGTATCACAAGCAAACCTTACACCTAACAATAACCAAAGTCAATGGAACAGTGGAAAAGGGAGTTGAGTAAGATACACTACTTAAAACTCCACAACTCCACACACAAGAAATAAGTCAAACAGGATTAGGTCAAACTGCTTTAATTAACAAGACAAAGCTACAGGAAGCGAAGAGAGTGCATCAGAGCAAGTAATAAAAGTTGCAAATTGGTCCTAACCATCCGTAAAATTTGTACAGCACTGTACTAATAACTAAACGTTACAGCTAAATGAATCAAGAGCCACATCAGATCATTGTATATGGAACCCAAGTAAGCTCGCATAATGTGTACCTGCTTGCCAGAAACCCTGTTGCTTAGTGTACTGTCACAGGAGAGGGGGCTCACTAAATCAATGGAACTTGAGTTAACTTGTCTCACCAATACCCATTGATTCAATGAGCCTGCTGCTCTAGTGGGATTTACTATGCTAAGCAACAGGATTTTGGCCACTGTAACCAGACATTGTAACTGGCTCAATAGCTGGGTGAGTTAAATCTCTGGCTGCAGAATCTGAGGCTGGAAGTTTGATTCTCCACTGCACCTTTTTGCTAAGATCAAGGGTAAACACTTCTGTGTATTCTCTACCTTAAAAAGCACACATTGTTGTTGTTGTTGTTTGTTGTTGTTGTTGTTGTTGTTGTTGTTGATGATGATGATGATGTTGTTGTTGTTGTTGTTGTTGATGATGATGATGATGCCTGGGCAAATTTATGAAATTCTTCCCTGAGACTGTATGTCAGTGAGCAAAATCCTACCTCCTCCTATTCACTGGGATTCAAATGAACCACATTCATTTGGATAGCATGAGGAAAATAGAATGCTTTTACTGCGCTTTTCCACTGGTGCCTTCTATTATCATCAGAACTGCTTCACATATGCATTTACAGCACCAACATTATTGTGTACCCGATCACCAGTGAGCTGAGTGTATGAACTGACTACCGGACATAGGCAGCTGGCAGAGAGGGGGCAACCCACGTCAAAATGGCAGAGTGAAGCAGCCTCATGCATCGCCCCTGAACAGTGGTGCTTTGAAAAAGATACTGGATGCTACAGAAAATTTGTCAGTTGTATCTCATTCATGCAGGAAAACCATCCCTTTATGCTGCCATTCTCTGAACCATCAAAATGTGCATGTGAGTCAGCCCTGTGAAAGAAATTCCATCTCTGAGAGATTGCAGTTATTTTAAATTGGAGCACTGTGCATGCCAAAACACGCATCATTCACAAAAAGGGAGAAGGACATTGCGTCATGTTAAAAGGATGATTATAAACCATTGTCAGTTCAGTAAAGCAGTGATGCCGGATGCATCACAATGCCCATTTCAGGTAAACAATGGCTTGGGTTTTATGAGAGTGAGTGAGAGAAATTAAAAGGCCTAGGAACTAAAAAAAAAAGTCAAGCTCCAAATAAATTTAATTTTCCAATCCTATTACGCCAAGGGATGAGTCCTTGTGCTTCATTATTGGTGGGTCATCCTAAGCCTAAAGCTATGCTAATACTTCCAAATGTGCAATTTTCTAGCATCAAGCTAGCACTCCATTTAAGCAGCTTTACTGTTTTAACAATTCTCTAACAAAGTAGTGACACATTAAATTGACAGAACAGAACTGGTTCATTCTCATTTGCTTTTGGACTCTACTGCCTTAGTCTGATTTATTTATTTATTTATTTATTTTTTCACAGTGGAGTGCCTGTGAAAGCAAGGTAACCCTGCCAAAGCAGAACTGATCACCCATGACCAGGGAGGACGATAGTGTTGCAGCAAAAGATGCCACATCCTTCTGCAACCCTGGCGAGTTTGGTTTTACCTAGAATAGCTATTCAGGATCAAGATATGGAGGACATAGAGACAAAACACTGTCTTAGCGTTTTTTTAAACAGGGAGGGAAGTCAAAACACATTAAGACATCCTCTTTTTTAAATAGCACACAGATTTAAGATCCTGTTAGACTTGCCAGGAATAGGCAAAGCACAATTATATAATTATTCTATCTAGAGATGTAAAATTTCCAGAAATTTTGAAGCTTGGGAAAAACCCAGTTTTTTCCCATCCCCCCCCCCAGGAAAAAATGGATTTTTTGTAAAAATGGAAAAAAATGCTACATTAGCACTCCCCACCCCCTTTTACAGCTTGAAAATCATTCTGTTACTTTAGGAACATAAAATATGACTATGGACAATTTGACTTGGCATAAAATTATCTATTAAAATATAGTGCACCCAAACAATTATTACAAACATATTCTACTTTTTAAATAATATTTAGTTGTAATTGTAAGTAACAAATAGAGTAACAATCTCCTGAACTGTTTACTAGTTTATGGGGAACAAAAAACCTCTACAAAACAATGTTTAAAAATCCAGAATTAACCATTCATAATTCCTCTCCACAGTATTAAATAAAAACAAAATAAAAACCTCATTCTGGTAAAAAGAACTGAAGAGGGGGAAATGTATAGAAGAAAGTGGGCCTAAGTTTCAATGAATGGGCATGAAATTAAATCACAATCATTTTTGATGCTCTGTATTTTCTTCCAGTGCTTTGAGGCCCAGTGAAAAGAGGAACAAAAACAAACACACCCACCCACATGCAAAAACAAAAGTGAAACCTTTTCCTTTTCCTTGTGACAATAGCAGCACATCCTAATGGAAGAAATGCATTTTGTTCTTGCACTGGATAGTTCAGTTTGTAACCCAGGACTTACTAGTCCTCAGTGCACAGAAATTAGAATAATCTGATACTCTGTATATTTTTTAGAAATGATTTGGAAAATATTAGAACACCCTGTCTTAAAATATTTTATTCATCATGTTAAAATAAAACATTCCATAATCATTTTTTCTTTTTTCAATATTTTTGATTTTTTTCAATTTTTCGGAAAAAACCCCAAAGGCTTCTGGAAAAATCTGTTGTTTTTCCTGAATTTTTCCATTTTTTTCTAGGCTTTCACATCTGTAACTCTAATAGATAAGAACTTGCCTGAGGACAGACTAAGGGTCTTGGCTACACTAGGAGTAGTGACCAAGCTAGTGTAGGATGCTTGGGAACCATCAGGCTTGATTGGAATGATCTTAATAAGGAAGCAATTTTAGGACACTGGCAAATTAATAATCTCTATTTCTGTTCGATCAAGAGCAGGGAAATGATTTTCCTTATTTTCTATAGACTATTGTGATACATTAGTTATAAAATAAAAATAATTATTTGCTGTCTCTTCAAAGGCAGAAAAACTGCCTGCTCTTAAAGCCACCAATGTGGATTTGACTATGGGCAGTTTCTTGACCAACCCTTTTAAGACAAGGCAAAAAAGCCTTTTAAAAAATAATTGATGTCATGTGTCAGTGCCACAGCAGCCATACCACTCTGAAGCCCGATCTCGTCAGATCGCTAAGCAGGGTTGGGCCTGGTTAGTACTTGGATGGGTTGTAGGGGACATAATTAGTTACTATATTCTGTGTTTTATACTTTATATAAGCCGCCATTGTAGATAAAATGGCAGGCTCTTTATTTCTTTATAAAATCCTCTCTGTCCCTCTCTGCCCCCTGATTCACCTCAGCCCCTTCACAAAAAACTGTTGAGCAAAGCCCTACACGAATCATCCCCACTTCCCACTTCCTTGCTGCCTGTCCTGTGAGATAAACAGGATGCAGGCAGTGGGCAAGCATTATCTGGGAAAGGGCGGACAAACAATGAGCCCCCTGTCCCTAAAGATAGCCGCTTGCCGCTTATCGGCACGGCAGAATCAAACTGTCAAAAGCAGCTCCATTCAGCTGTCAAAAGCCGCTTTCAGTCTTCCCGGAAAGCGCACGTCAAACAGCCTGCAGTACCAGGCTAGGGGGCGCAAAAGAACAATGTGATTAATTGCGTCCGCTGGGCTTATCTGTTACAAGTATCTGCTAAGTGATGTCGAGTGGGTGATAACAATGTGCACACGCCAGCTTTCTTTGAAGTTACTTTGTTCTATTGTGGGCGTTCTACAGCACCCAGATGTGTCCGGTTTTTTTTTATAAAGAAAGGGGATGTTGGGGAACGATTTGTTATAAAAACTGTGTATGAATTCGAGCTCCTTGCCTCAGTTTTTCGAAGCGATTCGACTGGGTGCCTTTTGCTGAAGCAAAATAAAAGTTTTTTCTCCGACCCTCGGTCCTTGGCGTGTCCTTTCAACCCTTGACCCCCCGAAACGGCGGCACAGGGATTCCCGGGTGAGGCTTTCATCTGGGGGCTCGTCCGGGATTTCCTCCCCTTTTTTGGGCGAGGGGTCAAGCCAGGCGAAATCCGAACAGCCAGCGGTGGACAACGAACCGGTGCACACCTTTCCACTTGAAAAGGGGTTTTTTCGTTCAACGTGGTGGCGGAGACGGCTTTCGCTCGGGGAGAAAAACTCTGGCCAGAAGGAGGAGACGTCTTGGGGGAAATTTGGTAAGATAGCGGACCGGTTCAAAGTGGGAGCTTTGGGGGTGAGCCTCTAAAGTGTGTAAAGGGTAACGGAACGACGGTTCTGTATTTGTGGGAGGAGAAGTATATGTCCTAACATCCCTTGTGAAGCAAACAAATGTTGTTTGGTTGTTTGGTATGGGCAGCGGGAAGGAGCTCTCGGCTGTCAAAGTAGACTAGCGGAAAAAAGGTTTTTATTAGGTAGGGGGATCCAGACTAGGTGGGGAGGTGGTTTGAAATGTGGGTGATTTGAGTGGCCACTGACCCAGTGAGTGTGTGAGTGCGTGGAAGGTTGGAGCTTAGCGTCTCCCTAACCGAGCGAATCTGGACAAGCGCAGTTCTCGTTTGGGGCGACCCACCGAGTCGCTGTCAGAATCGAGTGGTGTGTGCGTGAGAATTGTGTGAAGAATTAGGAGCGGGTCCAGTGGGAGTGTGTGGGAGAAATATAGGAACATAGCTTAAATAAAATAACCCAAAAATCATGGGCCACAACACCAGCAAGCTTCTCAACTCCCCTTGAGTGCTTCCTTTTAAACTGGCATGCGGCTGTCAAAAATTATGACTTTGGGATCAAGATGAAGAAAGAAAGGATGGAGACTTTATGTCAACTTGAATCGCCCGTTATGCAGATTGATTGGCCACCCCAGGGGACTTTTAATGAAAGCATCATCAGACAACTGTGGCTAAAAATTCTTAAGAACTGCCCCGAACACATCCCCTACATTGAAGTATGGAAGGGAAACGTAAAGAAAAATCCTTCATGGATTCAAATATGTAGAGAATTGCCACCCCAAGCCAAATTGTTGGCTTTGAAGAAAAAGGAGGCGGTTTTAGAAAGCCGCCCCGAAGATTATGATGTCTTTTTTCCACCACCTCCTTATCTGGCGGCTATCCCTCCAGGGAATCCAGTGGACCCCCCTCCAATACTGCCTTTGCCAGGTCCAGCACCCGCTTCTCCCCCAAAGGATGGTGGACACCCCGTGCCAAAAGACCTTCCCCAACCGGGACCAATAAGTAAACCTCCCAAAGATGAACAAGAAGCGGAGAAAGGGGCCCCTAAAAGAGATGAGGATGAGGAGGAAGATGAAAGTGAGGAGGAATTTCGTCAGAGGATAAAAGGAAATATAGAATGGGGAGAAGCGGACCATCAAAGAGTGGCTGATTTAATTAAGAAACACAGAGACTCAGTGATGGAAGTGGGAAACTTTGCATTGGAGGCGGCAGGAGAGCGAAATTGGGCGAAGAGACAGAGGTTTCTCTTAAGGGCGTATGATGCAGCAAGGAGACATGAGGAATTTCTTGAAAATAGGAAAATAGAAGAGCAGGCAAAAGTCATGCCCCTCAGAAGAGTGTATGACCCTCTGCCCCCATATACAATGCAACATGTCCCTTTCACCTCAAGCGATATTATAAACTGGAAAAACACCCTTCCGAGCTTGGAGGAGGACCCAGATAAGGACTTTGAGACTATGTCTAGTATCCTCAATGTGTATATGCCCACCTTTGAAGATGTTCAGCATTTAGTGAAAGGCTTGTTTAATGCAGAGGAAACGCGGAAGATTTTCGAGGAGGCTAGAAAGTCCCGTTTAGAAGCAGGAGATACTCCCGCCCAAGCTGAGGCAGCCGTCCCAACCACCACGCCACCCGATTGGGATTACAATGCAGATGCAGGACAAACTGCTCTGAGAAACTACCATGCAGCAATACTTCAACGCATTAGGGCTGCTGGCAGGAAGAAAATAAATATGTCAAAAGTTAATGATGTGGTTCAAAAATTGGATGAATCCCCTGGAGCCTTTTTAGACAGATTATATCAAGCATTTCGAAAATTTACCCCGATTAACCCTGAAGACCCTGGCATGGAGAATATTGTGAAAACAGTTTTTGTTGCCCAATCTGCTCCTGACATACGAAAGAGAATTCAAAAAGAGGCCAATTTTATGGGGCAAACCTTACAGTGGATGCTCCAGCTGGCACAAACGAAATTTAACAACAGAGATGAGGATCAAAGCCCAAAAAGCAGAGGACAAGCCAGGAAGGTGATGGCTCTCAACCAGGTCCCCGAGCCACGAAACTTCAGTGCCCCAGGGAATAGGAGAGGACCATTAACAAGAAATCAATGTGCACTCTGTGGTCAGACAGGACATTGGCGCAGAGAATGTTTCAGGAACCCTGAAAATCAAAGGCGTGGGAGCTTTAATCAAGGTCCACGACGCCCCTGGCAGCCACCGGCTTTTGAAAGATATTCGGCGCCCGGTCCCTTTAACTTTCAACAACAGAGGAGCCCTCAGGTTAACCAAGGACAAGGCAGCCAATTTCAACCTGCAGGTCAGAACCAAGCGCAGTCAGCTCAGGTTCAGCAGGCAACCCAGAGAGGGCAGGGTCCAGCCTGGACCCCACCGTACCAGAACATGATGGCTCTGGAGGAAGACACCCCGTATTGAAAGGGACAGGGCTTTGGTTCTCGGGAGCCCTTAGTCAGTGTCCAAACCGGGAACGAATCTGTCAGATTTCTTGTGGATACAGGAGCCAGCCATTCAGTAATTCCACAGCTTGTAAAGCCAATAGACAAGACCTTTTCAATTAGTGTGATGGGTGCCACGGGAAAAGCACAGCGTGCTTACTTCATGCAACCAGTGCAGTGCAAGTTAGGGGGACAGGTTGTCCAACACAAGTTCCTACATATGCCAGATTGCCCGATTCCTCTACTGGGGCGTGATCTACTGTTTAAACTGGGGGCGCAGATCACCTTTACACCTAAGGGAGAGATTCATCTGACAACTGACAGTACAAGTCCGAAGGGAGAAATGTGCTTGGAATACCCTTTAAGGGAGAGATGGCGCCTGATGGTGGTGGAAGAGGAACCAGTGCAGTTGTCTCAAGATTTCTTGAATAAAGTTAACCCAGAGGTATGGGCAGAAGATAACCCCCCAGGCATGGCACGAAACATCCCTCCCATAGTGGTTCAACTCAAGCCCTTTGCAGGACCAGTCTCAGTCCCGCAATACCCCATTGCGAGAGCAGCAGCAGAGGGGATTTGGGTCCACCTTAAGAGACTAATAGATCATGGCATTCTTGTCCCCTGTCAATCGCAATGGAACACTCCCCTTCTCCCGGTTCGCAAACCTGATGGAACTTTTCGTCCAGTTCAGGATCTCCGATTGGTGAATGAGGCCACCGAACCTCTTCATCAAAATGTGCCGAATCCTTATACGATTCTGGCTTTGATTCCGCCAGAAGTGGCTTATTTCACCGTTTTAGATCTGAAGGATGCCTATTTTTGTTGCCGAATAGCGCCTCAGAGTCAGCACATCTTTGCTTTTCAATGGGAGGACCCCAAAACTGGCACAAAAACTCAATTCAGATGGACCCGTTTGCCACAGGGGTTCCGAAATTCCAGTACCTTATTTGGGGGTGCCCTGGCATCAGATCTTGCCAACTTCCCCTGAAAACCTGGCCAAATAGTCCTGCAATATGTAGATGACATTTTGGCGGGAGCAGAAACCAAGGAAGGTTGCGAGCAACTCACAATTGATCTTTTAAATCATCTGGCAGCAGCAGGATACAGGGTGACCAGAAAGAAAGCCCAAATTTGTCAGAAAACAGTGAGGTACTTGGGGTTTGACATTTCACAACAAAGGCGCCAACTTCGAGACGAGAGGAAGCAGTCAATTGTCCAGATTCCCGAGCCTAGGAATAGGAGAGAGCTCAGAGGCTTTTGGGGGGCAGCAGGCTTCTGTCGAATTTGGATTCCAAATTACAGTCTTCTAGCGAAGCCCCTACATTTGGCAACAAGAGGCAAAGAGAGTGATGAGTTCCTGTGGGGTCCGGAACAGAAGGAGAGCTTCAAAGCAATTAAGCAGGCCTTGATTGAAGCGCCAGCTCTGGGACTTCCCAATCCGAACAAATCTTTTAATTTGTATGTAGATGAAGAAAATGGGGTGGCGAAGGGAGTTTTGTGTCAGAAGTTAGGAAGCTGGCAGCAACCGGTGGCTTATCTGTCAGAAGTGTTAACCCCAACGGAGCAGGGACTTCCGTCTTGTATGCGAGGAGTAGTGGCACTGGCTGCCCTCTTAAAGAAAGCAGATAAATTCACCTTCGGGCAGGACACAAAATGTATCACCAAGCATGCAGTTTTGCCCCTGTTAGATGCCAAAGGAGGGTATCACTTGTCTCAAACTGCCATGATGAAGTGTCAAAAGCTGTTTTCAAGAGCCGGTCTTACTTTTCAAACAACAGAGGGATTGAACCCGGCCACCCTCCTTCCAATTAGTGACCAACCGGCTACCCATGATTGTATACAAACATTAGATGAAGTATATTCATCACGGCCAGACCTTCTGGACACCCCTCAACCACAGTGGAGAACATGGTTTGTGGATGGCAGTAGTTCAATGATTGAGGGAAAAAGACAAGCGGGATATGCCATAGTGGAATTGGAAGACATTGTGGTGGAAGCCAGACAGTTGCCCCCTGGAACGTCAGCTCAAGTGGCAGAATTAATAGCTCTCACTAGGGCATTGGAGCTGTCAGAAGGAGAAAGCATTAATATATACACAGACTCTAAATATGCATTTCTTACACTTCATGCGCATGGAGCACTCTGGAAGGAGCGAGGTCTGCTCACTTCTGAAGGCACATCAGTAGCGCATCCTGAAGTTTTGCTGCAGCTTTTAGATGCTGTTTGGAAACCGAGAAAGGTGGCAGTAATTCATTGCCATGGTCATAAAGTTGGTCCGGGACTTATAGCGCGAGGGAACAGATTGGCAGATCGCATTGCCAAACAGGCAGCCCAGGGTGCAACTGAAATGCAGCTTAGTCTCATTCCAATAGACATTTTGCCTCCAGATCCACCCAGGTATTCGTTGGCTGAAGATGAGTTTGCAGAAGAGCAGGAGTTTGACAGGACGCCAGAGGGCTGGTACAAACTCCCAAGTGGGCAATTATGGGTTCCAGAAAGCTTAGCTCGTCAAGTGGTCCAGAATCATCATGACAGTACACATCAGGGTCCTGAAGTAGCATTCAAACACTTGAGTCCTCATTTATACATAGCTAAGCTTCGCCAGCTGGCTTCAAATATTTCACACAGGTGTGTCGTCTGCCAAAGGAATAATCCTAGGACAGGACCTTTGCCACCCCCAGGGATTCAATATAGTGGAAAGGAGCCCTTTGAAGACATGCAGGTGGATTTTACAGAATTGCCCAGATGTGGACTGTATCGCTATATGCTTGTGTTAGTGTGCACATTCACTGGTTGGCCAGAGGCATTTCCAACCAAGACTGAGAAGGCTAGTGAGGTGATTCGTTGTCTTTTGAGGGATCACCTGCCGAGGCACGGGATACCCCGCTCACTTTCCTCGGACAACGGCCCCAGCGTTATTCATCATGTACTCCAAGGAATGGCTAGGGCATTGCAGATTAAGTGGAATTTGCATACAGCATACCGGCCTCAAAGTTCAGGACAGGTGGAGAGGATGAACAGGACTTTAAAGGGCCATTTGGCTAAGCTTACTCAAGAGACGGGAAGAAGTTGGGTAGAAATGCTCCCCATAGCTCTTTTCAGGAGCAGGACTACCCCCTCAAGCAAAACTGGCATTTCTCCCTTTGAGCTGGTTTATGGCAGGCCAGTCCCAATTTCATGTGGCTTGCGCCCAGAGAGTGTAGCTTCTTTGACAAATGCAAAATATCTCCAGATGCTTGGTCGGTCTCTCTCTTCTTTACACAGATGGACGCTTGGACGATTGCCCGTGTCACTACAGGAGCCTCTCCATCGCTTTGAGCCAGGAGATTCGGTGTGGATCAAAGATTGGAATCAGCTGCCTCTGCATCCGAAGTGGAAGGGTCCCTATGTGGTGCTGCTATCAACACCGACGGCTGTCAAGGTTGCCGAAGTGAGTGCCTGGATTCATCACACCCGCGTGAAGAGAGCTGCCCCATCGGACGAGGAGGAGTGGACAGTGCGCACCGACCCAGATGACAGCTTGAAATTGGTCTTCAAGAAGGTTGCATCGGACATAAAAAGGCCAAAGTAAAATCTTGGCGTTTTATGTTGGGAGGTGTTTTCAACAGAGAGCCGGATTTTCCTCTTCAGCATTTGAATTTCCCACCTCCCAAATTGATCTCTCTCACAAGAAGAGGAGGGAGAAACTGCAACGAGAGCGGGTGATTCACTGTAGCCGAACCGGCAAGGGCGATTTCCAGTTCGAGACAGTGTTTCAAAAGTGCCCTTTTTTCCTTCTACTGAAGCTGCACAGTGTTTTCCTGCTGGTTTCTTGGAGGAATTGCAGCGAGCGGACGGCTCCCCGGTAGCGCAGCAGCTGTCAGCGAACATTCCGAGAGCTGTCACTGAGCGTTCTAAGAACTGTCAAACGCTGCGCGGCTGTCAAAATCCTCTTAAAGGAGCCCCGAACGCTTCAGTGAGTCAACCCTTTAAGTGAAGTTCTTCTCTTAATTCATTGATGTATGCTTTAATGGCCTTTGGGTCTGGTATATTAAGAAGTGAAGGCTCTTTTAGGATGTGTGGGTTAATAACAGTGATAATTCCCTTGTTTTTACTGCCAATTTGCTTGAGTGCCAGTCCTGAGGGTATGGGAGAGTGTACCCCTTGTGTTATAGCAGCAAGCCAAGGCAGTAAGATAGTGAACACTTTAGTCTATTACACACAGAAGCCAGTGGAGTGTAAACAAGATGGTACCACCTGTCTAAATCAAGACAAGATGTATCACATATGTGAAAGTGAATCAGAAGGTTATCTTTGTTATAAGCCTGAAATTCCAGTGAGATTTAATGTCACTCTCTGGGCTGGGATGCCAAGAACCAAAGAGCCCAGGAGAGACAACCCAGAAGGTGGTGGGATTTTGTTTTACATAAATTCTACTGTGGTATTACAACACAGTATCAGGAGAGCAGTGATTTGGTTCAATGCCTGTGATGCCTTAAGTAAAGGCTTAGGAACACGTTGTGGGTCAAAAACATGGGCAGCCACCTACAGAGACAGTGATAAATATTTGTGTTACCCCCATGAAGGTGCAAGGGCGGGAAACCCTGAAGTTTGGGCACCTTGTGGGTCAAATAAACTGTGTTCAGGATGGGGTTGTGTGTGTGCCTACACAGCAGGAGGCTACCCAGGTTGTCCTCATCTCTCACAATTCAGGAGAATAGGAGGAAACAGGATTAGTCTGGTAATTGGCCATTCACATCCCCCTATCCAAGTGTATGGTTTTGGAATAAATGGGCCTGGAAATGATCCAGTGACTTACTTGACAATCACACGGACAGAAATAAGGGATGGAGAAAAGAAAAGCCATTCCTGGTCTGTGGAAAATGTTGTGGAGAAATTAAAGGATGATAACCCTTATGAGATTTCCCAACAGGCCAAGAATTTGTTTTTAGAAATGGCCCAATCAATAGCCACTGAATTAGGAGTCTCAAACTGCTATGTTTGTGGAGGTACTAATTATGGTGAGGACTGGCCTTGGGAAGCCATGGAAGTGTCTCCACAGTTGTATAACAACATGTCCAAAATTGGCAATGTCACCAGAAGAACTGTCGCAGAACATGACATGGACCATCACATCTCACTTAGTGGGTCGTGTCTGTTTTTCCCAAAATGGTACTATTCCAGTGGGCTATCTGACCTGCATAGGAACCTGGGAAAATGGTATCTGGTACTCCCCATCCTATGCTCCACAACCAGAGAAGTTTAATGCCACTTTTCTGCCATTTTTGTACTCAGCATCATTAGGACAATGGAGAGCCCCTCTTAACATGTACTGGATCTGTGGAAACATGGCTTATGAGTACTTGCCTCGCTCATGGTCAGGTTCCTGTGTATTGGCATTCATAAAGCCATCATTCTTTCTGGTTCCCATTCAAACACAGCAGTTTTTGGCAGCCCCAGTCTATGGCCCCCTGAACAGAAGAAAGAGGGATGACACCCCATTTGCAGGGTTTTCATGTAAGAACCCAGAGGAGTATGAAGGGGATATTTGGGACTCACAAAGAATTGTTTGTGTTTATGGCCCAGCCACATGGGCTCAAGATGGCTCTTGGGGGTACAGAACCCCTATATACATGCTGAATAGAATTATTCGTTTACAGGCAGTTTTGGACTTGGCAGGTCAGCGCATCACTACAGCGCTTACTGCTATAGCAGAGGTGACAGATCAATTAAGAACAGCTGTTTATCAAAACAGGCTCGCTTTGGATTATCTTCTCGTTTCAGAGAATGGAGTATGTGGTAAATTTAATTTAACGAATTGCTGTTTAAAGATTGACCCCGTGGGCAAGGTTGTGACCCAGCTTGCCACGGAAATTAAACAGTTAACTTTTAATCCAACCCAGGAGTGGAAAGGCATGCAATGGCAGTGGTTAAATGATTTCATGCCACAGACTTGGATGAAAACATTGGCAAGTTTATTAATCGCTCCTTTATGTCTTTTATTGTTTGCTTTGATATGTATTCCTTGTTTATTGCGGTTTGTGCAGTCAACTGTTTCAAAGATGGTAGAGAAAATAACTGGTCCCAAGTTGATTGCAGTCCTTCAAGATTATGAGGCTCTTCGAGTGGACGACTCTGAGTGAGAGTGTCCTACAGAAGAGGAGGGATTGTAGGGGACATAATTAGTTACTATATTCTGTGTTTTATACTTTATATAAGCCGCCATTGTAGATAAAATGGCAGGCTCTTTATTTCTTTATAAAATCCTCTCTGTCCCTCTCTGCCCCCTGATTCACCTCAGCCCCTTCACAAAAAACTGTTGAGCAAAGCCCTACACGAATCATCCCCACTTCCCGCTTCCTTGCTGCCTGTCCTGTGAGATAAACAGGATGCAGGCAGTGGGCAAGCATTATCTGGGAAAGGGCGGACAAACAATGAGCCCCCTGTCCCTAAAGATAGCCGCTTGCCGCTTATCGGCACGGCAGAATCAAACTGTCAAAAGCGGCTCCATTCAGCTGTCAAAAGCCGCTTTCAGTCTTCCCGGAAAGCGCACGTCAAACAGCCTGCAGTACCAGGCTAGGGGGCGCAAAAGAACAATGTGATTAATTGCGTCCGCTGGGCTTATCTGTTACAAGTATCTGCTAAGTGATGTCGAGTGGGTGATAACAATGTGCACACGCCAGCTTTCTTTGAAGTTACTTTGTTCTATTGTGGGCGTTCTACAGCACCCAGATGTGTCCGGTTTTTTTTTATAAAGAAAGGGGATGTTGGGGAACGATTTGTTATAAAAACTGTGTATGAATTCGAGCTCCTTGCCTCAGTTTTTCGAAGCGATTCGACTGGGTGCCTTTTGCTGAAGCAAAATAAAAGTTTTTTTCTCTGACCCTCGGTCCTTGGCGTGTCCTTTCAACCCTCGACCCCCCGAAACGGCGGCACAGGGATTCCCGGGTGAGGCTTTCAGGGTGACTGCCTGGGAATACCAGGTGCTGTAGACTTTAGACAACAGCCCCTGCGACAGGCCGGTCGAACTGCCCCCCCCCAAAAAAAAGTTGCATCAAAACAATGGATCTGTCCAGCAGACTCCATTACCAAGCAGGATAAATGCAAAAGAAAAAGATGTAATGCATCGGTAATAGTCTACATACAATCAACACTTTTTTTCACTTTCCCCACCCTGTGCAAAATGGGGGAAGTTATTAATTTGTCAATATCCTGAAGTGGCTCAGTTATTAAACCATATCAAAATATCAGCAGACTGAATTTAGATGTTTATTAACAGGAACCAGAAAGGTTCAGGTAGGACTGGGTGCACTCTAGCAAATATGCCATCTGATTTCCGTCTTTAACAACACACCAGCCCATCCCTGCAGGGCTCCAAACAGCTGGCTAAACAGCCTTTGTAGCCAGCCTCTTAATGTAGCTCTGGTGCTTTGTTTCCTCTCAGTGTTTCATGTTTACTAATGGTCCCTGGATGAATTATAATAACACTCACTCATCCATTACATGAAAACTTCTCTCAGTAGTGCCATTTCTTTACAATAGAAGGCAAGGAATAGCTTCATCATTAGCCCCCTTCTTTCATGCTGCACAATTTTCTTAACAGTTCCTCCAAGTCCACATTTGAGTTTCTTAAGAACTCTAAATTAATTGTCATTTCATGGTAATTACTTGTAACCATTAGAAGTGTTTGTTACTAGGCTAAAAGTTTGTCAAAAAATATCCAACCTTGCCCTTTCCCCCATCCAGGTGTTTTTTTCCACAGGAAGAAGGGGAGAACTGTGGCGAAATTATTTGTCCAGCCTACAGCTGCCAACCAACTAGCCCAGAGGAGACTACATACTATGACAGGAACGGGGAGTCTATGACCCTCCAGAGGTTGGCTTACCATCAAGCCATTAACCATGCTGGCTGGAGCTCTTGCCAAATGGAGCCGAAGGATATCCAAATAATTATACCTGATTTCCTTTCAGTCACAACTGTTTTTGCAATGTGCTTAAAAGGAA
This sequence comes from Phrynocephalus guinanensis, assembly GCA_037367245.1. Classification (NCBI taxonomy): domain Eukaryota; kingdom Metazoa; phylum Chordata; class Lepidosauria; order Squamata; family Agamidae; genus Phrynocephalus; species Phrynocephalus guinanensis. Next base: position 4,928,768 of record CM074734.1, on the reverse strand, counting down.
AAAAAGTTTATTTTTAAAATAAAAAATCCATTATAATCCTATAAAACCCTGTTCTATAGCTTTTTTGAACTATTTTTAAAGATACCGTATTTTTCCATGCTACTTGTTTCTAAAATCATGATGCCAAAAATTAAGGGGTGTGGTATACATGGAAGTAAGCCTTTTGGGGGTGGGTGGGTGGAGGAGAACCCAAACTCACATTGCTTTTCCCCTCTGTGGTTTGTTTTTTGTAGGATCAGGCTCCATATTTCCTTGAATTCTCCACCCCCGCCACCCCCACTGTTACCGTTAATTTCCTATTTCTGAACACTCATATCTGCTTTGGTGGGTTTGTTTTTTGCAGGATCAGGCTCTGTCTTTCCTTGAGTTCTCCACCCCCACCACCCCCACTGTTACTGTAATTTCCTCATTTTAAACACTACTCTCTGCTTTGGTGGGTTTGTTTTTTGCAGGATCAGGCTCCATTGGGCCTGAATAGCTAATTAAGAAATGTGCTCTGGAAAGAAAAGAAAAAGCCATGCATTTTTAAAGGCGAAAAGTTATTTCTTATAAGGGGCTACTCAAGCCAGATTGAGCCTGATCCTGCAAAAACCAAATCCACCAAAGCAGAGAGAAGTATTTAGAATGGGAGAAATTAAAGGTAACAGTGGGGGTGGTGGGGGTGGAAGAGACCTCAAGGAGGATTTATTAATATTAATTATTTCAGGGTCTAAAAGTGGGAGGGTCTAATAAAAGGTGGCGTCTTATGTATGGAGAGATACAGTCTTACAGAAGACTTTTTTCTGATCCCATCCTTTAACCATCTTACTAAAATGAGGATGATGTTTTTAGTAGATTAGCTTGGAATTATAGCACTATGTCAAGATAATGTAGTTTTCACTGGAAAGTATTATTAAAAGTGTAGGATTAAAATCCCTGGGGCGGGGGGAATGGCACAAGGAAAAAATATATAGAAAGGAACATCCACTGAAATTGAAAAGAAGAGTAAAAATATCAAAAACAATAGGAAAAGACAAAAACAGTTTCATCAGTTTAGGAACTCTAAGAGAATTAACTTTTATATTGCCAGATAGTCCTATAGAAAACTCATTAAAACCCTCTTAGAAACAATTGTTCTAAATGGGAGGTGTCATCACTTAATAATGTCAGTCCAGAAGCTCCAGGCAGCCCAGAATAAATTGTCTGGCAAAGAGGCAAGTAGAAACAACAGCTGCTGCAGATGCCAGACAGGATCCATGAAAATATGTCCTCAGTGGAAGGCCAGGTGTCATCTAACTTTTACAGGTAAAAACGTATTGATCAAGAATCTGCCTTATATTCAGATACTCAGAACAGGACAAAATCAGTGCCACAGCAGCCAGACCACCCTGAAGCCTGATCTCACCAGATCTCAGAAGCTAAGCAGGGTTGGACCTGGTTAGTTACTTTGATGGGTGACTACCTGGGAATACCAGGTGCTGTAGGCTATGTGACAGGCCCTGCAACATGCTGGCCAAACTGCCCCCAAAAGTTGCATCAATATAATGGATCTGTCTAGCAGGCTCTACCAAGTGGGACAAACACTAAAGAAAAAAAGAGAGAAAAAGAACAGGACAAAATCAGCGGGTTGTTTCTGCTTCCCTGTTGTTGTTGTTGTTGTTGTTGTTGTTGTTGTTGTTGTTGTTGTTGTTGTTGTTGTTGTTGTTGTTGTTGTTGTTGTTGTTGTTGTTGTTGTTGTTGTTGTTTTTTCAAGCTCATTGAAACACTGTGGACTAATTGCAACGGGTGACCATCCATTTTTTACATTCATACTCAATTTTCTTGTGCTAATCTGCTTATGAAAACTAGAAATGTGCCTCCACAAGTATGCCTAGGACAAAAAGCTTCAATTATCTCCAGCAAGTGTTGATTCAGAGCAACAAGAAAATTTATATATTTAGCATACACAAACAGAAATTAGACCTTTTCAAGCAAAGGTCATAGTTGTATAAATAGTTCGTGGTGATATATATAGAGAACAATGGCACTTGTTCTTGGTTGGAGGACCTTAAAAAGGAAAATCTCTTTTCACTCAACATACCTATTCCCCAAAGCCAGACAAACAGATTTACAGTGCATAAATAAAACCACTCTTTCTCATCATAAGTTTATTACGGTCATGTGACCCGAAAACAGTTTAAACAGAACAATACCCAGAATAAAACTATATCATAACATTGCCAACAGTAGATTACAGTGTCATTTATCTGCCACTATTGTAGCCCTTCTATGAATTGCTGCCAAGAGGAATTTAGCCACCTGGGTAGTTATATATGAGTTCTTGTCTGAAAGGCAGTACTCTACCAAGATCTTATCTGGACAACTTTGAAATTTAAAAATTAAAGGATGAATCAGGTCTCTTCTAATTTCTTTGTAAAAGGTACAGTATAAAAGAATATGAGTTAAAACTTCGGGTACCCCAGCTCCACAGGGACATAAACATTCTTGGCGTGGGGTTCCATTATATCTACCCTGAAGCATAGCTGAAGGGAGCACATTGAGTCTTGCCAAACAAAATGCTCTGCAGGCTTGTGGAGTTCCTAGCGAGGATAAATAATTTGCTTGTTTCCGATACCCTGGTAGAATACCGTGCGCCTGGGGTGAGCAGGTTCTATTTGCTGTGGCAGTCAGTTCTTGTCTCTCGATGTCATCAACTCGCTGACTAAGGGTTCAATATGCCTGATGTTGATTTAACATTAGAATGGACTAGAGAGGCATTCCAATACATCTAACTTTATGTTGGATCATCTGTGACCACTTGCTCGTATAGGAATCAGATAGCATATGGTATATATAACCCAACTGCTCCACCTGAAAATGGATTCTCAGCCAGAATTCTAGGGTTTGATTCCATGCCCTAGTCTCTAAGCGATCTAGGCCTGTCTCCATAAATTTATTTATCTCTGGTATAAAGGTTCCTTCGTTGTAGTTTAATTCATACTTTGAATATATAATCTGTTCCATGTGTTTTGATTTATATGAATTCTAGTTGTCTTGAAGAACAAGAGTAGGATATAGCATCTATTGATACAGTATCTATTGATACTGTAGTTCTGTATAGGATCCAGAGCAGTGTTGGCAAATCTTTGTCACTGATGCCACAGTTGGCACGCAGAGCCCTTTCTGTGGGCACACAATATTGTCCCCTCACAGCCACAACACTTCCCCCTCTCCTCAGAGCACACCACTGTACATTGCAAATAACAGAGCATAACAATCTAGAATGCTTCCTTTAGCATGCTGGGATCCAGCCCTGCTGCAAGGAAGCATTCAGTACCCATTGGACTCACTTGGTCAGTCGCTCACTGGCAGCTTTTATAAGCCAGAAATGGCAAGAGTCTAGCAGACAAGCACTAGCCTTCACCTCTTCGCTCAGAAAAGGCTGCTTTTACATGACCCCTAAAATCCGCTGGCAACTTAAATGCAGATCCCCCCAACGTGGTTTTTGTTCTGCTTCCTTTGTTCCCACCTCCCGCACTCTGATTCTATTGCTTCGGTCTGCGGTGAGGGGAGAGAGAGAAAAAATGCAGGCTCACCTCCGCCTGCTGTCGGCAGCAGCTAATTGTTCCAGCCCATTAGGATTCCTGTCTGTTAAAAGGGGGGACCCAACAAAAACAAACAAAAAGCGGAGGAGGGCCAGGAATGCAATGCTTTAAAACAGCAACAAGGAACAGCAACAGGGATTTTACCTCCTCCAGACCAGGTACTTGTAAAATGTGCTGGGGCGTGCTTAAGTGGGTGTGGTCGTATTTTTTTTTAACGTCCGCTGCTGGTGGGAAAACAATTTTATGCTCCGCATCTGAGAGCATTTTGCAGTGGATTTTAAGGTTCGTGTAAAAGCTGCCAAAGTTCTGGCATGAAAAACAAACTCCTAGACTCAAAGTGCAATCAGAGTTCATGTCCAATACATTACCTACTTTACCATATCATCCTTTCCTGTACGTACTCTTCTTTTTTCATGTTGATGTTAAAGCTCAAAATAATCTGCTAAAACCAAACCAGAACAATAAATCTTCTCTTTCTTTATAAATACATTGTTTATTACCCAAACCCCTAATCACTGTTACTGGAGGCAGGGAACTAAAAAAAAATTTAGTTATACTAGGCAGGTTTTTCTGTGCTGATAGAGGCTAAGTTACTGTAATGAGCATCTACGGTGCAATACTTATGCCCTGTCTCCCAAACACACCATAAGAAGCTATCCATATCAACAAGCCATTTGAAATAGCCTTTCCACTTTTAGTTGTTTAACTTTGGAGAACACTTTACAGTGGTACCTCAAGTTACAAATGTCCCTAATTATGAAAAAATTGACTAATGAAGAGAAATCTATGGGAATGGCAATACTTCAAGATAAGAAAATTTAGCCCTAATGTTTTTTGAGTTACAAAATGGAAATAGAAAGTACAAGGTTCCTTTTCAAAATGGCTCCTGCTTATTTGCAATGGCAATACTGCCATCTTTTGGCCACCCCCACCTACAGTGCTACAATTGGAAAGGAGGAGCCATTTTTAAAAGGGAAGCTGAGAACCGGGGCTTCTGTTTTTCAATGACCTGCATAAGGTGCCCATTTTGGAGCCATTCTGGAACTATTCAGCACCATTTTGGGATTTTTAAACGTACGGAGCTGAGCTTCTGTCTTTGCATGCCTATTAAGGTGCTTTTTGAATTCTGGTGTGTGTGTGTGTGTGTGTGTGTGTGTGTGTGTGTGTGTGTGTGTGTGTGTGTGTGTGTGTGTGTGTGTGTGTGATTTCCCACTTGGAATGAATTAATCAATTTCCAGTACATTTCTATGGGAAATGCTGTTTCAAGATACAAAAATTTCAAGTTAAGACAATGCCATTGGAACGGATTAATTTCATAACTGGAGGTATCACTGTATTTGATATACTTATGAGTCATTATATTTTTAAACAAAAGTCTGCTAGAGCAAACTGTAAGTAAAACATTAAAACTCTGTGCATGCACACACATGCACACACATTAGAGATGGTATTTCATTTCAGAAGGGGACTGGTTCCAAAATAAAACATGCCAGCACACCTGACACTCAGAACCCAGGCCCACCCTCTGGAACAAAATTAACCACTGTCTTACCTTGCTGTAGCTCGCGTTTGGTGAAATTCCAACCAGGAAGCAGCCTCCAATGCATCATCTTTCCATCTTCCTGATGCTGGCCAATCAGGAGCTATGCAAGTACATGATTCTTCCCACATCCCTCTCTGATTGGCTAATGACAGGGAGATGGAAAGATGACACATCTAAGGCTGTTTCCTAGTTGGAATTTTGGCCAGTGTGAACTACAGCAAGGTAAGATAGTGGTTGATTTTGTTCCTGAGGGTGGGACTGGGTTCTGAGTGCCAACTGTGCTGGCATGTTTCATTTTGGAACCAGTTCCCTTCCAAAATGAAATCTCTAATATACATTTAAGAAAATTATACATGAAAATCAATAAGTAAAAAGTTGAACTACCAGCTAAGCTTGTCAAGTAATGCAAAATAATCATGAAAATAATACAAATGGCTTGGAAAGTAATGTAGAGTAACAGAAACATGAAAGCAATTATGTATGGAATATGACATTACTATCGAGTCTGAAATTCACAAAATCCCAGTAATTGCAGTTGAATTAAAACATTATTTATTCATGTAATGCATTTATGAATCACTGTTTTGGCACTCGAGGCCATGTACAACTCAAGCTGTAAAACTATAGCAGCAAAAAAAGGGCTTTGAGCACCACAAAATTAATGTAAAAAATTAAAGGGTCACACTAAGCATCATTACAAGCTCAACCAAAGAAGCTGATCTTTTCTGTTTGTCTGAAGCACAATCAAAAAAATAACAACCTAAATCTTTCATAGTGCCAAACAGTTATCAGTGCAGGGAAACAGGCTTCCCTCATGGGACAGGACATCACATGCTTGGGAGCCAGAGTAATGAGGTTCCTCCTTTATTTGGCCACCCTACAAGTTTTGTACTGAGCAAACAGGGAAAGTGCTCTGTGGATAAAGGGAAAGTCTAGGTCAGAATGGATATATAGAATCAAAATTATGCAAAACTGTATCATTCAAGACAATCACCTTGAAACAAGAACATAAGAACATAAGAACATAAGAAGAGTCATGCTGGATCAGGCCAACGGCCCATCTAGTCCAGCTTCCTGTATCTCACAGTGGCCCCATCAAATGTGTCTGGGAGCGCATGAGACTACATATCTGTCTCCTGATACCATTCCTCTGCATCTGGCCCTTGAAGTACCCTGGTTTTAAGCCTGGAGATTACACCTCTCCCTCATGGTTTGTAACCTGTGATGGACTTTTCCTCCAGGAATCTGTCCAATCCCCTTTTGAAGGCATCCAGGCCAGATGCCATCACCACATCCTGTGGCAGGGAGTTCCACAGACTAACAATGCGCTGGGTGAAAAAATATTTTCTTTTGTCTGTTCTTGCTCTCCCAGCCCTCAATTTGAGTGTATGTCCCCTAGTTCTGGTATTTTGTGAGAGGGAGAAGAGCTTCCCTCTATCCGCTTTACTCATGCCCTGCATTATTTTGTACATCTCAATCATATCCCCCCTCAGATACCTTTTTTCCAGACTAAAGAGCCCCAAACGTTTTAGCCTTTCCTTATAAGGGAGGTGCCCTGGTCCAGTAATCATTTTAGTCGCTCTCTTTTGTAACTTTTCCAGTTCCACTATGTCTTTCTTGAGATGCGGTGACCAGAATTGTACACAAAACTCCAGGTGGGGCCTTACTATTGTTTTGTATAATGGCATTATAATGTTGGCTGTTTTATTTTCAATCCCCTTTTTTATAATCCCTAGCATGGAATTGGCCTTCTTCACTGCTGCCACACATTGGGTAGACACCTTCATGGAGCTGTCCACCATAGAATTGCTTCAGAACCAATAGAAAAGATCTAGTCTAATATGTGCATAATGCAGCACTATATGTCCATAGCTGCAGTTTTCAAAGGTAGCCTTGTGTTCAAAACATTACTTCACAGCTTGGCGAAGTGAAAAATGACTGGAGAAATCCCCTTGAGTTCAGGGACTCTTAGCACCCTGGCCTTTTAATCCCTAGCCCAAATTTTGTAATAAACATACTTTGACCTCTTAAAAGATAAGTTATACTAAAGCTGTACTCTTGAGATTCGTTTTCCATTTCATCTGTTGGAGTGCTTTAGCTGTGGATTCACCAGGAGCTTGGCTTTGGTCTTTTCCAACTCTACAATTCTATGAACCTGCACTGGAACCAATTTTAGGACTGCAGAGATGATGGGGGTTCCTCCATGGAATGGGGTTAGACTGGATGGTCCTTGAGGTCTTTTCCAGCTCTATGATTCTATGAGATCCTAACCGCAATATAAATTCTTCCCTTTTTGTTTTTTTTAACAGTAATACTGTATATATTTTATTTTTTAATAGTTTTATTGACAATCCACTTAAAATAAATTCTTCCTTAAATCAAAAATTATCCAGGAAATACTTTCGTGAATCACTGGCCTGAATTGTTTTGTTATTTTTTTGTTCTTATTAACCCACAGGGACTTTCTGCAGAATGCACATGTGCAATGTGATAATGTCAGCCTGTCAATCAGTACAGCAGTTTCAGACTTACTGGGTTCTGTTCCTCGATACCTGCACATTTTCCTTCCATAATGGTATCCATAATCCTACTGCATCAAATTATTCTCTGGTAGCCTCTACAATAAATAGGTCAGAATAATACCTTTATTATGCATGCATTCCTGGGGACAAGGTTAAAGAAGCTAGGAAATTAGACCAATCTTGAAATAAATGATCAAGGCAAAATATGCAACTTATTGCATGCACTTATGGAGACAAATGTTCTGAAGTCAAAAGGGGAGGTGATCCATTTCAACAGCAGGCACATTCTAAAACTGGGGACACCTGGATGACATTGCTTTTTCAAGGAGTTTGTATTAATTAAGAAAGACTCATAATTCAAGGAACTAGTTTTAACATTCAAAGTCCCCAGTGACCTAGATCCTGCTAGATGTTTTGGATCACAGCTCAATAAAGCTCTGCCAACACAGCTGAATAGGAGGACATAAAAATCACATAGACAGATACATAATTAATCCAAGAGGTTTGCTACTCCTTTTGGCAATTTTAGGGCTGGAACAAGATAATCCAATTATTGTAACTTTGCAATACTTTGGAACTAGATCACTAGCATCTCTAGCCTTCTTAAAAATATAGATTCCTCTGAATCTTCTGATGAAAATACCATGAAAGCACTCCCTATTTGGGCACGGGAAGGATCATTTATTCTTTTTTTCATTATTTTCATAGAATCATAGAGTTGGAAGTGACCTCAAAGGCCATCCAGTCCAACCTCCTGTCATGGAGGAAACTTCCTCAAGGTTATCCTGGCAGATGGCCATCCAGGCTCTGCTTAAACAAACCTCCAAAGAAGGAGACTCCACCACCCTCTGTGGCAGCATATTCCATATTTTGGAGGTGTTTGTTCTGTTCTCTGGAAATATCTGAGATTTAATATTTGGTGCTCAACCTTGCTATTTCAAAGAGTATAGATTATTTGTGGGTAATCATGACCCATCTCAGGGCTTGAGAACACTTGCCAAAATAACCTTAGTTATATAGATTCTGTTTTTAAAAATCATTTTAAAAATTTATGTTCAAATGACACATGGAAAAGGTCAATTCATTTGACCAGCCAATCTTTTTTCCTCCTTGCCAGGAGGGTTGTTTTGAAAATGCACTAAACATGTATTGCTTCACTCCTTATCATTTTGGTGCATATAAGCATTGTTGTTGATTTATTTACTTTATGAAGGGGTAAGGTTTGAGGACCCTTTGTCCATTTCATGGCCACTTCTACCATTTTTTAAAAAAAGTAAAGGCATATTGTGAGGGGAATTATTCCGAAGGTGGGAGAGTGACCGCTGCACAGCGAAAGCTGGAAGGGAATGAATGGCTGGAAAAGCAGAAGAGGAGGGAGGAGTGCAGAGCTGCGCCAGACATGGATGCCGAGGACAGGAAAATGCTGTGGAAATAGTTTAAAGACTCTTTGAAAATCCTAGAGAAGGAGAAAAGAGAGGAGAAGAGCAAAGGCCCAGTTAAGGATGAGAAGGGGCAGGAGGAAACGGCGGGAAGGCCCCGCCAATCAGAGGTGGCGGAGGTGGGGTTTGGAGAATGTAAAAGGGGAGAGGAATGTGTGCTCCCACCAGGCTGGGAATGGGTGTGGATGGAGAACCCTTGGACTGGACAATGGGAACAAATGATGATGTCCGGGCCTGAGGCCGAGAGCTATAGGCGATGGGCACATCGTCAAGGCTGCTCGTATTGGGGAGAGAGAGAGGCTCCTGAGTACAACAGAAAGAGAAAAGAGATAAGGAAGCAGTTGGCCTTAGAGCAATGGCTGGCCAAGGTACAGGAGGAGGCGAGGGCTGGGAAACTGAGTACCGAGATGGATTTGACCCTGAGAGAAGATTATCCCTTTCGATTCCACCACCAGAGACGTCTTGGACCCAAGCCTACCTCAGAGGTTGGGGTGCAGGTGGGGAAACTGTCCCCTCTCACAGGAGGAGGGGGAGAACAGTGGTGGAGCCAATTCTCCCCTGGTGGAAGTGGGGGACTTCATTTCTCTGTGAAGACTCCCAGTTTTGACTTTAAGAATAACCCTTTTGTTACTGAAGTTAAAGATGTTGAAGCCGTTGTAAGGAAAAAAAAACCTCTGTTGTTGTAGAAGAACCTAATAAAAGTTCAGTTTATTCTTATCAAGATATGCCGTCATTGAAGTGAAGCCGGGAAGCCTGGGCGAAAGGAGAACCCTCACACATATTGATAAATTGCTAGTAGCACCCATTGCTAATGCCACAAAAACAACATGAATACATTGTTCAGAAGGAGTCAGCCCCCCTTCCCTTGCAGGTGTAAGAGGAGTGCTTGAGCAGAGAAAGCAACATTTCCAGCTGTGACATGTAAAGAAAGGGGTATTACATTAACGTCTTCTCCCTCTTTCTTTTATAACCTTGCTGTTCACAATACGAAAGCCAAGAATTAAGAGATATGCAGGAGAGTAAGAAAAAGGGGGAAATGAGTTAAGAAGGGACTGCAGGTGACATATACAACTGAGTTGCACATTGACTAACAGTTAGAAGTGACAGGAAAAGAGCAATTTATAACTTACCATTTTTAAAAAAGAAAACAAAACGTAAACCTAAATATTTCCAAGTGCCAAACAGTTATCATGCAGGAAAACGGTCCTGCCTCATGGGACAGTGGAGATCCACAAAATCACTTTATATGAGAAGACATGTATAGCCTATAAAATCGGTACAAATAGCAGGAAATGTACCAACTGAAAATGACAGACATGTGAACCATCTCAGTGCTACATGTATCAAGTGACTCAATGCAACTACGTGTTATTCACGAAAGGGAGAAAAAGAATCAGTATTGCTGGGATTCTTTTGTCATGTGTGGTTGAGCTCTCAGTTGGAAAACTAGGTTGGTCCTCCCGAGAAATCACCAAAGTTTGGGAAGATCCATATTGACACAACTTTTCCACACTACAAGTTCATGCAAGTATACATATGGGCTAAAATCTTGTGGTAAATCACAGCTAGAATAACCCCATAGAATCAGTGGGAATTTTGTGAATCAGCTGTATAAATTCCTCAGATTAATATATGAAAACTTTATATCTTAATCTGAGGAAGGTTTTTTTTATACTCAAAAGACATAGAGGGAAAAAGTTGAAGTACATGTACTGACATTTACAGCAAGGCTGCTCTACAACCTTTATTTATGCTACTTGTATGCCACCTTTCTGCTTCAAAAAAGACCTTGAAGGCATCTACAAAACACAAGACCACAACATAAAAACAAATGGAAACATATCATTTTAAAAAAAATTGAACCAAAAACAGACAAGGACTCCCGATATTTAAAATAATCAGGAAAGAGAGGTACAGTACCTTACAAAGTTGTCAAATGATTTGGAATTGAAATAAATTAAAAATATATTAATCAGATATCTAATCTAAAATGTCTCTGGGCAGGTATACTGAAAGTGAGCTCCAGTAACAAAAAGCCCCTCCAGCTCAGGGTCATGCTTTCTCACATTCTGAATTCAGCAACAAGAAAATGTGATTTGCAGGTCAGAACCATTTTAGTTTTTCAGAGTGGTAAAAAAACCCACCCGCTTATGAAGCTGAGAAACCACCTGATGGTGTGGTCATAAAAAAAAAGAGTGCCCCCTGAAAAACTCAGGTGCCGGACTGGGACCCAAGAAGGGCCCGATTTACCTCTTATGAACTGTGGGTCCTCATAGCAGGTCTGCTTTTTTAAAAAGTTATGGGGGGGATCAGTGGCACAGACTATGTCTCTGTTCTCTAGACCTGGCTAGCCATTATTGATGTAAAATACACAGCAGTTTACAGGGCTTATCTCATTACTTTCACATGCATTGAAATTCAAAGAGTGGGGCTGGTTCACAGAAAAATAAGAAACTCTTCAAATATGGTTTTAAACACACCAGCAGCCAGATTTCCCCCCCCCACACACACACACACAACATATACCTAATCTCTGTAATAAAGCACTTCACCCACCCAAGTCTTCCTCCCTTCTTTTCTTCTTCCAGAATGATAAAATCTACAGTAATTCTTCCATTTCAAGAATGAGTGTTTCCTCACAGAAATCACTCTTCCTCCAGGGTCAGCCAAGTCACAGGAACATTTCCACCTTTTGGAACTAATTTCAGCATCTTTAAATATCAGTTAAATATTCTTATCAAACTAGCACTTCGAATTTGGCTCAAAAATTGACCGTTGGTTTTGTTACTACAAAAGACTAAATACATGCGGAGGAGAAATAATTGCAAGTAATGCAGTTATTTGTAACTAGTTGCTTTTTAGAGTAATGGGGTGTGATAGTTACATCTCAAATGTAACTTAACACATAAGAGCTACATTATTCAAATGGTATATATAATAATGTTTTCAGGTTGGTTTGAAAAATCACTTTTACTTGGCATTTTAAGAGGTTTTTAGGAAGCTTCAAGCTTATGCCAATTTCTCATCCATCATAAGCTTTTTTTTAAAAAAACACACACAATGTAAAGTAATTAAAATGTCTTGATAGTGCAATTGCCTTATCATGAGTAATAACTTTTCAACACAGTAAAGAGTAAGAGGAACAAATTGCTTCCAAGCTCTCATGTGGAAATAGTACTTCTTTCCTTTTTCACCTGGACCTAATTTTTAGCATTCTCTCAGGACAGTACACTTAGCATCCCATCTACATGACTCAGCAATTTGTCACTATTCTCTGAAAGAGTAATATCTTATTAAGGTGTGCCCCTACATCATGCCTTCAAAAGCACAGGCTTGTGACAAGAATGTTTACTGAAGATGTCTACACTATCTGTCAAATATGTACCGTATCTTTAAAAGCCATATAAACAAACCTGACACTTCATTTAAAAAAACACATATATGTGTGTGTGTTTTCCATCACATTTCTGAAATTTGGTTTTATTTTTGTGATCTCCATGGAGACAAGTTAATCACTTAACCATCTGGTAATCCTTCTCTAAAGTACATCACAGCTGCTACCTAGTATTTCATAATCACGGGACTCTTCCTTTCTCTTTTTCATTCATACTAAAAAGGTACACACAGCTGCTTAGCCAGCCTTTTTCAGCTAACATTTTTCTTTCAGATTTCTCACTGGGTTTATCTTCCAAGCTTTTTAATTGTTAAAATGCAAAACTGTACAGTTTCCACAGGGAAACAACTGCATGAGTGTCTTGCAGCAAAAAGCAACAAGGTCTTGTGGGACCTGAAAAACCACCAAGGTCATGATGAAATTCTTTGCGTGCCTACTAAGGGAATGTTCATTTGTATTTTTGCATTTCATCGGCTAGAAGTCTCCAAGAATTCTGGAAAGGACAACCTAGAAACCCAAAGCAGCACATCTGGAAGTTGAGTTATGGCAAAAGGAATTCTTTTTCTTGTGAGATGTCATGACTCAACTTCCAGATAAACTCATCTGGAAGACTGGGAATCTTCACAGACCTAAAGCAGCACACGAGTCAATTTTATCATCCTCCACGGGACAGGAGAGAGCTTTCATGGGATTTATCACCACCGTTAGCTCCTCTGGCCTTTCTGTCTTCTGTTGACTTTAAAAAAACAAACAAACAGGAAACAAAGAAGGAAGCTGATGCCAGGCTTCTTGGGAATTCTTTTTCTTATGAATGTTTTGTTGTACAGCGCCCACAGGTTTTTTTTTGGGGGGGTTGGGTCTCAGTTTTATGAGATTCCATAGGTTCTGCACAGATTATTTAGGTTAATCTTTCTATCTCTCAATAGTGAGTCAGTACAGATAACTTCAGGGACTTCCCTTGTCATCATGTCTTGATACCAAGGACATTCTCTGAGAACCATAATTCCAGGAAAGCAGCTAGTGTTATGCAGAAAAATAGCTCCTTGACTCAGAAAAAAAGAGAAGCTGCCTTCTCATTTCTCTGATAGCACTTACACTGAAGGGCCCCCACCCCCCCCCAGGCATTCAACGACTTGCAATAACAGTAGCTATGCACTAAATTCGTTTATTACGGTCATATGACCCAATTTAATAAAACAACGGGACAAAGAACAGGAACAGCAATAGTACAAAACATAAATGTCAGCACAGAAACTACAACCTCCCAAAAGGTACATATCGGTCAGCCTTCTGCCATCAAAACAGCCCTTCTATGGATTGCAGCTAAGAAAAATTTAGCAACCTGAGTTGTTATATGAGAGTTCTGGTCTGCTAGACAATATGCAACCAACCACTTATCTGACTTCCCTTGAAGTCTATAGATCAAGGGATAAATCAGATCCCTCCTGATTTTCTCATAGAAGTTGCAATGTAGGAGGATATGTGACAGGAACTCTGGGACCCCAGCTCCACACGGACAAAGTCGTTCTTGTCAGGGAATTCCCTGGAACCTGCCCTGAAGTAAGGCAGAGGGGAGAACATTAAATCTTGTGAGGTTGAATGCTCTGCAAGCTTGGGGAGTTCTGAGTGTGGATAAGTACGATGCAGGTGTTCGATACACTGGGATAATGCCATATGCCTGTGGTGAACAAGTTCTATTCGCCATCGAGGACAGTTCTTGTCTTTCTACCTAAACAAATATTTACTGGAGCTTGAAGCTATGCACTAGTGGGTGGCAATTTGTTTCTTGCCACAGGTGACAGGTGAGCGGGGTCAGTATGGATGCCCCTACTCTTAGTTTTCTAGAGGATTAAAGACAGGACAGAGGAGCCTCCATGCCTGATAGGCTCAGCACTCTAGGGCAGTGGTGGCAAGCTTTCGGCACTCCAGATGTTTTGGACCACAACTCCCAGAATTCTGAGCCTAGAATGCCAATGACAAAGGACTGTGGGAGTTGCGGTCCCAAGCATCTGGACTGCCAAAGGTTCGCCACCACTGCTCTAGGGCATAGCCTTGGTTGCCCAGTCATAGTTATAGTCTTCTTTGGTACAGTAGAGTTTTGGAAACTCTTGGAAGCCTTATTAAATCTCCAAGATTGCTTTCAATAGCCTCCTTGTGTGACTCTGATCATTTGCAAGTGATGGCCCAATCTACTGTCGAGGTACAACTTTATATAACATTAGATGGATAAAGTCATTTAGATAAAGTCTGAAACTGCACATTTTCAACACCAGAAAGGTAAAAAAAAAAATAAAGGATTGCTGGAAGCAGAGACAATCTGGGCAAGGAGATTGTAAAAAATATACATTATAAAAAGTGTATTAAGTTTATCACAAGCAAGAGTGCACTTTGGTGAGTTTTTTAAAAATATTTCATGATAACATCAAGTCTTGATGAGTTTTGTTTGAGAAAATCTCCCAACACAGAGAAAGAAGGTAAGATGAGGAAAGTGCCCTGCATAGTAAGTCAAAGAAACCAAGGTTGGGATTTATTTATTTATTTATTTATTTATTTATTTATTTATTTATTTATTTATTTATTTATGATCCAGCATTGAGGCCCCTAATATTTGGTGTCTATATGAACAACTGTTAGTCTCTAACAAAACCATTTTATCCTCTGATATTTATGCATGGATTTCTTTTTTCTTTCATATAGTGGTTTAAACCCAGCTTTGAAAAAAAAAACCTAATTAAAAAAGCACCAAATTGCCTTTAAGAAGCAGATCCTGATTGCTGCCTAGCCATTTATCATTATTTACAACAGATACGAAGATGAGGTATCACTTTCCCACGCATATTTTCCAGCTGTATGTTCCAAGCATCAGTAGCATCTCTAATTCTGGGCAAGAAAGGCAAGAATAAATTAGAAGCAACAGAGAACAATTTATCCTTAATTATGACAATCTTAAAATGCACTAAAGAGACATGATGCTTCATCTATCTTCGTTTGTAACACCAGGTGTGATCAGTAATCACTATCACTTCACAAAGCAGTATCTTCCAAGTTTATACTAGAGCTAATGCAAATATAAGAACGAGGCAAATGTTCTACACTTCTAAGCATACGTTGTCATGATGTGGTATTTTGTATCTACAGTGTGTTGAAATAATTAAGGGAAATATAGAAAAAGCAGACCTGAAATATAAATGGTTTTTTAAAATGAAGTTTTTATCAATGTTTTATTACTGTGAAAGTTACTGCAAAACAACTACTCAGGTCTCCAGCTGAGTCTAAACACAAGGAGCAAGAACATTCTTGAAAGCTGCATATGCTGACAAATGATAGCATAAACAACAGATTGAATTAAAAGTGTATCTTTAATTTTTTTTGCAAAATACATATACTGCTGACACATAAAACATAACACACAAAGTTTAAAAACTAGTAGTATTTCTAGCATTTAAGCTAATATTTAAAGAATTAGAAGTGTACAGAAATAAGTTTGCAATGGTTGTTTTGAGTTTTTTGGGCTGTTTGGCTGTGCTCTGGAAGTTTTTCTTCCTGACATTTCACCAGACTCTGTGGCTGGCATCTTCAGAGGGCAAGGAGCTCATATAATTAGGAGTTCTCTCTGTGCTTTGGGTTATAAAGTGAGTGAGAGTGGGGTTTTTTAAGTTGAGGAAAGTTGTCCTATGCAGGAAAATAGGTGTTAGTCTTTGTATTGTGATGAAGGGATTAAGACGTTTCAATGCAATCAGGGGTAGCAACGCTCCTAGATGGGTGTTGTTAGCTGTTCTATTGTGTGAACTGATCTCCTTTGTGTCTCTGTGGGGAATCATTGAGCTTTGAACTTTTGAACTCTACAGCTTTTAGTACTGGAAGCCAGGCTTTGTTAATTTTTAGACTTTCTTCTTTTTGTTGAACCTGTGCTTATGTTAGTGGATTTCAATGGCTTCCCTGTGTAGTCTGACATAGTGGTTGGTATTGTCTAGTACCTGGGAGAGGATTTCATGTCTATTTTGTTTCACGTGTGGTCAGCTACTGCTGATTTTTCTGGTTGTTTTAATCTGCAGTGTCTTTCATACACTTTGATTCTGGTCTGGATGTTGTGCTTTGTGGTTCCCAATATATACCTGGCCACAACTACAAGGTATCTGGTATACTCCTGCAGTGGCGAGTGGCTTCCTTTTGTCCTTTGCTGATCATAGCATCTGCATTATTTTTGTATTATTTTTTCAACACTTTGTCCATACAGTCCATGACTCCTTTTATGTATGGCAGAAATACTTTGTTTGTTGGATGCTGTTTCTCTTCTTCAGTTTCTTCAGTTTGTTGTTGTTGTTTTTGGTTTTATGGCTCTTTTGATTTCGTTCTTGGAACAGCCATTTGCCTGTACGGCCCAATTCAGGTGGCTGACTTCAGTGTTAAGGAATTCAGCTTCACAATTTCGGTTTGCATGATCTACAAGAGTTTTGATTATATTTTTTGTCATGGGTGGTGGGGGTTGGAATTTTTATGGAGGTACCAATCTTTGTGGGTGGGTTTTTGTAGACCTTGCATTGTAATTGGAGGTCTGGTTTGAGTATGACCATGACATCTTCCACCAAGATTATATGGACTCCCAAAAATCCACAAAGACTCAACCCCACTCAGGCCCATTGTTAGCACCATTGGCTCCCCAACATATGAATTAGCAAAACACCTAGTCACCCTCCTACTGGCCCACATTGGACAGACCTCATCCGACATCAAGGACTCAGGACATTTCATAGACAATATTAGAACCCTAAAACTCAACCCCAGGGACAGATTGATCAGCTTGATGTAGTATCCCTCTACACCAAAGTACCAATAAAGGACACTTTAGCACTCATCCAACAGATCTTCCCAGAAGACATCAAGGCCCTATTCCAACATTGCCTAATGACCAGCTAGTTCCAGTGGGAGAATGACTTCTATGAACAGACTGAGGGGATCCCTCTCAGCCCGGTAATTGCGAACTTTTACAAACTCTGGATGCGGCACCCTTTGCACCCACAGTCTGGTTTCAATACGTGGGTGACACATTCGTAATTTGGAGCCACAGTGAAGACAGACTGGAAGAATTTCTAAACTACCTCAACAAGATCAACATGGGAATTTTCCCATTCAACATGGGAAAAGAAATAGAGGGGAAACTTACATTCTTAGATGTCATGGTCATATGCAAACCAGACCTCCAATTAAGACACAAGGCCTACAGAAAACCCACCCACACAGATCGGTACCTACATAAAAAAATCCAACCACCAACCACGACAAAAAAGAGGCATAATCAAAACTCTTGTAGATCATGAAAACCGAAACTGTGAAGCTGAATTCCTTAACACTGAACTCAGCCACCTGATTTGGCCCCTACAGCTTCTCTTCAGCTTGGAGAGACATGACCAGTGAGGTGCCCCAGGGTTCTGTTCTTGGTCCAATGTTATTCAATATCTTTATTAATGACTTGGAGGAAGGAATAGCAAATAGGCTGATCAAATTTGCAGATGATACCAGTTGGGTGGGGTTGCTAATTCGCTAGAAGATAGAATGAAAATCCAAAAGGACCTTGACAGATTGTTTAGCCTTACAAAAAAGAAGAAAGAGAGAGGATATGAAAGCTATGTTTAAATATTTGAAAGGATGTCACATTGAAGAAGGGAATGATTTATGAACATTAGGAAGAACTTCATGATGGTTAGAGCTGTTCAGCAGTGGAATATGCTGCCACCGAGGGTGGAGTCTCCTTTGGAGGTTTTTAAGCAGAGGCTGGATGGCCATTTGTTGGGCATCCTCTGATGGGGGTTCCTTCATGGCAGGGGGTTGGACTAGATGGCCCTTGAGTTCTCTTCCAAATTGATGATTCTATGAAACCAGTCCAATCAACCCCATCAGGGAAAGATCATAGTTAGTGAGAGAAAATACATTTGAAAGTTATATGCTAAAAAGTCCAAGTCCAGAGTGTTTATTGTTAACTGAAGTTCAGAGTTCGAAAGAAAATAAGACTGGAGTCATGTCGACTGGAAATGTTAATAAAAGTTTGTTGGATTTTGATAATTTGCTTGAGTCTGTCAGCTTGTCAATCTTGGAACCGTTGGTCGTTATTAACTTATGAGCGTTGGCTCAGAACAGATTAATCTTGTAAATTGGGGTTCCACTGTATTTGGATATTTAAGTTTTGGACTTGAAGTTCTTCACACTAGTACAAACTTGATGAAGGAAAAAACACAATTCATTTGAAATATAGTGTTGGAAGAGAGCATTGCAGATACCCTGGACTGCTAGAAAGATGATCAAGTGAGTCACAGAGCAAATCAAGCCTAAACTATCTCTGGAGACAAAAAATGATGAAACTGAGACTATCCCTCTTTGGGCACATCAGAGGAAGGCAAGACATGCTGGAAAAGGCAATGCTTGGAAAAGTTGAAGGCAAGTGGAAAAGATGAAGATCCAATATGAGTTGGATAGACTGCATGAAGAAAATTATAGCTTTGAATTTGAAAGAGCTGAGTGGGACTGTTGAGGATAAGTCACTCATTAATTGTGTTACCAAAAGTCAGAGGCAACTTGACGGCACATTGGAACAACAATGACAAATAATAGAATAACAATAAGCTATAATTGTCCTATATCAAGTAATGAAAGCTTAGCCTGAACTGTGAGACTTCAGATCTTTATTAATTATATTCTCTCTCTCTCTCTCTCTCTCTCTCTCTCTCTCTCTCTCTCTCTCTCTCTCTCTCTCCCCCCTCTCTTTCTTTTGTTTAAAGCCTTGATACTAGCAGTATAACAAAGCAACTGGGAGAGAGGAAGGAAGGAAGGAATTACATCAGCCTAATCTGTGGGGGGGGGGCATTCACCCTTCCTCTAACAATTTACAAATCAAGTTTATTTACTGGGGGCCTGATTAATAAGACAACCAAAATCATTTGCTACTGCTTCATTTTGTTTGGGGAGGGGGAAATACAACACTACCTTACCTCTCAGTCTCATTGAACAATTCCACCACTCCAGTTCAGTTACAGGGAGAGCCCAACAAGTTTGCTTGGACACACACATTTTGGGGTGCAATAACAGAACCTGCTCTGAAGATCTATTCCTAATGGGACAGAATATACATATATATTTTACAATATTATATTATATTAATATTTACTCATTACTCCAGCTCATTGTTTGTTTACACTTGTGTTGTGTTGTTGCGTACACTGACTGTACACAACTATTTGTTTGTTTGTATTCCCTGCGGTCTGCACTGCGCAGTTCAGTAATCTTCTCCTTCTGCCACTGTTCATTTTTCCAACTCAGCAACATGTTCTCTGCTGAGTTTTCTGATTATATTGGACTAAATTTAAAAGGGACTTCTTCTGGATTTAGTTTCAAATACTACCATTTGTTTTCCCCCCCCCAACGTTTTCCTACCTGAAAGAAAATAAGAGAGAGACTTTCAAATTCATTTAGCTGCACTACACAGTTGATGTACAACTGAATCATATTTTATTTACCCAATACAATATCTTTTTCAGAGGCATCTACTTTTGTGTTGTGTTGTTCCATGCACTGAACACAGCCACACTCCAATTCAGTGGATCAATTTGATTTTAGAATTCAGAAAATTATATCAAGGGCCAGCAGGACAACATTGAAAGCTTGTCACAAAGAACACAGTGTGAGAGTAAGCTTGTGGGCCAAAAGGATAAGTTTATTTGTTTACTAAACACAAATATAAGAAAATATATTTCATAAGAAAATATATCTCTACTTTTCTACATCTTTGAGAAATAAAAAAATGAGGAGGGCTGGCAGAGCCAGAGGGAAGGGAAAGGGGACCCCGACTACAATAAATAGGGCCATGTTTCTGAAGGAAGGCACAGGAAGCAGTGCAGATAGTGATATTGCTGGTACCACTCCCTCTCCAAGCAGCAGCTGCACAACCACCACCGGACCATCTTCTGTCACTGAGGGAAGCATGGATGACTGCATGCGATCCCCATCGCCAAGGTCTCACACTCACACACACCCCTTGTATCGGGAGGAAGATGAGTACTCAGAATCAGAAAGCTCTGTTCATCTGCATCTGCCGGATTTTGAGGACCTTTTGGCAGGAACAGACGAAAGGCAAGGTTCAGGCAGTGATGGAAGGAGCAGCCCTCCTTCCACCCAGGACCAGAGTACCACCAGTGACAGCAGCAGTCAATTGTCCCAGCAGGGTACAAGCCACACCACCACCAGCACAGCAGCGGTAGGCAGTAACAGAGGGGGCAGTACTTTCCATAAGCCTCGAGGGTCTCTCTGGGAGCATTTTGAGAACAGCCGTGAAGACTAGAGGCAGGGGGAATGACCCCAAACACCTTTCGTCAAGTGCCTTGCATAGCCACCTCATGTGAAGGCACCCTGGGACCCGGCCTGGGACAATGTCAGGCCCTGGTTCCTCAGGGAGGAAGAGGGGGGAAGCAGGCATGGGGAAGGAGGACTCCAGAGACAGCTCCACTGAGAGTGGGAAGAGGCAGGCCCCTCTGCAGGAAGTGGTGCCACTGTGTGGGAGATTTGTCAGCCAACGTACTAGGGCCAAGGCACAGGGGACCACCACTCGCGTGGTTGGTGAAATGGTGGCCATGAACGGGTTACTCTCTCCTTTGTGGAGTCATCGGGCTTCAGGCACCTGATGAAGCACGTGGCTCCATGGTGCGAGCCTCCATCCCGGCGTACCTTCAGCAGGCGGGTGATTCTCTCCCTTTTTGAGTCCGTCAGGGACATGGTCCGGGCCCTCCTGCAGGCGGCCAGAGGAAGGAAGATCCACTTCACTTCCGACCTCTGGACCGGTGGGCACCACGGATACCTCTCTTTGACAGCTCATTGGTGGCAGCCCAAGAAGGTCCTTGACACTAGGGCATCCCAAGAAGAGCTGCAGGGGGAGCCACAAGGGAGCACCCCAAGAGGGTACAGGGTCGTGCTTCTCCAGGCACAAAGCATGGAGGACAGTGCCAAAGGTATCCACATTGCTGAGGTCCTCAAGACAGCACTGCGAGAGTGGGGATGGGGACCTGAGGGGCAGGTCAATTGCGGATTCATGGTCACTGACGCAGGACGTAACATGATCAACACAGCTGAAAGGGCAGGGCTCCAGGGCATCGTGCGTGGAGCACAAAAATTGCACCTAGTGGTTGGTGATGCCATTGGGCTGGGTGCACCGAAGGACTCCTGGGGTGAGGGGACCCTGGAGACCAAGGCCTTGCTGGACAAGTGCACGAAAATAGTCGGGCACTTCTCACGCAGCGTCAAGGCATCCAGGATGATGCATGAGAAGCAGGCGGAGATGGGCCGACCAGAGCACATCCTGATCCAAGACGTGACCACCCGGGTGGAACTCCACCTACGAAATGGTCAAGCACCTGGTGGAGCAGAGGCAAGTGGTGGAATACGTCATGTCAACCACTCCCGTCCGGCCTGAGGGAAGGGTGTTGGACATTGGTGCTACCGAGTGGCTCGCCCTCTCCCAGATGGTGGGTATCCTGCAGCCTTTTGAGGAGACCACCCACGTCCTCAGCAACTACAATGCCAGCCTTGGCCACGTACTCCCCCTAATACATGCCCTTCACCATCGCCTAGAGGCCAGTGTCGGGGAAGAAGCTGATCTTCTCCCAAAGAGCAGGGCCTTGGCAGACAGGCTATTGACCGGCGTGGATACCCACCTTAGCCCACTGAGGAGGGAAAAGGTGTACCAGATGGCATGCCTGTGTGACCCTCGCGTCAAGGGTTCCTTGGCGGGGAGCCCTGCTGACCTGAACTACTGGAAGACAGAGCTATGCCGCCAAGTCTGCAGGGCTGTCTCAAATCAGGCCCAGGCGTTCCCGAGGGCGCATGGAAGTCAGAGCGATCCAGAAGAGGAATCCTCACAAGGATCCTCTTCCTCCTCTACTGCAGGAGTGTACACCCAGAGACCAGGTTCCGTACCAGCATCCAACTACCTGGCCTCTGCCCTAGCCATGGCAGTCTCCTCCTCAGTGGAGGCAAGGGAGGAGGAAGAACTGGATCCCGCTCTGACCATGGTGAGGGAGTACATGGCCGAGCTCCCTCCAACCCCTCACCTTGGACCCACTCCACTACTGGGCCAGAAAGGCAGACATCTCGCCCGCTCTTTCGACCTCTTGTCCATCCCACCCACCAGTGTCCAGTGTGAGCATGTCTTCTCCCACATGGGAGATGTCCTGAGGCCGCGCTGCTCTCGTCTGGTCCCGGAGACCGTGGAAAGGTTGATTTTCATCTGCTTCAACTTTTCCACGTTGGGATAACCCCAACACTCCAAGACATAGGTCCACGCCACAGTCGTTCTTCTACTGGTTCATTCCAATCAGGCCTCCCTTGCTCTAACATGCCCTACCAGAACAACACTTATGCCTGCCTGCAAGTATGCCTGCCTCCCAGCTTGCCTTCCTCCCTGCAAGCCCGACTTCCTGCCAGCCTGGCCCTGTGCCTGCCTGCCTGCCTGCCTTCCTGCATTCCCACTCAATATGAAGGGTTAGATTACATTACTGCCCAATTTTTCCAGTCGTTGCCTGCCTCAAAACCAGGGAGAACTACTCAATGTGTCAGTTGAAGGGACTCTGTATCGGGTTCGTGTCCTAGCCCTTTCCTGCCTCAAAACCAGGGAGAACCACTCAATGTGTCAGTTGAAGGGAATCTGTATCGGGTTCGGTACGCCCAATTTTCCTAGCCCTTTCCTGCCTCAAAACCAGGGAGGACCACTCAATGTGTCAGCTGAAAAGAATCTGTTACGGGTTCGGTACGCCCAATTTTCCTAGCCCTTTCCTGCCTCAATACCAGGGAGGACCACTCAATGTGTAACTTTGAAGGGTCTCTGTAGGCCCAATTTCTGTAGCCCTTGCCTGGCTCCGAACCAGGGAGGACCAATCAATGTTTATAATTTTGACCCAGATAACACTGTTTGTGTTGGGGTTGCAGCCCACACCAGCACAACACAGTTATGCTTGGCTGTCTGCTCTGTCTGTATGATTGCCTCCCTGAATGCCTGAATGCTTCACCTGCCTGCCTGCCTTCCAGCCTTGTCTGCCTGACTGCCTGTAATTCCGCTGCATGCATGGATCTAATAAGGGCTACATACTTAGCCCAGTTTTTATAGGGCTTCCCTAGTCTTCATAGCAGCCCAGGGAGATTTTTTTTCTACGGTCAGTGTAGGCCCAATATTTCCCCGTTGGCCATGGCTGGTCTGAGTGTAGTACACCCTAATACCTGCCTTCCTCGATGCGTTCCTCCCTTCCCTGGGGTTTTGGAGCCACTCTGCAGAAACAATCCCTCCCTAGAAAACTTTCCTTGCACTCCGGTTTCGTGGCTTCCAGGCATGGACCCTTTCTCCTGGGTTGGCGGAACCTGTTCTCCAGGGTAGGCTGAACTCTGGCCTCCAAAGTAGGTGGCTGAAACAATCCCTTCCCTGGCACTCTGGCTTTGTGGCTTCCCTGGGCAGAACACGGTCTCCTGGGAAGGCTAAACTCTGGCCTGCAAAAGGGGGCATCATGCCATTCACACAGGTTGGCATTGGCAACCTATGGCATCCGCTGCAGAAGCTTGCCCCTGCCGGATTCAGCAGCCTCAAGTAGTACCCTATGCTCTAGTGCCCTATCTATTCTATATTACCCTAGTATCCTCCAAATTTCTATTTCTCTTTCTAGCACCGTATTTCTATTTATCTTTCTATTTGTATTTCTATTTCCATTTCTATTTCTATTTCAACAAGTACCCTATCCTCTATGAGGAGGATAGGATTTTAATTTCCTGACCCTCTGGCTTCCCTGCATGGACTGTTTCTCCTCTGGTATGGAGAAACTCAGTCTCCTGCGTGAGCCACCTTAGCATTACTGTTCAGCACGAAGTAGAGGACATCTAGACTCACAGCACTGGTACTGTGTGTGTAGGACTAAAATGTTGGTTGTTGACAGACCACGGCAAAGAGAACTTCCCTGCCCCTGGTGCTCTGGCTTTGTGGCTTTGCTGCGTGGACTGTGTCGCCTCCAGTGGGTAGGCAGAACTCTGGCCTTGTGGCCTCCAAAGTAGGTGGCTGAAACAATCCCTCCCTCAAGTTCCCTGGCACTCTGGTTTCGTTGCTTTCCTGCGTGGACTGTGTCTCCTCCACTGGGTAGGCAGAACTCTGGCCTTGTGGCCTCCAAAGTAGATGGCTGAAACAATCCCTCCCCAACCAAGAAAAATTCCCTGGCGATCTGGCTTCGTGGCTTTGCTGCATGGACTGTGTCTCCTCCACTGGGTAGGCAGAACTCTGGCCTTGTGGCCTCCAAAGTAGGTGGCTGAAACAATCCCTCCCCAACCAAGAAAAATTCCCTGGCGATCTGGCTTCGTGGCTTTGCTGCGTGGACTGTGTCTCCTCCACTGGGTAGGGAGAACTCTGGCCTTGTGGCCTCCAAAGTAGATGGCTGAAACAATCCCTCCCCAACCAAGAAAAATTCCCTGGCGTTCTGGCTTCGTGGCTTTGCTGCGTGGACTGTGTCTCCTCCACTGGGTAGGCAGAACTCTGGCCTTGTGGCCTCCAAAGTAGGTGGCTGAAACAATCCCTCCCCAACCAAGAAAAATTCCCTGGCGCTCTGGCTTCATGGCTTTGCTGCGTGTGTGGACTCTGTCTCCACTGGGTAGGCAAAACTCTGGCCTGTTGGCATCCAAAGTCGGCGGCTGAAACAATCCATCCCCAAGAAAAAATCCCTGGCGCTCTGGCTTCGTGGCTTTGCTGCGTGGACTGTGTCTCCTCCACTGGGTAGGGAGAACTCTGGCCTTGTGGCCTCCAAAGTAGGCGGCTGAAACAATCCCTCCCCAACCAAGAAAAATTCCCTGGCACTCTGGCTTTGTGTCTTTGCTGCGTGGACTGTGTCTCCTCCACTGGGTAGGCAAAACTCCTGCCTAGTGACCTCCAAAGTAGGCGGCTGAAACAATCCCTCCCTCAAGTTCCCTGGCGCTCTGGCTTCGTGGCTTTCCTGTGTGGACTGTGTCTCCACTGGGTTGGCAGAACTCTGGCCTAGTGGCCTCCAAAGTAGGCGGCTGAAACAATCCCTCCCTCAAGTTCCCTGGCACTCTGGCTTCGTGGCTTTCCTGTGTGGACTGTGTCTCCACTGGGTTGGCAGAACTCTGGCCTTATGGCCTCCAAAGTAGGCAGCTGAAACAATCCCTCCCCAACCAAGAAAAATTCCCTGGCGCTCTGGCTTCGTGTCTTTGCTGCGTGGACTGTGTCTCCTCCATTGGGTAGGCAAAACTCTGGCCTAGTGGCCTCCAAAGTAGGCGGCTGAAACAATCCCTCCCTCAAGTTCCCTGGCGCTCTGGCTTCGTGTCTTTGCTGCGTGGACTGTCTCCTCCACTGGGTAGGCAGAACTCTGGCCGTGTGACCTCCAAAGGAGGCCACTGAAACAATCCCTCCCCAACTAAGAAAAATTCCCTGGCGCTCTGGCTTCATGGCTTTGCTGCGTGGACTGTCACGAATCGGGCTCAGCTGCCTGCACCCCAACCGTTCAAGGCAGCAGGTCCAACCCCACCTCCCATCCTTACTGCTCTCTGAATGGCTGCCTTTGCCATTCAGTTCTTGAAAAACCAGTGGTCCCTTTTGCTGGCAGTCCTGGGGGGGTTCCTTTTCTTCCCAGGTGGCCCTTCTTGCAAGTCGGACCCCAATGAAAACAGTTACAGGGCAGAGGGTGGCCGGGCTGGTCCGCTGAAAGCATACAAGAGCAGCTGAAGGTGGGCCCACATGTCCGGATCATGTTGAGCGGGAGGGAAGCCTCCGCCCGCGGCCGCCTGAAACAACACCGAGGCCACTTCCGGCGACATGGCAGGGAAGCCGGACAGGGTGGAGGGCTGCGGAGGGTCTCTGCCCTGGAGATGGGCCTGGAACTGCGCCACCTGGTCAAGGAGGGAGGTCTGCTCCATGAGCGAACCGGGATCCTCGGTCGTCGCGCTGGGGCCACGAATCTGAGGCAAAGGACGAACCTGCCTAGGCAAAGGCTGGGCAGGCAGCTCGGCTGGGCCACGCTGGTATGGCGTTTCCAGGGTGTTCCCACCGGGCGCTCCCTCTGCTCTGTCCTGAATTTGATCCTTGGGGATTCTGCCAGTCAGCTCCTTGGGATACTCCAGCTGGCGATTATTCCCCAAGAGGTTGAGGGGCACTCAACAAGATGAGTGGGGGGGGGGGAAGCATCTCTCATGCCTCTACCAGACTGAATCTCTGGCCGCTAGTTGACCAGGGTGGCATTTGCTTGGCTTTACAAGGAGTGTCATGGGGAGGAGACATTGAGAGGCGTAGACCCTCATCCAGATTTGGGGGAGGAACGGAATACTGTGTCTTCTGCTGCCTCTGAGAGGTGGAGGGGAAATGGGATGGATAAAGGCTTCAAAACAAAACAAAAAAAAGTATAACAGGCAGCCAGACCAAGTAGGGTGGCCGGTTCAGTCAGCGTTGACCAAGAGAAAAAAAGAATATTGCATTCTGCCCACTTTGTTTGCTTTATTGCATAGGATGCAGTCTTATGCTATGATATATTTATTAAATATATTATTCATCACCCAGTTTAAAGTGTTTTCCACCTGCTCTGGGTCATTGCGGGATGCCCCATGCTCTGGGAAGTTACATCGCGCTAAATTGCAGTAGAAATGACAAACGACAAACGAAACGTCAAACCAAAATTTTTTTGAAAAATTTCGCGACAAACGGAAACGGAACGAAACGGACCCGTTCCAACAAACGAAAAATCGAAACATCATTTTTTCTGGTCGTGCCCATCTCTAAGGTTGAGCAATAGAGGACAAGAGTTCAAGGATAACACCAGTTTGTGAAAGTATCTTGAAAATGCAGTGGCTGTAACCAACATGAGATACTCCTCACAATGAGAGAACACTCTCTTAAACATATACAAAGGGTTAATGTACAGATACAGAAAGGAAGAGAGGAATGGTGTGGAGAGAGAGAGAATGAGAGAGAGAAACTTTGTTATGATTATCCTTTCCTTAAACCATTGGTCATACCCAAGGAATGTTTGTATGCAACTTTTTTTCTTTTCCAAAATTACAAATAAATGTAACCTTAAAAAATAACCCGCCTATTTTTCTACTTCTAAAGAAACAGGTTAAATAAGACCCCACTTGCTGCCTGAAAAAAATCTAAGTCTGTGCCAGATTTCCACAATTAAGGCCATATGTTTCCTAGGTGATAAGCTGGCCATATTATTTTCCTATAAGACATTTTAAATGGAGGAAGGGAAAATTACTCATCACTCCCGAGAGAAGTAAGCGTCCATCTACTACTAATTTCTCAGCATTTAAATGTTATAATTAAGAATATTGATTCATCCACTGTTTCTTCAAGGGAAAATGAATCAATTGAAGAAAAATTCAAGTGAAGCATTTGAAAGTTGATTCACAGAGTAATGGGAGTTCAAAGTGTATCTGACAAATGTCTAACTTTCTCTTGAATGCCTCCAGTGTTGGAGCACTCAGCACTTCCCAAGGTAACGGGACCAGAGGTAGACAAGATGCTTTCTCCACTCTGAGGTACTCCTTCATGTTATAAGAAAAACCCCTGGTATCCAAGGCCTACAGAGCAAAGGAGAAGTTTATAAGGTACAAGCTTTTGCAGATGATTTGTTGGTAATTATGGAGAACCCCCAGACCTCCTCTTTAGAACTCTTGAAGACTTTGGAGGCATACTCTAAAATTTCTGGATTAAAGGTAAACAGAGAAAAAACACTGTTGCTTACTAAAAATATGACCTCATCTATGATTGAAAAACTGGTAAATCAATCGGGTTTCCAACATGCCAGTAAGGTAAAATATCTGGGTATTACTGTATCTAATCGTTGTAACTCTTTACTTAAAGATAACTATGTTAATATTATAAAAACAATCAAAGCTGACTTCGAAACTTGGTCAAGACTCCAATTATCCTTAATGGGCAGAATTGCTGCAGTTAAAATGAATGTTTTACCTAAACTGCTTTTTTTATTTCAATCCTTGCCTATATTACCTAATTTTAAGATCATTACGGATCTGGAAAAAAGTATACGTATATTCATATGGCAAAAGAAAAAAGCAAGGATTAAAAATGTCTATCTACAGGATAGAACCAAAACTGGTGGCTTTGCCCTTCCTAATTTAGTATTATACTACAAGGCTGCTGCCATGACCTGGATTAAAGACTGGATTCTGATGACAAACAAAAGAATTTTGCAGCTTGAGAGTTATGGCCTAGACAAGGGCTGGCATTATTACATGTGGTATAAGGGTAACATACCTACTCTCTTCAAAAAACATTGGATAAGGAACGCCCTAGTTAAAATATGGTTATCGATTAAAAAACAATTCTACTCTAAAGCACCATTGTGGCTATCTCCGCTGGGAGCGATTTATAGCTCCCATATAAGTGAAACTCCAAATGCTATAACTTATAGACACCTTCTGAATGTTGACCTCTCATTGAAACCATTAGGGAAATTAGTATCAGAAGGCTATAAATTAGACTGGTGGAAGTATCAACAAATATATTCACACTTCAAAGATCTCACCAAAGAGGGGGGATTCACGACTACTGATACTCCACTTGATAAAATACTTTCCTCTGGCGACTCCAAGCTGCTTAGTAAATTTTATACTATATTGTTAAATGAAAAAATGATTGATACACTGGTCAAAGATACTATGATAAGATGGGCAGAAAACTTTGGTTACTCTATTCATCTAAACAAATGGGACTCTCTGTGGAATACAGTTAAAATCTTTAAATCTATCTCTTTTAAGGAAAATTGTTATAAGATGTTCTATAGATGGCATCTCGCACCACACCGACTATCTAAGATGTATAATTGCTCACCCAAATGTTGGAAATGTAAATATGATTGTGGTACTTTTTACCATATGTGGTGGACATGTAAAGAGGCAAAGGCATATTGGAAAATGGTAAAACTATTTTTAGAAAGATGTCTGAAAATTAAGATAGAGCTTAGACCAGAACTTTTCTTATTAAACATAGTAAATATAAATATTTCATATGATCAGAGATATGTACTTCACCATGTAATTGTTGCTGCAAGGATATTGTATGTGAAATTCTGGAAACAACCAAACGTGCCAACAGAGAAGAATTTCCACGAAAAGATAAGAGAATGCATCGAAATCGATAGACTCTCCGGCTATTTAAAGGGAGACTATGATGAGATCTCTCGGAAAAGATGGCAAGAAGTAACAAACCTATTAGTACTGTGATAATATTTGGCAATTTATCAATATGTTATATTACTTTTTTTTTACTTTGCTTGACATATTCAATGTAAATTTTAAATTCTATCCCCCCCTTTTTTCCTTTTTCCTTTTCCCCATACCCCCTCCCTTCCCCCCCCTTAAAAACCCAATAAAATTATAAATAAAAAAAGATGCTTTCTCCACTCTGAGAAGAGCTATTTGACTCCAGTTCTTATGATCACCCAATCTTATTTGCATGAACTTTCCCCCTTTTTAGTGTGGGGTGGGGGCTGCTGAGTGACTTAAATATCTTGCTGATCAACGTACAGTAAAAACCAAGAAGGCAAGGGGATTGGTTCTAATTGATGAATAATAATCATGTGCCATCAAGTTAGTTCAGGGTTATTCATGCAGAGTATACTCAGAACAAACTGATGGAGTGTGGTGGCTCAGTGGACTAAGGCACTGAAACAGTCAGCTGCAAAGTCAGCAGCTTGACGGTTCGAATCCTGGGTGCCAGGCAGCAGAGTGAACTCCTGCTGTTAACCCCAGCTCCTGCCAACCTAGAAATTCGGAAGCATGTAAATGCAAGTAGATAAATTGGTACCACCATAAAAAAGAAGGAAGGTAAACAGTGTTTTCTTGCAGCCATGCTAGCCACATGCTAGCCACATGGCCACAGACTTGCACAGACTTGCACAACAGGGGGAGATGAGCACCCCCTGCCCAGAGTCAGACATGACTAGCATGCATGTGCGGGGGGGGTAACCTTTACCTTTACCTATACTCAGAAATGATTTACCACATCCTTCTTCTTAGGGCACCCTGAGGCTGTGCACCTTGCCCAAGGCCACATAGGAAGACTCTACTCACAAGAGGAACGGTGGGAAATCAAACACCCAACCTCTGGATCTACAGCCAGATACCTAAACCACCGAGCTATTCAGCAAGTCCAGTTTTTAAAATGCTTTTAAACTGTCCAAAAACATGCACTGGTGTGGACAGCTTTTAACCAGACCCAGCTACTGAGACCATACAACCTCTGCTCCCCACCATGTTATAGCTGTTAAAAGTTGTTTATCCAGTTCATAATGCTGGTTGTTATTAAAATCCTAAAGCAGTGTGTGGCTTCCAATCCTCACTAAGGACCAAATGTAGTTTCCCAGGGCCACCATACCCCCCAAATAATTTTGCTTTTATTAGTTTAAAAAGCTTTTTAAATGCAGTTTTTGAGTTTAAGAAGTCCCCTTGAGCTGTCCAGGAGGGACCTGAGAAGGGAATCCAGCTATGTTTGGTGGGGTGTGACGAGCAATATCAAATATTCTTTATTTTATTTTATTTTTACAAAATAGGATCACTAGAGTACAAGCTGGCTTTTTCAATGAACACCCCCCCCCAAAAAAAATTGAAATACAAAGTTGAGGAGTTGAGATATAGGTAGGTGTCAACTCACCCCTCGTAGATTGAGATCAGGACCCCTGATGAACCCCTGATTTATATGTTTACCTGTTCCTCCAAGGTCTTCTAAGTATTACAGGTCTTACTACTGCTTGGTGCAATTACCTCCCACAGAGCAAAAAATGAGTCACATTAAAGTAAAAAAAGTTTATTAAACTTTAAATAGAAAACAAATATTCTACATTAAACAGTCTGTATTGAAGAATCTGGAAGTTGAGTCATGGCTACTGGACTTCTTTTTTGAGATATAGAAATGTTTCGCTGTTCATCCAAACAGCTTCAGTTTCTATCTCTCAAAAAAGAAGTCCAGTAGCCATGACTCAACTTCCAGATAAACTCACCTGGATGACCGAGAATCTTCACAGACATATTGTATTGAAGAATGTTCCTATACTTGTTACACCATTCCCTAAAGCTGGATGTTATGCATGACTCTCCATCTCAACAGCCATGAGAGATTAAAACTGTCATTTTCCTGTTTAACCAACAGACCTTTTAGAAAGGAGGGGCATAAAAGAATGTTAGTATAGACAGACCAATAGTAAGTCAGATCAGGGTGATTGACATACTGCATTCTGAGACTATTGAGCTGCTTACTCTAAGATGGATGGCTTAGTCACAGCCTGAGGCTTGCCAGGCAGGAATGCAGAATAGGGCCTTTTCTATCACCATACC
The DNA here is from genome assembly GCA_037367245.1 of Phrynocephalus guinanensis. Classification (NCBI taxonomy): domain Eukaryota; kingdom Metazoa; phylum Chordata; class Lepidosauria; order Squamata; family Agamidae; genus Phrynocephalus; species Phrynocephalus guinanensis. The sequence continues at coordinate 4,896,936 of CM074734.1, read as the reverse complement.
TGGGCTTTGGTATCATATAACCCCATTAACATTCTCTTTTGCACTGAAGACTTTCAGGATCCCTTATGGTTTTCCGTTCTGAAATACTTGAGCAAATAAATTTGATGCATTTGCTTCTTTTCTTTTAATCTAGTTTGCATAACCTGCCACCTTGTGTTTGTCTTTTAGTTTGCTTTCTACTTGCGCACCTCCTACTATGGTAGGAAAAGAAAGAGACCAATTATTGTCAAACGCAGCTCACACATCCATTCTACTACCTGATAGCTATGCAAAGACATTTCCTCTCATATGCATACTGTATTTTTTAATCTATCCAATTAATCAATGCTCTCAAGGCCTTAGGGTTTCTTTTGTCCTTTGCACAGCATAATTTATTTCAGCTGCATGAAAATGAATGATGGTTGCTGAGGCTGAAATGTTGCAGGTTCATAGTGTTTTGTCACTCTCACTGCAAAAGAGCACACTGGAGATACACTGTTATTCAAAGCATCAAGAAGCCATCTTACACAAAGTGTAAAACTAATTCATGCGTTTCATGCAGCCGACTCACCTTAATCTGATCAAATGTAATCTAATGACATTAATGTGTGGTCAAGACAGAGTTACTAGCCCACTGCCTATGCCAACCAGGTCCCATATATGCCATTAATCTCCAATGGACAGGAATTCATTTGGTGAATTCTGCTCAATGTCTGGATAGCAAGCAGTTACTTAAAGGAACAATAGCACTGAATGTTGATGGGTATGAGGGGAAGTGGAAGAGAAGGACAACAAACCTGGAATGCCCCTTCTGGAGTTCTTCACTGTTGTTTCATTTAATTATCTTCTTATTCACATTTTTTTTTTTTTTATTATGATTCTTCTTTCAGTTTGTTTTACACTGTAAACCGCCCAGAGTGGCTTCTTGTCAGATTGGCGGTATATACAGTAAATTGTATAATAATAATAATAATAATAATAATAATAATAATAATAATAATAATAATAATAATAATAATAATAATAATAATAATAATACTTTTATTTACTTTAACCATCTTGTTCCACCAGCCAACATGACCATCTCACTATTCACCCCTACCTGCAGATCATATACCCCAAAACAGGAAAACCAAGCTTCCAGGGCATCTCTTTGGAGGATCCCTAACATAGTGGGAAGTAGATGTTGAAGTGGAGGCACTCATATACTTTAGCAATATACCTACTAAGAAACCACACATGTATCACCTGATCCCTAAATGTTAGCAGGCTGCAGGGTTGATAAGGATCTGTAGAAGTTAGAACTAGAGATGGGCACGAAATGAATTTTTAATTTTTAATTCGTTTCATTATTTGTTATTCATATCATTACTTAAAATGAATAACGAACTGACCCATCAAAGAAAAATGAAATGAAATGAAACAGAAATTTCTGTTTCATTCATTTTGCTATTCATTTTCCCATAGGAATGTGTTGAAGCAATGCATTCCTATGGGAAAGGTTTCCCTGCCTGATGGGTGTGGGGAAACCGCAGGCTTTTTTTCCGCCAGAAGCAGTGCCGACAATCAGCTGTAGTGCTGATGTTGGCAGGCAAAGGATTTAAAAAGCCCGCCCTTTCCTCCACCATTTTCTGAGGGCTGCCACCTAGCTGTCAATGGCTGGACCCTTTTAAACCTGGCCCATTTGGTACCAGGGGCTCTCCCTGGTGCCAAGTGGGCCAGGTTTAAAGGGGTCCAGACATTGACAGCTCGGAGGAAGCCCTCAGAAAATGGGTCAGGAGGGCAGTGCGATCATGCAGAACTGCCTACCCAACCATATTCTGAGGGCTCCTGCTGAGTTGTCAGTAGCTCGACCCCTTTAAACCTGGCCCACTCAGCAGCAGGGGGACCCCCTGGTACAAACTGGGCCAGGTTTAAAGAGGTCCAGCAACTGAGAGCCCGGCAGCAGCCTTCTGAAAATGGGTCGGGAAGGAAGTTCCAGCGATCGCGCTGCCCTCCTGACCAGCTTTCCGAGGGCCCCTGCCGAGCTGTCAATTCCTGGACCCCTTTAAACCTGGCCCAGTCGGTACAAGGTTTAAAGCAGTCCTGCAACCGGCAGCTCGGCAGGAGTCCTTTGAAAATGCTAGGGAGGGCAGTTCCAGCAATCAAGCTGCCCTCCCTAGCATTTTCAGAAGGGTCCTGCCGGACCAGGTTTAAAGCAGTCCAGCGACTGACAGCCCAGCAGGACCCTTCTGAAAATGCTAGGGAAAGCAGCGCAATTGATGGGGAAAGAAAAAAACAGGCATGGGGAAGCTAGTGCCTCTAGAGGCACTGCCCCCAAAACAGTGCCTCAAAAAGCCCCTGCTGGACTTTTAATTTTTTTTTTTAACAAAACAACGCTGGGCCTATGGCGAGGCATCCACCACTGCCCAGCAAGGTCTCCCGCCGTCCAGCGCAGCCGCTGCCAGGGCCTTCCGGGATGCTGCCGCCACTGCTAGAATCGCCGCCGCCAGTAAGATAAGTCGAACTAGTTTGGCTCGGTTCGGGTTCGTACAATTTTTTAAAAAATTCTTATAAACCCGAACTGAACTGAACCGAGGGTGGGCCTGAAACAGAACCAACTGAAACATCAATTTTCTGTTTCGTGCCCACCTCTAGTTATAACTGTTCCTCCCTGGCTTCTTTATGTGAATGCATTTTGCTCACAGGCAGAATTTGGCACCATGATAGTATCTCTCTCCTATAGAAAGGACTGGTCACGGTCTGTCAAGTACCACAGATCCTGCAATAAGCCAAACAGAACAAGCAGAGGCTGAGGAAAGGGAATCAACACAGCAGATAAAGTGTTCTGCTTAGGCAGAATCAGGTTGCAGTAAACAGGTTGATGCAGAATCAGGTTGAGTATATACAGTTCCACTTGGTCACTAGCTGGAGGTGGAAAACAGTTGGCACTGATAAGGTCATAGGTACGAATGCACATTAAGAGCCACATTCTCCCTGGATGTGCTGCAAGTTAGAAATGGGCCAGACGTGGATTCAGAAAGTCATGCTGCCACATACATCAACTAAGCCACTGGATTACATTTCAACCTATCCCTTTTGTTTGCCATGCACCCCTCTTTACATCTGTAAGAACAGATGTTTCATTGCAGGTCACATCTCCCCTTAATGAAGTCTTATAAAGAGTTCTTAGCAATCATTTTTCTTGAAATCATCAGGGTTTACCATGCTCAACCTAATCACAGAATCACAGAATCATAGAGTTGAAAGAGACCTCAAGGGCCCATCTAGTCCAAACCCTGCCATGCAGAAACCCCGATCACAGTACTCCTGACATATGGCCATCCAGCCTCTGCTTAAAAACCTCCAAAGAAGGAGACTCCACCACCCTCCATGGCAGCATGTATGTATGTTGCGTTGTTACAGTCATTACCGCAGCATATTCCACTGCCTAACAGCTCTGTCGTGAAGTTCTTCCTAATGTTTAAATTCAATTTCTTTTCCTGTAGTTTGAGACTACTGCCCTGCGTCCTAGACTCTGAAGCCATGGGAAACAAACCAGTCCCTTCTTCAGTGTGAGCTCCTTTCAAATATTTAAACATAGCTATCCTATCCCCTCTCAGCCTTGTTTTTGAAAGGCTAAACATTCCCAGCTCCCTAAGCCGCTCCTTGTAAGACATTTCTTCCAGACCCTCAATCATCTTGGTCGTCCTCCTCTGGACCCGTTCAAGATTGTCAACTTCCTTTTTAAATTGAGGCACACAGAACTGGACACAGTACTCCAGGTGGGATCTGACCACAGCAGAATAGAGTGGTATTATCACTTCCCTTGATCTAGTCACTATGCTTCTGTTGATCCAAACAAGAATTGCAGTGGCTTTCTTGGCCACCGCATCACACTGCTGACTCATGTTCAATTTGTGGTCCACCAAGACTCCCAGTTCCATTTTACAGGTACTATTTTCCAGCCAGGTATCTCCCATCCTATATCTGTACAATTCATTCTTTTCACCTAGATGCACCACCCTACATTTCCCTCTGCTGAAACTCATTCTGTCAAGGTCATTTTGGATTTTCATCCTATCCTCTAGGGAATAACAACCCCACCCAATTTGATATCATCTGCAAAGTTGATCAGCCTACTCTCTATTCCTTCCTCTAAGTCATTAATACAGATATTGAATAGCACCAGACCCAGAACAGAACCATGGGGCACTCCACTGGTCATGTCTCTCCAAGCTGAAGAGAAGCTATTAATGATCACCCTTTGGGTGCAATCAATCAACCAATTACAAATCCATCTAAAAGTGGCACTATTTATCCCACATTCTGCTAACTTCTTTGCAAGTATACCATGGGGAATCTTATCAAAGGCCTTACTGAAATCTAGATAATCAATATTCACAATGTTCCCCTCATCCACCAGGCCTGTAATTCTATCAAAGAAAGAGATCAAATTGGTCTGGCATGACTTTTTTTTAAAGAAATCCCTGTTGACTTCTCATAATGACAGCATTGCTAGTTAAATAATTACAGACTGTCTGCTTAATAATTTGTTGTACGATCTTGCCAGGAATTGAAGTCAAGTTGACTGGGTGGTAATTACTTGGGTCCCCCCTTTTTTTTTGAAGATAGGGACAACATTCAGCCTCCTCCCCTGTTCTCCAGGACTTCTCAAATATTATTGCCAATGGTTCTGAAATTACTTCCGCCAGTTCTATTTTTAATAGACGTGGCCCCAGGGGTGGCTGGGTTGGCACTCTAAAATAAGGGAAAACAATTTAAAAAATAAAAGAAGCACCCACCCAACAGTGGGCACTTGAGAAGAAAAAATGAATAATGAATTAATACAAACCGATGAAACAAATATTTAAAAACTTCGTTAAAAACAAAACAAAACAAACTGAACCTTAAAACGAACTGAACCAAAACGAATTGCCATTTTTTTTGGTTTGTGCCTATCTCTACCCATAATAGCTGGTTGCCACCTTAGATCTGTAGTAAATATTGTATAAACACCAAACGGAAACTTGCTGACAGAAAAAATATACTTAGGAAACTAGCCAGGCTTGACTGGAGTGCACACCCATCCCCAGGACCAAGAGAGAAATATTTCATTCACAAACCAATAATATGGTGCCCCATGCTCCTTCCAAACAGACATTATCTTTTGTTTAGGCATCCAGCCTTCACCTTCCAATACTAAAAAGTCCAAACAATCTTGCCATATACCAACAATTAGTCCCTTTTAACAATGTTTCCTGTTTACATGTTCTATCACATGTCAACTTATCATTAATTGCTAGTTCCAAAACCTCATTATATCATTCACTTAAATTGAAATATATGGTTAGATTTCTACTTTTTTATGATCATTAATCTGGCTGCCCTTACCATATTCGTGATTAACCTCTTTGTTACTCAATCCCCATGCTCTTCACCAAAAATAGATAATAATTTGGAGAGACTTCTAGGATAATTTTTTTCCATTTCTTTAAATAAACTTGTACATAAGCTAATTGTGTTAAGGACAGAAATAAAAATACACTTTTACAAATACAGTCTGTTGGAAAAGAGTTGTTAAACGTGGAATCAGAAAGAATCCAAAAAATATAAGGTATTTGAAAACATAGTATTTTGAATTACCGATAAGCAGTAAAAATTCAGAAATGCTGGTCAGAACCGCACAATTAAGAAATTATTAATAATTAATTTCAAAGATAGGGTACTGATGGGTTGGGTCCAGGTTATTAAATAGCTTTTTAAAAATATTAAAGACACTTAATCTTATTTAAAACTTGAAGGTTAAGTCCCATCTCCTTGGAAACATTAATTGATTATACTTACATTAAAACCTAACAACATCATGGCTAAGTTGCTTTCCACCAGATAACCATTAGGTAAAATTATTCATCTGGCTTTAATTTGGCAAAAATTAGCTATTCCTACTTGGATTCATCTTCTACTGAAAACCACATTTGAGCCACAAATACTTCTTTGCTGGAAAACCTCATTATCCTGTCCTCTCTAAAGGCCTCTGTTCTGCCATCTGTGGACCCACGTGGCAAAAATCTCTGCTTAGGTTTCCACCTTTGTACGAGAGATGGCACCCTTTGGACACAAGAGCTACCAACTCTCCCCAAGAAATATGAACATTTGAAAGATAACTAGTAAACTCCAGCCATCCAAAAAGTCTATCCCCTCTACCATGCAGAACCAGAAAGCAATCAACAGATAACAACAAAAAGCCCTGGGGAAAGCTGCTGAAATGGGTTACTGCAGCTTATGTTGCAATATTTAAATAGATCAGCTGAACATGCAAATTAAAGTAAGGGATAGAATGTTAGTATCTGGAATGAAAGAATGAGAAATATCCTCCCCCTTAAGTGTGGTGTTTCTCATGGGAAGCTATAAACTCTTGACATAATGAGAATCATATCAGAAAGAGAGAAGTAAGAACAATTTCTTTTGAACGATCTTCAAAAAAGGATCCAGAGGCGATCCAGGATATTATCGACCAGTCAGTTTGACATGTGTCCCAGGTAAAGTGATGGAAACTATCCTAAAATATAAAATTAATAGGCACATAGAAGAGAAGGCGCTGCTGTAGGAGAGCCAACATGGCTTTTGCAAGGGCAAATCATGCCTCACTAATCTGTTGGATTTTTTTTACAGTGTCAACAAGCATGTGGATAAGTGAGATCCAGTTGACATTGTTTATCTGGACTTTCAGAAGGCTTTTGACAAGGTCCCACACCAATGACTCTTGAATAAACTTGCCAGTCATGGAATCAAGGGACAGGTCTTGTCCTTAATCAGCAACTGGCTGAGGGATAGGAAACAGATCGTTTCACTAAATGGAAACTTGTCCAAGTGGAGGGAGGTAAAGAGTGGGGTCCCCCAAGGTTCAGTAATTGGACCCCTTCTTTTCATCCTATCAATAAATGATCTAGAAGTAGGAGTAAAAAACAAGGTAGCCAAATCTGCCGAAAACACTAAATTATACAGGGTAGTAAAAACTAAGAGATTGTGAGGAGCTCCAGAGGGATCTCTTGACATTGAGGGAGTGGGTGTGAGGGTTCAGCTTCTTTCCTCCGCAATTCCGTGTCAAAAATAAAGTCAGAGGCTTCTTGGTAAGGAACATCAAAAGGATTTTTATTTAACAATACCTCAGGTACAGACAGAACAGAACCTTTTGCTTGGGGAGTTAACTGAGGATATGAATTCGTTACAGCATCTTGCGGCACAGCATCTTCATAAATAACGTTAACCAAAGGAACTTGACCCTCGGGTGACTTTATAAATAATGGCGAGTAACCGACCCGCGCCCCATACATTGAGTCCCGCAACACGGATGGCGAGCCCATTGGGCTACCGGATTCGGAGACCTCTCGTTCCTCCATTCCTTTCTGAACTTCTCAGAGGTCTCCGGCCATTTCAAAGGCTTCACAGTTATGGACCATTGATATTCTTCCCCTCGGTCTACTCCCCGTTTCTCATCTAACTCCCTTCGTCTTCTTTCCCTCTCTCTCAACTGCTTATCCCAACTGTCCTCTCTTCTCTCACGCGCAGTAACGTCCCCTTTCCAACTGTCATTCTCCGATACCCATAATCCCTCTCTCTCTATTATCGTCTCTCGCGCAGCTGCTCCTACCTCCTCGAGCTGTCCTTCACCTGCCTCTCTACCCTTTATCTCTCCTACAGACCCGGTTTTCTCTTCTAAACTCAAATCTTTTAGTTCTTTTATATTCTCTTCCTTCTTTTCAGACGGCACACTCTGTTCCAATGGCTTTTCTTCATCTCCCTTCTCACAGTGGGCAATGAGTGGCAAATGAGCTTCAATCTTAGCAAGGGCAGAGTGATGCACGTTGGGGCAAAAAAGCCTAATTACATTTATAAACTGATGGGGTATGAACTCTGTACAACAAACCAGGAAAGGGACCTTGGTGTCCTGGTGGACAGCTCAATGAAGGTGTTAACCCAGTGAGCCACAGCAGTATTGAAAATAAGTCAGCAAGTGTTATTTTGCCTCTTTATAAATCTATGGTGAGGCCCCATCTGGAGTATTGTGTCTGGTCACCATACCTCCAGACGGATATTATGGAAATGGAAAAAGTGCAAGGAGGGCAACCAGAAGGATTAGGGGACTGGAAAACCTTCCTTACCATCTGAGGCTGCAACGGCTGGGCCTCTTCACCCTTGAACGGTGGCGCCAAAGAGGTGACCTGATTAAAGTTTATAAAATCATACACGGTGTGAACAAAGTAGATAAGGAAAAACTGTCTTCCCTATCGCACAACACTAGAACTAGGGGGCACTCCATGAAACTTTTCGGTGCTAGATCTCAAATAAATAAGAGAAAGTACTTTTTCACCCAGAGGATCACTGGTCTCTGGAACTTCCTGCCAGAAGAAGTCGTGACAGCTGTCAGTCTTGACAGCTTTAAGAAAGGATTGGACAAGTTCATGGAGAACAAGGGTATCAATGGCTTTCATTATGAATGCCTAAGGACAACCCTTGAGTTGGAGAGATAGGCAGGATATCTCTCAATACCATTTGCGGGGAATTGTAAGCAGGTGAAGACATCTGCTTGGGAATACCCTGAAGCAAATGGTGAGCCACTGCGTGAGACACAATGCTGGGCTGTATGGATGGGCTGTGGCCTCTTCCAGCAAGGCTTTTCTTATGTTCTTATGATTTCTCTCCTGCCATTTCTTCCCAGGAAAGGAACAGCTGAGGAGATGCTATGGCAGCTTCATGTCTGTTCCAGTCAGAAATCCAGCAGGGCCCAGGTTACAACTTGAAGCCACAGTGGAAATGACAAGGGAGCAGAGCTTTGTCCTGGTTAAGCTCTCGCCATCAGAGACTGTTTTTTTGAGACCCTTCTCCCTCTCAGCTGAGTTGCAGTGCTCAAGAGGAGAGCTGGGGAGAAAGAAAAGCACCTCGGGTAGGAAAGATTAAGTGCCAAGAGAATAACTGGAGGGAGGCTTGCACTTTGCTTGCAGATATGATTCTCTGTAGATAAGCAGTTGCTTATGTCAAGCAGCAGCTGTCAACACTTTTAGAAAAAGTAGCTACCATTAACACCGGATTCCCAAATGGATCTGAGGTTTTTGGAGCTTCCTTTTTCAACAAGACAAAACAGAAGCCCACGAGAAGTAAAACTGCAGGGTTTTCAGAAAGCAATCCCAGCACTGATTTCTGCCTGTTGTACAGCTCTCCATCTTGACAAAAGAAAATCAGACATGTTGTTGGAATCTTAAAAAGATCTAGAAAAGTGGCCAGGTCTCACAAGGCACAGACTAGGCAATAGTTGCAAGCTGTTTTTTCAGGAGCAGCAAGGAGTTGCTTGGCCCTTTTAAAAAGGTGTAAATGATACAGTGGCCAAAACATTCTCTGAGGTTCTGATTTTGCTGAAGAGGAATGGGGTGGGGTGGGAGAAGCAAACCATTCCCCTCTATGGCAGTATTCTTTGACCTGACTCTTTTCTAAAGACTAGCACTGTTCTGAATTTATCCAGAAGCTGAGTCGTGGCAACTGGACACATAGACATATTCTATATTAAGTTAATGTTCTAGAATTGTACAGTATTTGTATTTCAACAGCAGACCAGTCAAATTTTATTATGGTTTATTTCCCCTTTTCAAGGTGAATGAGAGAAGTATTTACTGTATTTAGCTACTTTTCTTGAGAGACTGAAATGTTCCGCTGCTCATCCAAACAGTTGCATCAGTCTGAGCAAAGCTAGTTGTGAGTCCTCCATTTTTATAGTTCACTTGGTCACCCTGGTCTGAAATAGGCTTGTTAAGATGAACAATGGCCTGAATAGGCTCATTAAGATGGACAATAGTCTCAATAGTCTCATTAGGTAGACAATGGCCTAAGTTGCTGAAACCCATAAAGTATGGTTCCTTAGCCATGGTCTTGGTGGTGGAGGTGTGAAGTATTTTTATTTGTCTGGGTATTGTTGAAATCACAGCCTGATAAGTGGCAGACAGACTGTGCCTAAGCCCACACCACCACCTCTGCCAGGAGGTTTTCAATGCTCACATGAATGGCTTCCCTATCTTCACTTATATTCTGTCTAGTATGTGTACTTCCTCATCTTTGAATAAGTGTTCTTTGTCCTTCAAGTGGAGTTGTACTGCTGATTCTGGTCTTGAGCTGTGCCCCTCCTATGTTAGGCCATCCTCCTGTTTAATGGCTGTTTAGTTTCTCCAATGTAGAGATCCCCACACTTCTCACTGCATTGGACCACATATATTATATTGCTTCTTTTTTGGTGTGGGGTCCTTTGGGTAGACGAGTATCTGCCTTAGTGTGAAGTAAACAGGGATGTAGTGTTTGCCAAAAATCCTTTTAAGCTTCTCAGACACTCCAGCCATGTAAGGAATGACCAGGTACTTCCGTTGGCTCTGAGTCTCAGGCTGATCCCTTGTTCTTCTGGGTTGGAACACTGCTTTGTTGAAGGCCCACTTGGGATATCCACAGGCCTTAAGTGCTATCTTCAGGTGCCTGACTTCCTTCTTCTTGGCTTCTGTGGAGGTGGGGATGCTCTCTGCTCTGTAGTTTAGTGTCCTGATCTAATTTGTGCTGTAATGGATGGTAGGAGTCAAACAGTAAGTACTGATCTGTGTGGGTGGGTTTCCTGTAAACTACTACTCCCAAGCCACGGTTGGGCTTGATGATGACCGCACAATCCAAGAAAGCGATCATATTGTCTTGGGTGTCTTCCCTAGTGAACTTAATATTAGGGTTCACTGCATTGATGTGGTCTGTAAAGGCCTGTACTTCCTGAGTCTTGATTTTCACCCAGGTATCATCTACATACCTAAACAGTAGGATGGTGTCATACCTGGGAAGGTGTTGAGTACCTTCTCCACTTCTTCCATGTATAGGGTAGCAACAATGGGTGACATTGGGGAACTCATGATGGCACACTCATGCTTCTGTCTGTAGAAGTCCCCTCTGTTCTGAATTTACCTCAAGCGAAAGCAAGAGGTTGCCATTGCACACATGGGTGGGTTGACATGACAGCATGCTCTATTCACTTTATAAAAATGTTATTTCACATCATTTTATATTATTTACATTTTAGTGGTTTAATGTATAGTAGCACCCCCGTATCCTCTGATTTGCCATCCACGAATTCAGTTATCCATGGATGGCAAGCGGCAGTGCAAGGGACTAGGAGTGCCTACCTGGGATATCGGTGGCAGCAGCAGCAGTAGAGGAAGTGGCCGCATGGCCCAGGAGAGTCCACTCACCCACCTGCAAGAGTGGCGGCGGCTGCGGCTGCGGCAGAGGAAGCTGCCATGCGCCCCGCAAAGCCTACCCATGGGATTGGCAGAAGATATGGTGCAGGCAGTGGCACACTGCCATGGTGGGGTTTGCTGGGGTGCTGGTGGGCTCTCCCACTGCTTCCACCCCTGGCAACCTCAGATAAGAGTGTTTACTTTTATTTGCAGATTTCTTTATCAGCGGGGCGGCCTAGAACCAATCCCTTGTGGATACAGGGGTCCTACTGTATGTCAAACCAATGGAACACAGAAGGGAGGGTCATCAGCATCCCCAGTGCAGCCCCCTTCCCGAGCACCCTTAAGCTAGCACATCCATTGAAGAGGACTGAGATGCTATTTAGAGCCAAATTTTGGGTTGCAGTGGGGACCAAAATGGTGGTGGGCGGAGTCCTGCCAGCACAACTCTGGATTCCAGAAGCATTATTCAAAGACTGCATATTCCCTATCCCCACCGTAAAGATTCTATCGTTCAGGAGCAGAACTCGGGAAACATGGCTCCTTGGCAGCTGCCCTTGACCAAGCACTTTTGGTATCATCCTCTAATATTTGACAAGTAGCAGCTTCAACTCATGCCACTGAATAGCGGCATCCTCTTATGTTTCTGCCTCCTGTCTCTAAGCTTGGCCACCCTCAACTCCACTAACACTGCTGTCTACCCATGGGGATATGGTGAGGGCTAGGGAGTGGAGGATGGGAATCCTACCAGGAGCATCCTAATCTGGGTCCCCAAAACTTGGAGCTGGCCCAGCCCTTGTCCTCTCCCTCTGCTTGTGAGGCTTATCTATTTAGACATCAGCATTTTTTTTTGTTTACCTTAGTCCAAGAAGAACTGAGCAGATGGAAGAAATCTTCTGGTTATCAGACAGAAGGTAATGGCAGCTTCTAGTTCCAGGAATCTTCATCGCAGGTGCTACTTGAGAATGGAATCAGCCAGCTCCACTCATTTCCACAAGCAGCACTATCACTCAGAGACAAACAACATTTCAATTCTGCCAAGACCCTCTGTATTTGACATCTCGCTTGAAACCTCACTGCCTGAAGTCCTGTTGCCATGTTACAGATGTCCCGATGTACCCTTTCTTGACTAAAGGATGTTTCTTGCCATTAGACCAGCAGTGGAGAGGACCCAACAAAGAGAAAATGCTGAAAGTGTGATTCGGGGATACCTTTCCTCTTAACCATGATCCTATTCTTAGTTCCATCTTTCCCTGTCCAAATCTGCTAACTATTGTTGTCTTCTAAGCATTAAAAGAGTAGTGAAACCAAATTTGAAGTGATGGGTGTAAATTGTGCTAATGGTTTTGGGACACTATTTAAAAATCTTTGAGGTTGATATACTGGAGCTCAGTTCCAGATCCAATCCATGGCTTCTCCTGTTAGGCCTCAGAGAGAATCCTCCTTAAAGCACTGCATCCAGCTGGCAGTCTGAGTGGGCAATGCAGGGGTTCACAAACCAACACTCTAATTCAATATAAGGCAGCTTCCTCCCTTTCTGTGAATTATCCTTCAGTAGCTTTAGCACATTGGAAGCATTTGTGGGTGGAAATGACCCTTCATCTTATCTGCCCATGTTTTTTAACCCATTATTCTTTTGTTCTCTAGCTAGCTGGACATTTATGTATGTGTTTTCTCTCCAAACCTTCTAAATATGCTTTCATGATTTGCCTCAGTGCATCCGTTTCCTAACTAGCCTTGGATGTTGATCCAACATTTCTTAATAGGCTTTACTCACATATTGTGCAGCTCTCCCATGAATCCTCCTCCTTGAAGCACAAAGCCTAAAATAGCCAAACGATATATCCTGGCCCATTAGAATTGAATATAAGCTGCTACTGGGGTCCACTTAACCTTCTTATGACAAAAAGTGTTATGAACTGTCTCTGAAAAACAAAGTTAACATCCAAACGAATATCAGTCCATGTCCACACTCCAAACTGCACCACATGGGAGAGTTAAAAGGATTTGAGATAAGATACATTTTGGATTTATAGAAAACTGTGGGTTCACTTCATCTGAGAAAAAGACATTACTTCAGAAAGCAAAGGAGAGAGAAAACTGAAGCAAAAAACACAGAAAGAAACTTACAGTAACCCCCCCGCCTACCATAGGGGTTAGGGGCCGGGGCCGGCCCGTTATAATTGAAAATCTGTGATATGCGGGTGCAGGGTCAAGTGAGGACTGGGGGGCCTGTTCGGGGCCCCTTGTACTTACCCCAGGACTTGCGCTGCCCCAAACGGGCCTCCAAAAGCCATCCCGGGTCATCAGAGGCCCTAAAGGTGCTTCTCGCTAAACCAGAAGTGACCTCCGGATCACTAGAAAGCACTTTTGGGGCCTTGAAGGCCCTTTCTGGGCATGCCAGAGGACTCAGAAATGCTTTTCTATGAACTGGGAGTGAAAAGTTGATGTGTAATGTTTGCAAATTGAAATTAATGGGGATGCCTCAGTTTAAGAAAAATTTTAACACAATGCCCCGGTTTACAGCTTTTTCTTTTTGCCCCCTGGAACAGATTAATTGGTTTTTGATGCATTCCTATAGGAAAATTTATTTCTATTTACAATTTTTTTGCAATATAAAACAGCCCGGAGAATGAATTAATTACTTCAACTGAGACACCATTGTATAGTGAAAGTGCTGCTTTGAAACTTCTTCTGAGGTAAAAACATGGTCAAGAATTTTCTTTGAGAAACTTCTGAGGACATATCTTTCACCTTTTTTCCCTCCTCCCTGCCCACCTTCTCTTTCATCTTAGTCCACAGTAATGCATTTCAAACTCAGTTTTCTACAGGACTGCCTACCCTGCAATAAACATCAAACTGACAGTCTGAAATTTTTACTGAAAGGCAAAGTAGGCCATTTCCTGAGGATGGAGGATGGGGTTTCATTATGTACAGATCTGCAGGTATAAACATGGGCAATTCAGATTTTCATAGATCTTGCATACTTGGAAAGTGTCCTTGATTGGCTAATTCAGAAATGCTAGCAATTATTTTCACATTTTAGAACTGCATATTCAAAGGGGTGAAAATTATTGATTTCTTTGCTACACCAAAAATGGCATTCTGTTGTAATCATTTTGCAATTGATAGCCTTTTGAAGAATAATGCATGCCCATTTGAGCCTGGACTCACCGTTGGCATCTTTTCATATTTGTTTGCTGTTACATGGCCAGAGGCTTTGCACAGTTGATTTGAGTTATGTTTGACATTCCCATCCATATTATAAAACCCAACATCTTGTGTAACATCCAGAGGGATACAGTAAACAAGAAACAAGCAAATATATTGCCAGCGATTAAGCATACTTTGCCAATAACAACAGTCGTTGTCATCGTCATCATCACCATCATCCAATTGAATTCTTTTTTACCATTGCTGTTTAATATCTTACTAATCCCCATTGCAGTAATTTTAAATAAAACTAGATTGGGCTACCACATTTCAAAAAAAGAATATATCAAAAGACTGTGGAAAATCCTAAGATCAAAAGTGAATGTTGGAAATATAATCAAAGCCATAAACATATGGGCAGTTCCAGTATTTAGATGCCCAGCAGGTCTAATGGATAGGAACCAAAATGAATTAGAAGAATTGGATGGGAAAACACAGAAACTAATGAAAGAATCATCTGAGTTTCCATGATTTCTTATGGGGAAATTTGCTTTGATATACAGTACGTGCTTTGGATTACAAGCATGTTTCTGGAACATATTATGCTCGCAATCCAAGTTTTACTGCATTTGTTTGAAATGTGGAGCTAGAGGAGAGCTTTGAGGATCCCCTGGTCCTAGATCAAAAGCCTGTACTTTCTACTAACATGAGGTTGTCCTACTTTGGGGACATCACAAGAAGGCAAGATTCCCAGGAGAAGGTAATCATGCTGAGAAAGATGGAAGGCAGCAGAAAAAGAAGACCAAATACGAGACTAAATACTTCTTAAAGGAACCATGTGCTTGAGCTTGCAAGAGCTGAGCGGAGCAGCTGAGACACGAATTTTTGGAGAGCACTCATTCATGGGGTCACCCTGAGTCAGAGGTGACATGACAGCAGATAACAACAAGAGGACAAACCAGTACAGCATTATCTGCATATGTGAATTTGTCCAGTCTAAATGTGAGAGAATTCAACTTCAGCTGTTTTTGAAGAATTTTGCTAACACACATACATGGCATATTTACAAAATAAAGGAGTATTAAAAAGAAGAAAAAATTACAGATTTTCCAAGCTGTCTTTATGGGGCACATAAAGGTTGTGCACATAAAAGTTGTATTGAGGGGTGGGTCATGAAGTGAAGAAAAGCTCTGCTCTTCTTCTACATTAATGGCCTGCACTCAGTTTAAAGACATACATATATCAATATGCCTTACGGTCCTTCATTATGGGAACAACATAATTGACAAAATGTCAAGCTGTGCATCTGCATATTACGTAAAAGATGAAATCTATGCTATGCTCGTTGAGGAATTCAGAGACAAGATCTGAAGTGAACGTATTTATGCACATTCCCTACAGTTTATCAACTCTAGGATTACAAGCCTCCTTCAAGAACACAGCTTTTCAACAAGCCTTTTGTCAAATTCTCAGAAATGCACGTCAGGAAGGATACTATTTCAAAAAGCAAACTTTGACAACAGAATGGGATCTGAGCACACCATCTTCTGGTCTGACAAATCGTAACAGCAAGCTAACAAAAGATACCACTCAGCTATTCAGACATCTCTAAACATTCTATTTAGACTATAGAATTATTTCATATTTTAGATATAACCCTAATTACTTTTTACTTATTTTAATGTTTCACTTGACATTTTATGTGCACTTTTTATCGTTATACTAAGTTATCTGCCTGAACTTCTTTCGATGATTCATTTCTGTCTTAACAGTAGTAATTTACTCTTAAAACACTTGATTTTAGGCAAGACATTTTTCTTTAATATGTTTGTGTATTACTATGCCAATTCATGCAGAGGCAAATATCATTGTAGTAAACCCTGTTACATACAATGGTCAAGTATAAAATAGGCCTATTTGAATCCATGGAACTTTACAGAGGAGTTGACACATCAAATCCTCACTGAATTTATTTTATTTATTTATTTATTTTCAATATTTTTACCCCGCCTTTCTCCTTGGAAAAGGACCCAAGGCCGCTTACAATAATGGGTATATACACATACCAAGAACATTTAAGACATATTCAAGTTTAAGAATAGGGAATTAGAAGAGGCTTCTTAGAACAATTAAAAGGCAACTTTAAAGCTACAAAGAGCACATGAAGAGTTAAAAGAAAAAAAGAAAAATTCCATTATGAGGGATGGAAATTAACATGGATTCTATGGATCTACTCTAGTGCAACTTACTACACTATCCAATAGGATTTTAGACACTACCGGTAGGTTCAATCGGGCTTACCATCCAAGTTAGGGCTGTACAGGTTTGCAACCTCAATAGTTCAGTCAGAGATAGCACAAGAGGTTCTGTGTCAACACAAATACCAAAGAATCAAAGAAGCGAACTATTCATAAAAGTGAAGCAACAAGGGACACTTCTAAACTCCATTTTTTCTGAGCTGGATATGCAGACAATTCTAGAGACTGATGAAGATCAAGATGATGGCAATCTCTTGATTACAGTCATATTGTGCTTAAGAGATTGTAGGGAGAATGCCAAATAATTAGCAATGCTTACTTACTGTTGTGAAAACAATGAGAAGTAATCTTCTGATGTTTTAAGAAATGTACTTTAGTAGACTGAAGTCCATGAATTTGATGACGTGAACCCCAGCCTACAGGAGGTCACTTGTCAAAGTTGCTGTTAGTCTTCAAGGTGACACAGGACTATATAATTTCTGAGTTCATCACTTCACAAGAACTTTACTTAGAGACACTCATAAAGTTTAATTATATACATATATTAAGCTGTGCAGTCCCAGGGTGTCACCAGAAAAGGGGACTCATAATCCACTTCTGTGCATTTTCTACCTTGGAAAGGGTCACATAACTCAGAATCAACTTGATGGTACACAATTATTATTATTAATAAATATGTAGCACTTAATATAATGATATCTCTAGATAGCTGCATTTGCATTTATGCAAATACTAATGTATATAGGGAGATGTCAGAAAGAAGCATTTACCTCTGACATTATGGAGTTGCCAAATTATAGAGTGTGGATATATGTGTGTGTGTATCACTGCACCTGTTCACTCAAGTATAAAAATTAGGTCATCTTCTGCTCCTGTCTATTTTTTTATTAGAGAAATTCAACGTGTGTACAAAGCCAGACTAATTTTTAAAATATGTTTGTTTTCACAGTAGCATTGTGTAGGCTGAAATTTTCAAAGAAGTGGCAATATTAATCTGTTTTCATACAAACAACGAAGAGTAAAAAATTAACAGGTTTTATTTCACATATATTTTCATGGAAAGTAGCCTAGGGTTGTGTATATTGATGGTTCTCAGCCCCACAGCTTTCTGTGGGATTTTCTGCATTTTTCAATTCTCTTTGTTGAAGTTTTCCAGCCAGGAAAATTCCTTCGGTTTATCACTATGAAATCTTGTGCATATATCACACTATTACAAGCCTAATGAACCAATGGGGATTTCGTGAGTCAACTTCTCCATTACTTCCATTGATTCAAATGGGCCTACTCTAACTGTGACTTACACTATGAAAATGAATCAGGAGCTGGACTGAGTTTTAAAAAAAATCAGTTTAAAGTCATGGTGTAGACACATGGTTTTTGAGCCAGTGTAAGCATCCTCTTGTGAAAACATTTAATCTTTTCTTAATCAGTGTAATACATCAGTTGAGGAGGCTACTCAGGCTTTTAGAATCACTGCATTTGAGGCTTTGTCCAGCGCTTATCCATCATATTGGCTGCCTCTCACAACCACTCACTACTACTGCTATGGTGTTATTTTAATATTTTTATTTCCGACTGGGATAGTACGTAGTCAATATTACATATAGAAAACAATAAAACAGGCCCAGCTACAAAGTTTCCTTGCAGCCCAACATATTTGCACAGAAACACATAGACACATACCAAAGAGAATGGAAACTGGGAAAAAGTGACAGGATGGGGTCTGACAAGAGGGTAGGCACACTAGTGAGTAGCAAAGAAAAATTAACCAGAAAAATTAACAAAATCAGCTGGTTCTAGGCTTGCAAAGGGGGGGGGAGCACATTTCCCCGCCCAATCTTTCTCTCTCTGTGAGATCTCTTTTCTGATTTTCTAAAACCTACACTGTTCTCCTGCTCTTCTGGTTCCCTCTAGCTTTGATAGCAAGGAGGAGGAGTGAAATGTGGGAGAGAGCTAAGAAGCTCTGAAACACGAAGCACAAATGCCTCTAACAGCCACTAATGTCACTGCCATTGTTATGTTTAATATGTTATTTTATTTTTTATTTAAAATGGGATATCACTAGATCAATAATACAGACAGAAAATATATGTGCAGCAGAACACAAGGTTTCCTGTAGCATAAACCCGGTGATCCTGGTTTCTATTGCTTGACAATTCTCATAGGCACAATTTAAAGTAGCAGAGACACTCACATATGCCAAAATGATTCAGAATAAATCTATTTGAGAAGTAATTTAAAATAAATGATTCTCTCATGGTCAAGTAAAATACCTTGCTTTCCCAACAACAGCAACAAAATACTGTACACTTTCCAGATTTTTTAAAAAATCATAATTTTCCATTTATTATGTAGTTCGGATTTTTAAAATCTAATTCAAAAACAGTTTTTTCCTGATGTGTTTTCCCCTGACTTTAATGTAGTATGTTGCAAACAAGAGTATACTGGTTGAAACAACAGATTGTGAGAAGTAGTTGGCTCCCTAAATTCCCACTGATTCAATAGCCCTGTCTATTGCAATTTACCAGGATAAGCAACAGGGTCTTAACCACTGTGGAGGAACTGATGGCCTTGTTCACAGGATTCCTTACAACACCTAACTAAATCTCACTAACAACTTCCTGCACAAAATTAAAGTTCACAGTCATGTGCTGCTTGTGCCTGAATCACCTCCCTCCCAACAAGATTTTGTATCATTTTGTTGTTGTTGTTGTTGCTGCTGCTGCTGCTGTCATTTTCGGGCTCTTATACTGGTCAGTTTTACAGGTTTTGCAACTGAATAACAAAACTATTTGAAACTGAGCTGCATTACAGCCCAAACCAGTATTCAGCATTTCCCTCTTTACTGTTCCCAGGCTCTATGGAAGTCCCAGATAGTGCAATGCCAAAATTTTATCCCAAGCCCCAAATGAAATGTGTGGATCTTCTGCACCAACTCTCTCTCTTCCCTGGCCAAGAAGGAGCCATTATCCTTGAGGAGCCACTTGGAGAGGGGGCGTGAAAGTGTGTACCTGAGCCATGACATATTGGACTGGGACAATAAAACACCACCCTTTTACTTCAGATGCAGCCTCAGAACATCTAAGCTCCGGGCCTCAACTAAGAAACTACCTGGCATATTTTCCATCTTGCCAAGGACTTCTAAGAAATAACTCCTGACAACTCCATCTTTTGCCATGTTTTAACCTGTTGGTACAGCTCTGAAGAAGAGGGTTTTTGCCCTCAATATTAGCAACTTTTTTGTTATTTTTATAGTAGCCTAAACGTATCACCTGTTCTACTTTTGTATTTGTTTTTTGTGATGGCAATGCAGCTCCTCAACTTAATTTGCTTTAGTCAAAATTCATTAGAATCTAAAAATAAACTGGAGCCCTTCATTAGCCCACACCAGTAGCTTCCTAGAGTTGCCAGTATCCCATTACCTGTGATTTCAGGGCCAAAATCTCAGACTGGGGTAGGATACTGTCACAGAGACAAGTTTGCAAGGGTTAGGGAGGAGGGACAAATAGTGGGCCAGGTGATTGTGGAAACAGGCAGAAGAGGAATCTTCATAAATTAACCCAGAATTTGAGTAAAGTCAGAAAACAAGGGAATGCAGCAACACAGTGCCAAGGAGAAACAATATTATTTTCAAGGGCTTATGCAGTAACAAAATGTACCCAGCAACTGCGATGGTTCCATTGCAGCATGCATGACATTCCATGGAGAGTAATTCCAGCCCTGAAATGCTGCTGGGGCCTGTATAAAGTTCAGGATTAGCTCATGGGAAGTCACCACCACCACCACCACTACCACCACCACCACCACCACCACCACCACCACCATGGTATTATGCTGGTTTTGATGGTGATGATTGATGCCACCGAGTGTGGCATAACAAGAGGGCTCACATAGCACGGTGCTGGTACTCTATTCCTTACCTTATTCTAAGAAACATGACAGGGCAAACTGTATGCATCCACTGGCATTCTCCCTAGTCTTCTCCTGTTGTTTTTGATTTCTTTGCGAATCAGCACTTCACATACAAGACAACATAAAAATGCCTTCTTCTGGGGCCAGAAAATCTCAGGTAGACATGGGTACCCACCCACACTTTACCACCACTTAGCACAAAAAGATAACTTCTTCTGCTTCCACATCCACCTATCACCGTGGAATCTGTCTGGAGGACCAGCGTAAGAAAGCATTTTAGGGGGTGACCCGACACCTGATGCGTTATTGGCCACAATCCATAGAAATGTATGCTGCGTACAACAAGTTAGTCTTGAAGATACCACAGGATTCTGCAGTTTTACATTAATTCTGCACGTAGCTGTCTCCCAAAAAAAGAAGCCATGAAAAAAAATCTTATTTATTCATTGGCCTCAGATGCCTTTGAATATCTCTGAAGCTTTAGCATAGAGCCTACATTTAATATAATTCAGTATGATTTCTATCAACTTCCTTCCATCTTAATGTTCAAAGGGCTGCAAACAATAGGATAAGCCAAGCACAGCGAGGAGTCTCAACACAGAAATATTGAAACATATAATTTTACATTCTTCCCTCAAATATTCAGCCTGTGGATGAAGATCAGGGTAATGACTTTGCATCTATTTTTAGGGGGGAGATGCCAAATGCCATTTGCCTGTCTGCCTTTCCATTTTATGTGGCATACATATCTTCTATCATTTTCCTTTTGTGCATAGTGCCATCCATGTAGTTATGCAAAAATCATTATTACTTATCCCTAAAACAGAGATAGGGGCCATATGTAGTGGCAGGTTCTGTAAACTCTACAACTTTTGTTTTGTTCTAAAGCATCCCTGGGATCTACAGTACAGCAATAGGACATTGCTCCAAAGAGAGCTGTAACAGCAAAACAACAAAGACATACTCTATAACAGTGGTGGCGAACCTTTAGCACTCCAGATGTTTTGGACCACAACCCCCACAGTCCTTTGTCATTTGGAATCTAGGCTCAGAATTCTGGGAGTTATGGGCCAAAACATCTGGAGTGCCAAAGGTTCACCACCACTGTTCTATAAAGAGTTGTGGTGAGTCCAGCACAATCTGTTGACTTCAGGGATGTTAGGGATGATGGAGTATAACCAATGAGGCAGTATAGCAACAATCTTAACAATCTTATGCATAACATACATCTGACTGAACATAGTGAAACTAATTTCCAGGCAGACATGTATAGGGCTATATATATATATATATATATATATATATATATATATATATATATATATATATATATATATATATATATATATATATATATATGTTTTTCGTAGATTTTCACGGGTATAGGTATGCATGTTAGGGTGGATTCGGGTTTCTTCCCGTGTAGAAATCTGGTTGTTTTGGCGACGTTTCGACGAGGTCTCACTCGTCATCTTCAGGCTGGTGTTCTGGCTTCTTTCTTCTTGAAGCAAAGCGTGATCTCAGTTGAAGTCCTTCTATAAATACTGCTGGGGGTGTGTGGTTTGCTTGCTCTGTTGCTGATTGTAGGTTCGTTTGTTCTTTTGTGATCTGCTGTGTGGCTGAGGCGATCGTTAAGGGGCTTAACTGCTGGTGGGTTAGATGGCTGTTTAGAGACATCATGTGTGGGTGAGGTGCTGGATGTGTGTCTATTAGCCTTTTGTTTCTTAACGACCTTGGTGATGGGTGTTCTGGCAGCATCCTGGGCTTTGGTGGAGTGGGGTCCTGTGTCTTGTGAATTCATTTTGGTCTGGCTGCGTGTCTGTGGTTTCCCAATGTTTTTTTGGCGTGTGTAAGTGTGCTCCATGTGGTGGCTGGAGTGGGGAGTAGCGGTAGATGGTGCAGTCGTGGTTTTGTTATTGGATGGTGGTTTCGTTTCATCTGTGGGAAGGGTCTGGGTTTGTGTTTGGTGTGGATGGAAGGTGGTGGCATCTTGTGTCCTTTTGGACCTGGTGTCAGTCTTTGTGACAGAGGCTCGTCTGTTGACCAGGGCTAGTTTCCAGATGTCAGGCAAGCGGGAGGTGTCATCACGTTTATTCATGTTGTTTGGGTGTTTCTCTATTTCAATGGCTTCCATGATTATTCGACTGTTGAAGTGTTCAGTTTTGGAGATGAGTTTGGTTCTTTTAAAATCAATTTCATGACCTGTTGTTTTTATGTGCTGGAAGAGAGAGGAAGATTTTTCTTCTTTTTTGACTGCGTTCTTGTGTTCTGCGATGCGTGCGCTTATTCTCCTGTTTGTCTGTCCGATGTATGTGGCTGGGCAGACTTTGCATGGTATTTCGTAGACTCCTTGGTTTTCTAGCTCAATCTTGTCTTTGGGGTTTCTTAAAATGTTGGCTATTTTTTGTTCGGTGCAAAAGGCTGTCTTGATATTGTGTTTGTGGAGAATTTTGCTTATTTTGTCTGTGGTGCCTTTGATGTAAGGGAGGAGGGCAGTGCCGTTGTTCTCTTCTGTTTCTTGGTTCTTGGGGGGTGTTTCTTTTTGGATTAGTTTGGTGATGGTGTTTTTTTGGAATCCGTTCGCAATTAAAGCATTCGAGAGAGTGTGTAATTCAGTTTTTAGGTGGTCCTTGTCAGCGAGGCGTTTGGTTCTGGAGATGAGGGTTTTTGCTACGGAGTTGATCTGTGCAGGGTGGTGGTGTGATTGTGCATTTAAGTAGCGGTTTGTATGTGTTTTTTTTCCGGTAGATGGTATGTCCTAAGGAGCCGTCGGGTTTTTTGTAGATTAGGACGTCCAGGAAGGGGAGTTGGTTGTTGGCTTCTATTTCCATAGTGAATTGTATTTTGGGGTGTAGGCTGTTGAGATGTGTGAGGAAGTTGTTCAGTTTGTCTTTCCCGTGTGGCCAGATAACAAAGGTGTCGTCAACATATCTGAGCCAGAGTTTGGGTTTATGTTTGGACTTCTGTAACGCGTTGGTTTCAAAGTGTTCCATATATAGGTTTGCGATGACCGGTGAGAGGGGTGATCCCATGGGTGCTCCTTCTATCTGTTTGTATCTTTGTCCATTGTGGATGAAGTATGTGTTGGTTAGGCAGTGGTTGGTCAGATCTAGGATGTGCTTGGGGGGGTTGTATTTGTTGTGGATAGCTGTCAAGGCTTCTTGAATGGGCACTTGTGTGAAGAGCGAAACAACATCGAAGCTCACGAGTAGGTCATTGGGTTGTAGGTCTTGTTTCTTTATAATTTCTATGAATCCATCTCTTCATACGTACAAAACTCGTTCCACTTCATCCCCACTGAAAACATCATATGCGGAGTGGAAGCCAGCCTAACCAAAATCAACCCAGATGAAGCCAACAAAATCAGACTCGAAGTCACCAATATCCTCTGCTCCAGCAAACCACCCAGAAGCAATTTACACAAAGAAGAACAAAAAGCCCTCACCAACCTGAGAAAAGACAACAACATAATCATTCTCCCAGCAGACAAAGGCAATGCCACAGTGGTGATGAACACATCTGACTACCAAGCCAAACTATCCAACCTACTACAAGACCCTGCTTACATACCTTTGAACACAGACCCCACCACCTACCTGGAAAAAACCACCAAAGCCAAAATAAAAGCCTCACCCTTAAGTGAAGAAATCAAGCCAAGCATCATCCCCAGAGAGAAATCTTCCAGATGCCCCAAGCTCTACGGCCTCCCCAAGATTCACAAAGAAGGAACACCTCTCAGACCCATAGTCAGCTCCATAGGCTCACCCCTACAAAACCTCGCCAAATTTCTTGCCAAACAACTCCAGCCCTATGCAGAATCCATCTCTTCATACGTACAAAACTCGTTCCACTTCATAGAAATTATAAAGAAACAAGACCTACAACCCAATGACCTACTCGTGAGCTTCGATGTTGTTTCGCTCTTCACACAAGTGCCCATTCAAGAAGCCTTGACAGCTATCCACAACAAATACAACCCCCCCAAGCACATCCTAGATCTGACCAACCACTGCCTAACCAACACATACTTCATCCACAATGGACAAAGATACAAACAGATAGAAGGAGCACCCATGGGATCACCCCTCTCACCGGTCATCGCAAACCTATATATGGAACACTTTGAAACCAACGCGTTACAGAAGTCCAAACATAAACCCAAACTCTGGCTCAGATATGTTGACGACACCTTTGTTATCTGGCCACACGGGAAAGACAAACTGAACAACTTTCTCACACATCTCAACAGCCTACACCCCAAAATACAATTCACTATGGAAATAGAAGCCAACAACCAACTTCCCTTCCTGGACGTCCTAATCTACAAAAAACCCGACGGCTCCTTAGGACATACCATCTACCGGAAAAAAACACATACAAACCGCTACTTAAATGCTCAATCACACCACCACCCTGCACAGATCAACTCCGTAGCAAAAACCCTCATCTCCAGAACCAAACGCCTCGCTGACAAAGACCACCTAAAAACTGAATTACACACCCTCTCGAATGCTTTAATTGCGAACGGATTCCAAAAAAACACCATCACCAAACTAATCCAAAAAGAAACACCCCCCAAGAACCAAGAAACAGAAGAGAACAACGGCACTGCCCTCCTCCCTTACATCAAAGGCACCACAGACAAAATAAGCAAAATTCTCCACAAACACAATATCAAGACAGCCTTTTGCACCGAACAAAAAATAGCCAACATTTTAAGAAACCCCAAAGACAAGATTGAGCTAGAAAACCAAGGAGTCTACGAAATACCATGCAAAGTCTGCCCAGCCACATACATCGGACAGACAAACAGGAGAATAAGCGCACGCATCGCAGAACACAAGAACGCAGTCAAAAAAGAAGAAAAATCTTCCTCTCTCTTCCAGCACATAAAAACAACAGGTCATGAAATTGATTTTAAAAGAACCAAACTCATCTCCAAAACTGAACACTTCAACAGTCGAATAATCATGGAAGCCATTGAAATAGAGAAACACCCAAACAACATGAATAAACGTGATGACACCTCCCGCTTGCCTGACATCTGGAAACTAGCCCTGGTCAACAGACGAGCCTCTGTCACAAAGACTGACACCAGGTCCAAAAGGACACAAGATGCCACCACCTTCCATCCACACCAAACACAAACCCAGACCCTTCCCACAGATGAAACGAAACCACCATCCAATAACAAAACCACGACTGCACCATCTACCGCTACTCCCCACTCCAGCCACCACATGGAGCACACTTACACACGCCAAAAAAACTTTGGGAGACCACAGACACGCAGCCAGACCAAAATGAATTCACAAGACACAAGACCCCACTCCACCAAAGCCCAGGATGCTACCAGAACACCCATCACCAAGGTCGTTAAGAAACAAAAGGCTAATAGACACACATCCAGCACCTCACCCACACAGGATGTCTCTAAACAGCCATCTAACCCACCAGCAGTTAAGCCCTTAACGATCGCCTCAGCCACACAGCAAATCACAAAAGAACAAACGAACCTACAATCAGCAACAGAGCAAGCAAACCACACACCCCAGCAGTATTTATAGAAGGACTTCAACTGAGATCACGCTTTGCTTCAAGAAGAAAGAAGCCAGAACACCAGCCTGAAGATGACGAGTGAGACCTCGTCGAAACGTCGCCAAAACAACCAGATTTCTACACGGGAAGAAACCCGAATCCACCCTAACATGCATACCTATACCCGTGAAAATCTACGAAAATATATATATATATATATACAAGCATCCCCCATCTTCCACCTAGGATGTGGCAGTAATATCAATACTTGCTCAGGCTCTGTTGAGACACCATGTCAAAACCCACGGCATTATGGGTTCTCTTAGAATGGTCCAGAAGTTGAGTCATGGCAACTGAACTCCTTTTCTTGTGAAATTGATCTCACAAGAAAAGAAGTCCAGTTGCCATGACTCAGCTTCCAGATAGCGTCACCTGGATGACTGAGAACCTTTAACGACTTAGAATAGTCTTGGGGAACCTGTTGGAACATTATACCTGCAGAAGAGTGATGCCTTCACCAGCAGGGGGCAATGTTCGATAATTAGAGTTCCTCCTTCTGTCTTTTCCACAACTCCAACATAACCTGTTTCATTACATGGAAACTGAAGATGGAAGGTGGAAATGGTTAATTACTGGAAATCTCTGTCATCAGGTGATGTCACTAGCAGGGAGATATTTCTGGCATTTGAAGACTTCTTCTTTTTCTCCTATGGCTCCCACAGCTTCCAAGCAATGTAACAAATTACTCACGAATTAGGCAATTGTGGGGGAAATTGATAATTAACCGAAAAACTCTTCCTGCTGGTGATGCCTCACCCTTCTACAGGTGTAACTTATGCAAAAGGATGTTGGTGAATGACAAGTGGACTATCAGCCAACGTTCCCTCTAAGCTTCACATGCACGCACAGCACTCCATCAGTCCCATCATGTAGCCCAATTGATTTTGCTGCCCATTTCCTTCCAGCTGTAGATGGTGATCCATGCAGTAACTAGCAGAAATTAGAGGGAATGTTGATAGTAGCTCAATCTCTCAACCTTAGCTAAACTATACTTATGATTTGCTTATTGTAACATCTGAGCAAGGCCATTTGAACTACCTCTTTGAGAAGCCACAAAACCCAAGTTACTTCTTGAGTCCCTCTTATCTTGAAAGGGTAAACCAGCATGCTGAGTTCAGGCATCACATTAACCAATCCATGAAACAAAGGTCTGGTGATTGATTTAGCTGCTGCCATTTCCTGTTCATGCACAATTGCACAGAATTCTGGGGGGGGAAATCTCTCTTTTTTGCTATTATTTATGTATTTATTTATTGGATTTTTATACTGACTATCTGGCAGCGCGGTCACTCTGGGCAGTTAGCAACAATTGATGAACACAATACAGTGCCAGTAAACTCAAATAATTCATACAATACAATAATGTATTGTATGAATTATTTGTATTATTATATGTAATAATTCTTCCTAATGTTCAAATTGAATCTTTTTTCCATTAATCTTCTAAGTACCATGAATCTTCTAAGGCAACTAAATCTAGTGCAAATGTTGGAATACCTGAAACTCTACACTATACAAAAGTGGCATGAGTGCATGTAAATAAATAATGTAACGTGTTGAGAGTCTTGGGAAGAGTGGAAGCCAGGTATTTCTGCAAACCTCCTGATGAGGGATAGAGAGCTATAAGAAATGGTAGGTTTCAGAATGTAGCTATCTACCATATCCTACAGAACAGAATGTTTATCGCAAAAGCAAGCAAAAGTGTACTAACTGTAGAATGAAGAAAAAGGAAGCATAGACCAGTTATCAGCTAGGTAGAACTGTGAAAGCTAGCTGGATAACTCAGTGAGTTAAGTGAAGAGCCAGCAGTTTGCAGTATACAGTAATACCTCGGATAAAGAATGCCTCGGATAACAAATTTTTCGGATAAGAAATGGAAATTTCCAAGTATAGGGCTTTCTCGAACAGCAAATGTTCTCTATGGGCTGCCTCGGATAACAAATGTTTCATAATGCCTTGCAAAAAAGTGTACCCTGCGTGCATTGCAGCGTGCATAGTTTGTAGAGAGGTGGAAGGAGTTACAGCATTTCTCCATGGTGTTTTGGAGCCATTCTGGACATGTTTTGCTGAGGGATTTGGACCTTTCAAACTTGGTAAGATAGGGAGCTAGCTTTTATTAATCTTTGCACTGCTTCTCTTTGCATTTTTGGCTGGAAGAGGCTGAGGTAGTCTTTCTGGTTTCATTTCTCCGTGTTTGCAGTCTTTTTTCATTGCTCTGCAGGCAAAAATGGGCTGGATTTTTCTTCTTACTTATGTTTGTTTCTTTGCATTTTTCCCCATTGCACTTTGGGTAGGAACAGGATGGGGTAGTCTTGCTGGTTTCTCTTGTCCATGTTTTCATTGCACTGCAGGGAGATGTTCTGGAGGGTCTTCCAGCACTGCAAGCCTTTAAAGTACATTTTATAAAGAGGTCTGGAACCCCCCCCCCAGCTTTTTTGCCTTTTTTCAGACCTCCAGAACAGATTAATCGGTTTCCCATTCATTTCAATGGGAAACCGTGTTTCGGATAATAAATTTTTCAGATAACAAATTGCCTCTGAGAACAAATTAAATTCGTTATCAGAGGTACCACTGTATTATAATTCCCTACTGTCTCTCCTGCAGTAAGTGCCATCTTGTGTGGCCTTGGGCAAGCTCCACAGTCCCAGGGTACCCCCAGAAGAAAGAAATTATAAATCACTAGTGGATATTCTCTACCTAGAAAATGATGGAAAGGGTTGATTTAAATCATTGTCTTAACCGCAAAATTGTATCCTCTTCATAGAGATTAACTTGAGGTAATCAAAATGAAAAGTATTTTGACATTTATATTCAAAGGTGAGATGCTGCCTTTTCAGTGCTGAATACCGAATAACACAACCAAAACCACACCAGATATCAACCGGTACAGTAGATACTTCGGACTTTTCATGTTGTATGGGGAGTCTATAAAAAGCTTCCCAGAACCATTAAAATCAGATTTTACATCACACCAGGCAGAAGAGAAGCCATGGAGGCTAGTCTGGATGTCACACTGGCTATGTTCGAAACATCCCAAAGTGTATAAATCAACAAATAATCACAGGTTCAAATTGTGATATGTGGTTGCATTGTTTGTCCTCTAAAAGTTACACTGACCCAAACAGATTATGTATGTTCCTAGAATACAATGTTGCCCTAATTCTCTCATTGCTTATGCTGATTTATGCTAAAAGTTGTGGCTTGTCAGCTTTGATTATCCGAAGGCTGCCATGATACAGTTCCAAAATAAGTTTCATCTACAGATGGGGAGATAAATGCAGTGCACTGGCATTATCTGTACATTAAAGACTTTGAAATTTTTGCCTCAAGGCGAAGTGAAATGCATATCAAGGAGGGTAATGGGAAGAAGAGAATCAAGGCAGACTTGAAAAAGAAAGATGCCTTACCCAGATGTTAGGAAATCAAGGGTGGATTTAGTAACAGTCTTCTCCCTGTTTTATTTTTGTTAAAACCTGACAGGCATGTAGGTTCTGATCTGAACTGCTGTCTTTCAAAGACGCCAATTCAGATCAGAAGCTATACGCCTCTCAGGTTTGTTTGTTATCAGAAAACATTTAAAACTAGTAAGACTACTCTGAAACTATAACTTCCAGAGAAAAGCACTTGAATGTCCTCACCGTGCTGCCATCCTATATTCTTCTATTTGGGATTAAGCCTCACTGAATACCCTAGATCAGTGATGGCGAACCTTTTAGAGAGACTGAGTGCCAAAAATGTGATTCAAAATCCACTAATTTTTCACAAAGAGCCAAGAAACCAATTTAACCTGAATACAGGTAACTGTGAAGAGGCCATGTCGGGTGTCCTCAGAAAGGGCTCCGAGTGCCACCTTTGGCACCCGTGCCATAGGTTCACCAACACTGCCCTAGATCTTGCTTCCAAGTAAATATGTTTAGAAATGTGCTATAAATGCAAATGATTTTCTTATTTTAAGCCATGTGCTTTAACATCCAGCCTCAGGGGAGAAATGTGACTTCAGCCATCCCTTCCTAGTCTACATGGAAGATTCCCAAGGGACTTACCCCTATAGAACCTGCAGAGGCAAAAGATGATGGATCAGAAAGTTAGTTTTGGGAAGATGACAAATGGGTTTGGAGCCACAGTTCACCAGCAAAAGTGGGGGAAGCAAAGCTATACTAGCCCTCTAACTGTTGTACAGTTTTCTTCCTCTTTGATTGGAATGAGCTGGAAATCACTCAAAGCATTCAGGCAGAACGGGAGGGAATAGAGGAAATATATTTATTTATTTAGATTTGTCACCACCCATCTCCCCAGAGGGGACTGTAGGCAGTTTACAATGTAAAACATGATAAAAGAGTGGTATACAAATCTATAAAAAGCATCTAAACCAATGTATACATATAAATAATTATTATCAGGAGTAAGTGGCAAAGCTGGAAACAGAGGATCTAAGATGTTAGCCATCTCCAAGCATGATGGCTGCTTGGCTCACCCTAGGCAAGTTTGGCAAAACCAGGTCTTTAGGCTTTCCTAGAAGGCCAAGAGCGAGGGGACTTGTTTCAGCTCTGGGGGCATGCTGTTCCAGACCTTGAATTGGACCCGGAAGCAAACTGGCAATCAGTGCAGCTTGTGTAACAGAGGTGTTGCATGTGCTGATCTCACAGGGTGGATAAAAATAAATGATTTCTACAAAATAAATTTTAAAACATCGGAGTTTTTTTTATTTAAATCGGATTTTTTTTAAAAATTTAAATCAGGCTTTGTTGATTTTTAGACTTTCCTCTTTTTGTTGTAACTGTGCTTATGTTTGTGGATTTCAATGGCTTTCCTGTTTAGTCTGACATAGTGATTGGTAGTGTTGCCCTGTACCTCTGTGTCCTGGAAGAGGATGCCACCAGCATTCTTTACATTGGGATTTTATGGTACCGACCATAATAAATTAGACAGAGAAATGCTAAAAGTTGCCAAAGAGAAAGCTTTGGCAAAACAATCTTCTTATAAAATGTTCATTCTGAAGTATAACAAGCACAACATTAATTCCATTCAAGATAGAAACACTCTACCGAGGCATTTAAAAAAACTAAATGGCCTGGCCTCTTTATACCATCCTTCACCCCACAAACAAATCTCAGCTTCAACTTCTACAAGAAGACCTTCTAAGATAAAAATGCCAATGTTAGTGGTTCTTAAAGGAATCTGAACTAGCCCTTGTTTCTTCACATGGATGGGAAAAGAACCAGGAAGTCAGTCTCCCCACCCCACCCCTGACCCTTGGAACATGCCTTTGTTTTCTACATTTACAGCATGTCCTATCTTTTCTCCAGCAAACTTAAAACAAGACACACGGCTCTCATTCTTCCACCAATGTATCTTCAAGAATGGCCAGGCTAGGAGAAAGCGACCAACTCAAAGTCCACATTGAACATTATGATTCTGAACCCAAGTGTTTTTGTGTCCTAGTCCAACACGCTCTAAAATATGAAATACATCCCACTGGCCCAGCCTCCTTGTGATTACAGTACTCCCATTCCACCTCTTGAATTTGTGGTGCTTTCTATCCAAGTGGAGCATGTGTCTTGTTAGCAACCATATAAATTATGCCCAATACACTTGGCACCTATCCCTCTCAAGGGAGTGGACATCACTGGTATGGAAATGTAAGACCACAAGCTCTTGATGATAACTGAAGCCTTCATATACACAACAACAATATGAGAGGCCCGATACCCACACTCTGTTTTATACAAGCAACCAGAGCTGGAGTCATGAACAATTCTACAAAGAACAACAGATATAAACAGCTCAGAAACAAAGCAATCAGCACTTTATTTGGGGTGGGTGGGTGCGGAATTGGTCATATCACATCCATTTAATGCTTAAAATCAAACAGCTGTAAATCTGCCAATTAAGGAGCATAATTGGATTTGTTCTAAACAAATGTGCCAATGAATTTCAACGGGTGAAGAATGTGTGACGCCAACAACAAAAATGAGCCAAGGTTGCTGGTTTCTTATTTTACGTTTTAAATTGCAGCCCATCTGGAATATCACCAGTAAATAATACATTAAATGTGGAGCTGGTATTACAAACCTACTATGTAGCAAGGCAAATAAGTAACACAGAACTGTAAACAAATAGCAGCAGAAAAGACACAAGTTAAAGTGTGTTCCTAATATTGTTTATTTGATCCCACATTGTTTAATGGAACTAACCAAGTGTCCTTGATGCTTACAGCCAGTATCAAACATAATTTTGCTTCTTGAGAGATTACAATGTTATTCTACTTTAGTTCCACTAGAAGCTTATTTGGTGAAAAAGATGTGTAAAAATCCAACAAACAAACAACCTGGAAGGCCAATTCCCAATCTTCAGATATTAAGCAACCAAACAGCCAAATGGGATGTTTTGTTTTGTTGTTTGGTGTGATCACCCTATACAAGTCTGCACCGCTCTGTTTTGCTAATACAAATAAATGTAGTAAACAAGTACAAATAATACTAAACTACCCAACAGCAGACTCAGTTCTCTCTTGATCAGCAAGCAACTCTTTAGGCATTTGTATGGATTCAAATGTTCCCCTCTATCCCACTGAAGTGTCTCAGGTTTATGATTTAAAGCTCCTGAGTCTCTAAATCTGCAACTGGTGAAGGGAATATAGGTGATACCTTTTTGGTACAAAGTACTGCCTGGATAATACACAACAACACTCTGTAATACACAATAATACCCCCAGATCACAGAGAGAACTCCTAGTTCTCTGAGCTGCTTGCCTTCTGAAGATGCCGGCCACAGAGTCTGGCAAAATGTCAGGACGAAAACCTTCCAGAACACAGCCAACCAGCCTGAAAAACTCACAACAGCTATCAGATCTCAGCCATGAAAGCCTTCGAGAATACATAACCCTCTGTTTCTCCTTTTGAATACTCCAAACCCTTTTGCTTTGAATGATCTGAAAAAAGGGCAAATGCTTTTTTTCTTCCTTCACTTTGGAATAATCCCAGCAGGGAGAGAAAAGGGAGGAAAGAATAAAACAACCTTTTGCCTCTCAAGTCAAGGATATGAGTTTCCAATTGAGTAGCGTCTTGCACGTTTCCACAATAATGAACCCCATTCTCTCTTTAAAGATCAAGAATTGGCATGCAGTTGGTTGTCCGATTTTTTCCCCTTGAATGCCTCCAGTGCTGGAGCACTCGCCACCTCCGAAGGTAACTGGTTGCATTGTCGTACTGCTCTAACAGGTAAGAAATTTGTATTCAGCTTGAATCTGCCTTCCTGTTGCTTGAGTCTATTATTATGTGTCCTGCACTCTGGGGTGATCAAGAATAGATTCCACACCTCCTCTGTATGGCTACATTTCAATTGTTTGAAAAGTGATTTCATCTTTCCCCACAGTCTTCTTTTCTCAAGGCTAAACATGTTCAGATCGACAGGCTTAGTACCAAAGGCCAAGAAGGTTCGCACCTATCTATAAAAGAAGAATCTAGAGAATGACGTGCATACAATTCCTATGTACTGTAGATTCCATATACAGTGGTACCCCTACTTATGAGTTTAATCCGTTCTGAATGCATGCTCTTAAGTCGAACAACTCTTAAGTAGAGCGGCCCTATCTAAAAAAATTTAATATATATATATATTACAAATTTTAGATGCAGTTTGCTCGACTTAATTTTTTAAATATATATATATATTTAAAAAATTAAGTCGAGCAAACTGCATCTAAAATTTGTAAGGAATGCTATTAAGTCAAATTGCTCTTAAGTTGAGCTGCTCGTAAGTAGAGGTACCACTGTACTGAAAAGCAATATAGTTAGTGCTCTTATTTTTTGAATTTCTTTAAAAATGGTCTGGAAAAAGTAACTTTTTGGTTGCAACTCCATGAATCCAGTGTAGCCCTCAGGCTAGATGAGCAGTATAAAAATCTAATAAATAAGTAAATAAATCCCCAGAGGACAAGTCCACTCATGATTGTGGGTAAGAGATTCTGAAAGTTTGTAGTACAATAACTAAATTTTTCCAAGCTCTGTAAAAGTCCTTCTTATTCTTCCAAACAAAATTACAATTAGATTACTTAACTGGGAGTTGAGTCATGGCTACTGGACTTCTTTTTTGAGAGATAGAAACGTTTCGCTGTTCATCCAAACAGCTTCATCGATGAACGTTTCTATCTCTCAAAAAAGAAGTCCAGTAGCCATGACTCAACTCCCAGTTAAACGAACCTGGATGACTGAGAATCTTCACAGAAATTAGATTACTTCTTTCCTACATCAACCACATGAGATTTCCTGCAGACACATAATCTATTTAGAGCATATAAAATATATATCCACCTCCTACAAAAATAGTTTCACTTATTCTTCAATTATAGTGATGAAACTATGGCAAGAAAGTAGACAGTCTGCCCTACTTGGATATGTGTTCTTGCCCCAGCTTGCCTCCGTGTGTTCAGAGCCCCAGCTGATTAGGGACCAATTTGCATTTGGTGCAAAGCCACACATAATTCTTGGATATTACTAAAGCAATTGTCACATTGGCTGTTGTGGGGTTTTTTGGGTTGTTTGGCTGTGTTCTGGAAGTGTTTTTATTTCTGACATTTCACCAGACTTTGCAGCTGGCATCTTCAGAGGGCAAGGAACTCAGGAAACTAGGGGTTCTCTCTGTGCTCTGGGGGTGTTGTTCCATCCTTTCCCATGACTTAAAAAAAACACCCAGAACCTCACTCTCTACTCCAGAGCACAGAGAGAACTCCTAGTTCCCTGAGCTCCTTGCCCTCTAAAGATGCCAGCCACAGAGTCTAGTGAAACGTCAGGAAGAAAAACTTCCTGAGCATGGCCAAATATGCTCAGGACAACATTAATTAATCAGATCCCAGCCATGAAAGCCTTCAAAAATACAAGTTGTCACATATTTGAAATTGTTATTTGTTTCTAACTACTACCACCACCACCAGGTACCTTCCTCATGGAGTTGTTGCTCCATGGTCTCTTTTCCACAGTCTTCCAAATTTGCACAAATCACACAGCTTTGCAAAAGTCGCACAACTCCTAGTACAACATCAACAAAATGCCAAGTGTGGTGCATATATACCACCCTATAGTGCTTAAAGTACGCTCTGGGTGCTATAAAATTTAATTATGCTACACATTGCCCCTTCCCTCTGCAAACTGGGCACTCATTGTACCAACCTCAGAAGGTTGGAAGGCTGGGCCAACCTTGAGCTGACTACCTGGGATTTAACCCTCGGCCATGAGCAGAGTTTGACTCCAGTACAGCAGTTTAAGCACTGTGCCATGCAGTTCAACAACACTTCAGTTTTTCTTCTTCCCTTTCTCTGGGACCGTAACCACGAATATACTCAACTCCATCCATTTTCAACTCCAACCTTTTTTGGGGTGCTTGGTCCTTTTAGGTCAGGCATGTCCAAAGTCCGGCCCGAGGGCCAAATGCGGCCCGATTTAAATTTTTGAGTGGCCATCAGACTCTTCTCACTGCCTGACTCATCCCCACAGGCTGGCACGTCCCTGTGCTGGCTAGAGATGTTAGCTTGCAGTTTTATGGTTTGCCTGCCCTCACTGCCTCTGTCCATCCCCTCAGCCACCCGCCCTGCCTACCCGCTCCTGGCTTCGTTGCTGCAGCGTCTTCCCCACCTCCTTGCAAGGGAGGGCAGCATATGCAAGCAGTGGTGCATCTTGGGTGTGCATGGCCCAATTTGTGGGCCGTGCAACAGCCGCTGGGCCCTTGGGCGCCTTGAAACCGGAGCATTTGCAGCTGTTGCAGATGCGCACAGTCCACGCCCTGTCTCCTCCCTTCAGGCTGAATGGTCGACACACATTTTCACCTCACCAAATCTGGCCCTCCTTGCAAAAAGTGTGGACACCCCTGTTTTAGGTGCTCTTCATGGGTTCTCAGACAAACAAGATTGGGATGAAAAGAGATGCAAAGGTTGAAGTGTTGGGTAGGGTAGTCACCGAGGCACAACATTCTTCCTGTCCTATTACTTCAGGAGTAAGTACAATGCAAACAGAACCACACTGCTTCAAGAAGTATTTCAAAAGTACAGTAAATGTGAGAGGAATCAATATTGTTATCAATACACATTGTTCAACCTTAGAAACCTCAAGGAGAAATATAATAATAGCAATGCTGGGAGGGACCCCAAGGGTCATGGAGCCCAGCCTCTGTCAAGGAGGCACACTGGAGAACTGAACTCCCAGCCTCTACCTCCACAGTTAACAAAACCACTGAGTTGGGGTCTCCTCTACATATTCAAACATGTTCAAAGACATTACACTCAACAGTGAATTCACATAGGAAACAAATTGCCAAGGGTTGTTTCTTCAAACAGTTTTGTGTATATCAACACCAGCTGCATATGCACCAAAAATTCATATGTGTATAAATGCATACAGATGTGCAACGCACACATACACACACATATTACATAATTTCTTAGCCATTCAACGTTAAGAGAGAATGTGATTAATCCTCCATGACATGCTCTGAACTTTCTGTTCAAATAAGTTCTTGCTCCTCCTCCAGACCTACTGGCAATAGATGTCATTTGACCTGCAGATTTCACTCCGAATAACGATCAGAGAAACAAACACTGGCATTATTCTGCCAACCAATTATCTGCCTCAATTTACTCCTCACGCTCAGATGGAACTGTATGCTAAATGCATAACAAGAGAGGGTAGGGGGAAAGAAAAAGCAAGATGTGACAGAACGAAGTGGAAATATTTTCACCCTTGAATGTTACACTTAAATGAATGCACTCCTCTGATAAAGGCAAAGAGAAGCCAATGAAAACCACTGGGACTGGAATATACAAGACACAGGACAGCTGGACTGGAAAGCTGAAAAAAGCAAGGACAGAGAAGCACTATACCAATGGTGGCGAACCTTTGGTATTCTAGATGTGTTGGACCACAACTCCCACAGCCCTTTGTCATTTGCAATCTAGGCTCTGAATTCTGGGAATTGTGGTCCAAAACATCTGTAGTGCCAAAGGTTTGCCACCACTGCACTATACAGTATTTCTTTTATAGGGTGGCAGCACTGATTTTTAAAAAAAACACAGAGTGGCAAATAGACCTTTGTGGGATAACTAGCAGGGATGGAAAGAGCCTTCTCCTCCTTGGCTTTCCACAGCGATCTCCCTGGTTGGCTGAACATGTGCTTAAGTTGTTTACTGTCCCAAAGAGAAGGCAATGTGGCTGTGCTTTCCTCTCCACCAGGACCAACAACAGCCCTTCTCCCCCAGTCCCGGGGAACCCAGCCATCTCCCATCCTGGTCCTGATGTCAAAGGGCAGCTCAAGGTCTGGTGCCCCAGCAGGAGGGATGCTAAGGCGATGGAGATTTGAGCGGTGCAAAAAGGTTCTCCAGCCCTTGTCTTGGTCAAGCCCCGCGGAGCTTTGGAAAAGGGCAATTCTTAAGAGAGGAGCTTATTCCTAACCGAAGTGACACCGAAATAACACGGGGGGGAATGCCTCTGTGGAGAGGCACCACCTTCCAGATTTCTAAAATCCGAGCTTCAAAGAAGGAGGGAAAACCTGGAGCTTAAGAGTCGTCGTCGTCGTCATCATCATCATCATCATCATCATCATCATCATCATCATCATCCCAGGCAAATGCAGAATCTCTTTTTTAACCCTTAAACGGATGAGCAGAAGGCGAATCCGAAGGTATCTGGGATTGCACGGA
Source organism: Phrynocephalus guinanensis (assembly GCA_037367245.1). Taxonomy (NCBI): domain Eukaryota; kingdom Metazoa; phylum Chordata; class Lepidosauria; order Squamata; family Agamidae; genus Phrynocephalus; species Phrynocephalus guinanensis. The sequence goes on along the minus strand of CM074734.1, from coordinate 4,859,116 downwards.
GGCCACAGAGGGGTCCCTCTGAAGCGGAGGAGAGGCGCTCTCCGACTGGCAACGCCGCCCGCCTCGGTGGGGCACGGCTTCCCTTCCGCCCGCCGAAGGCACCTGCTCGGTGCCTTATCGGCCTCCCCGCTCGAGCAGGCTCCCCACCACCACCACCGCCCTTGGTCAAGCCCAACTCCAGGGCGCCCCAGCGCGCGCGCCTGCACCTCCCTCCACCTGGGCGGGCGCGCGCGCCACTTTCCGGTGCTCTCCGGTTCGAGCCGCTGGGGTCCGACTTACCCACTCGAGGACCCTCAGGAAAGCCAGGGGCTCCTTCACCGCCCGGAAACTCCCCTTGGAGGCGAGCTGGGGAGGCAAGAAACAGAAAGAAAGAGAAAAGGAAGGGAAGGTTGAGTCCGTGGGGAGGAGAAGGGGGTGGGAGATGCCTGGAGCCGGGGCCAGGCAGGGCAGGAGGGGCAGGGGGTCCCCAGGTGTCCCTGCGGCTCTGCCTTCCCGCGCAATCCTTCCACCACCACCACCACCACCACCACCACCACCCTCAGGTGCCCTCAGACCTGGTCGACGGCTTCCATCCTCGCCGGGCTTTTGGCGCGCAAAGTTGAGCTCGCGTCGAGGCGGCGCCCAGGTGCGGCGCGCGCCCTGCCGAGGCTCTTCTAGGCGAGTCGCCCCTGCGCGGCCGACGGCGGCCAAGCGCGGGAGCCGAGGCGAGCGCGAGGCGGCGGCGGAGCAGAAGAGCTGAGCGCCCAGCCCAACATCCACGCCCGAGCCGAGCGCGCGCGGGGCGGAGGGAAGGCGGCGAGGAGGAGGGGGGGCGAGCTGCCGGGGGCTCGCTCCTCGGCTTCGTTCGCGGCGGCGTGGAAGGCGGGCGCCGCTTGCCCGGGCCGCGGCGGCGGAGAGCTGAGGGCGCGCGCGGACGACGCTTCGGCCCCCCGTGAGGGGCTTGGCCAGCGGCCCTGCGCGCGGCGGGACCGGCTTCCCTCCGCCAACGGCGTCGTCTCTTCCTCAGCCGGACGGGACGGGAGCCTTCCCCCACCCGTCCCCGGGAACGCCCGGCCGTCTGCGGGGAGGCAGGCATAGGGCAACACAAAGGGGGCTGGCAGGGTGGCACGCACCAGCCGCTTTTCCCGCGCCACGCCTGCCAGCATGTTACCCGGGAATCGGGGCATGCCTTCTCTCCCTGGACGCTAACCGGCTTCGCAGTTGCAAGGCGCGCAGCCCGATCCTAGGCACAGCCGCTGGAAAGCCCCCACCCCACCCGGTGAAATCGCTTGGACGAAATCCATATGGGTATAATTTCACCAGCAGCATCAGGATACGGAGTTGAATTGCGCGGGGAAGGGGGTGGATCAGTTCCCTGACTCCAGGAAGCTTACAATCGAGAACAGGCGATTGGGTGGAGTGGAGGAAGACCATTAGCCTTGGCTGCAAGGAGCTTCTGAATGAATTGTTTCAGCACCAGGGCACTGGGAAGAGGTTGTTATAGGAAGCGTTCAACCCCTTTGGCCGGAGATGACTGAAGACTAGCCAGAGTTTTGTGATTTATTTACGTTTTTACATATACAGGCTGAGCATTAAAAACAAAATGGGTAGTAGTTGCCCTCCAGTGGATTCTTATACTCCGGAGATTTCACGGGAAAACCAGTCTCATAGGAACATCTGTCAAGAATGAAGTTAAGCAAGCTGACTCCTTTTCATGTAATACAAAAAACCCATCACAGACCGATTGCCATGCACAAACAATTCGGGACATGGTAGTCCACAACCACAAATCTCCATGCATTTAGTTATCTCAGATAAGCTATTTAGAGCAGTTTACTTTAAGAGACTGGTTTCATGAAAATGTTACCACTCATAGGCAGAGCCCTAACTAGCAAACCACTCCAGTATTCCTGCCAAGAAAACTCCACCGACATGGGGTCATAGAATCATAAGAGTTGGAAGAGACCTCAAGGGCCATCCAGTCCAACCCCCTGCCCTGCAGGAAACCCCATCACAGTATTTCCAACAGATGGCCATCCAGCCTGTGCTTAAAAACCTCCAAAGAAGGAGACTCCACCACCCTTCATGGCAGCATATTCCACTGCTGAACAGCTCTAACCCTCATGAAGTTCTTCCTAATGTTCAAATGGAATCGCTTTTCCTGTAGTTTGAGACCATTGCCCCGAGTCTTAGTCTCTGAAGCCATGGAAAACAAACCAGACCTTCAACCATCCTGGTCGCCCTCCTCTGTATCCGCTCGAGGTTGTCAACATCCTTTTTAAATTGAGGCACACAGAACTGGATACAGTACTCCAGGTGGGGTCTGACCAGAGCAGAATAGAGCGGTACACAAAGAGTCAGTCACGACTGTAGCGTCACAACACATTGTTTTATTGTATTTTGTTTAATTTTGATCTTTGGTTTTCACATGTTTTGTTTTATGTAAACTGGCAGAGTTCCCTCTGGGAAATTGGTGCGGTATACAAATAAATAAATAAATTGTGGGCACCCAGGGCAAAGAGAAGAGGCTCCCATTCACTCTGCCTTGAAACATGGGCATGAGTAGCCACCAAGAAGAAAGAAACAGGATCTGATAGCCCCCAAAGAGACCATTTTTGCTTAAGTGGGGGTGAGTGTGTAGGGTGGGAAATGTTGGCATAGCAAGGCCTACATCCAAACATATGGCAAAAGCAAACCTCAACATGACTCAGCAGTTTGCATGTCTCTTTAAGACCTTACTACTTAAGTAATGGTTCTAGCCTCATATACACACACTCCTTGGCCACACCCTGACCTGCCTGATTCTGGTGTTGTTCCAGAGGCACAGAGAGAGTTGCAGAATTACTTCTGACTTATTGCTTTGTATTTATAACAAGCAAGGCAGTATATATATATATATATATATATATATATATATATATATATATATATATATATATATATATATATATATATATATATATATATATATATATATATATATATATATATATGCATGTTAGGGTGGATTCGGGTTTCTTCCCGTGTAGAAATCTGGTTGTTTTGGCGACGTTTCGACGAGGTCTCACTCGTCATCTTCAGGCTGGTGTTCTGGCTTCTTTCTTCTTGAAGCAAAGCGTGATCTCAGTTGAAGTCCTTCTATAAATACTGCTGGGGGGTGTGGTTTGCTTGCTCTGTTGCTGATTGTAGGTTCGTTTGTTCTTTTGTGATTTGCTCTGTGGCTGAGGCGATCGTTTCGAAGGGCTTAACTGCTGGTGGGTTAGATGGCTGTTTAGAGACATCCTGTGTGGGTGAGGTGCTGGATGTGTGTCTATTAGCCTTTTGTTTCTTAACGACCTTGGTGATGGGTGTTCTGGTAGCATCCTGGGCTTTGGTGGAGTGGGGTCTTGTGTCTTGTGAATTCATTTTGGTCTGGCTGCGTGTCTGTGGTCTCCCAAAGTTTTTTTGGCGTGTGTAAGTGTGCTCCATGTGGTGGCTGGAGTGGGGAGTAGCGGTAGATGGTGCAGTCGTGGTTTTGTTATTGGATGGTGGTTTCGTTTCATCTGTGGGAAGGGTCTGGGTTTGTGTTTGGTGTGGATGGAAGGTGGTGGCATCTTGTGTCCTTTTGGACCTGGTGTCAGTCTTTGTGACAGAGGCTCGTCTGTTGACCAGGGCTAGTTTCCAGATGTCAGGCAAGCGGGAGGTGTCATCACGTTTATTCATGTTGTTTGGGTGTTTCTCTATTTCAATGGCTTCCATGATTATTCGACTGTTGAAGTGTTCAGTTTTGGAGATGAGTTTGGTTCTTTTAAAATCAATTTCATGACCTGTTGTTTTTATGTGCTGGAAGAGAGAGGAAGATTTTTCTTCTTTTTTGACTGCGTTCTTGTGTTCTGCGATGCGTGCGCTTATTCTCCTGTTTGTCTGTCCGATGTATGTGGCTGGGCAGACTTTGCATGGTATTTCGTAGACTCCTTGGTTTTCTAGCTCAATCTTGTCTTTGGGGTTTCTTAAAATGTTGGCTATTTTTTGTTCGGTGCAAAAGGCTGTCTTGATATTGTGTTTGTGGAGAATTTTGCTTATTTTGTCTGTGGTGCCTTTGATGTAAGGGAGGAGGGCAGCTACTTAAATGCTCAATCACACCACCACCCTGCACAGATCAACTCCGTAGCAAAAACCCTCATCTCCAGAACCAAACGCCTCGCTGACAAAGACCACCTAAAAACTGAATTACACACCCTCTCGAATGCTTTAATTGCGAACGGATTCCAAAAAAACACCATCACCAAACTAATCCAAAAAGAAACACCCCCCAAGAACCAAGAAACAGAAGAGAACAACGGCACTGCCCTCCTCCCTTACATCAAAGGCACCACAGACAAAATAAGCAAAATTCTCCACAAACACAATATCAAGACAGCCTTTTGCACCGAACAAAAAATAGCCAACATTTTAAGAAACCCCAAAGACAAGATTGAGCTAGAAAACCAAGGAGTCTACGAAATACCATGCAAAGTCTGCCCAGCCACATACATCGGACAGACAAACAGGAGAATAAGCGCACGCATCGCAGAACACAAGAACGCAGTCAAAAAAGAAGAAAAATCTTCCTCTCTCTTCCAGCACATAAAAACAACAGGTCATGAAATTGATTTTAAAAGAACCAAACTCATCTCCAAAACTGAACACTTCAACAGTCGAATAATCATGGAAGCCATTGAAATAGAGAAACACCCAAACAACATGAATAAACGTGATGACACCTCCCGCTTGCCTGACATCTGGAAACTAGCCCTGGTCAACAGACGAGCCTCTGTCACAAAGACTGACACCAGGTCCAAAAGGACACAAGATGCCACCACCTTCCATCCACACCAAACACAAACCCAGACCCTTCCCACAGATGAAACGAAACCACCATCCAATAACAAAACCACGACTGCACCATCTACCGCTACTCCCCACTCCAGCCACCACATGGAGCACACTTACACACGCCAAAAAAACTTTGGGAGACCACAGACACGCAGCCAGACCAAAATGAATTCACAAGACACAAGACCCCACTCCACCAAAGCCCAGGATGCTACCAGAACACCCATCACCAAGGTCGTTAAGAAACAAAAGGCTAATAGACACACATCCAGCACCTCACCCACACAGGATGTCTCTAAACAGCCATCTAACCCACCAGCAGTTAAGCCCTTAACGATCGCCTCAGCCACACAGCAAATCACAAAAGAACAAACGAACCTACAATCAGCAACAGAGCAAGCAAACCACACCCCCCAGCAGTATTTATAGAAGGACTTCAACTGAGATCACGCTTTGCTTCAAGAAGAAAGAAGCCAGAACACCAGCCTGAAGATGACGAGTGAGACCTCGTCGAAACGTCGCCAAAACAACCAGATTTCTACACGGGAAGAAACCCGAATCCACCCTAACATGCATACCTATACCCGTGAAAATCTACGAAAACAAATATCCGACCTCTACGGGGAGGAAACCTTCCAGCTGACCAGAACCTACGAAAAACTAGAAGTCCGAAGAGCCACCATCTTATGTGACATTGCATTCCTACGCAACTGCCGAGATAAAAATGTGATCCCCACAAGCTTCCAACTGAAATTCCACTCAAAAACCCCATCCAGCGAAAGGATCCTGAAAAGAACAGAACTAGCCCTAATCAGAAACGAACTACACAAGAAAAGATACCTACTAGATCAAACCAACAGAGACCTACTCACTCTCCACCTCAAACTCAGCAACAAAATCCACCCAACACTCTGGAACAAATCCAAGCAACTCGCCGCCTGGAGAGCTGAAACAGAGACCTCCCACAAGACAGACATACACACCAACAAACTCCACAAACTGGAAAAACGCCAGAAGCCCAACCCCCCACAGCAGCCCATGAAACAAACAGTTCACAACATATCAGACAGGACACTCACCATCGCAGAGACCAAAGTCCTGTCCAAAGGATTCAACTTTGCAGTCGCCCCCAGACACATCCCCACTGAAAACATCATATGCGGAGTGGAAGCCAGCCTAACCAAAATCAACCCAGATGAAGCCAACAAAATCAGACTCGAAGTCACCAATATCCTCTGCTCCAGCAAACCACCCAGAAGCAATTTACACAAAGAAGAACAAAAAGCCCTCACCAACCTGAGGAAAGACAACAACATAATCATTCTCCCAGCAGACAAAGGCAATGCCACAGTGGTGATGAACACATCTGACTACCAAGCCAAACTATCCAACCTACTACAAGACCCTGCTTACATACCTTTGAACACAGACCCCACCACCTACCTGGAAAAAACCACCAAAGCCAAAATAAAAGCCTCACCCTTAAGTGAAGAAATCAAGCCAAGCATCATCCCCAGAGAGAAATCTTCCAGATGCCCCAAGCTCTACGGCCTCCCCAAGATTCACAAAGAAGGAACACCTCTCAGACCCATAGTCAGCTCCATAGGCTCACCCCTACAAAACCTCGCCAAATTTCTTGCCAAACAACTCCAGCCCTATGCAGAATCCATCTCTTCATACGTACAAAACTCGTTCCACTTCATAGAAATTATAAAGAAACAAGACCTACAACCCAATGACCTACTCGTGAGCTTCGATGTTGTTTCGCTCTTCACACAAGTGCCCATTCAAGAAGCCTTGACAGCTATCCACAACAAATACAACCCCCCCAAGCACATCCTAGATCTGACCAACCACTGCCTAACCAACACATACTTCATCCACAATGGACAAAGATACAAACAGATAGAAGGAGCACCCATGGGATCACCCCTCTCACCGGTCATCGCAAACCTATATATGGAACACTTTGAAACCAACGCGTTACAGAAGTCCGAACATAAACCCAAACTCTGGCTCAGATATGTTGACGACACCTTTGTTATCTGGCCACACGGGAAAGACAAACTGAACAACTTTCTCACACATCTCAACAGCCTACACCCCAAAATACAATTCACTATGGAAATAGAAGCCAACAACCAACTTCCCTTCCTGGACGTCCTAATCTACAAAAAACCCGACGGCTCCTTAGGACATACCATCTACCGGAAAAAAACACATACAAACCGCTACTTAAATGCTCAATCACACCACCACCCTGCACAGATCAACTCCGTAGCAAAAACCCTCATCTCCAGAACCAAACGCCTCGCTGACAAAGACCACCTAAAAACTGAATTACACACCCTCTCGAATGCTTTAATTGCGAACGGATTCCAAAAAAACACCATCACCAAACTAATCCAAAAAGAAACACCCCCCCAAGAACCAAGAAACAGAAGAGAACAACGGCACTGCCCTCCTCCCTTACATCAAAGGCACCACAGACAAAATAAGCAAAATTCTCCACAAACACAATATCAAGACAGCCTTTTGCACCGAACAAAAAATAGCCCAACATTTTAAGAAACCCCAAAGACAAGATTGAGCTAGAAAACCAAGGAGTCTACGAAATACCATGCAAAGTCTGCCCAGCCACATACATCGGACAGACAAACAGGAGAATAAGCGCACGCATCGCAGAACACAAGAACGCAGTCAAAAAAGAAGAAAAATCTTCCTCTCTCTTCCAGCACATAAAAACAACAGGTCATGAAATTGATTTTAAAAGAACCAAACTCATCTCCAAAACTGAACACTTCAACAGTCGAATAATCATGGAAGCCATTGAAATAGAGAAACACCCAAACAACATGAATAAACGTGATGACACCTCCCGCTTGCCTGACATCTGGAAACTAGCCCTGGTCAACAGACGAGCCTCTGTCACAAAGACTGACACCAGGTCCAAAAGGACACAAGATGCCACCACCTTCCATCCACACCAAACACAAACCCAGACCCTTCCCACAGATGAAACGAAACCACCATCCAATAACAAAACCACGACTGCACCATCTACCGCTACTCCCCACTCCAGCCACCACATGGAGCACACTTACACACGCCAAAAAAACTTTGGGAGACCACAGACACGCAGCCAGACCAAAATGAATTCACAAGACACAAGACCCCACTCCACCAAAGCCCAGGATGCTACCAGAACACCCATCACCAAGGTCGTTAAGAAACAAAAGGCTAATAGACACACATCCAGCACCTCACCCACACAGGATGTCTCTAAACAGCCATCTAACCCACCAGCAGTTAAGCCCTTAACGATCGCCTCAGCCACACAGCAAATCACAAAAGAACAAACGAACCTACAATCAGCAACAGAGCAAGCAAACCACACCCCCCCAGCAGTATTTATAGAAGGACTTCAACTGAGATCACGCTTTGCTTCAAGAAGAAAGAAGCCAGAACACCAGCCTGAAGATGACGAGTGAGACCTCGTCGAAACGTCGCCAAAACAACCAGATTTCTACACGGGAAGAAACCCGAATCCACCCTAACATGCATACCTATACCCGTGAAAATCTACGAAAACATATATATATATATATATATATATATATATATATATATATATATATATATATATATATATATATATATATATATATATATATATATATATATATATATATATATATATATATATATATATATATATAGCTCCTTATCCCTTTTTATGAGCTTTATCACAACTGCTGTTGCCCTAATTTTCTATTTTGTATATTTTTCTGTACAGATATTTAATGAGTGTTTTATTATTTTCATAGGTCAACCCGTTTACCTTTTCCCCTTAGAATATATAGATAAAGTATATTTTTCATATACCTGTTTTGTCTACGACTCCTCCTTTAATCAGACTGCAGCACATAATAGCAAATAATACACCAATCTCCCAACAATCCATCAACACATCCCAACAAAATTTGGTAGCAGTCGATGGTTGGGATTTTTAAGTTTGGTGTTATTTTTATAAGCTGCAGACTGATAAATCATTTTGGAGAAGACGCTGAGAAGTTTTTTGTTTTTGTTTTTTGGATTTTTTGACTTTTTCCCTTTGAAGAACGGACAGTGAGAATGAAGCCTTTTCTCTGCAAACATTCTTTTCATTCTTTGAACTGGAGAATGCTTTTCCGTTGCTTGCCTCTGATAAGCTTGATGGACAAAAGGGAGTTAATGTTTTGAGTTGGCTGAGAGACTGTAAGACTTTCCCTGATAAAGCCTTCTCATTTAATTCAAGTTGGAGTTTTTATTGAAGAGCTAAAAGGAATTTTTGCCATTACTTAAGGACAGCATTTGGCAGCATTTTAAGATGACTACACCCAAAGCCACAGCTTCTGACCAGCCCCAGCTGCATGCTTCAAACCAACCTCAGCTGCATGTAATGAATAGTGCTGGTGTGTTCCCAATTCCCAAGCTGAGCTATCAGAATTTCCAAATGTGGGACGCTAGATTGAGAGTCTCCCTCCAAGTACAAGACTGCTTAGCTGCTATAGAACAAGATGTGCCTGAAAGCCAGCAAGGACAGATTCAATTTGAAATGAGAGATGCCAATGCATTAATGTTGCTGTATTCCTGTATAGAAGATCATGAGACACCTTTGGTTACCAAGTATAGAACAGCTAAAAGACTCTATGATGCTTTAAGGAAGAAATATTTCATCAGTTCAAGTAAAAATGTTATATTCTTAAAGGAGAAATTGTATAGCATGAGAATGAAGGAAGGAGCTAGTATTGATGCACATTTAGATGAAATGTTAAAAATTGTATCTGAGCTTCAGTCTGCAGGTGCAGAAATATCTGATTTAGAGTTCCATACTTGTATATTGCTAAGCCTACCACAATCTTTTGCAAACCAAAAGGCTATGCTAGAGTGCACTGCAAAGGTGGATGTGGAATATACAATAGCTTATTTAAGAGACTTGGGTCTTAAAAGGGCAGTGAGTAACAATTCTGAAATGCCTGTATTAACTATGAGACCTGATTCAAGGGAAATAAGATGCCATTTGTGTTCAAGATCTGGTCACATAGCCAAATACTGTAGATTTAAGAGCATAGAAGCTCAAACATTTAGAAATGCTCCCAAAGTGACAATGTTACCTAGTAGGAAGGGACATTTTAACAACCATGGAAATCGCAACCTATCTCATGGTAAATTCAATGCAAGGTGTAATCAAAGTTATAATGGTAATAGAGGTACTCAAAACAAAGGTAATCAATTGTTCCAGATATCTAATGATAAAAGTGCAAATGATAAGAGACATTTCCTCATTGATAGTGGTAGTTTCATACATGTTTGCAAATATAGAGAAAGCTTTAGTGAGCTTGACACTGAGAATAGACCAAAGATATTGCAAGCAAACCAGCAGAGGTTAAATGTGCTTGGAACAGGAACGGTACCTTTAAAAGTCCTTACATCTAGAAATGAAATTGTGAATCTCACCTTGACAAATGTAGCCTATGTTCCGGAAGCATCAAACAATTTACTAAGTACTAAAAGGATTGTGAAAAATGATTATACAGTTATACTTAAAGGTGATACAGGAAAGATTATTAACAATAGGACTGGCCTCATATTAAAGGCTGAAGAAGAGGATGGATTTCATTATATCATTGATGTTAGTGATAAGGTGCATAGTGCACTACATCAAAGAAATCCTATATGTCAAACTAGGCAAGGCACTTGTGATCATAAGAACTATATTTATTCCTGGCATGTAAGATTGGGACACAGAAATATGCAAAGCATTGAAAAACTGTTATTAGAATGTGGGATTAATGCTCCTAAGTGTGATAAGATGAAAGAGAGGTGTGAAACTTGCATAAAAGCAAAGGGAACTGCTTCTAGTTATATAGGAAAATCTAGTGTACAGGACAAAGAATTTTTAGAAGAGGTTTATTCAGACTTAGTGGGTCCTATGCCTTTATCCGCAGGTAGAAATAGATATTTTCTTACCTTCACTGAATCCAAAACCAAGTATAGTTACATATATATTCTTAAAAGTAAAGATGAGACTCTTGAGAAATTTAAAACTTATGTAGCTGTAATTAAGAACCGTTTTGGTCAGGCACCTTTGACATTACGTACTGATGGTGGAGGAGAGTATTGTAATGTAGTGTTTAAAAGATTTTTAGAACAAGAAGGAATAGAGCACAAAGTAACTATATCCCAGATCGCACTTTGCAAGAAATGATTAGATCTATGCTGATGCAAGCAGATTTGCCCAACACCTTATGGACCGAAACAGCTGTTACTGCAACTTATTTGCATAACAGAGTCCCTAGCAGAGTAACAGGTAAAACACCTTTTGAACTATGGTTTGGAAAGAAACCTGACTTAAAACACATACGGGCTTTTGGAGCCAAAGCATATTCCTATATTCCAAAGGAAAAGAGAGGAAAGCTGGATCCCCGCGCTGAAATTGGCGTTGTTATTGGGTATCCTATTGGAGGTAAAGGGTATAAAATCTTTAACCCAGAGACATTGGAAGTAAAGTGTTGCAACGTGGTGTATATAGATGAGAGCAACTTAAAGAAACAGATGTCTCAGTGTACAGTGGCCATTGATCCCCAAAATAGAGAGGCTGTTTCACAAGAAATGTTCAGTTGGTTACCTGTAGAGACTGCCAGTCAGCTGGCAAGTCCACCTTCAAAGGAATTTACCAGAATAGAAGGGGAAACAGGAACTAGACCATGTGAAACAGATGTAACAACCACTGTGAGACGATCTGAGAGGAGCAACAAAGGCAAACCTCCAGAAAGGTATGGTTTCTGTGAAAACCTTCAAACCATAAGTGAACCAGCAAACTTTAATGATACAGTGGACCCTTGTTTAATGTACAGCTCATATAACGGAAAAAATTCCACCACCCCTCCTCCTCCCCCTCCCTCTCCAACATGGCCGCAGGCAGTCTCTGGGGCTCTTTACAGAGCCCGTGCCTCTCTCTGGCTGCTGCTGCTGCTGTTGCTCAGTCCTGAAGGCGGTTTCGCTTTCCCTCTGAGCAGCAGAAGCAGAAGCGCCTCTGCCGTCCCTTCGTCCTCTCCCCGCCCCTCATTCATGAGTTGGAGCCTCCGCTCCGCAGGCTTCAAGTCGCACGTTCCTCTTCCTTGCTGGCCTCCAGAGCCCCGGCGCGACGCTCAGGCCAGGCGCTCTCTGTGTGTGTGTGTGTGTGTGTGTGTGTGTGTGTGTGTGTGTGTGTGTGTGTGTAGGGAAGGAGGGGCCAGGCTCTGTCTCTCTCTCTCTCTCTCTCTCTCTCTCTCTCTCTCTCTCTCTCTCTCTGTGTGTGTGTGTGTGTGTGTGTGTGTGTGTGTGTGTGTGTGTGTGTGTGTGTGTGTGTGTGTGTAGGGAAGGAGGGGCCAGGCGCTCTCTCTCTCTCTCTCTGTCTGTGTGTGTGTGTGTGTGTGTGTGTGTGTGTGTAGGGAAGGAGGGGCCAGGCGCTCTGTGTGTGTGTGTGTGTGTGTGTAGGGAAGGAGGGGCCAGGCTCTCTCTCTCTCTCTCTCTCTCTCTCTCTCTCTCTCTCTCTCTCTGTGTGTGTGTGTGTGTGTGTGTGTGTGTGTGTGTGTGTGTGTGTGTGTGTGTGTGTGTGTGTGTGTGTGTGTAGGGAAGGATGGGCCAAGCTCTCTCTCTCTCTCTGTGTGTGTGTGTGTGTGTGTGAGTGTGTGAGTGTGTGTGTATGTGTGTGTAGGGAAGGAGGAGACGCTCAACCTACTTCCTGGCTGCTGTGCAACACCTCCCTGTGCTGCTTGTGCAGTGGTATGAGCCAGAACATTTGGATGCCTTTCTTACATCCTCCTCTTCCTCCTCCTCCTCTCTCGAGACCTAAGGAATTAACCCTTGTGCTGCTGCATTCCACCCGAAATCAGTGTGGGTGGGTGGGTGCCTGTTTGCATTTTTGCATTTCTGTTCCCCCAAATTATACATGTACTGTAGTTTGTGTCATTTTTCTCTGCATTGGAACGGATTACTCCATTTTCAATGCATTCCTATGGGAAATTGCAATTTGTATAAAGGAAAATTTGTTTAACATAATTTCATTTGGAACAAATTAATCCCTTTATACAAGGTACCACTGTATCAGTAAGTTATCTGCTTTAGAAAGGAATAAATGGATACATTTGTATTTGCGAGATATGTTAAATGTGTTGGACCTGGACTCAAACGGAATTGACCATAGATGAATTTTGATGCCATAATGTTTTGTATGTTAGACCTTGAGAAGGGGTGTTGGCATAGCAAGGCCTACATCCAAACATATGGCAAAAGCAAACCTCAACATGACTCAGCAGTTTGCATGTCTCTTTAAGACCTTACTACTTAAGTAATGGTTCTAGCCTCATATACACACACTCCTTGGCCACACCCTGACCTGCCTGATGCTGGTGTTGTTCCAGAGGCACAGAGAGAGTTGCAGAATTACTTCTGACTTATTGCTATGTAAGGTTGTATTTTATCCTTTTGTATCTATAACAAGCAAGGCAGTATATATATGTGTATAGCTCCTTATCCCTTTTTATGAGCTTTATCACAACTGCTGTTGCCCTAATTTTCTCTTTTGTATATTTTTCTCTACAGATATTTAATGAGTGTTATTATTTTCATAGGTCAACCCGTTTACCTTTTCCCCTTAGAATATATAGTATATTTTTCATATACCTGTTTTGTCTACGACTCCTCCTTTAATCAGACTGCAGCACATAATACCAAATAATACACCAATCTCCCAACAATCCATCAACACATCCCAACAGGAAACATTGCTGCTTATTTCCCTAACATGCACTCAGAGACAGAGCTTTAGAAGTTGGTATCCTCCACATTTTGGTGCCTGAGGGCAAAGTCCCAGTTGCCCTTTTCTAGTTACAGCCCTGCACATTTTCTATTTATTGCCAGGGAGTGCTGCATTAAGCTCTAGGTGCTAAACTCTGAAAATAGAATGGCAGAAATAGAAGGGACCCCAATGCTCTTTGCAGGTGAAGGCATCCGAAACACCTGGATGCACATTTAAGTAACAATTCAACCATAACAAAATAGTTCATAGTTTTAAATACTGTATTATAGTTTATCCAGCCTCATCAAAAACTCAGGTTTATTCGCAAATTCAAATGCCTAAGACTGTCATTCTAGGACAGTGTTGGTGAACCTATGGCACGGGTGCCAAGAGTGGCACTCAGAGCCCTTTCTGTGGGCACCCGACATCGCCCCTTTACAGCCACCTGTATTCAGGTTAAATTGCTGTATTGGCACTTTGCGAATAATTAGTGGGTTTTGAATTGCAGGTTGGGCACTCGGTCTCTAAAAGGTTCACCATCACCGTTCTAGGATCATGCACAACATGTTCTACATGTTTAACTCAGTGGGCTAGAGTACTGAAACTGTCGGCTACAAAGTTGGCAGCTCGACTGTTCAAATCCCGGGTGCCACGCAGTGGAATGAGTTCCCACTGTTAACTCCAGCTTCTGCCAACCTAGCAGTTTGAAAGCATGCAAATGCAAGGTAAACAGTGTTCTGTGCACAGAAATGCATTCAGCCATGCTGGCCACATGGGCACGGACTTGCACTACACTGGCTGTTTGGCTTGGAAATGGAGATGATCACCGCCCCTAGAGTCGGACACGACTAGCACACATGTGCAGGGGGAACCTTTACTTTTTTAAAACTCAAAAGTAGAAATGGGCACGACTTGAAAAAAAAATTTTCGAGTTGTCGTTAGTCGGGCCGGTTCCGTTTCGGGTCGTTTCCATTTTTTGCGAAAATTCGCAAAAATTAGTCAGTTTGTTTTTTCATTTTTTCGTTTTCGTTAGTACTGGTTTTTTTGGGGGGAGCAGGCTCCTGGAGGCACCTCTCTGGAGTGGGTGCCTCCTCTGGCCCGCTATAAGGGAAACTGGGCTCCTGGAGGCACCCGTGGGTGCCTCCTATCCTCACCCACTAGGAAGGGGAAGCAGGCTCCAAGAGACCCCTCAACATGGGGGTCTCCCCTCCTCACCTGCTGCTGCTGCAAAATGCTATGCAATAGCCATATGGATATTGCATAACAGAATGTGCAGACAGTGACTGTGAAGACTAGTGGATGGCACTGAACCCAGAGCCATAGTGAGATGCCTAACTAAGGCTCTCGCACCACCATGTCTCACACAGAAGGGAATTGTACTTGCGTGTAGTGCAATGCAAGTACATCTGGCTTAGGGT
Organism: Phrynocephalus guinanensis; assembly: GCA_037367245.1. NCBI lineage: Eukaryota > Metazoa > Chordata > Lepidosauria > Squamata > Agamidae > Phrynocephalus > Phrynocephalus guinanensis. The sequence goes on along the minus strand of CM074734.1, from coordinate 4,844,041 downwards.
TAAGGTGGGTTAGGATTAGGGCTAGGGCTAGGCTAGTGACGGGTAAGGTTACGGTGGGCTCGTGGGTTGCACCTCTGGGTGCTTCTCTGACCCACTAAGAAGACAGTCTGTGACGTATGGGTACGGAGTCAAGGGTTAGGGTTAGGGTTAGGGGGCTAGGGCAGGTTTTAGGGGGCTTTTTGGCACATCCCAGAAGTCTCCATGGCCAAGTGGCCATGCGATTGGTGGGATGGCTCCAAAAATTTGCATGGTCATCCACTCCCACATGGCTGGCCACTCGGCCAGCCCATCATTGCGCAGGTGTAAAAAAAATAAAAAAAATAAAATCAATGGAGGACAGAGGAGGAGAGGAGAGACATTTTGTTGCAAGAAAAAACCCACTGCTACTGTGAAAAATCTGGCAGACTGCAGTTTATAAATCTTCGCGTGTTTCTGTTGTGCTTGTGTGTGTTTTGGACCACGATTTCAAAAACAATATTGCGTTCGCCGCCCCATTTTGGATCCCCCGCCCGCACCGCATGGCATGGCGACTCGAGTCCGGCTGCCCAGGACAGGGGGGAGGCAGGACCCCCCCTCCAGAAACCACCCCTCCGGTAGGTGCCCTGCGCCCTTAGTCAAGCAGGCATTTTTCCGCCTGCTTTTTTGGCCCGGGAATGGGTGGGGGGAGAGTAAAAGTTTTTTCCTGTGCCGTCCGTGCCGCTTGCTTGCGCTTTAATTGCGGCGGCCGGCGGCCGGCGAGACTGGGCTTTTTGCTGGCTGGCTGCGAGCCTGCGGCGAGTGGCGAGTCCCACCAGAGCAGCCCAGGACGGGGGATGGGGGGGGAGGCCGGGGACCTCCAGAAACAACCCCTCTGGTAGGTGCCCTGAGGCACGGCAGGCATTTTTCCGCCTGCTTTTCAGCCGGGAACCGGGTTTTTTTAACTTTTAAAAACTTTTTTTCTGTGCCGCGTGGCATCACGTGATCGCGCGATGCAAGGAACGAGCATGGCAAATCAGACCAAAATTGTTCGTTCGTTGGTTCGAGCTCGAAGTCTGGCGGAGTAATTCCCGTTTCCGTTTCCGTAGAGTAACGGAACCGAGTAACGGAAACGGAAACGGGAATACCGCTAAGTCGTGCCCATCTCTACTCAAAAGGCTTCTTGTGTGCAACTTAGGACTTGGCTAGATGGTTCATTTGGAGCTGACAGGGGTGTATTAAATAGTATTCCTTAAGGTTCAGTAGAGGTCCAGAATGCTATATCGTGCACTTTTTTTGTGTTCACATGGCATATTCCCCTTCAGTGATACTACTTGGCCTGTCTCTCTTAAGGAAAAAAATGAAATCCCTGTCTTTGCCCCCTTCTGTCTTCTTCTGTTACAACCCCCACCCCAAATCACATAAGTACTTCCGTAGGTAGCTTTAAAAAACAGACAGACAAAAACCCTTCCTTCCTTCAGCCCTCCATGAGCAAGCAGAGGAGGGAAGTTTTTAATTTCTTTCTGCTGATGGTCCTTAGTTTACCAATAAGGGGCAAAGTGGTCTGTTTACGCTACTAATTATAATGGGAAATTGAAAGCTCAGCTGGGAAATTAAAGCAGGAAGATTTGCTTTGGATTGATCCTAGTGACCCCATACATTCTGGAAATGAGCCAAAATCAAATCTTACTTGCACCCATATGAAAGTAGCCCCTTACAAATGTTGGTAGGAATTCTTTGAGGGTCAGCTGGATCAGTTAGCAATTATCTTCTTCAAGTGCCATACTGAACGTTGGCGATCAGTAGCCTGAAATGGTTTCTATCTAAAGCTATTCTAAACAGAGCAGCTGTGCTCATTGAGGACCATCGTCTTAAGCCAGAATGTTCTTCTACACCCTGGGCCACACTTCCCCCTCTTATTTTTCCTTAAAGGATAACTTGCAACAGATGGGATTTCTTATTGTGCATTATGTGTCCAAAATATTGCAATTTTCCTCTCTTTACAGTATAGAGGATTTCTAACTTTTTATTCATACTCTGTAATACAGCCACATTAGTGACTCTGGCTGTCCAAGGTATCTTCAGACTTCTTCTGTATATCCACATTTCAAATGCTTCCAGCTTCTGGCATAATGTGTCTGTAAGGGTTTCAGTTTCAACACCCTAGAGAAGTATTTGCAATTATGTCTCCTTATAAAAGCCCTTGAAGTTGCTCCTTTAGAGGTGGAGGTGAAGACCTGGGAGTTCAGCCCCTCTACATTTCACACCAGACTTCATCAGACCACATGTATCCCTTTTTCCTAAATCAGAGGAGACCTGGCCAGTTGGAAATGCCATTTCAAGTCTAAAATGGCACATGTGTCTGTTTTGGAAGAAGTAGCTGTGTTAATCTGTCCAAGCAAAATTCAAAAGAAAAAAGACTAGACAAAAAATTAAATAACAAAAGCATCTGGCAGCTTAAAGACTAACTTCCCCCTTACTGGGAATACTCAAACAGACACTGAAAACTTTTTTTTCCAAGTAGGCTTTTCCCAAATCTTGATTACAACTTCAGGGATGCACACAACCATCACATTATTAGATTGAATCCACCTCTGCTGTCCCAATTATCATCTTATTTCTTTTGGTCTTGTTATGTTTATCCTGTGATTATGATATCTGTTAACTATTTATTTACTGCTATGCTTCATTTGTCATGTTGTATTATGTTATGTTGTTTTATTTAAATATGTTGTTTTTGTCATATTTTTGTTGTACACTGCCCAGAATAGCCCAGTAGCTAGATGGACAGTATACAAATCTAATAAATAAATAAATAAATATTACAGTATATCTTAATGTGAGCTGCTATGGATCATTTTGACTTCTTCAGATGTAGGAGAAGTGGACATGATCCCCCTTTTTTATGTTGCCTGATATCCATGTATGAACTTTAAACAGCACATTAAACACCCAAGAGACTCTCCAGGGATACAATCAATCATTGTAGGCTTGAGAGCAGTGGGAGCTCTGATGGACGGTATGCAATGTGGACTTGGTGGAGCCAGAAGAGGGCCTTTTCCTTGTCTTGCACCTAGGCTCCGGAATAGACCTCAAGAGAGTACATTGTTACCTCACCAAAAACCTTTCAGAAACTGCTAAAGATTCTTTTCAGTCTCTCTCTTGAAAATAGTTTAAATATGTGTACTGATGTTATTTAAAAAAATCGCTATGCATTTTGTTTTGTTTTGTTTTAATATTTATCATTTTTGTTTAAATTGTAATGAAGTTTTGGACCATGATAATAATATTTTCTCTTGTTAGCTGCCCTGAACATCCAGGAGGAAAGATATGTATGTATGTATGTATGTATGTATGTATGTATGTATGTATGTATGTATGTATGTATGTATGTATGTATGTATGTATGTATTTTAGACTATTTTTACCCCAACTATACATGAATGTTTTAAATACATGAACAGCAAAACATGGATGAATTTAACAAATAAATGAGCTTCAACAGGGTAAAATATTTCTTAAATATATTTAGGAGGAACAATTAATTGCACAAATATAGAATAATTGAGTTGAAAGGGAGCTATTGTTGTTGTTCAGTCATTCAGTCATGTCCAACTCTTCATGACCTTATGGACCAGAGCACGCCAGGCCCTCCTGTCTTCCACTACCTCCCGGAGTTTGGTCAAATCCATGTTGGTTATATCGATTACACCATCCAACCATCTCATTCTCTGCCATCCCCTTTTCTTTTTGCCTTCAGTCTTTCTCAACATCAGGGACTTTTCCAAAGATTCTTCTCTTCTCATGAGGTGGCCAAAGTACTGTTCATCTGTCCTTCCAATGAACCTTCAGGGCTTATTTCTTTCAGGATGGATAGGTCTGATCTCCTTGCAGTCCAGGGGACTCTCAAGACTCTCCTCCAGTACCACAGCTCAAAAGCATCGATTCTGCAGTGATATATAAGCCCACTAAGTCCAACCCCTTGCTCAATGAAGGAATCCAAATCAAAGCAGACCCAACTGATGCTTGTCCAATTTTCTCTTGAATTCTCCAGTGTTGGTGGCTCACCACCTCCTGAAGTATCTGCTTCCATTGCTGTACTGTCCTAACAGTTGAGAAGTTTTTCCTGATATTCAGACTAAATCTAGCTTCCTGTAGCTTGAGGTAGGCAACCCCCGGCCTGGCAGCCATACATATGGAATAGAATCAAGGATCATAGTAACTGAAGATTGTCCTTTTATCCCAAGGCTTCTGGAGGTTCCTGATGTTGAAAAAAGGAGCCCTGAGAGTTTTGCAAGATTAGTTTGAAAATGTTTAATTTTCAAAAAATCAACACTGCTGCTGGAATTTATCAACCTCATGTGGTGTAAGTTATGACAACAGGATTTTAACCAATGTCTGCATCTGCAAGTTGTTGTTGTTGTTCAGTCATTCAGTCGTGTCCGACTCTTCGTGATCCCATGGACCAGAGCTCACCAGGCCTTCCTATCTTCCACTGCCACCCGGAGTTTTGTCAAATCCATATTGGTTGCATCTATGACACCGTCCAACCATCTCATTCTCTGCCGTCCTCTTTTCCTTTTGCCTTCAATTTTTTCCAACATCAGGGACTTTTCCAAGGAGTCCTCTCTCCTCATGAGGTGGCCAAAGTACTGGAGCCTCAGCTTCAAAATCTGTCCTTCCAGTGAACATTCGGGGTTGATCTGCATCTGCATAGATGTGACAAAACCCTGGAAACAGGAGTAATGAATATACAAATCATCAGCCAATACCAGCAGGAGGGCGGGGAATGGTATGATATAAAAAGGGTGGAGCCTAGTCAGTTGAGGCACTTGAGTTGAGTTGAAGGCTTTGAGAGTGAGTGCTGGGAGAGAGCACTGCTCTGTGAGAGTGGGATGTTGAAATAAACCCAGTTGTGCCTTGAAAACTCAGTCTGTGAAAGGGGTGATGTCACAATTTGGTGGGCAGTGGTCGGATTTCAAATATATCCAGTTTGCCTGAGGGAAAATGTCACCAGCTCAAAATATTTAGCCTCTACCCTGTGAAGAAATTGGAACTGGAAGTTTAAAAAGAAGCCTTTAGTAAAAGTTAGCCCTCAAGTGTTGTTGGTAGTCTGTGGAAGTTCCTGTGAAAAGGGGTTAGGACTGAGAATTAGGTGAAGCTAATTTCAGTTCTTGGGAAGCCCTGTGTGTGAGAGAGGAATTCAGACTTAAAACCCTGTAGTGCTATCTGATTTTCTTTGGTGGGCCTGTTAGAGTGTCTGGAGGCCAGGACTCCAAAAGGAAAAGGAGTCTGGCTTGACAAATTATAGGCCACCTGGAAGAGAAAATCTGAAAGGATAGACTGAAATCTACAGTGGTTTGTTTGGGGAAACTGCCTGTGAGAGTCAAGGAACTCTGTGCCGTCCAGCAGCCTGAAAATTAAAAGGTGCTGAGACAAATTTCCTTTGAGAGTGAAAGACCCAAAGCGTTTGCCCTTGAATTTAGGGTGGCTTTGGTAAAGGTCTGGAAATATCACCTTGGGTGTTAACAGAAAGAAATCTCCAAAGTAAAAGGTCTGTGGGGGACAGAAAATTTACCTCAGAAACTGAAGAGACAAAGAAATATATTTAAATCTGTATTTTAAACACTGATATATTATTTAAAGAAAGAAAGAGTTTGAAGTCTGGGCACTGTGCCAATCTTGCCCTTGGCAACAGTAGCTTAACAGGAGTCAGAAACTGCCAGAGAGCTGAGGTAAAAATTTTTTACAGTTGCCATTGAAATAGCTGTGACCCACTTAACCTTCCTTTTCTTAATAAAGAAATATATACAACACATATAACAAAGAAATAAATAAAAAAGATTTTGATTTCATGTCAGTTCCAAAAGCAAATCTAAAAAAGGAAAGAGGGGCATGGCAGCTGAGGGGGCTGTAGCCATTGTGTCTGAGAAAACACCAATTTCACCCAGAGAGGCAGAACCTGATAAGTACCAAAGTCTTGAGAGATGGCGCTTGGTTCAGGAGTTTAAATTACAACAATTAAAAATAGAAAAAGAGGAATGGGAAAAAAGAGAGAGAAAGAGAAAGAGAGATGGAGAAAGAAAGGATGGCCAGAGAAGAAAGACAAAAAGAGAGAGAAAGAGAGATGGAACAAGAGCGGATGGCATGTCAATTAGAGATGCAAAAACTTGAGTTAGCTAGTCAGGAAAATACCAATAATAATAACAATAATTTGAATGAAACTCCCAGGAGAATAGATTTGAAAATGGCCCACAGTGAGGGGTCTGAACTTAAGCCGCTGTTGGGGACGCCTTTGCGGCCAGGGGAGTTTTGGTATTTGATTAACAACCGGTGGTTCAAACAGTGGAAGAAATATGTCGGCTTTGACAGCTGGGACCGGTATAATGTGGGAGAGCCCAACCTCTTCCCAGGGCCAATTGACAACTCAGGGCTTTTTGCAGATTCAGAAACTCAGATGTTGAAAGAGCACCTTATTGATAAATTGGTTTATGTTTTAGTTCCTACAGAAGCCTGGAATAAATTAGTAAATTGGTATGGGGGTGTAGAGGGGCAGAAGCCAATTGTGAGAAAAGTTGTAGAATATGGTCTATTTGTGAAATATTGTAAAGTGGATGTATATCCTTTGGAACTGAAGCTCTGTCAAAAAAGTGATCCTAATAATCTTGTAAGCTGTTATTTCAGCAAAGCGGATACCATTGACACTATTGGAAAAGAGATGCGGAAGCTGTTTAATATTCCTGATGGGAAGGAAATTAGGCTGTGGCTCAGATATATGAGTAATACCAGTATTTATGAGCAGTTAAGCAAACTTGACAGCACTATACAAGATGCAGGGCTCTACCACAGACAGGTGGTGGTAATAGAAGTAAAGAGTGAAGATGGGACTTGGCCCACACAGTCTCCTGTGACAAAATCGGGCAGTGCAATCAACAGAAGTTTAGCTACCTCCTCAAAATTGACAGCAAGCCATTGCTCCACAACAGTTGTCCCTTCAGACAGTACAAATGGTGACTGCAATAACTCATATGGTTTGAACTCCAGTCATAGAATAGGAGTTTCAGATCAAATCCCAAGAGCAGGTTTAATTGGAATAGATGTCTTAGAGCATGTGCAGAGTGCTTTTGGAGTAACACGAGCTCAGACACACCAAGCTGAACAAAATGGTGGAAACAACACGGTTACAAAGCAAATGTCCATAGGATAATTTGAGAGGGAAACTCAGCAGTCTGAAATGGTAGAAGAAGCTAATTTAGCTGACAGTCTAAAAGGGCTAGCAGTAGACTTTAGTTTAGAGCAAAGGCAAGATGACAGTTTGAAGGGATGTTTTAATTTAGTGGAATCGAATACATACCCTTTAAGTCCTGAACACACTGAAAATTTCATACTAGAGGAGAAAATGATACAAGCTTGTGAAGAACTTCGTGTACCACCAGAGAACTCCAGACTGGAAAAATATTTTAAATTAAAAGAAGAAGACAAATTAGCACAGCTTGGAAAAGAGCAAAATGACACAACAGCAGAAGAGCTGAAAGAAGCTAAAATTCTGCAGGCATCAGTTATTGGTGAACTCCAAAATGAAATTTCACCTTTAAAAGCACTTTTAGAGATGAAGGAAACAAGACTGGTGCCAGGACCCTGCCTGTCATAGAACCTGAATGTGAAGGGTTAAATGCTGAAGAACAGCAGGAGGAGCCTTGCAGTTCAACTCAGCAGGCAGCTGAGTCTGAGGACGCAGCTGAGGGCACATCTCCACCTCCAGTGAGGGCTAGGAACAGGATCCTGCAAAGAAAAACTAACAGGAGAGCCAGGGAAAGGATCTTTAATGATAGGCGTAGAATTAGATCTGAAAGTCTTGAGTTCTAGCAGGAGCCTTGCCAGAGATATGGGTGTGTTCCCTGGTTTAGGATAAAGCTAGCAAGTTTACCCTGAAACCTCTGTGGGAGCAACGCGTCACTTACCTTGTCACCACGTTCCTGTGTGTATCCAGACTCTGTTTCCTGACCTTGGAGCGGCTTTCTGACTACGACATTTCTCTGTACCCTTGAACTTGGCATTTGGCTCTGTAAGGTATTTTGGCTTTGATTTGGACTGTACTTTGTTCATTATCTGGATTACAACTAAAGTTCCTGGCAAAGAACTGAACTTGGCTTGCTGTGTATTCTGTGTGGGGGGCTTGACAGTTTGCTCCCACCCACCAAACTTATTCAAGCAGAATGGAGAAGGAGGGGGCTGTTGGAATGACTCCACTGGAAGCTTTGCAAAACCAAGTACTGTTTTTGTCTCAAGCAATTGTTCAATTGCAGCAAGCTCCAGCATCATTACAGCCTCGTTGCCCTTTGCTGCCTCCTGACCGGGTTGAAGGCAAGTTAGAGGAATTCCCTGCATTCTTGGCCCAATGCAAGCTGTTCATTGAGGTGCGGGCTCAAGAATTTCCTACTGAGACGTCTAAGGTCTGTTTCATTATCAGTTTATTGAAAGGTCAGGCAGCTAAATGGGCAACTCCTTTACTCCTCAGTGCTTCACCTTTGTTGGATAATTACCAGGCTTTTCTGAACCATATTTCTTCAGCCTTTCAGAATCCCGTGCAGGCTGCTACCGCCAACAGGAGACTCAGAGCCTTGAAACAGGGCAAAGACTCAGTGTTTAATTACACTACTGCATTTCGTTTGATAGCTCAGGATTTGCAGTGGAACGAGCCGGCACTGATTTCTCAATATATGTAAGGTTTGGCAGATGAAGTGCTGGATGAACTCTGTAGGGTAGAACAACTAAACACATTGCAGGAGCTCATTACTCTGTGTTTGAGAATTGATGGATGCCTGGAAAGCCGTCGTCTCTCCCGAGGCCAGAACTGCAACCAGCAACCTTTGCCAGCTGTATCTCATCTGCAATCCCGGGAGGCTCGTGAAGTAGATCCAGAACCTATGCAACTGGGAGCTGCTCGACCATGCCTTACCCCAGAGGAAAAGGCAAGACGACGCTTTCATCGTCTCTGCCTGTACTGTGGGGGAGGAGGACATTTTGCTTCTAATTGCCCTTTGAAGCATTCCTCAGTTAGAGCTGCTATCTCTCCAGCAGTAAAAGGGCAGCTCCATCCTTGAAGGAACCTCGAGGAATGGAGCATACCGAAAGGTTCCCAGGTAATACTATTACACCTCAAGGACCTTTTCTGCTACCTGTGACTTTAGGGCTCCCTGATGGTTGGGAGATTCCAGTGTATGCTATGGTAGATTCTGGGGCAGCTCATTGTTTTGTGGATGCTGGGTTTGTGCGGCACCATCGGATTCCAGTACAAAATAAGGACACCCCTTTGCTGGTGGAATCCATTGAGGGTCGGTTACTTCGTTCTGGGCCGGTAGCTCAGGAAACCTGTCCCCTTACCCTTCAGGTAATGGATCATAATGAGCAGATTAGCTTTAATGTAACCCGTATGCCCCGGTTTCCTCTTGTTTTGGGACTTTCCTGGTTGTGAGCTCATAATCCACTGGTGGATTGGGTGCAAGGGGAATTATATTTCAAGGTCCCTTGTTCAAAGCAACATTCCTCCACTATCCTGGCATCTGCTCATGATACATCTGACCCTGTATTGCCCCAGGCATATCAAGACTTTGCCGATGTATTTGAAGAAAAGGGGGCTGACAAGCTACCTCCACATCGACCCTATGACTGTGCCATTGATTTGATTCCTGGGGCACCTCTTCCTGTACCACGAGTCTATCCCATGTCTGAACCTGAATTAGAAGCGTTAAGGGCTTTTCCAGATAAAAATCTTCGACGTGGATTCATATGCCCTTCCAAATCACCATTGTCGGCACCAGTGATATTTGTCAAGAAGAAGGGAGGGGAGCTTCATCCTTGTAATGATTATAGAGCACTCAACAAGATCACTATTAGGGACCGGTACCCTTTACCTTTAATCTCTGAACTTTTGGACCGGTTAAAAGGGGCTAAGTGTTATACTAACCTGGACCTTCGGGGGGCGTATAATTTGGTACGTATCCGTAAGGGAGACGAGTGGAAAACTGCATTCCGGACCCGGTACGGTCAATATGAACATTTAGTAATGCCTTTTGGTCTGACCAATGCACCCAGTGTGTTTCAGCGGATGATGAATGACATTTTCCAGGATCTCCTAGATCGTTGTGTGGTTGTGTATTTAGATGACATTCTGATTTACTCCGCTGACCCAGTTCAGCATGTTAAAGATGTTCGTCAGGTATTGTCTCCGGGAAAACGGACTCTATGCTAAACTGGAAAAATGTGAGTTCAACATTGAAGAGGGTGAATTCGTGGGGCATATCATTTCTCCCCAGGGAATCCGCATGGACCCCAAGAAAATAGAGGCTGTGTTGTCATGGCAGCGACCACAAAATCGTAAGGACTTGCAGCGGTTCCTTGGCTTCGCTAACTACTATTGTCAGTTCATTCCTGCTTACGCTGACATTGCTGCACCTTTAAACCGTCTCCTCCGTCCCAAAGAGCCTTTCCAGTGGACTCCGGAAGCAGAGAAGGCTTTCTCTACCTTGAAGACCCGCTTCACTTCGGAGCCTATACTTCGCTACCCTGATCCACAACTGCCATTCATAGTGGAGGCTGATGCATCTAGTGTTGCCTTGGGAGCAGTATTATCTCAACAAGAGGATCCCTCCCAAATCCCGCGTCCCTGTGCCTTCTACTCTCGGCAATTAAAACCTGCAGAAAAGAATTATACGATTTGGGAGCGTGAACTGTTGGCCATCAAAACAGCTTTTGATGTATGGAGGCATTACCTTGAGGGAGCTCGACACCCTGTGCAAGTGCTAACTGATCACAGAAACCTGGAACGTTTACAAACAGCTCAGCGATTGTCTCAGCGACAAATCCGGTGGTCTTTATTCTTTTTCCGGTTTGATTTTCGTATCAAATATATTCCTGAAGCTCAGAATAAGAAAGCTGATGCATTATCTAGAAAACCTGAATATGCGGCACCAGTGAAAGAGACCTTAGTGGCACCCATCTTGCCTCCGTGTTTGCAGCCACAAGTCCATGTTCCAGCTTGGCAGAAGAAATCCAGAAGTCTCAAGCTCAAGATCCATGGACTCAGCAATGTCTTCAAGAACTTCAAAATGGGGAGCATGGAGAGTTTTCTGCACAACAAGGGTTACTACTACATTGAGGGAGGTTATATGTTCCTGCTGGTCCCCTTCGTAGTCAGGTATTGCATCTTTCTCATGATTCTTTACCTGCTGGACACTTTGGACTTTATAAAACCCTGCATCTTCTCACAAGGGAGTTCTGGTGGCCACAGGTCCGAGCTGATGTTACCAGATATGTGGGGTCCTGTGAAGTGTGTCGGCGAGCAAAGGATGTGGTGGCTAAACCTTCGGGTCTGTTGCATCCTTTGCCAAAACCCTCTGGTCCTTGGAATGCTGTGTCACTGGATTTCATCACAGATCTTCCTCGCTCCAAAGGATTTACCTGCATCCTGGTCTTCGTAGATTTGTTCACCAAAATGGCCCACTTCGTTCCTTGTCCTAAACCTCCTACCGTAGCAGTAACAGCTCATCATTATTTACAACACCTCTTCAGGCTTCATGGTTTACCTGAACACCTTATTTCGGATCGTGGACCCCAATTCACCTCTCGTTTCTGGCAAGCTATGCACAAGGCACTAGGAACCCAAGTCCACCTGTCATCCGCTTATCACCCCCAGTCAGATGGTCAGAACAATATTTGGAACAATATTTACGCTGCTACACATGTTATCAACAGGACAATTGGGCGGATTTGTTGCCTTTAGCCGAATTTGCATACAATAATGCGGTACATTCATCCATTCGTCTAACCCCATTTATGGCCAACTATGGATACCATCCTCGGTACTTTCCCACCACCCTTCCTTCCACCTCTGTACCAGCTACCGATGCTTACCTTCAAGAACATAGCATTCAAAAACTATTAAAAGAACAACTTAATCATGCTAAGGAAGCATATAAGAAGGCAGCAGATAAGAAAAGGCAAGAAGGTCCAGAGTTGAATCCGGGCATGAAGGTTTGGCTCTCTACCCGATATTTGAGACATCCTGGGCAATCCCGAAAACTAGATCCTCGATTCATCGGCCCTTACCCCATCCTAGAAAAAATCAACCCAGTGGCGTTCCGTCTGCAATTACCTGCTTCTCTCCATATTCATCCTGTGTTCCATCATTCTCTCTTGGTCCCAGCTAAAGACCCTGACTCCAACCGACCACCAAATCCTGAACCTCCTCCACCAATATTGGTAGAAGGAGGAGTATGAGGTCTGCCAAATTTTGGATTCCCGGATACATCGGGGGGGGGGGGTTACAATACTTAGTGGACTGGGAAGGGTATGGAGCAGAAGATCGTTCTTGGGAACCGGTATCTAACTTGCATGCGCCGGAGTTGATTCAGCAATTTCATGATAATTATCCAGATAAACCTGGCCCATCGGAAGAGGGGGGGCATGGGGAGGGGGATAGTGCCAGGACCCTGCCTGTCATAGAACCTGAATGTGAAGGGTTAAATGCTGAAGAACAGCAGGAGGAGCCTTGCAGTTCAACTCAGCAGGCAGCTGAGTCTGAGGACGCAGCTGAGGGCACATCTCCTCCTCCTATGAGGGCTAGGAACAGGATCCTGCAAAGAAGAACTAACAGGAGAGCCAGGGAAAGGATCTTTAATGATAGGCGTAGAATTAGATCTGAAAGCCCTGAGTTCTAGCAGGAGCCTTGCCAGAGATATGGGTGTGTTCCCTGGTTTAGGATAAAGCTAGCAAGGTTACCCTGAAACCTCTGTGGGAGCAACACATCACTTACCTTGTCACCACGTTCCTGTGTGTATCCAGACTCTGTTTCCTGACCTTGGACCGGCTTTCTGATTACGGCGTTCTCTGTTTCCTGACCTTGGACCAGCTTTCTGACTACAATGTTTCTCTGTACCCTTGAACTTGGTATTTGGCTCTGTAAGGTATTTTGGCTTTGATTCGGACTGTACTTTGTTCGTTATCTGGATTACAACTAAAGTTCCTGGCAAAGAACTGAACTTGGCTTGCTGTGTATTCTGTGTGCGGGGCTTGACAACTGGAGGAGAGGAGGAATGAATCTGATACATTTGTTTTCGAACTCCAGAAGAAATCAGCAGAACTAGAAGTAATTACCGCAGTGGAGAACATTAAAGAAAAGGAAATATGTAATTTGGAAATGCAATTGTCTGGTGCATCAGAAAGTAAAGAAGATTGCTTACAGCAACTTACATCAATGAAAGTAGAGCTTGAAAAAGAAATATTAAATAATGGACAACTTCGTCTGGATTGGAACAAAGTGTCACTGGGCAAGGAACAGATGATACAAGAAGGGAATAAGATCACTGATGAATTTAGAAGGCTGGAGGAAGCTGAAAAGCAAATAGAAAACCGTGTAAAGCAGAAACCCTACTTGGAAGTGAAGGATGCTAATGACAGACCTGATTCAGTGGTTGCAAAAGACACCTGGGAGAAACAACTATAGCCTGTGAACCATCGTGCTTCAGTGGATCCGAGAGGCTGACCTGACGAAAAGAGCATCCAAGTGGCGACTAGGAAATCCAGAAATCAACTACCTGGGACACGACGTGGGACGAGGCGTGATCGACCCCCTGCAAAAGATCGACGCGATCGACTCGTGGCCAAGACAAACCAACAAAAAGAAAGTGAGATCTTTTTTGTGTCTTGCGGGATATCACAGGAGGTTTAGTCCACATTTGAGCACCATTGCAACACCACTGACTGAACTGACAAAAACGAAGCACCCGTATGTCATACAGTGGTCGCTTGAATACCAAGCTGCATTTGAGGGGACTCTAATGAACTGTACCAGGAGTGGTGTCAAAGAATTGAATCCCACATTCGAAGAACTCAAGGAAAAATGGCATCAATTTACTGTGATCTGGACTTTGAATTTATGTGCCAGAGGAAGTGATCACCCATGGCGTATCATCGTCCAGCCGTTGCAGCAAGAGGCGGAAGACATTGATTACATGGACCATGGTTAAATAATAGTAATGTAATATTGTTATTTTATTGCTGATGTAAGAGGAAGGTGTTGTTTAAAAAAAGTATGGAAATGTAATGTCATAAAATGTGAAAACCATAACTTAATGTAAGTTAACTGTAAATGAAAAATGCAAGGTAATGTATAATTAGAGCTTACTATAAATCAAAATGTTTATGTGCTATTTAGAATATAAGGTAAAGATAAAATTGTATGTATATTGGTAAGTAAAAGAGCTTAAAATGTAAACCTCATATATGTATTTATGTATCTTAACATAGATTGATTCTAGGATGATCGATAAGGTCTTTACAGGTATTTGAAGTTATGATGTTAACCAATGTTATAAGAGTATAGTCTATTTAAAATGTAATGATATAGAAAGAATTATTGCATTTAATGATATTATATAGTAATAAGATTGAACATGTTATAAAACAGTTTATAGATATGCAGAATTGAAGCTGATAAACAGAAGGATGTATGAATTAGTTAAATAGGCTCCAGAAGAGAATTTTAAGTGAGCAAACCGAGGTAAGTTTACTCCCTTAAAATTTCTTTATAAGGGGGGAGGTATTGTGACAAAACCCCGGAAACAGGAGTAATGAATATACAAATTATCAGCCAATCCCAGCAGGAGGGCAGGGAATGGTATGATATAAAAAGGGTGGAGCCTAGTCAGTTGAGGCAGTTCAGTTGAGTTGAGTTGAGTTGAAGGCTTTGAGAGTGAGTGCTGGGAGAGAGCACTGCTCTGTGAGAGTTCTGTCAGGCAGTGAGGGCTATACCCTTTAGTAGTTATTAAAGACAGGGAGGCTTGTAGAGTTGATTAAATCTATTGTATGTTAAAGGCAATGCATACCATCCTCAGACATTGTTATATTTATTTTCTCAATAAACTTCGTCATTATTTTTATATTATACATCTGAGTCGGTCTAAAAGGTGGCAGCATTGCCAAGTGAATAAAAGGTGGCAGCATTACCATTTCCATCACAATTCAGTGTGAAAAGGGGAGGTGTCATCACAATTTGGTGGCACAGCAGTGGGATGTTGAAATAAACCCAGGTGTGCCTTTGAAAACTCAGTCTCTGAAAGGGGTAACGCCACAATAGACTATTCTATATATGCATGTCTCTTGATGAGACTGATTATTAAACTTTCTGTATGATAATATTTTCTTCTCTCTGTGTGTGTGTGTGCATGTTTCTGTATGTATATGTCACAAAGGAATGATTTCAGGAGCAGAGCCATGGAGAAATTGTTATACAACCTAGGCTTTACAGAAATTACTCCACATTTGCCTCAAACGTATCTGTGGGTGTGGGTTTGAGAGACACACACATACAAAGACAGACACAAAGAGAGACATAGAAAAAGACTTCTGATCTACTCTTCAAGCTCAATAGCTATAAGGAGTTGGGACAAATGAGGCATCGGGAAGATGTAATTTTCAATGGGCCAGTTTCTGTGGCCGGAAATATGTAGATTATCACATTCTCTGCAGCATTTTCTAAAGCACAAAGCAATGCTTTCCAGGCATTAGCTTATTTCCTTTGTGTTTTTCCTTCTTGGGACCAAATAGCATTCCATACAGATTTTCTGTTTTCTATTGGTGCATTCACAGGACTTTTCAAAAAGCTGAAAATTGTAGAGGGCTTAAGGAAAAAAATTTAACATGCTCCAAAGGCAGTGTTCTCAAAGGAGTGTTGTGGGGGCGAAAAGGTCTAAAATGTGACCATAAAAGCTAAGCTGATTGTGCCATAGGCTGTATACGCAAGAAAGTAAATCTTCAGCAGAAATAGGATCACAAGGTCAGCCACTTCCTATGCCCTGAGTTGTAGGTCCAGTACCTAAAAACAGGTGAAATCATTGGGGATGGATTCTTGTGATATCAGAGGGCAGGCCCTTTTGTAACAGTTTAAAAACCGTGTGCAGAGAATAAGACAGGTAATTTGAATTTCCTTACAGGTACCTTCTGAACAAATATTTAATGAAACACATAGATAGTCCTAATGTCTGGTCCTGTATTGACTAATATTATGGATGCTTCTTATCTGTCATCAAGTAACTTTCAATGTATGGTGACCCTATGAATTAGTAAGCTCCCTAAGGTCATATTTTTAACAGCTCAAGTATTGCAAACTCAAGGTTGCAGCTTCCTTTTGCAAATCAAACCCTTGTGTTTGGTGTTTTTCTCTGTTACTTTCAGCTTTTTCCAGCAATTTTTTTTCTTTTCCATCAAGTTTCTTAGTTGTTCTAGGATGTGTCTGCTCTCAGTATTAAGTGTGTGTGTGTGTGGGGGGGACAAATCCTGGGCTGAGGATGTGGGTTAGAAGCATCCTTGTTTCTTCATTGTAAAAGAACCCAGCATTCCCCAGGTCACCATTATCCGTTTGGCTCCAATAGATAATTCTGGAAGCTTCTTTTGTTGAGTCTTCTAGTAGAAAGACATAAACAGTGACTGAAATCTTATTGTATAAGACCTGGAAAGATGATGAGATTTCCATCAGGGAGCAAATTTCAATCATTAAAAATTTCTACTTCCATCTTGTGGCTGTTCCGACTCCCATGTAATTCCACAATCATATAAAAACTCTGAGAACCCTGGGATAGAAGGAGGAATTCTTTAATTAGTGAACTTTGTTCCTTGTCAGCAATATCATCCCACAGCAACATCAAGACTTCCTCCTCGTTTCAGGGTTTCCTCACAAGAAGGGATTACATGGGAGTCACAGAAGTCATAGGGCAGAAGAAAAAAGTGTTTAAATGTTGAAAATCCCTTTTGCTGCCTGCTGGTGATATCATCATCTTTCAAAAGGAGTAGTTATGCTAAGATAATTTTAGTCATTTTTTGTGCATTTATATTCATTCATTCATTCATTCATTCATTCAATTGTGTTTTCTTCAGCCACAGTAAGATATTAGTTTATGGTCTTCAGAGGCATTCAAGAAACTGTCTGACAATATAATGTGTTTGGAATATTTTAGCTATCTTTACATGGGCAAAGTTAAGAAGGAGTATTTATCTTCCAGCCATTCAGATATTATTTTAGTATCTATCAGAAGAATGGAACAGTTTTTGAGCTGGTAAGCTTTTCATATTCTTTTCATTCTTGTTTCCCTTCTATTTCTTTTCTGTTTGTTTTCAGTTTTTGTTTTTCATGATTGTGTGCAAGGGAACATGATATGTCCATGATAATTAATGCTGGCTAATCTCCACAATCGCACAATTGCACTCATTTCACATGCTAACAAGGTTATGCTCAAAATTCTACAAGGCAGGCTTCAGCAGTATGTGGACAGAGAACTTCCAGAAGTGCAAGCTGGGTTTCAAAGGGGCAGAGGAACTAGAGATCAAATTGCCAACATGCGCTGGATTATGGAGAAAACCAGAGAGTTCCAGAAAAACATCTACTTCTGCTTCATTGACTATGCCAAAGCCTTTGACTGCATGGACCACAACAAACTATGGCAAGTCCTTAAAGAAATGGGATTGCCTGACCACCTTATCTGTCTCCTAAGAAATCTATATGTGGGACAAGCAGCAACCTTCAGAACTGGATATGGAACAACTGACTGGTTTAAAATTGGGAAAGGAGTGCGACAAGGCTGTATACTGTCACCTTGCCTATTTAACTTATATGCAGAGTACATCATGCGAAAGGCAGGTGTGGATGAATCACAAGCCGGAATTAAGATTGCCGGAAGAAATGTCAACAACCTCAGATACGCAGATGATACTACTCTGATAGCAGAAAGTGAGGAGGAATTAAAGAACCTCTTAATGAGGGTGAAAGAGGAGAGTGAAAAAATGGGCTGAAGCTCAACATTAAAAAAACTAAGATCATGGCCACCGGCCCCATCACCTCCTGGCAAATAGAAGGGGAAGAAATGGAGGCAATGACATAGTTTATTTTCTTGGGCTCCTTGATCACTGCAGATGGCGACTGCAGCAATGAAATAAAAAGATGCCTGCTTCTTGGGAGGAAAGCAATGGCAAACCTAGATAGCATCCTAAAGAGCAGAGACATCACTTTGCCAACTAAGGTCAGGATAGTCAAAGCTCTGGTTTTTCCAGTAGTGATGTATGGAAGTGAAAGCTGCACTATAAAGAAGGCTGATCGCTGCAGAATCGATGTTTTTGAACTGTGGTGCTGAAGGAGAGTCTTGAGAGTCTCTTGGCCTGCAAGGAGATCAAACCTATCCATCCTCAAAGAAATCAACCCTGGATGTTCACTGGAAGGACAGATTTTGAAGCTGAGGCTCCAGTACTTTGGCCACCTCACGAGAAGTGAGGACTCCTTGGAAAAGTCCCAGATGTTGGGAAAGATTGAAGGCAAAAGCAAAAGAGGATGGCAGAGAATGAGATGGTTGGACGGTGTCATCAATGCAACCAACATGGATTTGACCAAACTCCGGGAGGCAGTGGAAGATAGGAAGGCCTGGCGAGCTCTGGTCCATGGGGTCACGAAGATTCGGACATGACTGAACGAGTGAACAGCAGCAACAACAATCTCTGTATCAACCTGATCTTCATGCAACACATCCCCTAGTTCAATAAACACTTTAGTTGAAATACTCCCTTGGGTCAAAATATGATGCGAAAAAGTTGGTCTGAATGCTCAGGTTTCAGTGGACTGCAGGTCCCAGCAAACCCCCCCCCCCATTGGCAGTGCTGGCTAGAGCTACTAAGACATTCAGTCCGACAGTATTTGGTGGGCTGCACTTTGTCCTTCCTTGATCTGTATCAAATGGACATGGCTGCTTCTCCAGTGGAACAGAAATATTTTTGTTGTTCTGCTTTCATGATGTTTCAAGAGTATTTTTCTTTTGTTTTCAAATGTTTTGACTTTATGTTATCTTATACTAATCATAGTTTTATTTGCTTGTTTGCATAGGTTTTATCAATTATTGCTTTATAAATGCTGACTTATTGTTTATGCATGTTGCAAGCTGTCCAGAGTGGCTATTGTCCAGGAGAGCAGGGAATGGATGGATGGATGAACAGGAGATAAGAAAAAAGCTAAGACAATACTGCACATGTGGAGACATTTCTGGCAGTGACCACTGCAGCATCTAAGTGACATGCTCTGCTTATTTGCAGGGGAGAAGAAAGGCACTTCCCTCTGCAGAGCTTGCTTTGTTATTATTGAGGTAGAAAATTGCCCCATTAAAACCTTAAAATCAAGTCTTCCTACAGTTAAGCAACAACAGCTATTTTTCTTTCAGGATTTCTATTTAATTCCTAATTTCTTGGGTTCAAATCAGGGCTCCCATTTCAAACTGAGAATAACATTAGTATTTTGAAAATGCATATAAATTATGTTGGCTCCACAGCTTGCAAAAGTGGAGATCTGACAACTAATCTAAACTAGCGTTTCATTCTAAATGAATGTTTGAGTATTATGGGACACATTTTATTCTCTGTACAAAACTTTCCTTTAGACTATGGCATATTTATACCCTATATCACATAGGAATTTTCAAGGGGTAAAGAAAATGTCCCAGAACTCAAACGGTGAAGTTTTTTCTCCCTGGTGATGATGGGTGATTGCAAATACCATTGTAAATCATGCAAGAAAATGCTAACAGAATAAAAATAAAGTTTCACATTAAAAGCCTGGGCAAAAAAGAAAGAGGGATGTCTAGAATACTTCAGTCATTAATAATGTGATCCTGTACGTGCCTATTTAGGAGTCAGTTGCAGTGACTTTGTAGTCGCAGATAAGTGCACATAGGAATATAGCCTACAACCAATATAACATCTGCAAAAGATGGCATGTGGTCAAGAAAAATTGCCACAGCATCACCGATATTGCAATTGTGATCTAGTTAAATGGCACATGCTGGTCTGGTAAGGATAAAGCAGATACCCTCTGTTCCACATCCAGTAGCAGACTAGCTTAACAATAGGATAGGGTCCTTTACTGCCTATGAGGTGGCAATCCATATTACAAGGGACAAGGCAGGGCACTGCACACACCGCTGTGTTCTTTGCCAGCCCCCCTTATCACTGGCAGTGTAAATCCTATCATTAGATCAGATGTGGCAGTGGCCAAAAGTAAAAATGTTAGCAGTTTGGGACATTATAGGGGTACACTCCATGCCTTAAAAGCTCACATTGTGTTCTTTTTCTTAGCTTGAGTGTTTTTGTTAGGTTGTTAAGTTGTGTTGCATTTTTGTCTGCTCTTCTTAGCTGCTGCTCCTTCCTCCAGCCTCTTACTGTTTCGGGAAGGTGAAAGACCATATAAAAACATTGTTGCCTATTGGATGTTGCTCTCTTCTCAGAATAAAGAGTCAGCTAACATGGGAACAATTGTTACGTCCCAGGGAATTGCATTTTGTTGAAGTTGGGGGCTTGAGAATACATGCCAGTTTTCTCTGTAATAATCACACAATGATGCATCCCTATTAACTATCATCATTTAAATGTAATTCTATATCACATAAGAGCTTGTGTCCTTTCTGCAGCATTTTCAAAAGTGACTTGGTGCAACAATTAAGACAGTAATCCTCCTTCATAGATATTTTTAAATACCAGCTCTACGTCCTGATGTCGATGTATCAAATGTAGACATATGAAATGGAGCATGGGCCTGAACCCTTGGCACCAAGGATGCAATCGGTGGTACATCCTTGGTTATTGTATGAGATACTTTCCTACCAGTGACACATGGAAAGGGCTCAGAACATCTGAATTTCAAATCTGTGCCAATGATACTCTTAGAAGCTGAATGGACTGACAAGCCTATAGACTGTGAAATCAGACATTCTTCGCCCTTTTATTAAGACTTCCAGATGGCACGAGCATGGCCAAAATCAGTTGTTATACTTTCTGCATCTGTTCTCACTGCAGATTAACTGCAGGCAGCTTAGTGGTTAAAATATCAGGCTAGCAGTCTCTTGACACTCTCAGTCTAAACTGTCATCTGGAAATAACAGCTCATGTTCAGCACCAGAGACAGCTCCCTTTCTTCATCCCAACCCCTAGTCCAAACATACAAACATTCCCATCTGCTCAAGTTCACTGCTTCGCTGGGTTTTTCAGCTGTGAACACTCAAAGCAAGAGTAAGAAGCAAGAGTCTAAAATTAGGGTATATGCTAAATTACATTTTACTAGAGCCATGTACTTGGTTTTGTTGTAAAAAAGAAATCCAAGACCATTGTGTCCAGAAACAGACAATGAAAGAGTTTTAACATTAGATATTTTGATACACAGTGGACCCTTGTATAACAAAGGGTTTGTATAATATAAAATTTGTACAACATAAAAAATCCCGGAGATAGGGGAAATTTGCTTAACAGAATCACCTATGGGGCAAATTTGTACAACATAAAAATGAGATTACTCCATTTTCAATGCATTCCTATGGGGAATTTGTATAAAGGAAAATTTGCTTAACATAATTTCATTGGGAACGAATTAATTCCTTTATACAAGGTACCACTGTACTGTATTTAAAGAATGTCATCATCATCATCATCATCATCATCATCATCATCATCATCATCATCATCATCATCAACCACACAGCTATCTACGCTGGATGATGATGATGATTATTATTATTATTATTATTATTATTATTATTATTATTATTATTATTATTATTATTATTATTATTATTATTATTATTATTATGGCTGTACACATCCACTTAGAAAAATATTTTATTGGGCTCAATAGGATGTCCCCTAAGTAACTGTGTATAGCATTATAATGTGAATAATACAAACCATATGCAGTTTGGTAAAATTTCCTACACCAGTATTTGTACACTGCAATGTGACTAAAGTGCCAGGACCAGGAACATTTTGATTAAGCTTAAGCTGCTTCCTTTCACTGATATCAATGGGAAGGAAATGAACAGTGTCAGCTCCAGTTCTGACTAGGCTGTCCCCACCTTTGCAAGCATTTTGGGGTTATTGAGAGAGAGGTGGATCCTGAAAATCTATAGCTACCCCTGGCAAGTGTGAGGGATTTTGTCTGCCTCCTTTTTACAAGGCAAAGGGTACAGACTTTCCAAGGGAGGTGGGAGGGTGTTATGGACCTCTATAGCCTTGGAGAGAAGGATTGGAGATGCCCAACTGGGGAGGGGGAAGGAGCACAGCCAAGTAACACTTTTGCGAACTTTTCTTCAGAATCATATTGTGATGGATATTTGAATCCAAAAAGAGAGGGTTTTTTGATGGCATTTTAAAAAAAAATACCACCTACAGTAATTTTTGCATATTATTAAATATGGTTAAATTCTTCTTAAATTGAGTCTGAGTGAGTTCAAGTAAGTTATCCCCCCCCCCCCCCGGAAATGACGTTATGAGAAAATGTTGTTCCTGCCCTATTTTTCCAGTTTGCTTTCTTTCATTTTTCTGTCTACGTTTCATTTTACTATTTCCATCTCAACATTGACCTTCAACAGTATGCTCTAGTTCGAGGTGGCCATCCTCATGAATTTGTGCTCAGATCCACTTGCTATTAATAAGCAAACCCCGTGTAATTTCTGCTATCCTTTCATATACTTGTTCATTTCAATAAAGCAAGTTTGGAAGTGACTCAAAGTGACTGTCTGCACTGCCAGTCGCCAGCAAGCTTTCTGCACACAAGTGGTGCTCTTTTCAACTCATACTATTAGGCCATCTTTTGTGTCTGCAACGGTTTACTTTTTGATAATATAAAATCAAATCATAACATTAAATACTTCTGAATGGACATGCACTAGATAAATACATTTAACTGTGCTCAGAAGCTGGATTTATAAAACATTCCAAAGAACATCAAGAGTTGCAGGAACAATGCAAAACACAGACTCTTGTGATCATAGATTAAGCATCTAGCAACTAAACTGGTTTCCTCCTGCATCAGGATATAATAGACAACCCAGTGAGCACAGCAGTGCAGCCATGGGGCCATGGCTTGCTTAAATTTAATTGGTTGTGAAGCAGTGCTTTTTTCAGGCACTGATGACATACCGTAGTCTCCCAGTTGCCTTTGCAAGCACTGGAACAAACAAGTTAATTAGATACTGCTGTCACCAGGTAAAGTTAAGTGGCTCTGCTTGACTTGACTTTCAAGTGCAGCTAACAACAGAGCTAATGCGCCAGCGTGTCTAAGAGGTCGATATAGTTGTAGTACCTTGGAATTGTGAGCCAAGGCGACAGATGGAAGTATCTAATAAATATTGGCTCAGAACTAATTAATATGAGCATTCTCTTGTGTAAATTTATCCAAAACCTTCCATAGGGCAAGGGTTTCTAATATGTCATGAATATTAGGGAGGGATAAGAAAATTAGCGGAATTCTTATTTCTGTATGCAAATCTATATTTTGCGTCTCACGAGAAGACTCAAGGAATCAAATAGCAGGAATTGGATGGCATTGGACAGTATAATCCAACAGCACCCCCCTCTCTCTGTACAATGCCCTTCAAAGGATGGAAAAGGCATTCAGTTGAACTAATTGTTCCTATGAATGTATTCAATTTGTAGCCTGTTAGACTGTTACATGACATATGCAAGTATTTTGTCACCAAGAATGTCAGCTTTTTAAAGTCATGTGTAAAAAAGATATCCCCAGCTAACAAGTGTCAGAAAACAGCAACAGACAATCAGAACACATGGCTGCACCTACTTTTCTTGTAGATCAATCACAGAATTCAATTTCCATCTTGAGCAGGCCCATTGAATTGGTGCTGATTTGGTGAATCAGCTGCGATGTTAATTTCATTTATTCAGGGGCCCTGCTTTGTACTGGATTTCATTCAGTTTTTTAAAAAGTGTGTAGCAGCTTGAATCAGATCCTCAGTTCTAAAGAAATCTTGATTCTACATCATAGAATTCAGAAGAGGATGAATCTCAAATATAGCTCTCTTTGGTTGTCCCTTGAGTTCAGGAAGAACAAATTAGCTCACCGGTGCCATAGAATCATAGAATCATAGAATCATAGAGTTGGAAGAGACCTCAAGGGCCATCCAGTCCAACCCCCTGCCATGCAGAAATCCCCATCACAGGACTCCCAACAGATGGCTATCCAGACTATGCTTAAAAACCTCCAAAGAAGGAGACTCAACCACCCTCCATGGCAGCATATTCATATGCAACTATTTATAAGAACATATGAAGAGCCATGCTGGATCAGGCCAAAGGCCCATCTAGTCCAGCTTCCTGTATCTCACAGTGACCCCATCAAATGTGTCTGGGAGTGCATGAGACTAGATATCTTTCTCCTGATGCCACTCCCCTGCATCTGGCCCTTGAAGTACCCTGGTTTTAAGCCTGGAGATTACACATCTCCATCATGGCTTGCATCCTTTGATGGACTTTTCCTCCAGGAATCTGTCCAATCCCCTTTTGAAGGCATCCAGGCCAGATGCTATCACACACCCTGTGGGAGGAAGTTCCACAGACTAAGAACACGCTGGCTAAAAAAAAAATATTTTCTTCTGTCTGTTTTCATTCTCCCAGCCCTCAGTTTGAGTGAATGTCCCCTAGTTCTGGTGTTTTGTGAGACGGAGAAGAGCATCCCTCTATCCACGTTACTCCTGCCCTGCATTATTTTGTAGATCCCAATCACATCCCCCCCTCAGGCACCTTTTTTTCCAGACTAAAGAGCCCCAAATGCTGTAGCCTTTCCTCATAAGGGAATGTCCCCCAGCCCAGTAATCATTTTAGTCACTCTCTTTTGCACCATTTCCAATTCCACTGTGTCTTTCTTGAGATGCAGTGACCAGAATTGTACACAATACTCCAGATGCAGTCTTACTATCATTTTGTACAATGGCATTATAATGTTGGCTGTTTTATTTTCAATCCCCTTTTTGATAATCCCTAGCATGGTATTGGCCTTCTTCACCACTGCCACACAGTGGGTAGACACCATCCCATTATTTTCCCAGTGCTAATACCTACTATGCCATTACTTTGTGGTTCTCTACCCTCTCCAACCTTGCTCCACAGGGATTCAAATGTTATAGATTTATAAAGCCCATCATCCTTGACCCTTGTTCATGTCAGTTGGGGCAGATGGGAACTGGGATGCAAAAGAGAAATCAGGAAATCTCCCTCCTTGTATAAGTGCCAGCAGCTCTCCAAACTCTCAAGATAATATCTTACGTCGTACCCTTTTATAGCTGAGGAGTCCCAACAATGAAGCTGGGATTTTTTTTTTCATTTGCCAATGAGCTGTAGAACAATCCATTTCCATGAATGAACTCTTCATACAAAAGATGATCTTGCTTGATTCACAGATGGTATTGCAGAAGCATCTGTGGCTCTAAAATGAGGGTAGGAGATTTATTGAAAGTAACTTTCTAGTTAGCAGGTTTGATGTTATTGAAAGAATAAGCTTCTTTGAACAAATGGTCGACCAGTCAGTAGTAGCCACAGGCTTGTCCTCTCACTTCCAAAGCCTTGTCGGTTCAAGTATACTGTACAGTGGACCCTTGTATAACAAACGGTTTGTACAACATAAAATCTGTACAACATAAAAAATTCCAGAGACAGGAGAAATTTGCTTAACAGAATTGTCTATAGGGCAAATCCATACAACATATAAATGGTCATGACTAGGGATTACTGTTTTCAATGCATTCCTATGGGAAATTTGTATAAAGGAAAATTTGCTTAACATAATTTCATTTGGAACGAATTAATTCCTTTATACAAGGTATATATTTGGTGACAAATATAAAGCACTAGAGAAAGGAGGAAATGAATGCCTGGAAATCTGTTTGTTATTTTCTCATTTGAATATGGAATTACAAAAGTGACTTTGAAAAAAAATACTTTACAGGAGTTTGTCCTGGATTACTATTTAGAACAAGGAAGACAGAGAAGTTATCTCTTTTTTTCTAAGCACGCTTGACAATTTCCCAAAAAGTATTGAATGATTGCTTTGATTTATATACTGCCTCGTCAGTAAAAGAGCACAACTCTAGGTGGTTGAGAAGTGAAAACTTAAAATCCCAGTAACACAAGTTCCAGAAAATGTTTCAGTGTGTAGTTCCAGAAAATGTTTCAGTGTGTATTAACAAAAAGTGCTGGCACAAGCAATGAACTGAAGCTGCATCAGATCAAGACAGATGCTGATTAGGGTCTAAGAAATATCAGTTAACCTTCTTGACCTGGGTTAGTGTCAGCCATCTTCAAGCCATATGGCTGAAGAGGAACGACTAAGTAGGGGTATGTGTACTGCCTCCCTGCCCACTGCAATCCAGTGCCTTCAGGCACACTGGTCCATCCTTTACTGTTCTAAAAGTGAATTTAGAATTTGGAATGAGTTGGAAGGAGCAAAGGAAACACTCACGTTTGCTTAAATGTGCAGGAATTCCGCTTGCCTTGCATAAGGGTACATGGGGACCACATAAAACCCTACCATCTTTTGGCTTTCTTTTTGGGTATTGGTTTGCACTCCATTGCCTTGCCCTCCCACTCCATACATGCATTCCTTCATAGGGTTGTCATAGAATAGCAGCATCCTATTGAGATTCAGAACTGCGACTTCAGACCAAGGACTTTATGACATGGCATTAAGAGCTTGGAGTGGAAAACAGAACTGAACTAGCTCATTGTGGAAAGAGACATAATGGGAATTCACGCACTCATAATCTGGGTCAGGTCAGATAAAATGGCAACCTAAACATCAGGATGGAGGGAGGGAGGGAGATTTCTTCTGACCAGGTAGATAATGGCATCTCTCCAGCAGCTGCAGTGGATGGATCCATTCCTGCTAAGGTTTGCATTGTCTCATAGCATTACCTGTAGCATACATGATGTGTGGAAGGATTCTTCTACAGCACAGACTGTGCAGAGAAATTCTACACCACAAGTCCAAACAATTTTGCACTGAAACAGTGAGCCCTGCAGCCTGATGGGCATGGGTGTTAGGTTGTGATGAAATCACTGAGTCCATACATAGGGACTCAACCATGAATTTTAACTCTTGAAATAGGGATTAGATACGTTTGGCTTTCCAGATGTTTTGAACATCAGCTTCTGTAAGTTTTGCGTTGAACTTAGCCAGTGGATAGAATTCATAGGTATTTATGGGATGACAGCTTGGACTATAATCTTCATTCTAAAACGTCAGGAGAGCTATGCTGTCTTGATCACGTAGCTTTAATTTTAACTACCAAATGCTAAAAGAAATGTCCCATCTCATGGTAAACTTTGTTCTAAGAGTTAGCAATAGACCTCCTTAATTTTTTTCAATACTTGATATCATTTCAGCTATCTTGAGCAAGATTAAGAGCAGAGTCCCCTTAGTTCTGTCAGTGAAGATGACATTAAAGAGTCTACCTTCTGTTTACATTGTCCTTCAGGCTCAAATACCAAACAGCATGCCAGGCATGAATGTCATCTAATGTGATAGTATGCTTCTGGAGATGTAGCACATTTCCTATGTATGGATGACTGACTGAGCAACACAATATAAATGACAGGTCACATCAAAGTGTGACTTCTTGAGGAAAAAGATACTCGTGCCTTGCTATGTGCTGGTGAGCCATTACTGCGCAAAGACAAACTTGACTGATATACCAACAAAGTGTATTGTTGTTGAGTATTGCTGAGGTCTTGATTAAGAGCACACTAAATACATAATTTAGGCTTAAGATAATTGCACATCGCCCCCATCCCCAACACAAATCATTTGCTGAATTATCATGAGAAGGCTTCATACTGTGCTGGCCAGAAAATTATCTACCTATTCGTGTATCTGATAGTCTTTTTCACTTTCTCCCTCTGTTTCCCAAAAAGGGGACTGAAAGGGACTTATAATGAAATTGTTCAAATACATAACATGAATAAAATGATTTGTTTTAAAAAATACAATTGATATTTTAAAACATTAGTAAAAGAAAATACCTGCATCCATCCTGGTTAAAAGTCATAGCGAGTTGAGGCCACTTGACAAAGGCCTGCCAAGATGAAAAGGTTAAGATCAGCGTTTCTCAAACTTTTCTGAGTTGTGACCAACCTCCTTTTATAAGAGCCAAGTAACCTGCTATCCACCCCCCATGTCTGCATAAAAAAAATATTTTTTTCAGAGAGGGATCAAGTCATCTCATTTCTTAGAAAGCAGAGGCCTCTTCCTCTCTCAACTCTAACTCCCAGGGCCTGTTTCTCATATCTAAAAATACACACTAACTTTAATATCTCACTATGAAAGGTAAAGAATAAAGTATTTAACAAGGGTGACAACATGTACACTGCCATCTCCCAGAAAAAACAAACCCCAGTCTGGTAAATACTGGTGTAGATGATTGTATCTGAATCTGAAACACTCAAATTCAGTCCAGTTTCCAGGAATGGAGTGGGTAACTGGGCAGTTGCTTTTTTCTCAGCTTACCTCAGAGGATTATTGTGAACCAAAAATGCCCCCCACCCCATATAGGAAGAAATTTGTAGTAGAAGGAATAAATAAATTATTTAGCCACCAGCAGTGTCCTAATCCTCCAGAGTACGTAAAGTATCACACATCCAATTTGATGCATGCATACCATAGAAATTATTATGTTGATGTTGAAAAGTTTCTGTATACATGAGGTATCTGTAAGGGCTATAGCATAAATGCCATGAGAAGATCACTTGCCGAGGAGCCACCTGAGCAGAAATTCAGATAAAACCCTGTGATTGCCCTCCCCCCCCCACACCATTATCATGTCATGGGTGAACTTCATCCAGGCTGCTGTTTGAACTGTAGTGATGTGACTTTGGGGACCTTAATGATGATGACACATCATAAATCAGTTCCTGGGATGTACAGTATGATATGGGAGATGGAGGTATATGAAGCTACTTGATCACATTTATGTTTAGGATATGTGTCTTATTCAGCATAGAATATCGATATAGCTTCCTAGATTATTAGGAACAAAATCATTGGATTTATCAAATGCAATCAGAGGTGCCCTCAGTCCCAGTTTGGTTAGGAAGGTGAATGCAAAGGCGGGAGGCTCTACTGTAGAATTCTCACCTGTGGTTCTACCAGAAATTGTTCTACCTGTTCTGTAACTGAGCTAAGTCAACAACTGCCAGAGGTGGTTTTCCCCCACCCCACCCTGAGGCTAATTCCAATGCGGGGGGGGGGGGCAGTACTTTTCTTAAGCAACAGTTTCCCCCCAACTACATATTGGAGACCCACTGAAAATGACCCTCCTGTCTCCCATATTAAGTTACAAAACGCCCTGACATCATTGAAAACAGCAACACACTTGGATAACATCTACAATGAATCCCATCAACTCCGGGCTGGTGTCTGTAGAGTGAAAGATACCAAAGAAGCAATAATCTATCCTAGGCTGAGGGCATCTAATTACAGACCAAGCGACACATCATAAAGAACCTGGCAGGGAAACAGGAGGTGGGTGAAAGGGAAAAATAGAATGGTAGAATGATTCGGGGTAGTATAGAAAAAAATTGAGCTATAATTTCGTGTGGAGCATAGTCTGTTCTTTCAGATGGTCATTTGGCTCAAATGAAATGTAAAGGGTATCTTAGAAATTGCAGGACTAAACAGTTTGTACCAGGTGCACAAGAGAGAGAGAGAGAGAGAGAGAGAGAGAGAGAGAGAGAGAGAGAGAGAGAGAGAGAGAGAGAGAGAGAGAGAGAGATGAAAGCATTCGATGCAAGACTGCTTAGGAAATGAATGCCTGCAGAAGTAGCTCCCTTAAGACACGATTTAGCAATCAAGTGTTTTGGCTGCCACTCTTATCAGGGTTTCCAAAATGGAATTGCATAATTAAATTATTTAAAGTTGGCACTGTAATCAGAGGCATGTGTTTAATGAATATTCAAGCTAGCAATCATTTGTGTAGGAGAGGGACTGAAGGAGGTCTAGTCTACTACTCCCCATGTCTTTTGTTGAAGGAGCCATCCAGAAGATGGAGCCTCTGTTCTTTCTCCAGCATACAAGAACAATCCAATAATTGAGTCGGTTTTTCTCAGAGGACCAGGAAATCAAAGTACATAAAAATTCAAGGAGGGAGCAGGTTATAATCTGAATTATTTGAAATGACCATTAAAGTCATGACATTTCCCGGCATCAGTTCTTCATTGCAAAAGTAGATCTCTAGTGTCACTCAAGACTAGGTCAGTTTTTCCAACCTGAATTGTTGTATTTCTGTGCCACTTTCCGTAGAAAAGAATCAGAGGGCCATTATGTTACTATAATTACAGTAATCTTGAAAATGGCCAACCCATTCAAGGTTGAAAACAAGAGGAACAAGGGATCCATTGGTCTCTGTGTCCTGTCCTGTCCCCCTCCCCCTTTCTCTTTTGATCTGCAAAAGCCATTTGTTAGCAGATGTTCCTCTCCTCTCCTCCTGCCGAAACCCCACTGCCTTTCCAGGTAAACAGCAAACAAGAATCTCCATTGCAATGGGAGCAGCTTGAATGCCTTTTCTTCAGCAACACACTACAAAAGCTCCGGAACACGACTTGGGCGATGTAGGCCTAAGTGAAATGAAGGCAGTGAAGAAAGGACACTATTTGGACAATTTGGGCCGAAAACAGGGCTTTTAAATTCTGTTCTTGCTACAATTCTCTCTCGTTTGAAGTCTCTCTTACGTAGTTCAAGCAATTTGTCATCCGATTAGCCTGATGAAGCATGGCAAAGTTATTTGAACTGTAAATTTTCCGCAGGCAAAATAAAATGCAAACAGGAAGAGCTTCCTGTGCCTGCCAAAGCGATGATCCTTGGAATACAAATAAGAGAAAGCCAGGCTGACAGGGGAAGCTATTTTTACATTCCGTCACTGGCTTGCAGGCATCATGCCTTCGACGGGGGGGGGGGGGGGCATCCACATTCCCCAACCCAAATGAAAACCCAGCTCTTCTCTTAAGGAGAAGCGCCTTCATCCCAAGGGAGGGAGATGCTGGCGGGAGAGGAGTCGTGGGAGCTGGTTCGTGTTCAAAGCTGGATGTTTACTGTTCTGGCCAACCTTGACTGAGAAGCTGGAGTCTGCTCCGCTGGAGAACACCCTCCCCTCCAATAGACACATATTACAGGATGCTGGGGGGGGGGCAGAGGAGGGAAAGGAGGTGTCCCTGCTGGTGACTTTAAATTATCTCCATGCCTTGTAGGGGGGGGGGGAAAGAAAAACCACTAGTGGTTTGGTCTCGTGTGCTGAAACAAATCTGTGTAATTTGCATCATGACACACACTCGAAATCCTCTAGGCTGGAAAGAAACCACCCAAGTATCAAAGGCAGGGCTTCTCCATTTGGTCTTCTTGCAGCAATGCAGGACGGAGCCCTTTTGACTAGTCCTATTTGCAACAAATACTGCACACCCTCTCATCACAGCTGGTCTCACAGCAACATTTAAGATGAAGCAAACCCACTAGGACCTTGCCCCTTATTTCCCTTTTATTTAAATGGTTTTTGCTTCATTTAATTCCAAACTTTGTTTGGCCTGGGACTCCGGACGCTGGAGCTGAGTTCTTTGTATTGGGACAACAGTGTGTTTTTCAACGGCTTGTCTTGATCTCTTTTGTCTCACTGATTTGAGTGGATTAGCTTGTGGGTTGGGGAGCACTACAAAAGTGTAGAGGACCTTTCAGTGCATGCTCATCAGAGGAAGCCTGCAAGTGGCAAGTCCTCGAATGTACCTTGACTTACGTCCTGCTTGACTTGCGTCATATTTGAACAGCGGGGCTCCGAGTTACGTCTCGGAGCCCCGGCGCAAGGTCCCCATGGCACCAGGACTTGTAAAATACAGTATAAACCAATACTTGAGAAAGTTATTATTATTCGCCGAAGAGGACGATTATTTTCTGCGGCCGCCCCGGCCCCTTGCCTCCTCCACTGCGATTTTGGGGACTGTGGCTGCCAGAATTCTTTAGCTAGCATTGCTGGTGAATGGAGGATTTTAGAAAATGGGGCGAGGGGGGAGAAATTTGTGTTAAATTTTTCCCAATCACTGGAAGGAAGGAACACTGCTCAGCCAATATTATTAAAGAAAAGTCATAACATTGGCATTAGACATGGGCACGACTCGGCAAAATCCTCGTTTCTGTTTCCGTTCGTCGTTTCCGTTACCTAACGAGGAACGGTAACGACAATTACTCCGCTCCAGCTCGAACCCGACCCGATAAAGAAAAATTGGGTCTGATTTGTCATTGTCGTTCATGGCATCGCGGTGATCGCGCGATGCCAGCAAGCAGTACAGAAAAAAAGTTTTAAAAATAAAAAACCCCTATTCCCGGCCATAAAAGCAGGCGAAAATATGCCTGCCTCAGTGAGGGCACCTACCAGAGAGGGGTGGTTTCTGGGGGGGGGGTCCCCGGCCTTCCCCCCCCTCCTGTCCTGGGCTGCTGGTACCAGGCTGGGGGGGCATCCTTGTCGTCTCCATTTGCCATGCGGTGGGGGGGATCCAAAATGGCGACCACAATATTTATTTTTAAATTGTCGTCCAAAAACCCACCAGAGCACCACCGAAACATTTGAAAATTAGGTATTTTAACTGCCAGAATTTTTATAGTAGCAACAGTGGGTTTTTCTTGCAATAAAACGTCTCCATTGATTTTATTTTATTTTTATTTTTATTTTTATTTTTATTTTTTTACACCTGCACATGCGCAATGATGGGCTGGCCATGGGATGGGACCATGCAAATTTTTCGACCCATTCCACCAATCGCATGGTCAGGTTTTGACTGAGACTTCTGGGTGTGCCACAGAGGGCATTAAACGCCCACAAACCCTAACCCTAACCCTAACCCTAACCCAACCCTAACCCATATGCCAGTACGCTGTCCTTCTTAGTGGGTCAGAGGCACCCAGAGGTGCAGCCCACTAACCCACCCTAACCTTAACCGTAACCATAAGCCTAGCCCTTACCCTAACCCCAACCCTAACCCAGATCCGTACGCAAGTACACTTTCCTTCTTAGTGGGTCCCAGGCACCCAGAGAGGTACCTCCCACAGCCCACTATCCCCTACCCCTAACCCATTACCTAACCTGTACGTCAGTACGCTAGTACGCTCCCCTTCTTAGTGAGTCAAAGTGAGGCCCCCAGAGAGGTGCCTCGCGGAGCCCACTATCCCCTGTCCCATTCCCTAACCTGTACGGCAGTACGCTACTATGCTTCCCTTCTTACTGAGTCAGAGGCACCCAGAGAGGTGCCTCAGACATCCCACCCTAACATAATGTAATGTATGGTATGCGGCGGCTCCGCGAAATGCTTCCCTTGCTTCCCTTCTTAGTGGGTCAGACGTCAGAGAGGCACCCAGAGAGGTGCCTCCCAGAGCCCACTTACCCCAACCCCAACCCCAACCCCAACACAAATGACAAACGACAAACGGAAATGACAAATTTTTGAAAATTTCCTCGACAAACGGAAACGAGCCGAAACGGACCCATCCCAACAAACGACAACTCGAAACGTCGTTTTTCCTGGTCATGCCCATCTCTAATTGGCATTATGGGTTGTACTACCAATGCTGGAACAGTAAAATGTGCTTTATAAGCAAAGTGTTTTACCTTACTGTATGCCTACAGCAAAGCCTTAGACTGTGCACAGTAAATCATAAGAAGCTGTGGATTGTTTTGAAACTAATGGGTGTGCTTCTGTCCTTGATTGTTTTGACACATAATTTGTATTGTGGACAAGAAGCTCCCATTAGGACATAATATGGATATGAAGAATGGCTTCCTATAGGTAAAGGTGTAAGAGAAATGATTACAAATTTCACATCCTTTTTTATCACTACAACCTAGTCATCTATGTATTCCATGAGGTGGTTGTGGAACTACTGCTTTCTCAGATGCACTTAAAGGCAAGCTAAATTGCCTTGGGCAATAAATAAACAGGCATAAGCTCTATATATTAAAAGAAAAGAGTCACTACACTAGATTTTTTTGTTTAGCTGTTTTCTCATATGTTATTTATGCATTTGTTTATAGCATTTCATGTCACCCAATAACAATGCTGCCTTAACCATAAAATGAAATATATAGTGAAACATATAAACCCAGTGATTAAGAATAAAATCAATCTCAAGAGCATGAAATATGTCAGAACATATTTAAGTGAATAAGAAAGGAAGGAAAGTAAACAGCTTCTAAGCAGTTATCATTTGTGCCAATGAAGAGGTCTTGTGTCCATGACTTAACTAATGAGTCCTACAATTGTGCTAACACATTAAAAAGATGTGGTAACAATTACCACAGAAATTAGAGATTTACTAGTACTTACAACTAACAAGTGTCAAATTTTATTACAGTTTCTGTTCAGGCACAATTTCTGTAAAATATTACTTTACCCGTATGTTTGGAGGAAGGCAGTACTGTTATTTCTTTAGTCCGGTGAGTAAAAAAGTTATGATGGTTTTCAACTCTAATAAAACCTATGGCAGCCAAATGGTAATCATGACCATCATCATCATAGGACTGCATAGCTTGAAGGGCCTTATGGACCATTTGAGTCAGCCCCTCTCCAGAACGCAGTGTGGAGAACTGAACTCTTAACCTCTGGCTTGGAAGCCAGGGACCTAAACCACTGAGCTAGGTGTCTGCTCAGTTTTATCGTGAAGGTTTGCTGCATAGACTCTCAAGATCCCTAGAAGAAGGGCATAGTAAACGACATCAGAGTACTCTGTACAATACCTAGAAAATCCGACTTAGCCATAGCATTATTGACAGAATCCAAGAAACTGCCTCTTCTTTAAGAAATGGGAAACAACCTCAGATGTCACAACATGGATCAGGGATCATAGCAGGGAGAAATGGTGAAAAAACCTGGACACAAGTAGGGTGCCTCAAGCTCTTTGGCCCTTAAGAATGATCATGTGAGAATCTGAGGAAGACGTGGGGTGGGGGTTGTCAGTGGGTTCTGAGCCAAAGCGAAGCACTTGAAGGACAAAAGAGACAAAAGGGAGATTGTAAATATAAAGTACCATCAGGAGAAAACGGGGGTGGCATGAACTGCAGCTAAACACAGTCTTAACTCAGCAACATCCTGAGGGCTGGTTTCCCACTGCCAGAATAAACCGGCAGAGGGACTGGTGTTTTCTGGATGATTCAGGTTAAAGTCACATGGACTTCAGTGTCCCATAGATCAGGCTAAAGTGGGGATGAGGGTGTAGTCATGCCTGTAAGCAGCCATGGTGGCTGGGAAGTTCGGTGAGCTAAAATGCTGATCATTGTGGGAGCTGATTGGTGGTAACTCTGGACAAACATCAACACCTATTTTGTGTCAATATTTTTATTAGGCCAACTAAAAAGGTGCTACATTCTCTAATCATAGCTTCCAAAATATTTTCAGGCATAATGTTACAAAATTCAGGGGTGCTGGGGCAGCTATGATGCTAAAGTTGTATTGTCTATGGATTATCTTAAGAGGTAATGGAGGCAAAGCTGTAGATAAAAAACCAGAGCTCACAAGGTGTTAAGATTGCACCTTGAACATCCTCCTAGACAGGGCCGGCGCGTGCATTAAGGTGAACTAGGGAGTTGCCTAGGGTGCCAAATTGGAGAGAGGGTGCTGGC
The DNA here is from genome assembly GCA_037367245.1 of Phrynocephalus guinanensis. Classification (NCBI taxonomy): domain Eukaryota; kingdom Metazoa; phylum Chordata; class Lepidosauria; order Squamata; family Agamidae; genus Phrynocephalus; species Phrynocephalus guinanensis. The sequence continues at coordinate 4,808,576 of CM074734.1, read as the reverse complement.
CAGCCTGCCGCTCCCCCGCTGCTGGCCACCGCCGTCCGTCCCCCCACCACCTGCCAGCGGCCCGTCGCCGTCCGCCCATCGCTGCCCATCACCATCCACCCGCCATCCGCCGCCGCCCCCTGCCGCCCCGCCGCCACTGCCCTGCTGCCCCCTCCCTCTCCCCTCTCCCTCCCCTCCCCCTCCCCCAGCCCCCCCGCTCCTCACCTAGGGCGCAAAAAAACTAGCGGTGGCCCTGCTCCTGGATTCGCTAGGAACATGGAAGTTTATAAAAAGTAATAAAGGCTGAATCTCCATCATGAAAGTACAATTAATTGAAATACCAAATACACTGCGTGAAGCTCCCACTTTATAGGAAGAGAGCAAAGTACCTTCAGACAGTCTTTGTACTTGCAAAACTGGAGACTCTTTCAGACACTGAATCAATTAAAGGAAGTCAGTAGAAGTCTCTATGGGTAGCTTTGTCTTTTGTTGGAGGGATGACCCTGAGACAGTACTTGGTGGCTCAACATCTGTTCTTTTGAGTGTGGAGTCTCACTATTGAAATGGCTAAAATTCAGTTTTTAAGCTATAATGGAGGACAACCTATCTTGGGCATAAGAAAGAAGTGAACATGTTGTGGTAAGGTCTACTTTGTTTTCATGTACCTTCACATTACACCTATTATAGGACAACCTCAGGAAGAATCATAGCTTACGAAAATCTTCAATATAATCAAAAATATTCAAATAATATTCAAATATATTCAAAAATATTCAATAAATAAATAAATTATGAAATGTTTAAGAAGTAATTTACTCTTCTCATTTCCCAGTGAGTTTCCATTGGGAAGCATGGATTTGACTAGAGGTCTCCTGAGTCCTTGTCAAATACTTAGTCCACTATACCGGGGACAAAATTCTCTGTGCAACCACCATTTGAGATGAATTGATTGTGTTTAAAAGGATTTTTGTACCTTACTGCTTTGAATGGGTTTTGGTATTGCTTATGTTTCTTAGAATGGTCTTTGATCCTTTTAAATACAGTGGTACCTTGTATAAAGGAATTAATTCATTCCAAATGAAAATATGTTAAGCAAATTTTCCTTTATACAAATTTCCCACAGGAATGCATTGAAAACAGAGTAATCCCTGATTGCGACCATTTTTATGTTATACAGATTCACGCCATAGGTGATTCTGTTAAGCTAATTTCCCCTATCTATGGAATTTTTTATATTGTACATATTTTATGCTATACAAACCATTTGTTATATGAGGGTTCACTGTATTTGTAAACTCTGTGTGTGGGCTTTAAGTACTGTGCTCTTTTAATGATGCAAACTGCCTTGCGTCTTTTTTAAGGAAGAAGGTGGAGTAAAAATATTTTAATTAAATAAATAAATATACCCTCAGTTCTTCACTCCTGATATTACAAAAGTGGCAGCAGGGAGTCTTCGTGTTACAAGACATACATTCTGTACTTTGTTTTCTGGATGATGGCTTAAGATGCACTGGGTAAGAAAGAACAAGCAGTCAAATAATGTCCATCTGCTGTTCATTCATTGTCCTCCTTTATGGAAAACATTCCTAAGCATGAGAAGTTGTCAGGTGACACTTCTGAATCAGCAATATTGTCCAATCCAAATCTAGTTTTTAAAACCAGCGAGAAAGCAAAGCAAAGCAAAGTGTTCTGCTTATGTACTGCCCCATTGCGCTTCAAGCACTCTCTGGCCGGTTTACAATTTAATTATGCAGGCTACACACTCCCCCCCCCCCGCAAGCTGGGTACTCATTTTTCTGATTTCAGAAGGATAGAAGGCTGAGTCAACCATGAGCTGGCTACCTGGGATTGAACCCCAGGTTGTGAGCACAGTTTTACCTGCAGTACAAGCATGTAACTACCATGCCACGAAGCTCCACAGGGGTCTTGGAGGTGTCTGTCAGCAGTAGACATGGGCACGACTTGGCAAAATTGTCGTTTCCATTTTCGGATATCGTTTTCGTTACGTAACGGAAACGGTAACGACAATTAAGCTGTCAGAACTCGAACTCGAACCGAAAAAAAGAAAAATTGGGTTTGATTTGTCGTTGTCGTTCCTGGCATCGCGCGGCGATCGCGCGATGCCAAGCGGCACAGAAAAAAAGTTTTAAAAATAAAAAAAACCCGATTCCCGGCCAAAAAAGCAGGCGAAAATATGCCTGCCTGAGGGCACCTACCAGAGGGGTGGTTTCTGGAGGGGGGGTCCCCAGCCTCCCCCCTCCTCTCCTGGGCTGCTGGTACCTGGCTGGGAGGGGGCATCCTCGGCGTCTCCATTTGCCATGCGGTGCGGGGGGATCCAAAATGGCGCCCGCAATTTTTTTTTGAAATCGTGTTCCAAAAAACCACCAAAGCACCACAGAAACATGCGAAAATTAGCTATTTTAAATGCTTGAATTTTTACAGTAGCAGCAGTGGGTTTTTTTATAGCAGTAAAAGGTCGCACTGATTTTAATTTATTTTTATTTTTATTTTTATTTTTTTACACCTGCGCAATGATGGGCTGGCCATGGGATGGGACCATGCAAATGTTTGGACCCATTCTACCAATCGCATGGCCAGGTTTTGATTGACACTTCTGGATGTGCAAGAGGGCATAAAAAGGCGAGGCACTCCCAGAAGAGTCGCAGTCCGGGCTTGGATATGGGTGGGAGAGGGCTGTGTGTAGCTGGCTGCTGTGCTAGACTAGTTTCAATTTCACGGAGCCTTTAGATTTCAGTTAGGCAGGCAGGGAGGGAATTGATTCAATTGAATTTTGAGGAAATAATAATAATTCCTTTCATTCTCTGTCTGCTGTGGGGAATAGCAACGCAGTTTATTCTTTTTTATTCTCCTGCAGTTTGTTAGGATTTCTTTTCTGATAGTGCTTCAAGGGGGGGGGGAGGTTTGAGTGGGAGGGGAGGTGTGGATTTATTTTAAAAATTTCATTTGCTTGGTGGCAAGCCAAGGTCCTTTCATACCCTGCCTGCAGCTCTGCTGTGGGTGCACTGCCCACTTTGTTTGCAATAAAAATTGCAATTGCTTTATTCGATGCAGTCTTGTGCAGCAAGTCAGTTTAAAGTGTTTTCCGCCTGCTCTGGGTCATTGTGGGACCCGCGCCCGCCGCCCGCGTGCCCGCCCCTCCCCCCTGCTGCTGCCGCCACCCGCCCATGCCCCCCCGCCACCCCACCCGCCGCCTAGGGCGCAAAAACACCTAGCGCCGGCGGGACGCCACTCGCTGGGACGTCAAATCGCGCGGAATTGCGGCGGCGGTAACGACAAACGACAAACGACACGACGAAACGACAATTTTTTAAAAAATTTCGTGAAAAACGGAAACGAGCCGAAACGGACCCGTCCCGAAAAACGACAACTCAAAAAAAATGGTCGTGCCCATCTCTAGTCAGCAGTTAGTATTGCAGTCACAGAGTGGCTGCTCAGCCTTAGTGATCTGGATTGGGTTTACATTCCAATTAGGCCAAATATTTTAGGCAAATTTGAAAGTGTGTGTTTTAATACAAGTCAATGTCTTCTTTAGTGCTTTGCTTCTTCTGGTTTTGTGAGAGGAGGTGACCCTCTGCTTACTGCATATTTATGGCAAAAAATGCCTACTTTTAATTTCTACGTGCGTAGGAGATGTTCGTCTTTCCAGAATGTTTAGGCTTGGATTTTTTTTTAAATGACTTCTGAAGTGCACACTACAAATCTCTTCTCTTTATTAAAAAACATTCCTTCCGTGGTCTGACAGGAATGTTCAAGCAGGAGTGATTGTGGGATGGCGGAGAGGGAAGCTTTCATCCAAATTATTAGCAATGAGTCTCCCCCTCCCTCCCTCCACTTTATAGCAAGGATTTTACCCTGCAGGAGAAGAGAAGGAAAGAGGCAGAGTCAATGTCACGGATAAAATTCAAGCCCAAACCTAATTTTCATGCTCTACTTATTTGGCTGGATCAGAGGTCTCGTTGGAGATCCTTGGGAACAGAGGAAAAGGAACAGTGAAGATATAAAGAAGGAAGCTGACACCCCTTCAGTTTTTAGAATATTGCATATTATTGCAGCCCCCTGGCTGGATGCTTCCAATGAGACCTATCTATCGGCCCCTGCACCCCCCCTTGCCCCCTTGCAGTAAACTCTGTTTAAAAGCATCCAGTGGAAGCTTTTAAGAATTGCTGTATGGGGAGAAGGGGGGTGTTGCAGACGGGGAGAAAAGGGTGAGACCTGTTTATCCTGCATGTTGCTGATGCTCTGTGCCATCACGTCACTTCCAGATGATGGGAACTCAAATAAGGTGATCAAGACATGTAAGGTGTTCAAAGAGAGTTCTGCCCAGATCAACAGTTTTTGGCCTCAGGAGCAAGCTGTACACAATGGACCCTCAAATCAACTGTGTAATTCATGATGGGAAAACAATGCAAGGTTGCTTCTACTCTCTCTTTGGTCTAGCACAGGAGAGGGGGGTTACTTTTAAACAACAAACTGCATCCACTGTGAAGGTGGGTTTCTTCAGCATCTGGGTGAAAAAAACTGAGGCCTGTATAGCATCACTGAGCTAATTTCATAGACCACTAATATTGGCATGGCAATTTATTTATCCATCCAAACTGCCCACTAGAGGGAACAAGCTACTATGCAATATGTCTGTGAAGATTCTCAGTCATCCAGGTGAGGTTATCTGGAAGTTGAGTCATAGCAATGGGACTTATTTTCTTGAGAGATCGAACCGTTTCTCTACTCATTCAAGCAGCTTCATTAGCCTAAGGAAAGTTAGTGGCAAGCAATATACAGTATATGCAACATATCGGGTTCATTTTTCTGTAATTTCCAAAATCCTGGTAGGGGGTTTGTAACTAATCCCCTACACTGCTCATACCATGGTTTTATCATAATCAAGATGAGGCCCAGCCAGTGCCGAATACAGAGGAATTAGTACTCCATGGGGTTTGGATTCTATATTTCTGTTAATATAGCCTAAAATAACATTTGCCTTTTTTGCAGCCACATCATGCTGTTGGCTCATATTCAGCTTGTGATCTATAACAACGCCAAGATACTTCACATTCATAGTATCTCTGATCCAGGAATCTCTCATCTTGTGTCCGTCTGTTTGTGCCCCACCCAGGTGTATTACTTTGCATTTATCCCTGTTAAATTTCATGCTATTGTTTTCATGCTATGCTGGATCCTATCTAGAGCTTTTTGGATTTTGTTTTTGCCTTTCAGGGTATTACCTACTCCAATAATTCTGTGTCATCTGCCATGCCCTGCACCTCCTCATCCAAGCCATTAATTTAAAAAAATGTTGACAAGCACTGGGCTCAGACTTGTGGTACCCCACCTGTTAGCTCCACCCAGATTGAAAAGGAACCATTTAGCCATACTTCAGAGTCCTTCATTTCAACAACCCTTTGAGAATCTAGATTTTCCTCTTTTCAATTTAGCTTTAGAACACTATTCTAAAAGGGTGCTTGATAAAAAAAAATGATTGGGTTTGGGAGGTGGGTTGGATCCCAACTCCTCTGAACTCTCTGGCCAGCATGTTATTTCCAGTTGCACTCTTTCAAACTCAGAGCTAGCGGTTCTGCAAAGCTTAGGAAAGAATAATTAAATATGGAACGGTCTAACAATGCAAGTGTAGTTCTGAGGACGTGTGTTTTGCACCATTTCTGCCCTAAGCAAATGGGGAAAGTTAAGGTTATATCTTTTGCTCTTATGAACCCAAAACTTAGTATAAAAGTCATCAGAGGCCTTTCCTCTTTTAGGTCAGAGAAAAATAACCCAATGACTTCCCAATGTTTATTTACAGTGGTACCTTGTATAAAGGAATTAATTCATTCCAAATGAAATTATGTTAAACAAATTTTCCTTTATACAAATTCCCATAGGAATGCATTGAAAACGGAGTGATCCCATTTTTATGTTGTACGGATTCTCCCCATAGGTGATTATGTTAAGCAAATTTCCCCTATCTCAGGAAAATTTTTATGTTGTACAAATTTTATGTTATACAAGCTGTTTGTTATACAAGGGTCCACTGTATTTATGTTTAAGTTTATATACTGCACCAATTTTCCCAGGGAAACTCTGGGCAGTTTACAAATGAAACAACAAAAGAATTATAAACCCCACAGATGCAAATAAAATGGAACACAACAAAAGAAAAAGAGAAGAGTCCGACAAGAGGCACAAACATTTAACACAAAGGACAGCAAATAACATAAATAAATGTTGGAATAACTTCCATAGACAGCATAACAAATGATCAGGAGTGGTGGGACCTCTAGTGAGAATCAGTAAAAACATTTTCTTTATAAAAATTTCTAAAGAACCAGTGTTAGTTTTTTAAAGAGGCCTTTTATTATCTGACTACTTCTACAACCTGTGAAATGTTTTTCCTTGAAATGTCTGCTGAAATAAGGATTTTTCTCTGTTGTCCTTTCTTGTTTGAGATTTTCTCCTCTGGTATGTTTTTGTCATTGTCTATTATCTTTTCAGTGAACCTCGCCTATTGTGTTGGGATTCTAAGGTCATTATGTTCTTCTTATTTGATGTGAGCTATTGTTCCAACTGTTGTATTTGTTGACTTTATATTGTGATTTAGTTATATTTAAGTCTGACATGGACTTTTGAAAATGTATTTATTTATTTATTTATTTGGCACATTTATATACTGCGGCCTTTTTCCATACAGGAACTCAGGGGGGTTCACAGTAAAAATAGATAAAACCACTACAGACACAATTAAAACAGCAAAAACACTAAAAATACAAGAAAAATAGATAAAGGTGGCAAGGAGGGAAACCCTTAGCGGGGAGCAGCAGCTGAATTAAGGGGGGGATTAAAAAATTAAAAAATTGAAATTGAAAAGGATGATTTTTTTTTGCCCCCTGCTCTGAGAGCATTTACAGCAAAGGACAGGATTATCAAACACACATCTCTCTTGACCAGTCCATAACATGCCAACAATTTTTAAAGAATAAATTCTACATGAATCGAGCCGAGCAACCATCAGTCAACATTGATAGGAATCCACCAAGTCCAAGAAAAAGGCCACAAGTCCCTTAAAACAATACAAATGGAGAAATGGGTGACACCTTTACTGGAAAACTAAGAAAATAAAATATAAAACAAAGTGAGCTTTTGTTGATAATTCATCTTCTTCACGCTGTGCACCAAGTTCTTGTGGGTATTGTATTTCCAAAATTATATGTCCAAGGAGTGGGTTCAAGTTTTGGGACACCCACAGAAAAGTCCACAGTGAAAGGCATTGACAGGGCTCATCTAGCACAGATGGAAGCAATAGCAGCATTCAGAAGTAGGTTTGGTGTTTGAATATTATTTATTTAGACAATTTATATGCCACCTACTATCCAAAGGTATCTGGGCAGCTTATAATTAAAATGAACAGTTAAAACAGTTAAAACATTAAAATGTCAGTGAACAATTAAAAACAATAAAAGCATTTAAATACAAAACACTAAAATTGTCATCAGGACCCACAATCTATGTTATGTCAGCTAAAAAACTTTTGAAAGAGGAAGGTTCTTACCTGGCAGTGAAAAGCGTTGGCGCCAGGCGGATCTCACTTGGGAGGGTGTTTCATATCCTGGGGACAACTGTTGAAAATTTCCTATACCTACAAGCAATCCCTTTGTGGGGTGGCTCTTTCAGGAGGGCCCCCTGGCTAGATCTTACTTGCTGGGTAGGTTCATATGGGAGGTTCATATGACAAGTTGAGATAGCCCCATGGTTGTCATGGTGGCCATGAAGTCTTGAGCTGCCCCAGTCAAGGCAGCCTCAGCATGGAATTGAGGTCCCCCAGCACCAACAGCCTGGGGGTCCTCAACACCAGGTCCAAGACTACCTCTGTCAGCTGAGGCAGGGAGACTGTTGGAATGCAGCAGGGTGGGTGGTACACCAACAGAATCCTCAATCTGTCTTGTGAGCCCAACACACAATACAGGCTCTGCAGACCTCCTCCCAAAGAGACGGAAAGCCTGGTCAAGGAATTAGAACTCTTTTAGTCTATAGCAACTCTCCCTCCCTGACCCTCTGAGCAACACTGGAGATGGACTGAGTAATCAGGCAAGCTTAGTTGGAAGAGGGGAACCCCAACTTCCTCTCCCACCCAGGTCTTAGTAATACATGCCAGGTTGGCAGCCTCATCCAGAATGACATCATGGATGAGGGCAGTCTGATTTTGTACCAACCCGGCATTCTACAGCTCCATGTGGCTCGTGGGCTCACTGATATGGTCACCTGATACCTTCTGGTTGGGGGTGGGTATAAGATATCTAACCTCTCTTCTCCTACACATGCATGTTCCACTCCTACCCCTATACGTTCCCCTACCCAGCACGAGATCAATAGCTGCCCCCTCCATAGCCCTCCCTTCTTACTGTTCCCTCATTTCCATTGTGGGGCCCTACCTTCTATCTCGGATGACAAGAAAAAAGACACAAAGCAAAGACAAAGAAAAAATGAAAATAAAACAAAACAAGAAAGCAAAATAAAATAAAAACAAAACATCCACCCATTCAGCTTCATCATGCCATCTCCCCCTCCCCTTCATAACCACCCTATATCTTAGCCTGAACTGGATACCAGTTGAGCGCAGAGGGGGTGCTATGATATCAAAGTTTTATATTAGGCTGGTGCCCCTCCTGCCAGCCCCACCCCAAGGCCTTTCTTCCCTCCACCAGATGGTTGGTATTGAGGAGGGAGGTGGGGCAGCCTGGGCAGCAGAGTAGCAAGGGGCCTGGTCCTGGATGGCAGCAAGAGTCCCAAGGCCGAACTCCCCCAGAAAAGCCTGGAAACAGCTCCTCTGTCTCTCACACAGAGGCTGTGGGAGTGGCAGATGACAAGGGGCTCTCCTGGCACAGGAATGTTGGCCTTCAGAGGTCCCAGGCAGCTCAGCTTTTCAAGGCCCTTCTTCCCTCGGCCAGGTGGCAGGTGTTGAAAAGGGTGGGACAGATCAAGCACCAGAGCAGCAAGGGGTCTGGTCCTAGATTGCAGCAAGAATCCCATGGCCAAACTCCTCCAGAAAAGGCTGGAAACAGCTCCTCTGTCTCTCACCCAGAGCCTGTGGGAGTGGCAGATGACAAGGGGCTCTCCTGGCACAGGGACGCTGGTCTGGAGGCCCTTGGCAAGCTTGGCTTTTTCAAGGCTCTTCTTCCCTTGGCCAGGTGGCTGGTGTTGAGGGAGCCCAGGCAGTAGACATTTTCCTCAATGTTCCACAGAGATTTCTGGAAGAAGGCCCTATCCCTTATCTCTAGGAAATGCACCTGTCAAGATGGAATGACCGAAAGGAAGGAATCTCAATTTGTAAGGCAAATGGCTCACTCCCACATCCCTTTAAAAGCAGTTTAAATTACTAGATAAACCGTGTCTAAAAATGCCATCCCCACGGCCACCAGGCTTTTTGAAAAAAAAAAGAAAAAAGAAAACCAGGTAATGCCCCTTTAAGCGAGGTTTCTGTAACTCACCCAAGAGGTAGGGAATTTTTTGCCTCACTTTGATAATCCACCTTTTAAGGAAGCAGATGCCGTGGGACCACGCAGATGATCCGGGTTTCTTCTTCTTTTTAACTCATAGCACCAACTGGCTGTTCCTGGGGCCGCTCGGCACTGTTTTTTAAAATTTCTTTTCACCTTCGGAGAAACAGCAAGCTCCATGCGGTGCCCTAGGTTTTAATTTCCACCAGCCAAGTGGTCCATTTTGTTCAAATGCTAGTGCCACCTGCTGGCCAAGGGGGCTGAACTGCACTTTAAAAAAAAAACCAGCTTTGGACGTGAGAACTCCTGTGCCACTTATTCAATCATGTGATGGGACAAAGAGGAAAAGCCGGACCTTCAGAAGATCAGGATCAAAACCCAGGTGAGATAGCAGCCAAAGAGTAAGTAAGGCAACAAAAGCATCAGTACTAAATGAAAAGCAGTCCAAGCAGGAATTCCTTTTCTTTCTCTCCAACTGCTTTCCTTGGCTCATTGTGTGATACAGGGACATGAGCACAGTGTGGTGCTGGGGAGAAAAGCCCTGAGTGCATAAGACTAAGGCCCACTGCCTTGCACTATATCGTTTATGTGGAGACAGAAGGTAATCTTCACTGTCATTGCTGAGGAATGGGAGATTTTTCTATTGATTCAATAGCTTGACCGGCCTGGGCTATAATACTGGGTCTACTTGCCCTTCATAAGCAAGTTTAATTGATAATGGATGGTAAAGCAGCCACTGCGTGGAGCTGCATCTGCTTTACAGAGGGTATAGAGGTGTCGGTGCAAGGGGAGACAAAGCCAGAGGAAGGAGGGGAGGGGGAGAAGAGAAGAGAAGGGGGTGGGCCACAAGATTGCAAGTATAATTCTGCAAAGTGATCAAGGGAGGAGAAAACAAGGGTTGGGGCAAGAGCAGTGGGTTAAAGAACATGGGAGGGAAGGGGACCAGGCAGGGAAGGTAGAGGCAGGAAGGGGTATTGAGAGGCCACCTGGCTCCACATAGTAGAAGGAGTGGCTCCATATAAACAGTTGTATTTATACAGCCATCCCTACCTTACACAGACACAACAACCATGAAGTACAGGCTCAGAAACTGCCTAAGGGCATCTGTGCTTTGCTTAAAGTGTGGAAACCTTTCTCTGGTGCCAGGGTAAACTTGGGCACTGTGCTGTGCTCTCTAGCTTACTCCACCATAGAACAGTCACTAAAGAAAGTGCCAGCGTTATAAATACTTGTGGGATTTTTTTTGTCCAGCATGAGAAAGACTCCTCTCCCCATCTTCCTGCCTCATTCCTCCCACTCCAAAATCATGGGGAAGAAATCCTCAGCAGGGTGTGAGCTGATCACATTTCAGATGGATTGCTGCATTCACTTGATTTAGCAGCATCTATTTTTAGCTGGAATTTTTCTTTACAGGTACACAACAAAAGAATACATAGGAGAGAAAGATAATTAACTAATTCAACAGTTAGAAAGGCGCCTCAGAGGTCAGACTAACTTTCAGGTCCCTGTTAGCAAATATAGATGTCAACATTTTGATAATCTGCTTACTGATCATAATGAGAGTTTTCCCAATAGCTTGTTTTCAGTTACAGTTATCCCTTCTCATGCCTTTACGGTGATTTAAAAAATGCTCCGGAGTTCTAGATCCATTAAGAATGTTATTCATTTGTAGGATTGTGCATAGTTATTGATAGAGACTTGGGATTGCCACAAACAGGACGGTTTCAAATAGCTGAAAGGGATGAACCATGCTGTAGCAAAGCCACTCAAATTTGCACACAGCAGACTTGAAGCATTTGTTTAAAAAGCCAAATTGCTCCACTATAACAACTGGGAAGATGCTCTGCGTCCACTCAAAGGCACTTACTTACCTCTTTCCTTTTGTACAGCTAAGACCTCCTATTGAAAACTACTTTCAGGACTGATCCTACCTCTAGATAGCCCTGGCCTGAGTAAGCCCCAGAGCAGACCTATAACAATCATGGAAACCTAATGCTGGTATTAATCTGAGGGGATTACTAGATGGAGGAATTTGCTGAACAGCTCAGTGGCATAAGTCTGGTTGTAGAGCTGGAGATTGGAAGTTATGCCTTCTGCAGTAAGAACCATCTTGTGTGGCCTTGGGCAAGCTGTGCAGTCCGAAGTCACCCCAGAAGAAGGAACGGCAAACCAGTACTGAAAGTTCTGTGCCTTGAAACCCCGGAAAGGGTTGCCAATAAATCAAAATTGACTTGATGGTGTACAATACATACATACCGGACAGAGAAGATAGTCAGCTATTCACTGAACCATTGCCATACAAAATGGAAGGGAGCCAATCTGCCTTTTGAGCAGGGATGTGAAAAATGCTTCTTGTCACATTTCTGCTAATTTTTGATCAAAATGTTTCTGTGCAAAACTGTTGCCTTTTCTGTTTGTGAAGCAGAGGATGGACAGCAGTAGCAATGTGTACAGAAGGTCTGGCTGAGTGAACAGAAACAGACAAGTAAGTACACCAGGGCTTCAGCAATTCCTTGCATCAAGGAAACAATTACTTTAGTTTTACACAATTTATGCCAAAATATCTTCTCATGTCATTTGTTGACACTATGGGAATGTATTTGAGTGCCCCACAAAGAGGGAGAAAATGTTTACTCATTCTTGTGAACTTGCATGAGACAAGTGATTATTTAACATTCCTTGTTTTAAGACATTTGTTTCAGAAGTGAGCATAAGGCAGGTCAGGAGTCTCAGGACAATGCTGGATTTCAACTTAGTAGGGCTGATCAATCTTACTTCCTAAGATTATTGTGAAGACAGAGTGAAAAGGAAGAAAATTGTCTGTGTATTTTTGAGCTCAATTGAGGAAGGGTGGGGTATGAATGTAAGTACTAAACAATGTCTAAATCTGCAAGATTTTCCAATATTCAGTTATTTTAGCAACAGCAGAAACAAAACAAACAAAACAAAAAGTCCACCATCTTTGTTTCCCTGCTAGATTTTGATGAGGGAATCAAGAAAACACATAGAGAAGCAGGAAAGATTTGTGCCTGGAATGATCCATCTGTGAGCTCTGTTTCTCGGTGTCTTGCCCTTCCTGGCCTTCTCCCATTGGGTTTCCTGGAAAAACCAAATTTATTTTGCCAAATCTGAAACCTGCTCTCACATTGATTTCCATCATGGTAGATTTCACCACACTTAGGCTGAAGTTAATCAGGATCAGGCAACGTGGTAGAACAGGGCTCTTTCACACATCCTTTAAAATGCTGATTAAATTTCAAGATAAAGTGTTTCCAAAAATCTTGTCCCCACAGCCTCCTTTAGCGAGTTTTCCAAGTTGGGAATTTTTTGCTCCGGTAAAATTTTTTATTTATTTATTTATTTATTTTTGCATTTATACCCCGCTTATCTTCATTGCGAACTCTAAGCGGCTTACAACGGCTATCATAGCCAAACAAAAGTTACAATGATTACATAAACACAACAATATAACAGCAAACGATAAACGTTAAAACCTTATAACACCTCAATAACTAGGGGGGGGGAAAGGCAGAAGATGATGGCGAAAAAAAAAGAGAAAAAAAACTAAATTAAGAATCGCCAAAGGCCTCCCGGAAGAGGTAGGTCTTTAAAGCCTTCCGGAAGGCCAGCAGGGACTCTGCAGAGCGCACTTCACTGGGGATGGAATTCCAGAGGCTGGGGACCGCCACTGAGAAGGCCCGGGTCCGAGTTCTCATCTTCCGGGCTTCACGAGGGGTGGCGACCCGAAGCAAGTGCGCTCGCGCCTGCCGAACGGGACAGCCCGAGGTAGCTCGCTGAGCGATACGCTCTGCCCGGTAGTCCGGTCCCAAGCCATGGAGGGTTTTATAAACTAAAACCAAGACCTTGAATCTAATCCGGGCTGCAACGGGCAACCAGTGCAAGCGGGCCAGGACTGGGGTGATGTGATCATAGCGACGCACACCAGCCACCAGCCTGGCCGCCGCATTCTGGACCCGCTGCAGACGCCAGAGAAGAGTCAAGGGCAGCCCCATGTAGAGAGCGTTACAGTAGTCTAGCCTCGAGATCACCAGAGCTTGGACCACTGTTCTCAGAGAGTTCGCGTCCAGATACGGGCGGATCTGGGCGATCCGACGGAGATGGTAGTAGGCGGACCTGGTCACCGACGCCACCTGAGACTCCATGGTGAGCGCCGGGTCCAGGAACACACCCAGATTCCGCACCCTCTCCGCGAGTTGGAGGGAAACTCCCCCCAAACAGGGGAGAGGGCCACCATATCCAGACAGTGAGCTCCCAAAGAACATGACCTCCGTCTTCTCGGGGTTGAGCTTAAGCCTGTTCGCCCTGGTCCAAGTCAGCACGGCATCCAGGCACTCGCCAAGGGTCCTCACAGCTTCCACTGCAGAGGTGGAAAAGGAGAGATAGAGCTGCGTGTCATCAGCGTACTGATGACAGCAGACTCCAAAACTCCGGATGACCCCCGCCAACGGCCTCACATAGATGTTAAACAGCATGGGGGACAGAGATGACCCCTGTGGAACCCCACAAGGGAGAATCCAAGGGGCCGATAACTCCCCCCCCATGCAAAACATACTGGGGCCGGCCCTCCAGGAAGGAACGGAGCCAACTGCGAACAGAGCCTCCGATTCCAACCTCAGAGAGCCGATCCAGCAAGATACCAGGGTAGAGCAACCCCTGTCGGCCGCCTGGATAAGGTCATCTTGCAGGGCGACCAAAGCTGTTTCGGTACTCCGGCGGGGCCTGAACCCGGACTGGCATGGATCGAGGCACTGCCGATCCTCCAGGTATGACTGCAGCCGGACCGCCGCCACCCTCTCGATTACCTTGCCCATAAACGGGACATTGGCGATAGGACGATAGTTTGTTAAATCTTCTGCCGCCAGACCTGGTTTTTTCAGAATGGGCTTTACCACCGTCTCCTTCAAACGAGAGGGAAAGACCCCCTCGCTGAAGGAGGCGGTGGCGATAACAGAAGCCCATTCGGCCATAGTCCCTCTGGCAGCTCTAATTAGCCAGGCAGGGCAAGGGTCAAAAGGAGTGGAGGCAGGCCGGCAATGCGCCATAGCCTTGGAGACCTCGACAGCAGAAACAGGCCCAAGCACATCCAACCGAGGCGACAAAGGTGGGCCAGCAACTGGGGATGACGGAGCGGGACCACTGCAACCAGAGTCGAAGCCGGCACGGATGGCCTCTATTTTAGTTCGAAAAAAGGCTGCAAACTGCTCACTACTGAAATCAGTAGGAGGAGGCCTGGCCAGACTAGGATTGGTGAGGTCCCGAACCACCCGGAAGAGCTCCACCTGGCGGTTCGAGGCCTCAGCAATTCTCAGGGAGTTAAAAGATGACCTAGCCTCCCTGATCGCGTTGGTATAGCGACTAGTCTGGGAATCAACTGCAGCCTTACTTAACGCCGTCCGGCTTCTCCTCCAGCTGCGCTCTAGCCTCCTCCTCTCTTGCTTCATTGCCCTAAGCTCCCCCGTGAACCATGGGGAGGGCCGGGCTTGGCAACGGAGGAGGCGCTTGGGGGCGATCCGGTCTATGGTGTGGACAGCTGTTTCATACCATAGGTTAGCCACATCCTCGACCGGAGCGCCAGTCATACCATCAGGAAGGCCCCCGAAGAGCTCATCAAACCGTTGGGGGTCCATAAGCCTCCGGGGGCGGGCCAACACTGAGGGCCGGTGGTCCCCGCGGGGAGGGGCCGGGATCGACAGGGAGAATGAGAGCAGGTGGTGGTCTGTCCATGACACAGGGAGGGAGGCAATGCCCCCCACCTCCATACACGAATCCCCCGACATGGAGGTAAACACCAGATCCAGGGTGTGACCAGACCTGTGGATGGGGCATAAAACATGCTGGGACAGACCCATGGAAGCCATGGATTCCATGAACTCCAGAGCTACACCAGAGAGTCCACCCCCCGCATGCACGTTGAAGTCATCCGCAACCAGTAGGCGCGAGGGACCCCAACAGGGCAGCGGCAATGAACTCCGTGAGCTCTGGGAGGGATTGTGCAGGGTTGCGGGGAGCTCGGTAGCCCAGCACAATGCCAAATCTGTCCCGCTGTCCCACCAGCAGGTGAAGGACTTCTAACCCCTGGCTGACCAATGTCGAAGGCCGTGCTAACGCGAAGAGAGTCCCTGTACATGATTGCGGCCCCTCCCCCCTTTGACCCCCCAACCTTCCCACTCCCTCTACCAAGATACCCAGGCGGACACAGCAGGGAGAGAGAAGCCCCCCCCCTCCGTGCCCACCCAGGTCTCGGTGATGAGTGCCAGGTCGGGCTTCTCATCCGCAATGGTATCATGGATGATAGGGATCTTATTGTGTACCGACCTGGCATTCATCAGGATACAGGCAAGGTTGGGGGCGGTGGTGGGATGACTCCCGGACACGTGGCAGAGAGCCGAGGGGTCAGAACGAGGGACAGAAACAAGTTGTCTGACCCGAGTTCTTCTTGTCTGACAAACCCAACGGTTACAAGCGTACTGCCCACGGCCCATCACCATCGGTATATGAGCCCCTGCAATCATGGCGGGGAGGAAGGAAAAAAAAACTTAACAAAGCAACTCAAAACAGGCGAACTACAAAATAATAATACAATAAATCAACATAAAAATGTGAGCCAGAAGTCCATGGGAGCTTGTATATGATCCAGTTTTCTGCTTCTTTTTTTGTCCTAGCCCTGACCTCATCCTGGGTCTTGTCGGCACTTTTTTTTTTTAAATTCCCCTTCCCGCAGTACTGATGAGCTGGCTTTTGGGCTATCAGCGCTGTTTATTTTATTTATTTATTTTTTTCTAGCACTGACTAGCTCATCCTGGGGCTCGTCAGCACTTTTTAATTTTTTTTCATTTCCCCTTCCCCCAGCGCTGATCAGCTGGCCTTCGGGCTCTCAGCGCTGTTTTTTATTTTTTATTTTTTCTAGCACCACCTGTTGGCCTTGTACCTTGTACGTGAGAACGGAGATCCTACATCTTCAGTCACATGACCAAGAAAGAAGAAAAGCCGGACTTTCACAATATCCAGATATTCCCCAAGGTGAGATAGCGGCCTAAGAGGGAAAGCAAGGTAGGTTTAGGAAATAATTTTGCATGATTCTCTGGACATCCATCACTAGTTTGAGGTGACCATAGTGTACAGCATGAATCAATTGTTGATGCTCTGTAAGGGAGATTACAATGTTCCCAAGACTGCCTGCCTTGATTTAAAAAGAACAACCTTGTATCCATTAAGCACATTATTTTGATTGATTGATTTTTAAAAGATTTCTAAATTACCTCTCAGAATAAATTATGGATCAAATGAACAAAATACAGTGGACCCTTGTATAACAAACAATTTGTATTATAAAATCTGTACAACATAAAAAAACTCTGGAGATAGGGGAAATTTGCTTAACAGAATTGCCTGTGGGGAAAACCCGCACAACATAAAAATGAGATCACTCTGTTTTCAATGCATTCCTATGGGGAATTTGTATAAAGAAAAATTTGCTTAACACAATTTCATTTGGAACGAATTAATTCCTTTATACAAGGTACCACTGTATTAGACTCTAAGTATGATTGAGACGTACAAAATAATGCAGAGCATGAGTAAAGTGGATAGAGGGAAGCTCTTCTCCCTCTCACAAAGTACCAGAACTAGGGGACATCCACTCAAATTGAGGGCTGGGAGAGTAAGAACAAACAAAAGAAAATATTTTTTCACCCAGCACGTTGTTAGTCTGTGGAACTCCCTGCCACAGGATGTGGTGATGGCATCTGGCCTGGATGCCTTCAAAAGGTGATTGGACAGATTCCTGGAGGAAAAGTCCATCACAGTTTACAAACCATGATGGAGATGTGTAATCTCCAGGTTTAAAACCAGGGTGCCTCAAGGACCAGATGCAGGGGAGTGGTATTATTAGGAGACAGATATCTAGTCTCATGCACTCCCAGACACATTTGATGGGGTCACTGTGAGATACAGGAAGCTGGACTAAATGGGCCATTGGCCTGATCCAACATGGCTCTTCTTATGTTCTTATGTTCTTAAGTACACCTTTTGCTCACTGAATATCTTCTTTCTATAAAACCCCAATAAATGACACTCAGACAAATGAAATGTATCATTATTTCCCTTTCATTGCTTAATTTATTTTACTTTGTGTCAAATTTGAGCACCCCTCCTTTTGGAGAGTTTTTTTTTGCTTTCAAGGAGGACAACTGGCTGTGCAAAGTTGCCACCTAGATCTTTGGTCTGTAATAATCAAAGGCTAATGACTTCTCTTTCCACTTTGTTTCTCTAGTGTGATATTGAGCACCCCATGTCTTCAGGATGGTAGGTAAGTGCCAGGTTTTTAATTAAGGCTAATTAAATGAAACACATTGTTCAGCGGACATCCCCACATTCTCTTTCATTGCAGTACAGTTTTTTATGGCTGCCTCATTGCATTCTACACTAAAGCCACTTGGTGGGGCCAAACGGCTTTTTCTCCCATGGAGAGGGGAAAATTAATTTTAAAAGTGCTTTGTTTCTTTGCCATCATACTGTGCATAGCAGACTGAGAGCCAGATAGACAAGCTGTAGATCTGCAATGATATACAAATGGAATAGCATGGACTTGAATGTAGATTATGGTGGAGATTAGTGAAGAACATGGTTTAAAAGGTAAATGGCATCTCAATGTGGCTTGCAGAGTTAGGGGGTGAACCTTTTCTTCTATGCCATTGCAGCGGAAAATATTCTTCCCTGAGGCCAAGTATACAGGTACAGTGGACCCTCGTATAACAAACGGTTCGTATAACATAAAAACTGTACAACATAAAAATTCTGGAGATAGGGGAAATTTGCTTAACAAAATCGCCTATGGGGTGAATCCGTACAACATAAAAATGGTCACGATTAGGGATTACTCTGGGAAATTTGTATACAGGAAAATTTGCTTAACAAAATTTCATTTGGAACAAATTAATTCCTTTATACCAGGTACCACTGTACATGAATTATTTTTTTTCCTTTCCAGGACATATATTTCAGAAATATACATTTCATACTCTCCTACTTCCAAATCATTTGAATCACTGATGGTATTTTGCTGCAATTAAAACAGTGCCACAAAAGAAATAAAATTGCAGGAAGAGGGTGATAGAGGAAAAAAATTCTAAAAGGGTAGTAAAAGGTCAGATTAAACATTATAACACATTTCTCAGGAAATGGTTTTAATCAGAAAATGAAATTGGGGAGGGTGGAATGGCAAGAAAAGAGCAAACATACCTCCCATAGCTGTTTTCCTAATCTGAATTGCTCCAGTTCATTCTTCATTCTTCTTTTCAAGTGCCATGCCCTTGTAGAACATTGGTAGCATATGTGAACCAGTTCATTGCTTGTATTATTCAGTCAGTCAGTCAGTCAAAGAACTCCCATGTTATGGAAATATGAAAGGAAATAAATGAAGTGGACAAGAAAATGTTTTCATTATGGGTCAGTTTGAATACTCACTCCCTGTGCAATGGTCTGTACCCGGAGAAACCTAAACAACAGCCTCAGAATATGTTTTTCCCTATCAAGACTGGACGACAAAATGTGCAAACCTGTAATAAATAGCACAGGCTGTTACCTTCTCCTTACACAAGTCAAGGTGATTTTTCTTCTGTCCATGGGATTGAAACATCGGGCACTGGGACAGGAGATTTTACTTCTCGGGGATCATGTTTTGTTCCAGAATCCTCACAGAATTCATTGGCATTTTACCGAAGTTGTCAACGATGACTCCAAATTTCAGGCACTGGCCTGATTGAGTGTTCTTGCATTGTCTTGTTTTGTCCCACCCAACCTAATATCCTGGGATGAGAAAAATGTCTACCTTGTCTCTCAGAAAACTGGGATACCACAAAACAAAGGAGCCATGCTCTCTGGTGGTTGCTACATTGGCCTTAATCATGGGGCACACTGGAAGTCTCATCAAGGGAGGAAAGAAAAGTAATCCTCCTAACTATGATTCTAACTGTGTGGTCGCCATAGTGCCACCTGCCAATTATCAAATGTAGACATTCTCCCACTACAGCACTCATTTAATGCAGATTTCATACAGGTGCATGTGGGTTAGGACAGGAACAAATCTTTCCTCTTTGCAAAATCCAAAGTGCTACAGACTTACCTCTATATACCACG
Organism: Phrynocephalus guinanensis; assembly: GCA_037367245.1. Lineage (NCBI taxonomy): Eukaryota > Metazoa > Chordata > Lepidosauria > Squamata > Agamidae > Phrynocephalus > Phrynocephalus guinanensis. The sequence goes on along the minus strand of CM074734.1, from coordinate 4,788,933 downwards.
TTTTCCTTGACAGCCCCTTCTCCTAAACCAGCGCACAACTTACTAGGGCAAGAATTGCCCCACCTCCACAGTTCATCATCATTTCCTTACATTGGTTCCTGTTCTCGCCCATTCTGGTATACTCTCCATGCAACAGAACCTCCATGCCTTTCCCATTTTGCATCTTTATTCTAAGCATCTCTGCTTGCAACCACCCACCCTACTGCCTAGGTTCCTCCCTCCGCCACCTCTAGAAAACATTTTGTGAACACACTTGAAATGAGGAGAGGTAGGGGTGCAGAAAGGTTTCTTTCTTTCTTTCTTTTTCTTGTAGGGAAAAGAAGCACCAGAGTGCTTTATGAATGCAATGTGTCTCCACTGCTGTAATGTTTCTGTGGGCCGAGAATATACTAGATATTTTTGTCATACTCATCACCATAATTATCACAACATTTACAGTTTCACAAGTCTAATCAGGAAAAGGACTGCTAGCATGATCTTCATTTTATCAGTTAGACCTTAGTTCATTTCTGCATGTACTAGTACAAACACAGAATAATAATGTTTAGAAAGTCTTAGGGCACTTTAACAACTAACTGCTTTATTTTACTAAGAGCTTCAGTGATGTTGAAGTAAAATATTTAGACAGTGGTTTATATACTGTAGAGAGGTATGGATCAACTGGAGAAGGATGTGGGCACAGAAAACGCATGTCCGGGATGGTAGCAGCATTATTAATGCATAAAATGGGCTTTGGAAGGGTAGGTTACATAAATATCTTGGCCCTACCAACTGTTCTCTTTGAAATGTAAAAATTCTGATTCAGAAAATGGTTTGTTTTCCCCTCAATCAACTTATGATTCTGAGACCAGTGTTCTGCCAATAGAAAACTTTTACCCATTCATGAAATGGTAAAGAAAGCTGCTTATCATGAAGCTAAAAAAGCCTTGATCTTTATTTAAGCCTTACTATGAAATTTATGAGACATACTGGAATTTATGAGACAAACAAAACAAAATGAAAGCATCACACTTCAAAGATAAACTGATATATGTTTTTATCTCGTGTGTGTGTGTGTGTGTGTGTGTGTGTGTGTGTGTGTGTGTGTGTGTGTGTGTGTGTGTGTGTGTGTGTGTTGCTATCTAACATGACTATATCTTCAAAAATGACAGCTGGAATTTATGAGACTCACATCCATCACTAGCAGACTGTTTCATGTCATCAAGTCATTTCTCACTCATGGTCACACTATGAATTATCATTTTCTGGGGGGTCCCATCATGAATAGCCTTGTACAGGCTGCATAAAGCAATGACCATGGTTTCCTTTATTTTTTGAACCCATCTCATGTTAGGTCCTTGTATTTTCTTATTGCCTTCTAGTTTTCCTATAACCGTTACCTTTTCCTGTTAGTCTTATCTTCTTGCATGTTCAAAGTATGACAACTGTAGGTGAGTTATATTAATTTCTGGCAAGAGTTCATGCTTGGTTTCCTCTAGAACCTTTTTATTTGTCTCCCTGGTGATAGTATTCCAAGCTCTGATTCTCAATGTTTATATTTGGTGAATGCATTGTTCTTAATCTCAAAAAAATATCTGATCCCCCCCCAGTGAAAGTGTTGGATAATCCCCTTTATGTTTCCTTAGGGCCAAAAGTACAAGATTATGCATGGGGTTAATACATCTGCAGCTCTATTGTGGAGAATGCTCAGCCCAGCCCAATGTAATGTATTCTGCTCTAGCCCACAGGCAGGCAGTTTAATCATGTACCTCTGAGGTTCCCAGGATTAACCAGATGTTAGAGCAGTTGAAACCTTAGCAAGGGAGTTTTGTTCCATCTGTCTGGTTTCCTGTGAGGAAGAAGAACTTTCCCATGTATTCTTGAAGGCTTTCACGGTCAGGATCTGATAGGTGTTGTGAGCTTTTCGGGCTGTTGGGTTGTGTTCTGGACGTTTTTCTTCCTGACATTTCACTGATCACTGGCTCTTGTGGCTGGGTGGGAATCACTGAACTTTGATCTTTTGCAGGCTCTAGTTTTCAGTACCGGAAGCCAGGCTTTGTTGATTTTTAGACTTTCGTCTTTTCTGTTGAAGCTGTGCTTGTGTTTGTGGATTTCAATGGCTGATAGTGATTGGTAGTGTTGTCCAGAACCTCTGTGTCCTCCTGGATCGGTCCACGCAATAGAATAGCTAATGACACCCATCAACTACAGAGAGGGATCACCACACACATCCCCTGATTGCAGAGAAACTTCTGAATTTTTATGCATCACAATACAATCACTAACACCTATTCACCTGAATAGGACAAGTTTCTCCTTCCCCACAAACTAAAGTAAAAAGTGTTCTGCTTATATACTGCTCCATACCACTTCAAGTAGTCTCTAGGTGGTTTACAGTTTAATTACAGCATGCAGGCTACACATTGCCCCCCTCACCCCACAAGCTGGGTACTCATTTTACCAACCTCAGAAGGATGGAAGGCTGAGTCAACCATGATCCTGCTACCTGGGATTGAACCCCAGGTCGTAAGCACAGTTAAACCTGCAGTACAGGCATTTACCCACTGTGCCACAAGTCTCCCACAACTTAAAAAACCCACAATCTCACTCATTCTATACTCCAGAGCGCAGAGAGAACTCCTAGTTCCCTGAGCTCCTTGCCCTCTGAAGATGCCAGCCACAGAGTCTGGTGAAATGCTAGGAAGAAAAACTTCCAGAACCCGGCCAAACAGCCCCAAAAAAAATTCACAAAAACTTTCCCGTTTGTTTACCTCCCAGATGTGTGGAAGTACAATTCCCACCACACTTGGGACCACTGTGCCTTAACCACTTTAGGCTAAGTTATCTGAAAGGGCAATTTTAGGCTACCAGAAACAAAACTGGCAACAGGCTAGGAAAGGCCATCATAGGACCCACGTCGACTAGGAGCTTCAGTTTATTTTATATCCTGTTAATGTGGAGGCAAAGAAGCACTGCCGCTCGAAAATGACTGCTGTTTCATCTGGTGAAGAAGCCTCTGAAGCCCCAAGGTACTTGGAGAAAAGCTAATATTTCATCAAACAGACTTTTCATCTACCATCTCCTATCTTGAAGTAGCAATTGTGTAAAAATTACACAGGAGGTTAATGAAAGGGTGAAGTCTGGGCAGCCCTTCCGTGGGGAAAGAAAGGGTAATGAAAGTCAAATATCATTGCAAGGAAATCACATCCACTCTTAAAAGATGATTTGTCATAGTAAGTTTATTTAGATGGGTCCGTTCTTTTGCTTAAATATAACGTACAGAGAAAGGGACAGAGATAGAAATAGAGCTAAAGCACAGCTTAGAAATAAGTCACTGACTTTAATTCATTAAATTTAAGTTCTTACTTTTTTTTTACAGAGGGAACGTACCAGCAATTTAACAATTTAGCCTAATGTGTCAGCTTTATTATAACACTAACCGTTTCATTTTATTAAATACCATTAATCTTTGCTGTGCTCTCTGACTGAGAGGCCACAGGCTAAGCAGCCAGCACTTAATTTTTTTAATCTAATATGCTAATTCATCTGTTTTTAACTGTAAGAGTGTTTTCCAGTCATTCCAACTCAGTAATGAAAAGCATTGGTCAGCATTGGGGATGGAATAAACTAGTTTGGTGGAGAAACGCTGGGAAATTGGATTTAAGTGTTCCTTAATTGTGATTTGATTTGGAGCACATGGTGACTTGGCTCAATATTTATTTATTTATTTGATTTGATTTGATTTGTATCCCACCCATCTAGCTGAGGGCTACAATAGAGGCCACTATGGTCTTGAGCAAAGACTGTTAAGGACAGGGCCTTTGGGAGGTCATTAAGTCATAGGGTCATTATAAGTTGTGTTGAGAATTTGCTGGAGAACTTCCAAAGCCAAACTGACCTTGGCTTCCAGATGAGCAGACAGACAGAGACAAAATGCCTTTTCTCAGCCAGCTGAGAAGAAGACACCAACAAGGCTGCCTGCATTGATCCCAGAAGGCTTGTTTTAATTTCATCTTATCTATGTTCATAAGCAAACATTGGATCACTTAGAGAAACATTGGTTCTAATAGGAGGCAGGTGCCCTTTAGCCCTTTGGCCCTGCCTTAAAGCAAAAGGTCAGGGGAAATAGAAGGTCACTTCCTCCCCAGGCATGCCACGTCAAGGAAAGGAGTGTGTGCACTCACTGAAGCCTCCTCTGAAACACACTCTTCAGAGAAAGGTTCCCACAAGTTGGAAGTGACTTGATGGCACATAACACATAATGACTTGCCACACAATCTTGTGTGCATGCCACTGTTTTCAGATAGCAATTGTCACTCGCTATCCTTGGGAGTTCATTGCTATATGTATAAATAGCTGTGCCTTGTTTCCTGCAGGCTCCCTATGTGTTGTTTTTATTAATAATACATTTGAAAGATATTAGAATGCATTGTATCTTCTATTAATAATAATGTGCCATCAAGTTGATTGTGACTTAGGTGACTCTCTCTAGGTTTTCTAAGTACAAAGCATTCAGTGATGGTTTACCAGTCCCTCCTCCTGAGGGTGGTCTCTCATAGATTGTCAAGGTATGCTCAAGTTGCAGGTCATGGAATCTCATCAGCCACACCATACTGCAGGTCAGTTCAGCTAGCCCCTTTCCTGGGAGCACAGTGGGTCAGCAACTAAGTACTCTAGCCCAGTGAGCTAATGGTGCCCCTTAGCTTGTTATTTCAACTATAATGCCTGTCCAGGGATGTTCCTGTATAGAAAAAAAGGATAGAATGTGTGCCCTGTCCATGGCTATTCTCTGCACTTATCAAAAGATGTGTGAATGGTTGAGAGAGATTCATTATTTCTGCCCTCATCCTGCACCCTCTAGACTGGAATCCATTGGAAGGTGTAGACGACTGCCTCCAGGTGGGTGCAAGTTCAGGTCCACAGGCCAAGGGCAGAGAGGAGGAGACAGAAGACAGAGCCCAGATGGATGAGATGACAGGGACAGGGTATCAGGCAGCTACAGGGAATAAAGGAAGGGATGGGAGGGAGGATAGAATGGAGTCCATTGAGACAGAAGAAAAAGAGGTCTGTGGTGAAGCAACTGAGGAGGTGGATCCAATCCTGTGTGCATTAGGTAATGTGGATGGGGTCCTGCTGGAGGTCTCCATTGCCAAGGGCAAGAGGGCGGGGGGAGTGCCCATCTTTAGTTCACTGGCATTAATTCCTTGCCTTGCCAATCCTTGGATGTCTCAGTGTCCATCAGAGCACCTGCAATGCCCTTCATGACCCCAAGGAAATGCTGAAGATGCATGCAGGAAAAGGAGGGATAGTGACATTCCCAGGAAGGGGTGGAGAAGTATGGCCCTTGTAGCCAGCAATAGAATCCTGGGGCTGTCAGTGACTAGACAAGGCAGCTCAGTCCCCACAAAGGACTGCTGGTTTGGGAGGAGATGGGTGCCCCTTCTTTTCTTGTGCCATTTTCTCAGACCCTAATCAACTAGTTCTGGCAGTCTGGACTTTATGGAGACCATGGCTAATTCAATGGGTTTAGCCTTTGCAGGCTTCTAAAGACAGATAGACAGAGAGTCAGACATCGGAGTTCAGATTCTGAGAATGGTTTATTCGAATGTGCATAAGGGTGCTTCCATAGAAGGAAGGAGAAATTCCAAGCCGAAACAGAGCATTCTTATACCTTGTAAGCTAAGGACACGCCAGCAGTTTGAGCTTGTACATGAAAGATCCAGATGCTCACACATGAAGAAACTTCCTCATTTGAACTCATATATCTCTTGCATACATCTAGTTAAGAAAGAATACTAACAGCAGATAAAAGTAATTTTTCAATTCACTGACTTCATGGGAAGAGAGGCCTCACAAGAGCTCACTTTTGCTTGTGGTTTGGCTGAGGGGAAGTTAGCCAAGGAAAGTCTCTATAGTTTCCCAGAAACCACCTCTTGAGACATGCATTTCCCACTACAGCCCGTATGTAAGCTTAAAAGCCTTGATAATATATATCAAAGATAATAAATGATGAATTATTATATAATTTTTATTGCCGTTGGTCACACTAAGGAAGCTTGACTCACTACCCCAACTTATTAATCTCAGCTTCTCCAGCACTGAGTTGTTGAACAATAATGAGCTAACTTTCAAACCTAACATTTCAAACTGTCTGACAGAGAAAGAGGTCTTCTCTTCTCCTTTGAGTGTTTACATTATCCCAGAGAGGCAGCGTAGTGTTGCAGAAAAAGTGACAGAGTAAGATTTAAGAGACCTGGATCTCAATTGCTGCTCAGCCATGGAAACCCCTCTGGGGATGGCAATGGTAAGAGCACTCTTTCAGTATCTCAGGTACTTGAATGCCTCAACACACTTGCTGTAAATTGAACAGTGCTTGGCAGCACGTAAGTAGCAGACATAATTCTGAAGGTGCAAATGGCTTCAAACAATGCATGGACTATTGAAGAGGATGTTGCATGAGTTTGCTCTACAGCCAAAACATCCGCAGTGAAGAAGGTGGATAACAAAGGGTAGGGATGGAATAAATGACAAATCAGGAACCAAACTGAGCTGATCTCACCAGAACCATGAGGCATGGGGATCAAATGTAGCCCCTTTGAAGCACATTAGATCCTCACCAGAACACTCCCAAAGCTTCATTACCCAGTTGAATTTAGAAGAAACAGCTTCTGGCAAACAGGAGGAAAATGTGTTTCAGTGACTTCTAGTTTTGCCAGGGTGACCGATGGGAGGCATGGATATTAAAAACTGATAATATTAAACAGATTTGGACCAATGTGGCATCAGTTGCCATCCAAGCAGTGAACTAGTTTTGGAACCAAACCCTGTGTGGTCAACGTACAGAGCCTTGAAGAACATGCCACCTAGTACATTTTTTTCCAGTTCCCAGAAGTTCCTTGTTTGCTCTCTGGGCTCAGGATGTCTCTGTGTCAGGGACTTGCAGTCCAGAAAGCACCATAACCTTGTGAGTAGCTGCCCCCTTGACCCCCCTCCCCCAAAGAAGCTTGTTGCATCCCCTCATCCCTTGCCTTCCAGTAACTTGGGAAACCCATCACCCCAAAAGGTATCTCAGGCAGGATGGCTGAATCCGATGTTGCAGGCATGAGGATTCAGTATCTTCTTGCTTCCATGGTGGTTTTTAATCGATACAGTTTTGCTACTTGTTTACAGTTATTGTTTTTCCAATATTGGCTTTAATGTATATCTGGCCTTAGTTGCCTTCAATATTTATCCTAGAGCAGTTTGTCGGGATTAAAAACAAACTGTTGAGAAGAAACATTAAATCTTGTGGATTTCTGGTAGAGGCCGTTTAGTTTCCGTTTCATGTAACATTGCCTGGATTTTGCTCTACCTTGCAGTCATTTTGGAGCCAAAGATATGTTGAACCTTGTACATAAGATGACAGGAGACAGTCAAGAGGTGGTCTTGTCTGAAGATCCAGGAATCTTCGGGATCTCTCTGCTTCGCTGTCCTGGTGGTGCACTGCACATTCTGTTGCACGCCTTTTATGTCCCTGCAGGAGGGGGGGGAATCAGTCCTTGTTCCCACCCTTGAGCTGAACCCATCCTGTCATTAATTGTGTCTGCCTCTCTGGTGCAAAGGGAGATGATTTGATGAGATCTGGCAACATGGGGAGCACATACTGTGAATGCTTCATTTTGCTACCAGAGCTGAAGATGCCCTTATCAGCACAAGGCAGAGCTGTCTGTCCATATTAATTTAATTCTCAATGATTTGAATTTCTGACTTTCAGGGAAGGAACAATGGGCTCGTTTTTCAAAAAGAAAGGATTAATCATGCTCCTTTTTCTACATCTTTAGAAAGCTTCAAAAAATCAATCCGTTTAGACCTTCTGAGCATGCTTTACTGTTCTCTACAGCATATTGTTGCAGGGTAAGTGACTTCGAGGGGCAGCTGTTTATTGACAGCATTATTCCAGAAACATGGAGAGATCAAATATGTTCCCCACTCCCATCCAAAAGGTGTGTGTGTGTGTGTGTGTGTGTGTGTGTGTGTGTGTGTGTGTGTGTGTTGAAAGTAAGTCCTGATCTTATAATTAACTAGTTACAGATAGCTAATTACCTGTAACAGTCATTCCCCCAATACTGAAGGCATAACTACACTGGACTACATTTGTAACTTAACAGTAGATAGATTTGCTTCTTTTACACCATGACTTTAACTTAAAAGTAACTTGAAAGTTACAGTAATTATTTAGAAGGAGTGAATGTCTCTATTAAGTTACAACAGGGAGAGTTTGCAGCGTCAAGAGGGGAGGGGCTGTGTGAGAGCACAAATACCTCTGAGGTCTCCTGAACTGGCTGGAATCCAGCATCAACTTCTGGCCTCGCGGACCATCTGAGCCAGCCGGTGTAACCCTTGCTGGGCCCCTTGAAGACCGGTGAGTGTTGGCAAGTGTGCTCCACAGCCCTTCCAGACTGACATCCACCTGCGTCTCTCTGCTGGGTTGGTGGCAGGAAGCTCAACAGGGAGAGTCTGCAGCGTCAAGAGGGGAGGGGCTGTGTGAGAGCACAAATACCTCTGAGGTCTCCTGAACTGGCTGGAATCCAGCATCAACTTCTGGCCTCCCGGACCATCTGAGCCAGCCGGTGTAACCCTTGCTGGGCCCCGTGAAGACCGGTGAGTGTTGGCAAGTGTGCTCCACAGCCCTTCCAGACTGACATCCACCTGCGTCTCTCTGCTGGGTTGGTGGCAGAAGCTCAACAGGGAGAGTCTGCAGCGTCAAGAGGGGAGGGGCTGTGTGAGAGCACAAATACCTCTGAGGTCTCCTGAATTGGCTGGAATCCAGCATCAACTTCTGGCCTCCCGGACCATCTGAGCCAGCCGGTGTAACCCTTGCTGGGCCCCCTTAAGGCTGCTGAGTGTTGGCAAGTGTGCTCCACAGCCCTTCCAGACTGACATCCACCTGCGTCTCTCTGCTGGGTTGGTGGCAGAAGCTCAACAGGGAGAGTTTGCAGCGTCAAGAGGGGAGGGGCTGTGTGAGAGCACAAATACCTCTGAGGTCTCCTGAACTGGCTGGAATCCAGCATCAACTTCTGGCCTCCCGGACCATCTGAGCCAGCCGGTGTAACCCTTGCTGGGCCCCGTGAAGACCGGTGAGTGTTGGCAAGTGTGCTCCACAGCCCTTCCAGACTGACATCCACCTGCGTCTCTCTGCTGGGTTGGTGGCAGAAGCTCAACAGGGAGAGTCTGCAGCGTCAAGAGGGGAGGGGCTGTGTGAGAGCACAAATACCTCTGAGGTCTCCTGAACTGGCTGGAATCCAGCATCAACTTCTGGCCTCCCGGACCATCTGAGCCAGCCGGTGTAACCCTTGCTGGGCCCCTTGAAGACCGGTGAGTGTTGGCAAGTGTGCTCCACAGCCCTTCCAGACTGACATCCACCTGCGTCTCTCTGCTGGGTTGGTGGCAGAAGCTCAACAGGGAGAGTCTGCAGCGTCAAGAGGGGAGGGGCTGTGTGAGAGCACAAATACCTCTGAGGTCTCCTGAACTGGCTGGAATCCAGCATCAACTTCTGGCCTCCCGGACCATCTGAGCCAGCCGGTGTAACCCTTGCTGGGCCCCGTGAAGACTGGTGAGTGTTGGCAAGTGTGCTCCACAGCCCTTCCAGACTGACATCCACCTGCGTCTCTCTGCTGGGTTGGTGGCAGAAGCTCAACAGGGAGAGTTTGCAGCGTCAAGAGGGGAGGGGCTGTGTGAGAGCACAAATACCTCTGAGGTCTACTGAACTGGCTGGAATCCAGCATCAACTTCTGGCCTCCCAGACCATCTGAGCCAGCCGGTGTAACCCTTGCTGGACCCCTTAAGTCCTGTCAGTGTGCCTCACTGCCTTTTTTTTTTAAAGTTTTAGATGCAGTGCCGATCTGAGGGGGAGGAAGAGGTGGGCTGATGAGGTCCAATTGTTGGGTGCTTTTGTGTTTGTTTTTGTTTGCTAATTTTGTTTTTTGCCATTAGGTGTAGGTGGTAGGGACCCACAATGGAACTGAGGGAACAGGAAGGGGGGAGGGCAATGGAGGAGGCAGCCATTGAAATTGTGCTGGGTAGGGGAAGGTATGGTGGTAGGAGTGGAACATGCCCACGTAGGAGAAGAGGGGTTAGATATCTTACATCTATCCCCTCTTCTGGTCCCACTCCTAGCCAGAAGGAATCAGGTGACCATGTCAGCGAGCCCACGGGCCACATGGTGCTGTTGTTAAATGCCAGGTCAGTACAAAATAAGACCACCCTCATCCATGATGTCATTTTGGATGAGGGTGCTGACCTGGCATGTATTACTGAGACCTGGGTGGGAGAGGAGGGTGGAGTTCCCCTTTCCCAGCTATGCCCACCTGGGTACTCAGTCCAGCACCAGTGTCGCCCGGTGGGCCGGGGAGGTGGAGTTGCTATAGTCTACAGGAGTTCCATCTCCTTGACCAGGCTTCCTGTCTCCTTGGGAGAAGGTCTTGAGGGCCTGTATTGTGTGTTGGGCTCACGAGACAGATTGGGGATTCTGTTGGTGTACCGCCCACCCTGCTGCGTACCAACAGTCTCCCTGCCTGAGCTGACAGAGGTAGTCTCGGACCTGGTGTTGAAGACCCCCAGACTGTTGGTACTGGGGGATCTCAACATCCATGCCGAGGCTACCTTAACTGGAGCAGCTCAGGACTTCATGGCCGCCATGACAACCATGGGGCTGTCTCAACATGTCATCGGCCCAACACACCAGAAGGGCCATACTCTGGACCTAGTCTTCTCAACGGGACTGGGGGATGGTGGTTTGGATGTGGAGGGGTTGGCTTTGACTCCATTGTCATGGTCAGACCACTTCCTGGTCAAGTTTAGGCTATTAGCTACTCCAACCCTCTGCAAGGGTGGGGGATCCATTAAGTTGATCCGCCCTCAGAGACTAATGGATCCGGATGGTTTCCTGAAAGCTCTGGGGGATTATCCAGCTGACATGGTCGGCGCTCCTGTCGAAGCTCAGGTCACCTTATGGAATAGGGAGATGACTTGGGCAGTTGACAAGATCGCACCTAAGCGCCCTCTCCCCCTACGCAGAGCCCGGACAGCTCCTTGGTATACATCTGAGTTGCGGGCAATGAAGCGGGAGGGGAGACGGCTGGAGCGCAAGTGGAGAAAATATCGCAGTGAGTCTGACCAAACACAGCTTAGAGCCCACTATCGGGCCTATTCCGTGGCTATACGGTTGGCAAAAAGGCAGTATTTTGCCAACCGTATAGCTTCCTCAGAGTGCCGTCCAGCGGAGCTGTTTCGGGTGGTCCGGGAACTTCTTCAGCCAGGAGATCGGGTGGAGGCCCAGGACCATTCGGCGGCACGCTGTGAGGAGTTTGCTGTTCACTTTGAGGGAAAAATTGCTCAGATTCGCAGTGAACTGGACTCCACTATTGGTACAGTATCAAGGGATGTGTCCAGTGCACCGGGCTTAGGTCCAGTGTTATTGGATGAGTTTCAATTGTTGAGACCCGAGGATGTGGACAGGGTGCTTGGCTCTGTCCGTTCCACCACCTCGCTGCTCGACCCTTGCCCTTCTTGGCTAATTGTAAGATCTGCCAGGGGGGTTCGCACCTGGGTCCAGGAAGCTGTAAAATGCCTCTCTAAGAGAGGGAGTGGTCCCTGCTGCCTTAAAAGAGGCAGTAATTAGACCACTCCTTAAAAAACCCAACCTGGACCCAGGACTGGTGGTTAACTACCGACCAGTAGCGAACCTCCCTTATTTGGGCAAGGTGTTGGAGCGGGTGGTGGCCGGACAGCTCCAGGCACTGCTGGATGAAACGGATTTTCTGGATCCATTTCAATCTGGTTTCAGGCCGGGTTTTGGAACAGAGACTGCCTTGGTCGCCCTGTACGATGACCTTTGCCGGGAGAGAGACAGGGGGAGTGCAACCCTGTTGATACTCCTGGACCTCTCAGCAGCTTTCGACACCATCGACCATGGTGTCCTTCTGGATAGGCTGGCCAGGTTGGGAGTTGGAGGCACCGCTTTGCGGTGGTTCCGATCCTTCCTGGCTGACCGTGTCCCAAAGGTGGTGCTGGGGGATAGTAGCTCTGCCCCATGGCGTTTACGTCATGGGGTTCCACAGGGCTCAATACTATCCCCCATGCTGTTTAACATCTACATGGAACCGCTGGGAGAGGTCATCAGGAGGTTTGGGCTGAGGAGTCAGCAATATGCTGATGATACTCAGCTCTACCTCTCGTTCTCCACCAATCCAGGTGAGGCGGTTTCTGTTCTGAACTTGTGTCTGGACCAGATAATGGACTGGATGAGGGTTAATAAATTGAAACTCAATCCAGACAAGACGGAAGTGCTGTTACTGGGTGCTTCGTCAGCCAGGCTAGAGGGCCACTTCCCTGTCCTGGATGGGGTTGCACTCCCCCTAAGGGACAGGGTCCGTAGCTTGGGGGTGCTCCACCCCGGTCTAACTCTGGAAGCCCAGGTGGACTCGGTGGCCAGGGGCGCCTTTCTCCAGCTGCGGAATATATATCAGCTGCGCCCCTACCTGGATGAACGGAGCCTTATGACAGTTACGCATGCACTGGTAACATCCCGTATTGATTACTGCAATGCGCTTTACGTGGGGCTGCCTTTGAAGACGGTTCGGCGATTGCAACTGGTTCAGAATCGTGCTGCACGGCTGGTGAGTGGTAGGGCCACCAAGGAACACATCACGCCGATTCTGTATAACCTTCATTGGTTACCAGTTGCTGCCCGAGCCCAATTCAAAGTGCTTGTTTTTGACATATAAAGCCCTAAACGGCTTAGGACCTAGATACCTGAAGGACCGCCTCCTTCCATATGAACCTACCCGGCAATTAAGATCTAGTCAGGGGGCCCTCCTGAAAGAGCCATCCCTTAAGGAGGTGAAGGGGATGGCTTGCAGGAAAAGGGCCTTTTCAGCAACTGCCCCCAGACTATGGAATGTCCTACCAAATGAGACTCGCCTGGCACCGACGTTGCTAACATTTCGGCGCCAGGTAAAAACCTTCCTGTTCCAAAAGTTTTTTAACTAATGATTGTGGGTCCTGATGGCAATTTTAGTGGTGTTTTTAATGTATCGTATTTATTTATTGCATTTACATGTTTTTATTGTTCTGATTTTATTATATTTTGATGTTTTAATTGTCCATTTTGATTGTGAGACCTTTGGGTAGTGGGCAGCATACAAGCTAAATAAATAAATAAATAAATAAATAAATAAATTGTAGTTCAATATATTTATACCTTCAGTACCAAATAAAGGATTATGTTACAGGTTACTTAACAGGTAATTGTGACAAGAATATGACTTGTTCAGCATTCTATTAAAAAAATCTACTGACTCCATGAATACAATTAAGAATTTTGAAATACTCGTATTAAAATCAAACCAATCAAAATTTTCAACTCACTTTGTCTGTTGCTATTTCATCCTCTACCTGCTACCTGGCAGCATTGTTCTGAATAGTGAAAAGCTGGCTGGGATCCGGCTCGAACAGGCAAGGAGTAGACACCTCTGTCAAATGCTGTGAGAAATTTGTTGGGCACTTTGAGAAAAAAATCACTCAATATGTTTGCTTGGATCATGGTGCCCTTCGATCACAGTTCCCAAGGAGGTGTCCATTGCGTGGTCTAGTCACCTTTTTAGGATGAGTTTTAGTTTCCATGGCCTAATGAATCTCTCTCTCTCTCTCTCTCTCTCTCTCTCTCTCTCTCTTTATAGCAGGGGAAGTGCCTTCTGCCTTGGAAGAGGTGGTGATGTCTCGTCTCCTGAAGGGGACCTCTCTGGATCCAACCATGTGTGTCAACTGCAAATATCCCCCCTTTGCAGTCATTTCTCATTCCTTTAGGTACTGTGGTGTCACCATAGCATTGACAAAAGTGCTAGTTTTGCAATTATTTTTAATTGTTTTTTATTATTTTGCAATTAAGCCAACATATCAGTGGTGGAGGTTCCCTGTCACATTTATACGGGGTGTAATTTTACCTCTTTTACTAGCTGTCCTATAGATTTTCACTGTAGAAGGCCAGGAATGGTAATGTTGTTTGAAATAAAGACAAGAAATACTGTTGATCACCATTTTGTTCAGCCTCAAAAAAAGTGCTGAAAAAGATTACGCGAGTACCAAATGTGACTAGTCTTGATGATAAACCAGCTTGCTATAACTTGGCACCACATCCAAGGAGAACTATATTTCTATCGATGCTGTTTGAATGTATTTCTCCAAGCCAGCCACTGGAAAAGGCACAAGGCGAAACCTATGTAGAGCAAAAGGCTGTGCACAGTGCCAATACTTGAATCACTGTCAGCTGGGTAATGGGAAATGTCCACTGATGCATTTATGCAAATCATGCTTATATAAATTTATGTGTCCTAATTCATGCTCAGTGTAGCATTCTTTGTATTTTTATGTCATTTTAAGGAAGCAAGTTTGATCTATATTTTTATACTAGCTTTGTAATGATTGTAAGAAAATCTACTTCATTTTATACCTAAGAGGAAAATACACAATATGGAGATCCATCTTGTAAATATTCATTCTCAGTTTTAACTAGCCCATTTAATGAATCCAGACACAATTTCAGCGCTAGTGCAACCTCTCCTGGCTTAGATAACTTCAAGATACAGAGCTGTCATTTGCATACTGTAGATACCTAATTCCAGATCCATCAATCAGGCTATTTTCTGACTTCAGTTGGCCCCAACATGATGCCCTTCACATGTTTTAGATAATCTCTGATCAGCTTTAGTCACTCTGGCACGATGCCATCAGTTATGGTCCAAAACATCTGGACCAAGTTGGGGTGTGTATGTTCGTGGGATGCTGGTGGCGCCAATATCAGAGGGGTAGTAGATTTGCCATTAATTTAGTCTCAACTTTAAAGTAGCTGTACAGAATTAATTCTCTTTTCAGTCCAGTAGTTCATCATAATCATTATTCAAGATCAGCATCTTGGATAACTCCTTGAGTTCTTGTAGGTAGGATTCAGTGCTGTGAACACCACCCCACAGACAGTGGAGCCAGCATGAAACGGTTGCCATGGCATCCAGTAGGCCTCATCCAGTAGAAATTTTCAAGCCACTCCTGCAAGAGTGAATGCAAATACCATATCAGCCTGACTCTTGCACTTATAATGCTCCAGGGATAAGTCATAGGGAATGGTATTGAAGGGTGCTGAGCAACGAAGAAGACTGAGACTTGCTGCCTCTGTCCCAGACAAGGTCATCCTTCAAAGAGACAGAAGCCATTTTGATGCATGGCCCTGCCTTGCTTTCATTCCAGCACGAGACATTATTAAACCAATGCTTCCATGCTCTTTTGCCCCCAAGCCTCCACTGATGCTTTGGATTGTCTCTTTGAAACACTTGTCCATCAGCTTCATTGGGAAGATTGTAACCTGTTCTTGAAAATGTGCTGCATTTCCTGTACTTGCTCTTTGTTCACACCACCACCATTGTCATTGCCACCACTGTTGCTGCAATGACTATGTCTTAACCACTACACTTGACTCTCTGTTCCACCTTTTTCCTTTCTCGCCTGACTCCAACCCCCTTTTGTCTTAACGTCTTCTCTAGACTCTGGACCTCAGAGTGTTTCTTTTTTTAGCATGCTGCGCAGCACCTAACCCATGCTGGATGCTGCTAATAATAGCTGACGATTATGGCGAGCCTCTGGATTCAGCAAAGCAGTAGGTTTTCCTTTTGAAGAAACAATAAGGTGGTCTCTCCCGTCGTCACAGACTACTAAGTGCTTGCATCCGAACAATAAGTTATATTTCTTGCCACGAGAGATTATTGCTGGAGAGGAAATCAGTACCGCAGGTTTGCATAGAATAGAATTCTAAGGTTTCCAAGGGGAGAGGGAGGAAGTGTTCTCTTTCTCTGGGGAAGAATTAGCATTGTCATATTGCGTATGCAGTCTGGACATGTGCCTTTTAGCCACAAGAGGAAAATCAATTGGGGAACATCAAGATATGTACGTAAGCACCCAATCTGCTTCTGCTGAACTTCTGCAATGATTTCAGACTTTACAAGTACATTAGGCTCTCAGATGGCAGCCATATACCTTGTGCGTTGCTTGCTAAACAGTCACACTGAAGGCCTGAAACAGCAAGGCGTGGGGAATCTCTCAAGGACGAAGGTAATTTTTGTTGTACGTGCTACCATGTTGCCTCTGACACATGGGGAGACTATAAATAAGTGCCCTCCAAAATGTCTTATAAATCAACAGCCCTGGCCGGCTCTCATAAATTCATTGTTGTAGTTTCCTTGATTGAGTCATTCCATCTCACATTCGGCCATCCTCTTTTCCTGTTGCCTTCAACTTTTCCTAGCATAATTGTCTTTTCCAGTTAGTCTCAATATGTGCTCAAAGTTAACTAACCGGTACTACAAAATGAAACTTTCATTTTGTCCTCCCAAGAGATGGATGCCAAAATTGGCATTCATGGTTAGCAGTTCAAGCAACTCCAAAGGCTGGTAACTTCTGCTTTTAGAGATAATGTGCTCTCTAGATCAAGGCATATCACCTCTTAAAAAGGCCAGAACTGCCCGGTCTAGATTGTTCTCGTTCATTCATATGAAGTATTATAATCTATCTATCTATCTATCTATCTATCTATCTATCTATCTATCTATCTATCTATCTATCTATCTATCTATCTATCTATCTATCATCTGTAACTTCTGTGTAGATTTCCCAGCCATCAGACATTGGGATATTCTGAGCATTGCTGCATACAAAGATAATTAATTTTTTCACCTAAGAATGTCCTGTGGCTTAGGGCCCAGTTAAAAGACTATGTCCATGGTGGTTGGATTGCAAGTTCAGGTTGATACAGATTGAGGCATTTGTTATCCACGCAGAGGTCTGCTCAAACCACCACACAACTGATCTTGTTATATTTCGGAACCTATGAAAAGTCAGACTTGATTAGTACTTCATAAAAGACCACCAGGAATACTAGAAATCTCCAGGTGGATCCTGGCTGAAACATTCGAGAAACACTGCCCAATCTGAGTTGCCAATACTGAGCTAGATAGGTCAATGATTTGAGTAAGACTACTGTCCTATATGGGAGACCACCAGGGAATACCAGGTGCTAGAGATGGGCACGAAACGAACATTTTTTCATTTCCGTTATTCGTTATTCGTTCCGTTACGTAATGAAACGACTAATGAATATTGTGATGAAAATGAAACGGAACGAACAGAACCACAAAATTGTGTTTGTTACGTTTCATTTTCGTTACTGGCGGTGTGCAATGGAATCAGCTGTTTTAAATGTTTAAAAAACCCCTGGACATCCATAAAAACGCAGCAATAATTATTTATACTGTCTGATAATACCTACCGGGGGGTTGGGGTCCTTAAAACGTGCATTTATGTCTTTTCTCAGATCGCTGTATTTTTTTCCTTTAAGGGAAGTTAGGGGACATTGACCCAAAATGGCTTCCAGATGCCTAATATTGATTTCTTGGGTATTAAAACACCCTGGACATCCATAGAAATGCAGCGATAATGCGATAATTATTTGAAATTATTACCTACCAGGGGGTTGGGGTCCTAAAAACGTTTGTTTTTGTCTTCTCCCATCACGATGTATTTTTCTTTTCTCTTTAAGGATGACAAAATGGATGTCGCCACTCCAGCCACAACATGGAGGCAAGCCATGTGATGGGATCATGTAAATTCTTGGACAACTTCGACCAATAGCATGTCCAGGTGGCAGACTGGGCAGGTATGGCAGCCACAGAGGGCATAAAAGCTCTGGCAGCCCCCGTCCTCCTTGCAGTCTCTGGTGGGAGTTAAGGTGGGATTGCTGTCTCTGCAACTCTAGCTTCAGCCCTGCAGCCTCCCTGTGTGTGTGTGTGTGTACCTCTCAGTGAATACCCTCCCCTGCCCCGCAGTGCAGTTACTCTGTGGCTGCCTTGCACCCTGGGCAATGCCAGCCGCTGCCTTTGCAACCTCCCTGCGAACCTAGTCTATACTGTGTCTCTGCCAGCATCAATTTTTATAGTGTTTTCCCTCTGGTCTGGGGCATTGGGGGATGCCCACACATGGAAATGATTTAAAAATTGTGCAAATAGCGGGTAGAAACAAAAAATGAAAAAACGAAAAACGAAAATGAAAATTTTCCAAAAAATTCACAAAAAACGGAAATGAAATGAAACGGACCTCTCAACAACAAACGACAAACGACAAACAAAGCACCATTTTTTTGATTCATGCCCATCTCTACCAGGTGCTGTAGGCACCTGAAGTAGGAACTGGCAAGCCACTCCAGTATTCCTGCCAAAAAAACTCCATGGGCATGGGGTCACAAAGAGTTGGTCGCGACTGTAATGACACAACACCAACACTGTCCTATATCCCCACATACTTGAATGATAACTCTTTCCTACCATGCACTGTAAATCAGGGAGAGCTATGTATTGGACAATCTTGAGTCATCTTTGCAGTCAGCTAAACCAAGGCCAACGTTTACTTTTGAGGACTACAATCTCCCTAAGATTTCTTAGCCAATAGTTGATGGGATATTTGATGCATATTTCCCAGTCTTCAAATCAGACGATTACCTCAGCAGCAGGACGAAGTTCCATGGTCATGATATGTACCTACCCTCAGGACTTGATCATCACTGACTGCACAATGGCCATTCCTGCCTGTTTTGGCCCTTGCTCCTGGCCCACACAGCTGGACTGCTGCAGTTTCCTTGAGCTTGATGGCCTAGACCTGGACACACATTGAACGCTGTTTGTCAGGATGCCTAGATGGGTCAGCCCGGGGAGAAGCGAATTAACAAGCTCTTTCTTCTCTTCTTTGTAAAGAAGAAAGCTGGAACAAAACAATCAGGCAAAGCTGTTATCCTGTTGCACAGGAAGAGTGGGCAGGGAAATGTTCTAGGCAGATAAAGGACACGGGCAGTGGAAGATGCTAATTTCCCTTCCAGTAGGTTACAGATGCATTTGGAACTGATGGAGAGTGTGCGTGGGATCACCATATTCTCATTCATCAGATGGGGGGGAAAGTACTATGCTTAAAGTTGGAAAAATTAATTTGGTGAGAAATAGCCAACTTTAAGAGATGCATCAAACCTCCTACTCTAAAAAGATATTTTGGCACCTTCTTTTTGCAGCTACAGACCCATATAGCAAACAATGAGAACATCATGAAGTTTTATAGCGATTTGCAAGCTGATAAAACTGTCTGCACAAATGCTTTGCAAAGTGCCCGTTTATATTGAGCTCTTAAATCAAAATCTTACTTTATTGACAATAAGGGCAGTTTTCCTTTCCTATTATGTTTTGGCAATAAAGCCCAGTCGCCATAAAAATGCAAAACAAACCCAAAATGGGGACCACTTTAAATAAGCTGCCTTGTAGTGCCCATATTGTGAGCATGTGCCTTGTGCTCACTCAACTTGCTTCTTAACGTTCTCCCCCAGTGGAATAAATTACAGGTCGTTTAGGCTTAGAGGTACTCCATGTCCACTACTCTATGCTTTACACTGGGTGTTGCCAATTCGGGGCCCCACATAGAGTTTCTTAGGAATCCTGCTGAGATGGCCTGGGTTGTAAGAGTGCATTCCAGAATGCATTATGTGAAGGCAACAAGTTGCGTAAGACTGCTCCACACCATACTGGTTTATGAAGCAGATGGTCATCAGTTGCTCCCCTAAGATCTGGTACTTGAACACATGACCTTTGAACAGGGAGGTGCCATACAGATTCGAATGAATCTATTAAAATCAGGGAAACTCCTTGTAGTAGCCTCATGGTGTAGTGGTTCAACGGCTGTACTACAGCCAACCTGTGCTCATAACATGGAGTTCAGTCCTAGGTAGCCCCCTAGGTAGCTGTGGTGCTGGAGGAGAGTCTTGAGAGTCCCCTGGACTGCAAGGAGATCAAACCTATCCATCCTGAAAGAAATCAACTCCGAATGTTCACTGGATGGAAGGACAGATTTTGAAGCTCAGGCTCCAGTACTTTGGCCACCACATAAGGAGAGAGGAATCCTTGGGAAAGTCCCTGATGTTGGGAAAGATTGAAGGCAAAAGGAAAAGAGGACAGCAGAGAATGAGATGGTAGGACGGTGTCATCGATATAACCAATATGGATTTGACCAAACTCCAGGAGGCAGTGGAAGATAGGAAGGCCTGGCGAGCTCTGGTCCATGGGGTCATGAAGAGTCGGACATGACTGAACGAGTGAACAGCAACAACAACAGCCCCCTCAAGGTTGACTCAGCCTTCTATCCTTCCGAAGTTGGTAAAACCAGCTCCCAAATCATAGGGAGAGTGGGTGGGGTGGAGGCAATGCGTAGCCTGCTGTGAACAAGAGGAGGAACAACACGATCAAGGAGTCAGTGGGTCGTTTGCGAAGGATGGAAAAGGAATAAAGGAAGGAGATGGAAAACCAGGGAAAGCATGTTGGGGGTTTAAAGACAAGGCTGATAGTGACACAGAGAAAGAAAGTAAGGCTGTGGAAGTTGACAAAAGGTTTAAAGAGTGTTATATTGCCACTGCTCAAAGGTATATATTATGGAAGGAGATTAAAATGGGGTTAATTGATATTTGCCAAGATCTAAAGAATACAGGGGTTCAAACTGAAGGAGAATTTAGAGAAAGCAAAGAGATGGTAGATTCAGGAATACAAGTGAAGGAAATAAGGATGACACAGGTGACATTAGGAGTTCAGACTGAAAACATGAATAAGGTGAGACAAGTAGGGGTGCAAGTTGATATAGATACAAAGAAGCTCCAGGAGGATGTGGCTATACAGACGGAGGGTGAAATAATAAGCCGCGTGTATAAAGAGAAAGGAAGTCAGACAGAAGGGGGCGAGAGAGGGGAAGAAATATCGAAGGGGCGCGAGAGGGAAGCGCGAGGAGAAGGAGGGGAAAGGATCGTTAAAATCGTTAGAGAGAGGGGGTGTCAGACGGAGGAGGACGGGAGACAAGGAGGGAGGACCTATGCCAGATCTCTGATGGGTCTTAGACCAAATGAGGTTATAGATAAAGGAAAAGACCCTTCGAGAGGAATTTCTGGTAGAAAGTTAGATCCCAATCCACCGGGATGGATACCGGGCTGGGGATGGGAACATCCCCTCCGTGCTCTACCTCCAGTCCAAGGGAACCCATTTGGTGGTCAAATGAAGAAGTATTAAACCCGCAGCCAAAAGGGAAATTTAATCCGTTTGGAGAAAGTTATAGAAACGATGATGTTTGTTTATCTCCAAGTTCATCTGTTCCTATCTTAACCCCTAATGTAAACAAGAATGTACGAAATCGAAATGACCGACAAGATTGTGAGTTGTTAAATAAAACTTTATTATCAGATTTTTTCATACCAAAGGATTCAACTCCAATTATTTCATCTGAACCTTTAATTCAGTTTCATGAACCCTCACATATTGGCGCCCAACGGGGAAACTACATTTATGGAAGGATGGAAGAAGAAATCAAACACTTCCGAGACACAATACAGAGACAAGAACGGATGATAGATACGTTAGTACAACAAAACAAGCTACTAATGAATCGAATGACAGAGGAAAAAAGAGAAGATAAACAAGTGGATACGAAACAAACAAAAGATATATGCCTGGACAGGAACACAACAGAAATGAAATTCCCTATGAAAGTACAGAAAATGACTGAGAATGATGACATAGAAACTTATCTAAATACATTTGAAAGAACAGCACAAGCCGCGAATTGGCCGAAAGATCAATGGGCTATCATTCTCACTCCAGCATTAACAGCAAACTTGCAAACAGTAGTGGATGCATTAGGTCCACAAAATGCTTTGAACTATGAAAAAGTAAAAGAAACCATTTTGTTAACGTACAATATTTCGGCAGAAACTTACAGGGCGAAGTTTAGAGAATTGAAACTGCAAACAGGACAACATCCGCGACCGTTAGCGTATAGAATGAGGGCAAACGTCGTAAAATGGTTGCAACCAGAGAAGAAAACAATGGATGACGTCGTGATTCAAATAGTGATAGAACAATTACTCACGACGGCAACACCTTCAGTACAAAATTGGGTGAGGAGGAATCAACCATCGACGCTAGAGGCTGTCGTCATACTCCTGGAAAATTACCATCAAGCAGCAGACAGGACACCGAGTTATCGCGAGAACAGGACATACTACGAGAACAAGAAAGATAAAATGGCGACGCCCATACCACGAGACACGGTACCAGACAACAGCTCAGAAAAGGCCAAGAAATACGTAGAGGACGCCAAAAAATCCCAACAAACGACAGGACAGGCGAGGAGTATTAGTTGGGGAGCGATGGACCGGTCGGCGGGTCGCGGACAGACCCAAAAAGACAGAAAACCCGTATGTTATAATTGCAGATCCCAAGAACATTATAAGCGGGATTGCCCACACCTGAATTGTGCATGGGTAACGACAGGGGAAACATTAGGAGATGGACTGAGGAGTGAAGAACATAGAGGGTGGGAACTGGATGTCAAAATAAATGGAAAACCAAAAAGAGCCTTGTTGGATACGGGTTCGGGACAAACATTAGTGAGAGACATAGAAAATAATATCATAGACGATGCAGTAATAATTAGATGCATTCATGGCGATGCAAAGCCATATGGGACTACATGGGCAAATATAGAAGTTAACAACAAACTATACAAAATGAAAGTAGGAATTGTACCTTCTTTACCGAGAGATGTTTTATTGGGAAGAGATTGGGAAGGGTTAAATAACTTTTTATCGTCTCAGGATGTCCTTTGCTCCGGAGTGACCCCTCCCGATTCCAGACCATGGAAAGATGCTGCAAAAGACTGGACAGAATTAACCCAAGCAAATAAGGAACGGGTGAGACTCTGGCAAAATGAAGATGGTTCGTTAGAAAATTGGAGGGCACAGGCACGCATGGAAGGACATACACCACGAGGGGAAACAGGAGTGGAATGGCGAAATGGATTGTTATATCACATAGATAAAACTGGAAAAGATAGATTAGTTGTCCCACATGGGGGAAGACAATTGATATTAATGTTGGCACATGATGTCCCTGTATCAGGACATTTGGCACTAGACAAAACGTTAGCGAGGGTAAAAGAAAGGTTTTATTGGCCAAACATAAATGAGGACGTGCTTAATTATTGTAAAACCTGCACAAGATGTCAAATGACCCAACCAAAACCACAAAAAGGGGGACACCTGATACCAATGCCTTTGATGGACAAACCGTTTGATAGGATCGGATTAGATATTATTGGACCTTTGAAAAGATCAGCAGGGGGTCACACACATGTATTAGTTTTGATAGATTACGCCACAAGATATCCAGAGGCAATACCCATACGTTCCACAAGTGCAAAAGTATTAGCTAGAGAGTTGTTACAGGTATTTACAAGACTAGGTTTCCCAAAGGAAATCCTGACTGATCAAGGAACAAATTTCCTCAGTCAAACTCTCAAAGAAATGTGGAAAATATTGGACATCAAACCGTTACGAACTACGGTTTATCATCCACAATGTAATGGTCTTGTAGAAAGGTTTAATAAGACATTGAAACAAATGTTGAGGAAAGTCATTAATGATAACCCATCGAAATGGCACTTAATGATAGCGCCATTAATGTTTGCTATAAGAGAGGTTCCACAGGCGTCAACAGGATATTCTCCATTTGAACTTTTATATGGATCCAATCCCAGAGGGATATTAGATCTCATAAAGGAACGATGGGGAGAGGGAGAAGATCACGCGATTTGTACAGTGAAACATGTTATAGAAATGAGAGATAGACTTAAATATGTTAGAGACTTAGCAACACAAAATTTAAAGAAAAAACAGACTGAACAAAAGATCAGATATGATAAAAAGGTAAAATGTCGAGAATTTAACGAAGGACAGAAGGTATTATTATTACTCCCGTCAGACCACTCAAAATTATTTGCTCAATGGCAAGGACCCTATACAATATTACGAAAGATTAATAATGTAGACTACGAAATAGCAACACCAGACAGGAAAAAGAAACAAGGCATATACCACGTAAATTTATTAAAACTGTGGGAAGAGAGAGACGTGTATGTGACGTCAAAAGATGATGACAGTTTAGGACCAGATTGGGGTGGTGCAAAAGGGGGACTGACAATATGCCAAAAGTTACAAGACAAACAATGTAAAGACTTGGACAAATTACAGGAAAAATTTAACGATGTATTTTCAGATAGACCAGGGAAAACAACGTGGACAGAACATAGAATAGAAACTCCACCAGGAAAAATAATTAGAGACCATGGGAGGCAATGGCCCAAACATTTAATACCCATCATTAAGGAAGAAGTAGATAAAATGTTAGACCTAGGAGTCATTGAACCTTCTACAAGCCCATGGCGCAGCCATCCAGTAGTAGTACCAAAACCGGATGGAACAGTAAGATTCTGCATAGATTTTAGAAGGGTAAACAAAATATCAAAATTTGATGCTTACCCAATGCCTCGAATTGACGAGGTTCTGGACAGATTAGGAGAAGCGGGAATCCTATCCAGTCTAGACCTAACTAAAGGATACTGGCAGGTACCGTTAAGACAAGAAGACAAAGAGAAAACAGCTTTCGCGACACCAAATGGACTTTTTAATTTTACGTTCATGCCATTTGGATTGCATGGCGCAGGAGCAACATTTCAGAGATTGATGGACAAAGTGCTAGCTCCATTTCAAAATTTTGCAGTAGCCTATATAGATGACATAATCATTTATAGCAAAAACTGGGAGGAACACTTACAACACTTGGAAAAAATTTTAACCCGTCTTAGAGAAGCAGGATTAAGAGTCAATCCAAAAAAATGTAAGATAGCTAGGACTACAATAGACTTCTTGGGCTATAAGGTACAACAAGGGAAAATATTTCCCCAAGAATGTAAAGTCGATAAGTTGTCAAATTGGCCGATACCAAAAACAAAACGTGAAGTTCAACAATTCCTGGGATTAGCAGGATATTATAGAAAGTTTATCAGAGGGTTTTCACATATAGCCGCACCTCTTACAGATTTGACAAGAAAAAATAAAAAGAAATTGATTGAATGGGGATGGAGAGAGCAACAAGCCTATGACATTTTGAAACAAAAATTGTGTTCATATCCTGTCAGGTATGCACCAGACTACAATTACCCTTTCATATTACAAACAGATGCTTCAGAAAGGGGAATAGGAGCCGTTTTAGCACAAGTAATAAAAGGAGAGGAACATCCAATTTTATATATCAGCAGAAAACTGAAAGATAAAGAATTACATTATTCTACTATAGAAAAGGAGGCCTTAGCGGTAAAGTGGGCAATAAATGAACTACAATATTACTTATTAGGAACATGTTTTACACTAATAACGGATCACGCTCCATTGACCTGGTTAAGTAGAATGAAGAATTGTAGTCCACGACTCACACGGTGGTATTTGAGTCTACAGCCATATGCTTTTGATATACAATATAAGAAAGGGGGCGACCATTCTAATGCAGATTATTTCTCCCGACAGGGCCCATGGGTGGCTGACGACATCCTGCAAACGACCAACTTGATGGGGGGGGTGTGAACAAGAGGAGGAACAACACGATCAAGGAGTCAGTGGGTCGTTTGCGAAGGATGGAAAAGGAATAAAGGAAGGAGATGGAAAACCAGGGAAAGCATGTTGGGGGTTTAAAGACAAGGCTGATAGTGACACAGAGAAAGAAAGTAAGGCTGTGGAAGTTGACAAAAGGTTTAAAGAGTGTTATATTGCCACTGCTCAAAGGTATATATTATGGAAGGAGATTAAAATGGGGTTAATTGATATTTGCCAAGATCTAAAGAATACAGGGGTTCAAACTGAAGGAGAATTTAGAGAAAGCAAAGAGATGGTAGATTCAGGAATACAAGTGAAGGAAATAAGGATGACACAGGTGACATTAGGAGTTCAGACTGAAAACATGAATAAGGTGAGACAAGTAGGGGTGCAAGTTGATATAGATACAAAGAAGCTCCAGGAGGATGTGGCTATACAGACGGAGGGTGAAATAATAAGCCGCGTGTACAAAAGAAAAAGGAAGTCAGACAGAAGGGGGCGAGAGAGGGGAAGAAATATCGAAGGGGCGCGAGAGGGAAGCGCGAGGAGAAGGAGGGGAAAGGATCGTTAAAATCGTTAGAGAGAGGGGGTGTCAGACGGAGGAGGACGGGAGACAAGGCCTTTGCCGAGCCCGCCGACCCAGCTCTCCCCGAGAGGAGGAGGAGGACGCAGGGTGTCTTGCCTTCCTTTTGGCTGCTGCTGTGCTTGTCCTCCTGCGTTCCCCTTGTGGGGGGTCCGGACTGAGCGACTGGTCCGTCCGCAACAGCCTGGAAGGCTTGCGGTTCGAGATGGCAGTCGCCATCACGGTTCCCCCCCGCGGCTGGGCCCGAAGCGGCGGACTGATCAACAGCTGCTGGAACTGCTTGTTCCTACCACTCATTGACACTTGGTCATCTCCTCAAGCGGTGGGCACGGGTATGTACTGTCTCCCCCCTTTGCCTCCCACTCCAACTTTGGGGGACCCGCTTTTCCCTCTCGGGCGGTGGGCCGACCGCTGGGGTCTGCCCTCCTGCTGGTTTCTGCCGCTCCGGGTTCTCGGGTGGCTTTTCGGCCACCGGCGCTGGCCTTTACCACCTCGGCCCCCCAGTTGCTTTTGTATCTCGGGTGGCAGACCGGCCGCCGGTGAGGGTGTTTCTTTCATAACTTCCTGTCTTGTCGCCCCTGAGACTCGGGTGGCAAGCCGGCCACCGGTGACCAGCGGGTTCGGCACTATAGGAGTGCGCTCTGGTCATTCTCCACCTATCCAGCGGCCAGTTGTTCACCGGGCCAGGGACAATTCGCAGATCTGCTCCCGGGGGTTTTTGCTCTGGGAAATGTATTGTGGTAGAGAGCGGCGATTAACTGAGATGGACATTAGGAGGGGCCGTAACTCGATCTGGGATGGAGGTGGTTTAGAGGGGCAGCCTCTAGGTGGCTTCGGACATTTGGATGGTCTGCTGTGCATCCCCTCCCCCTCTCTCCAGCTTGCTGTCGGCTGGCGATGGCCGCTCCACCTTTGCTCAGCCACCCCACTCATGTCCTTGATGATATCAGTAGCCTTCCGCCCGCCCTGGACTTTGGCTCCCTCCCCCCCTTCCCCCAGGTGCGCTACATGTCATCCTGGCAGTCTGCCCATTATTCTTTAGTTTTCCTTTTCTCCTCGTTGTTTTTTTTTTTAATTCATTATTTATTATTGCTTTGATTCCTTGTCTGTTCACAGGCGGTTTGCTGCCTGTTACTGAAGTAGTAGTTTGTTGTAGTTTATTGTCTCCTCTTTACTGTAGTATTGCTGTTTTGTTATTCTATTTTGTACTATCATAGCAAACGTTGTTTTTTAGTCCTGTGGTTTTCTGTAGTAGCTTAGTACTGCATTGTGTGCATTTTTAGATCGCAGTGGTAGGTTTTTTTCTTTTTCTTCTCCTCTTCTTTTCTTTTCTTTCTTTCGCCATGAGTGCAGGGGCTCATATACCGACGGTGATGGGCCGTGGGCGGTACGCTCGTAGCCGTTGGGTTTGTCAGACAAGAAGAACTCGGGTCAGACAACTCGTGTCTGTCCCTCGTTCTGACCCCTCGGCTCCCTGCCACGTGCCCGGTAGACATCCCGCCAGCGCCCCCAACCTTGCCTGCATCCTGATGAATGCCAGGTCGGTGCACAATAAAATCCCTATCATTTATGACACCATTGTGGATGAGAAGCCCGACCTGGCATTCATTACTGAGACCTGGGTGGGCTCGGAGGGGGGGGCTGCCCTCTCCCTGTTGTGTCCACCTGGGTATCTTGTAGAGGGAGTGGGAAGATTGGGGGGTCAAAAAGGGGGGGGAGCCGCCATCGTCTATAGGGACTCTTTTTGTGTTAGCAGGGCCTCGACATTGGTTAGCCAGGGGTTAGAAGTCCTTCATCTGTTGGTGGGACAGCGGGACAGATTTGGCATTGTGCTGGGCTACCGAGCTCCCCGCAACCCTGCACAATCCCTGCCGGAGCTCACGGAGTTCATCGCCGCTGCCCTGTTGAGGTCCCCGCGCCTATTGGTTGCGGGTGACTTCAACGTGCATGCTGGCGGTGAGCTTTCTGGTGCAGCTCTGGAGTTCATGGAATCCATGGCTTCCATGGGTCTGTCCCAGCATGTTTTATGCCCCACCCACAGATCTGGTCACACCCTGGATCTGGTTTTTACCTCCATGTCGGGGGATTCGTGTCTGGAGGTGGGGGACCTCATCTCCCTTCCTGTGTCATGGACAGACCATCACCTGCTCTCATTCTCCCTGGCGATTCCGGCCCCTCCCCGCGGGGACCACTGGCCTTCTGTTTTGGCCCGCCCCCGGAGGCTCATGGACCCTCAGCAGTTCGGTGAGCTCTTCGCGGGACTACCTGGTGGTATGTCTGACGATCCGGCCGAGGATGTGGCTAATCTTTGGCACGAAACAGCTATCCACACCATAGACCGGATCGCCCCCAAGCGCCTCCTCCGTTGCCGAGCCCGGCCCTCCCCATGGTTCACGGGGGAGCTTAGGGTTATGAAGCAGGAGAGGAGAAGGTTAGAGCGCAGCTGGAGGAAAACCCGGACGGCACTGAGTAAGGCTGCCGTTGATGCCCAGTCTAGTTGCTACACCAACGCGATCAGGGAGGCCAGAACATCTTTTACCTCCCTGAGAATTGCTGAGGCCTCGAACCGCCAGGCGGAGCTTTTCCGGGTGGTTTGGGACCTCAGCAATCCTAGTCTGGCCAGGCCTCCTCCTACTGAGTTCAGTAGTGAGCAATTTGCAGCCTTTTTTCGAACTAAAATAGAGGCCATCCGTGCCGGCTTTGACTCCGGTTGCAGTGGTCCAGCCCTGCCATCCCCAGTTGCTGGTCCGCCTTCGTCGCCTCGGTTGGATGCGCTTGGGCCTGTTTCTGCTGTCGAGGCCTCCAGAGCTATGGCGCATTGCCGGCCTGCCTCCACTCCTTTCGACCCTTGCCCTGCCTGGCTTATTAGAGCTGCCAGAGGGACTATGGCCGAATGGGCATCTGCCATCGCCACCGCCTCCTTCAGCGAGGGGGTTTTTCCCTCTCGTCTGAAGGAGACGGTGGTTAAGCCCATTCTGAAGAAACCTGGCCTGGCGGTGGACGACTTAACAAATTATCGCCCAATCGCCAATGTCCCATTTATGGGCAAGGTGATCGAGAGGGTGGCGGCGGTCCAGCTGCAGTCATACCTGGAGGATCGGCAGTGCCTCGATCCATGCCAGTCCGGGTTCAGGCCTCGCCGGGGTACCGAAACAGCTTTGGTCGCCCTGCAAGATGACCTTCTCCGGGCGGCCGACAGGGGTTGCTCTACCCTGTTGGTCCTCCTGGATCTGTCAGCGGCCTTTGATACCGTCGACCACGGTATCCTGCTGGACCGGCTCTCTGAGGTTGGAATTGGAGGCACTGCTCGCAGTTGGCTCCGTTCCTTCCTGGAGGGCCGTCCACAGTACGTGCAGCATGGGGGGGAGTTATCGGCCCCTTGGATCCTCCCTTGTGGGGTTCCACAGGGGTCGTCTCTGTCCCCCATGCTGTTTAACATCTACGTAAGGCCGTTGGCGGGGGTCATCAGGAGTTTTGGAGTCTGCTGTCATCAGTACGCTGATGACACGCAGCTCTCTCTCTCCTTTAACACCTCTGCTGTGGAAGCTGTGGAAGTTCTCGACGGGTGCCTGGAGGCCGTACTGGCTTGGACCGGGGCGAACAGGCTTAAGCTCAACCCCGAGAAGACGGAGGTTATGTTCTTCGGGAGCTCGCCGTCGGGGTACGGTGGCCCTCTCCCCTGTCTGGGGGGAGTCTCCCTGCAGCTCGCGGAGAGGGCGCGGAATCTGGGTGTGCTCCTGGACCCGGCGCTTGCCATGGAGTCCCAGGTGGCGTCGGTGACCAGGTCCGCCTATTTCCATCTCCGTCGGATCGCCCAGATCCGCCCGTACCTTGACGCGAGCTCTCTGAGAGCAGTGGTCCAAGCTCTGGTGATCTCGAGGCTGGACTACTGTAACGCCCTCTACATGGGGCTGCCCTTGGCTCTTCTCCGGCGTCTGCAGCGGGTACAGAATGCAGCGGCCAGGCTGGTGGCTGGTGTGCGTCGTTATGACCACATCACCCCAGTCCTGGCCCGCTTGCACTGGCTGCCTGTTGCAGCCCGGATTAGATTCAAGGTCTTGGTTTTAGTTTATAAAACCCTCCATGGCTTGGGACCGGACTACCTGGCAGAGCGTATCGCTCAGCGATCAATCTCGGCCCGTCCCGTTCGGCAGGTGCGAGCGCACTTGCTTCGGGTCGCCACTCCACGTGAAGCCCGGAGGACGAGTACTCGGACCCGGGCGTTCTCAGTGGCGGCCCCCAGCCTCTGGAACTCCATCCCCAGAGAAGTGCGCTCTGCAGAGTCCCTGCTGGCCTTCCGGAAGGCGTTAAAGACCTATCTTTTCCGGGAGGCCTTCGGCGATCCTTAACTGATTTTTTTTATTTATTTTTTGTTTTCTTTCTCTTCTATTTCCCCGCCATCGCAATTTGTTTTCATTCACAATTGTACAGTGATTGAGGTGCCATAAGGTTTTTAACTTCTGTTTTATTGTTATTACTACCTGTTCTTCTTGTGTCGTTATTGTAATTTTATGGCTTTGGTAGCCTTGTAAGCCGCTTAGAGTACACTTTGTAGATAAGCGGGATACAAATGCAACAAATAAATAAATAAATAAATAAATAAGGAGGGAGGACCTATGCCAGATCTCTGATGGGTCTTAGACCAAATGAGGTTATAGATAAAGGAAAAGACCCTTCGAGAGGAATTTCTGGTAGAAAGTTAGATCCCAATCCACCGGGATGGATACCGGGCTGGGGATGGGAACATCCCCTCCGTGCTCTACCTCCAGTCCAAGGGAACCCATTTGGTGGTCAAATGAAGAAGTATTAAACCCGCAGCCAAAAGGGAAATTTAATCCGTTTGGAGAAAGTTATAGAAACGATGATGTTTGTTTATCTCCAAGTTCATCTGTTCCTATCTTAACCCCTAATGTAAACAAGAATGTACGAAATCGAAATGACCGACAAGATTGTGAGTTGTTAAATAAAACTTTATTATCAGATTTTTTCATACCAAAGGATTCAACTCCAATTATTTCATCTGAACCTTTAATTCAGTTTCATGCCCCCTTCTGTCTGACTTCCTTTCTCTTTATACACGCGGCTTATTATTTCACCCTCCGTCTGTATAGCCACATCCTCCTGGAGCTTCTTTGTATCTATATCAACTTGCACCCCTACTTGTCTCACCTTATTCATGTTTTCAGTCTGAACTCCTAATGTCACCTGTGTCATCCTTATTTCCTTCACTTGTATTCCTGAATCTACCATCTCTTTGCTTTCTCTAAATTCTCCTTCAGTTTGAACCCCTGTATTCTTTAGATCTTGGCAAATATCAATTAACCCCATTTTAATCTCCTTCCATAATATATACCTTTGAGCAGTGGCAATATAACACTCTTTAAACCTTTTGTCAACTTCCACAGCCTTACTTTCTTTCTCTGTGTCACTATCAGCCTTGTCTTTAAACCCCCAACATGCTTTCCCTGGTTTTCCATCTCCTTCCTTTATTCCTTTTCCATCCTTCGCAAACGACCCACTGACTCCTTGATCGTGTTGTTCCTCCTCTTGTTCACACACGTGGAGGCAATGCGTAGCCTGCATAATTGTCTTGTAGATTACCCATAAACTGCTTGAAGTGCTATGGGGCAGTGTATAGGCAGCACCCTTTGCTTTTTGGCTTTGTTCCATGCTGATTGTTGATAGTGGGACAAGCAGTAAGGAAAAGTTAGTACTTGCTATCTTTTTACAAGCAACTAGTTGGCCCCATGGGAATTAAGCAACTGTACTGAGCTGTTTGTTTTGTTCTAGTAGGTTTCTTATTATGCTCCTAACAGACTGTGCATTTCTCTGGCCTCCTTTTGTACACCACAATGAACCATGCATTATGTCAAGAAATTTCTTTTGACTTCCCTGAGTTTATTGCCAATCTACTTCATAGCTAACTCCACATTCTGGAACTTAGGAATAAAAGAAAGTTTTCTCTCAACCCTCTCCTTCCAGCCTTTTTTTACAAAGCTCTATTGTATTTATCCTTCTGCTGTTTTGTGCTTCCACAGATGGGGATGACTCCTAACAATGCTCTGTTGTCATCGCATTGCAACCTTGTCAGTTGGCCTTGGTGTTGCACAACTCACAAGAGAACTAGTCTTCCAGACTCTTCAAGCCTCAACAAGTGTTTCTGGGTTGGGGGATGATTTGTATGCATCCATATCAACCAAAGGTTTCTCTGGTTTGCACAAAAAGTCCTAATTTTTATTAGCTTTGGGGAGGAGGGGAAAAACCCTCACACATCTTGTTGAATGTGCATAATGAAGTTGTAGCTCATGGGGTTCCCTCTCCACTAATATCTGCTGTCACTTTCACACAGATCTTTTAAAATTGATCTCTTGCTAATTAGGATCTGGCATATCTGTCTCCGGTGATGTAGCCTTCAGTTTGGATCAATTTTTTGATTGGTTTTATATTTATAAGTAAATTGCTGAGCATTTGTGGTAATGAACTCCAAGTTCATTACCACCAAGATATTTGGCAGCAGTGAAGATAATATAACTGTATCTGATGCACCATAGATAAAACCAGAAGTTTATTGAGAAGTTCATTCTCACTGCTGTCAATTCACTGCCCACTACAGCTGCCTTCACTTGCCCTGTGCTATAATCATGTACGTGGGTGGAGTTTCTGTCCACAATCCAGCCCAGACTGAAATATAGTCATCCATTCAGTTCCATGGGCTTAACCCTGAATGGGATCATCACCCCTTTGTTTTCCTCTGTAAATTTAGAAATAGCACACATCGGCTAACTGGAGCTGCTGCTTCTCCAAGTCCAAGTTGCATCCTGGTCTATGATTTGTGATAACAAAATGATCATGAAAAAAAGTAGGGCAAGAAAAATTAAAGGCAAGGAGACAGGCATGCTCCTATGACATATATTTCATGTTGGAGATTATAGAATTATATAATCATGATGTCAGAAGGGGCCTATAAGGCCATCGAGTCCAAAGACTTGCTCAAGGCAGGAATACAAACTGTAGGATATCTGCCAAGTGGTTGTCTACATTTCTCTTGAATGCTTCCAGCATTGGAGTGCTTCTTGGTGTGAATGCTATACTGCTCTAACAGTTAAGAAGTTTTTCCTCATATTCAGCTGGAATCTGGTTTCTTGCCATTTGAGCCCATTGTTATATATCCTGCACTCTGGTTTGCTCAAGAACAGATCCTGCCCCTAACAGTCTTTCAAGTAACTGAAAAGTGCTATCATGTCTCCTTTCAGTATTATTTTCTCCAGGCTAAATATGCCGAGCTATTTCAGTCTTCCCTTGTAAGACTTGGTTTACTGTCCCCTAATCACCCTTGTTGCCCTCCTCTGAACTTCTTCCAGTTTGTCAGCATTTTTCTTGAAGGGCAGTATCCAGAACTGATCTCAATATGAGGCCCAGTCAGCGCCAAGGAGATCTGGAGACTATACTTCTATTAAGGCAGCATAAAATGGCATTTGCCTCTTTTGTAGCCACACGATTGCTGTTCAACGCTGGCACAGTGGCTGGTGCTGAACTATAAGTGTTCATCTTGAAGTCTCCATAGACATTCCTTCAAGTACCGACTAAAAATGCAGGCAGTGGCACTGATTTTAGTCAACAACGTTTTAGCATTTTCCATCTGTGGTGAGGAGAAGCCTTTAAAAGTCAAACTTTCCTGTCAAATCAGTGTTACATAAGAACTAGTGATGGGCACGAAATGAAAAAATGGCAATTCATTTTGGTTTGGTTTGTTTTAAGGTTTGGTTTTTTTCGTTTTGTTTTTAACTTTTTTTCAAATATTCATTTCGTTGGTTCATTTTGATTCGTTATTCGTTTTTTCTTCTCAAGCGGCGACTGTGTGGCCCCTGGGACCAGGTCGGTGCTGGTTTTAATTTTTTTAATTTTTTTTCTTCATTTTAGAGCGCTGACCCGGCCACCCCTGGGGCTGGGTGGGCACTCCTTTTTATTTTATTTTATTTTATTTTATGGGTTTTAAAAGTCCCCAGCCGGGGGCTTTTGGAGGCACTGGCTTGGCGCTCCTTTTTTAAAAAAGTGCTGACTGTGTGGCTCCTGGGGCCGGGTCAGCACTTTGTTTTTGTTGTTGTTGTTTTTTTTCCTTTATTTTAGAGCACCGATCCACCCACCTCTGGGATGGGTCAGTGCTCCTTTTTATTATTTAATTTAATTTTAATTTTAATTTTAATTTTAATTTTAATTTTTTTACTGCTGACCATGTTGCCCGCCTGTAGTGCGGGCTGGTCGGCTTTAAAAAAAAAAACTTTTGCCAGCCCACAGGCCTGGTCCGGTGCTCACGGGCTGGTACCGGGCCTGCACACCGGATTGGTTTTTTGAGGGGCTGGCCCACAGGCCGGTTCGGTGACCCATGGGCTGGGGCCGGTGCTCGCAGACTGGTACAGGGGCCCACATGCCGGATCTTCATTTTATTTTATTTTTATTGGTTTTTTTTACTGCCAACCATGGCCACCTACTGGCTGTAGTGCGGCTGGTCGGCTCCCCCCCCCCCCCTTGACACACCTTCCCTGCAGCCAAGAGGGAGGACCATCCAGGACCAGCAGCAGAACTAGGTAGGAGACAAACAAAATGAAATGAAATAAAATGGAAATTTCTGTTTTGTTTGTTTTGTTTCTCTTAGAGGGGGCAGTTTGTTATTCATTTTGTTACATAACAAAATGAATAACGAATAACGAAATGAACCAAAAGTTCATTTTGTGCCTATCTCTAATAAGAACCTAAAAAGAACCTTCCTGGATCAGGCTGAAGGCCCATCTAGTCCAGCTTCGTGTCTCTCACAGTGGCCCCACCAGATGCCTCTGGGCGCACATGAAACAAGTAGGTACCTGTCTCCTGATACCACTCCTCTGTGTCTGCCATGTGTCAACGCATTGGTGGTCCGGATGCCAGTGGCAGCAATCCAACAGCAATTTTTACGTTTAAAGTCTCTCTCCATCTTGAGATTTCCAAGGGCTTTCCTAACGCAAAAAGGAGCTGGAGAGCCCATGGAACCTGAAATGGAAGATAGGAACATTTGCATTAGCATAAATTGATTACACAACAGAATTTTCCCCAATGTGTGTGCGTGTGTAAGAGAGATTGAGAGAGAGATTGAGAGAGGGGGGAGAGGGAAGGGGGAGGAAGGGAGAGAGAGTAGTTAAGTTTGCCTCTGAGTTAGAGACAAGAAGAACAAAACTGCTACTACATCGGCAAGCTGAATTGCTCCAAATTGCCTTTGCAGTTATTTGATATGTTGCTGGTACAGTGGTGATTTGATATGTTGCTGGTACATTAGTTTTTAAAAATTATATTCCACCACCTTGCTGAGTATTTCTATCTGTTGTTTGCTGATTGATATTTGTTTTTGTTTTTATTTTTGCTGTTGTCACCACCCGGAGTTCCTTCAAGAAGACGGGTGGTATAGAAATAAATAAATAAATAATGTTACCTTCAGCAGCAACAAGTCTTTTATAAAGCCAATGACCCAGTGGTCCATTCAAGACCAAAACTCCCCCCAAGACCTTGCATTACAACAGGTTTAGTTCACAAGAGGTTCACAAGAAATTTTGGCTGCTTCAACAATACAACCTCCTTCAGTTATTGTGGGGACTGTGACTAAACTCAGAAGGATCTGGGCATTAGAGGGAGATGAAGCTGACATAGTCTTGTGCTGTTTAGGGGAAGGGAAGGATAGAGTCTAGCACCTAGGATAGCTCCTGTAAAGTTCAGGCTAAAAGAAATCTGTTTACATTAATGTTTTCCCTTTTGTATAAATGTGTTTTTATGTTTTGTATTGCAGTTTTCTATTAATAATAATTTAAAGATAAAAAAAACTGTGATGGCCCCATTGGCGCCACTAGGTCCATTTATCAGGCCCATGTACTGTCTTTGCCTTCTGACTGGAGAGCCAGCAATGTCCCAGGAAGTCAACAGCAATGAGGAAGCTGCAAACTGGGATGGCTGCATGCACACATTCATGTGACAATGATAATGAATGGGTGGAGCAAAAGAGAGATCGACAAATGATTGGGTAGAAACGTAGTCAATATAGTGTGGGGTTTGTGATGAATAGCATGTTGTTTATGAATGTATATTGTTATTTATGAATATTTATAGGTGTGTGCAGTCTAGTTGAATGAATCTTTATTTACGGTTTTTAACCAAATCAAGGAATACCAAAATATCAATTTCCCAGGATAAAACAATTTGTCAGGATAAAACATTTTAAAAGCATTATAAAATTTGAGATCTGCTGGGACCTGTCAGAAAGAAGTAACATCATATAGAATTTGGCAGGTCTCCCAGGAAATTTATTAATAACAGGTTGAATAAGTTCCTTACGTAGGTCACGATAGAAAGAACAATAGAGAAGGACATGAGTGACCGTTTCTACCAGGTTCATTTCACATGGACACAAGCAATTTAGGAGGGGAATATTCTGAAATTTCCCATCCAAAAGCTTGGAAGGGAGCACATTCAATCTGGCTAAAGTGAAAGCTCTTATAATTAGAGATGGGCACGACTTAGCGGTATTCCCATTTCCGTTTCCGTTACTCGTTTCCGTTACTCTATGGAAACGGTAACGGGAATTACTCCGCCAGACTTCGAGCTCGAACCGACGAACGAACAATTTTGGTCTGATTTGTCGTGCTCGTTCCTTGCATCGCGCGATGCCACGCGGCACAGAAAAAAGTTTTTAAAAGTTAAAAAAACCCGGTTCCCGGCAGAAAAGCAGGCGGAATGCCTGCCGTGCCTCAGGGCACCTACCAGAGGGGTTGTTTCTGGAGGTCCCTGGCCTCCCCCCCATCCCCCGTCCTAGTGGGCTGCTCTGTGGGACACGCCGCAGGCTCACAGCCAGCAAAAAGCCCAGTCTCGCTGGCCGCCGGCCGCCGCAATTAAAACGCAAGCAAGCGGCACGGACGGCACAGGAAATCTGGGAGTTGAGTCATGGCTACTGGACTTCTTTTTTGAGAGATAGAAACGTTTCGCTGTTCATCCAAACAGCTTCATCGGTCTGAATACAGCTAGTGCAAGATACCTTCTTATAGTCAGCTTGACCTCTTGTCCCCTTGTCTGATTGGCTCATAAGATGAACAAAGCCTGAATAGGCTCGTTAGGGAGACATTAGTGTCCATGGCCTTAAGGACACTAATGTCTCCCTAACGAGCCTATTCAGGCTTTGTTCATCTTATGAGCCAATCAGACAAGGGGACAAGAGGTCAAGCTGACTATAAGAAGGTATCTTGCACTAGCTGTATTCAGACCGATGAAGCTGTTTGGATGAACAGCGAAACGTTTCTATCTCTCAAAAAAGAAGTCCAGTAGCCATGACTCAACTCCCAGATAAACGCACCTGGATGACTGAGAATCTTCACAGACGTACGGCACAGGAAAAAACTTTTAAACTCTCCCCCCACCCATTCCCGGGCCAAAAAAGCAGGCGGAAAAATGCCTGCTTGACTAAGGGCGCAGGGCACCTACCGGAGGGGTGGTTTCTGGAGGGGGGGTCCCGCCTCCCCCCGTCCTGGGCAGCCGGACTCGCGAGTCGCCATCGCCATGCCATGCGGTGCGGGCAGGGGATCAAAAATGGGGCGGCGAACGCAATATTGTTTTTGAAATCGTGGTCCAAAAACACACAAGCACAACAGAAACACACGAAAATTTATAAAC
Organism: Phrynocephalus guinanensis; assembly: GCA_037367245.1. Classification (NCBI taxonomy): domain Eukaryota; kingdom Metazoa; phylum Chordata; class Lepidosauria; order Squamata; family Agamidae; genus Phrynocephalus; species Phrynocephalus guinanensis. The sequence continues at coordinate 4,751,110 of CM074734.1, read as the reverse complement.
TGCCAGATTTTTCACAGTAGCAGTGGGTTTTTTCTTGCAACAAAATGTCTCTCCTCTCCTCCTCTGTCCTCCATTGATTTTATTTTATTTTATTTTATTTACACCTGCGCAATGATGGGCTGGCCGAGTGGCCAGCCATGTGGGAGTGGACGACCATGCAAATTTTTGGAGCCATCCCACCAATCGCATGGCCACTTGGCCATGGAGACTTCTGGGATGTGCCAAAAAGCCCCCTAAAACCTGCCCTAGCCCCCCTAACCCTAACCCTTGACTCCGTACCCATACGTCACAGACTGTCTTCTTAGTGGGTCAGAGAGGCACCCAGAGGTGCAACCCACTAGCCCACCGTAACCTTACCCGTCACTAGCCTAACCCTAGCCCTTGCACTAACCCACCTTAAAGCCAGATCTACTTGCTTGCATTGCACTACACTCAGCAAGTACAATTCCCTTCTGTGTGAGACATGGTGGTGCGAGAGCCTTAGGCATCTCACTATGGCTCTGGGTTCAGTGCCATCCACTAGTCTTCACAGTCACTGTCTGCAAATTATGTAATGCAATATCCATATGGCTATTGCATAGCATTTTGCAGCAGCAGCAGGTGAGGAGGGGAGACCCCCATGTTGAGGGGTCTCTTGGAGCCTGCTTCCCCTTCCTAGTGGGTGAGGATAGGAGGCACCCACGGGTGCCTCCAGGAACCCGCTTTCCCTTATAGCGGGCCAGAGGAGGCACCCACCCCAGAGAGGTGCCTCCAGGAGCCCGCTCCCCCCAAAAAAACCAGTACTAACGACGACGAAAAAATGAAAAAACGAACCGACTAATTTTTGCAAATTTTCGTGAAAAACAGAAACGACCCGAAACGGGACCGGCCCGACTAACGACAACTCGAAAAAATTTTTTTTTCAAGTCGTGCCCATCTCTACTTATAATCTTTGGGGGCATTGAACCAGTCAGGTATCGGGGTATGGTAAATTCATTATAAGTAACTCCACTGTGATTACCCAAAAGGCTCACATGTTCTTGGAGTTCTATATCCCTGATCCTACGTTTAACTGCAGCTTTGGCATTAATGTAGCCCATTTCTTTTAGGATACTGTTGGAGAAGCCAATTTGCTGTATTTTTTTTACTACAAGCTGTTTCCATTCTGACTGGAAAGAGTCAATTAGTACCAGTGGGGCCAACCCTTCTGTGGAGAATATAAGTTTTAACCAATAATTGATCATAAGGACTTTGACCCATGCTCTTATAGATACTAAACCAGCCTCCAAGCGAAGAGCTACATTTGACGTACAAGGGGGTACAGCCAGGATTGATCTCAAAAATTTCATCTGTACTACCTCCAAAGAATGAACACTTGAACATGTGAAAATTTGGGAACCATACAACATTTGAGAAATAACTTTACCTTTGAAAACCTGGATTGCTGGAGATGCTTGTCGCCCTCCTTTAGAATAGAAGAATCTAGTTAGTGCTGCAGCACTTTCCTGGGCATTCAATGATGCATGTTTTAGATGGGAGACCCAAGAGCCTGTAGAGCTAAAAACTATGCCCAGGTATTTAAAGCATGAAACCTGCTCTATGGGGTGGTTGTTTATAAGCCATTTATGTTTGATTCTTCTTCTACTGGTTATAAGTACTTTGGTTTTTGTGTAGTTTATTACTAGTTGCTCATGGTTGCAATAGATGGAGAAGGCCCTCAAGAACCTTCTCAGGCCAACACAAGTTAAAGACAACAAAACTATATCATCAGTGAACAATAACATGGAGAGGGTGTGTGAAGATAACTTGGGGGGATGAAATTCAGATTTCGATAGACTTCTCATGATACCATTTATGTAAAAGTTAAACAAGGTTGGAGCTAGAACACAACCCTGTTTTACCCCATTGTGAGATGGAATTGGATTGGACAGCACTCCTGTTGGATTGCAGAGAACTCGTGAACTAGAGTTTTCATAGAGACGCCACATTAACAGAAGTCACCTGTCAATGTTTGTCTCTTCAAACTTTGCCCAAAGTTTGCCCAAAGTTTGTGCCTTGGGATGCAATCGAAGGCCTGTTTGAAGTCGATAAAAGCTGCGTACAAGGCACCACCTTTAGGAGAGGAATATTTATGAGCAAGGTGTTGAAGAATAAGGCACTGGTCCAAGGTAGATCTTCCCGACCTAAAACCGGCTTGCTCCTCGGCCAAGAGATTCTCTGCTTGCAGCCAATCAGTTAGTTTATTCAATAAATGGCTGGCATATAACTTGCTAACAATGCTAAGTAGGCTTATTGGCCGGTAGTTAGCAGAGTCCCCCCTGTTGCCCTTTTAAAATAATGGAACAATAATGGTGAGACTCCAGTCCTCTGGAAAATGGGCTGTATAATTGATCCAAGAGAACAGAGATGCCAATACTGGGGCCCACCAATCGGAGTTGGATTTTAAAAAATCTGCTGAAATGTAGTCCACCCTGGGGGCTTTGCCAGCTTTCAATTTGCAAATCAGGGCAGAGATTTCCACAGGGGAGACTGGAGGCCAGTCTGGTAAATTTCCATCACCTGCCAGGGAACTTTGGGCACTATCAGGGTGTATAGAATAAATATTCCGAAAATGTTCCTCCCAAGCATTAGGCAAAATGTGAGAAACAATCCGGAGGGAATGTTCCCGCATTTCCCCTGCCACTATTCTCCAGAAAGTGGCTGAGTCATTAAGGATGGTTGCTGTTATCAAACGGCAGGTCTCTCTCTGGGCTTGAATTTTTTTCTTTTTAATAAGAGCTTTGTAATTTCTTTTAAGCATGAACCAATCAGGAGGGATCCTGGCTAAGTTATGTTCATGGTATAATCTGTGTCTGGCCATTAGCTCATTTTTTTTTGCCATTTTACATTCAGAATCAAACCACGTTTTCCCCCCAACTGGTATGGGAAAAGCGGGGTTTTGTGTTATATTTTAGATAGGGCTGGAGGTGCTGGACTAAGTCCTTATAAGTGTCTAGAGCAATTGAGATGGAATCTGTGGTTGTGATCAGTGTACCAAGATGTGGAAAAGGGGTCTGTGAAAAGTAGTTGTCTCAGGGAAGTGTCTAGTTCGGTAGTCCACTTGACCCGAGCAGCTCTAATTTCAGATGAAGGTGGGAATGTCATTTCTTTGTCTGCAATCACCATGATGGCTCCAAAATTAAGTGTAGTAGACAAAGGAAAGTGGTCGCTTTCGGACCGACATTCAACCCCAAAATTAGTAATTAAGTTCATCAGGTCCTTTGAGACTATGATGTAATCAATGGTGGACGCACCTGCTAATGAGGTAAATGTGAATTCTCCAGGCCTATCACCTTCCATGTTCCCATTTAGTAGTACCAAGTCCAAATTATTGACCATTTCCATAAGACAAAGACCAGCATAATTACACCCTCGGTCCTTTGATTGTCTATGGGAACACCAGTGGGGGGCTGGGTCCAGCGGCAACATATTAAACTGTGTAAATAATACCTCATCATTTTCTCCAGTTCTTGCATTGAAATCGCCTGCTATCATTAAAGAAGCACTTGGGAATAATGATAACAAGTTATCTATATAAGCAGCTAGTTTTGTCCATTGGTCTTTACATTCTGTACGAGAATTTTGAGGAGGTAGGTATACATCAATAATTAATAAAATATGGGAGGTGAATGTCAAAACAGTGGCAAGGGCTAGATTACAAGAAGGCTGTAGTTTTTCAACAGATGCTTTAAGTCCTGTTGACACAAGAATAGCCATGCCACCTTTTTTCCGCCCACCCCTTTCACTAGAGGCTGCTTTAAGACTATGGGTCATGTAACCATCCAAAACCGGATCTTCTTGAGTCTATGTCTCTTGAAGTAGCAGGATGTCAAATTGGACAATGTAGTCAATAAAATCTGTGTCCCAAATTTTACTTGACCACCCCGCTGTATTCCAGGACAGAATCTTAATGGATGTTTGCATTGTTGTTGTTGCGAGGATTTAGTCTGGTCTTTGACACCATGTGAAGGGGTTTTCTTGATGAAAACTGGTACATTGTACTCTGATACAGGAGAGTTGGTGTTATACAAAATGTAATCGCTGCCACCCTTATTAGCACCAGAAATCTGTAGTTTCACAACCTCTCCATCTTCAGTATTAGTAACTCTACGACACTTCTGGGAGGGTCCAGTATCCCCATGTCAGACCATATTGTATCGAGCTGGATTGTCTCTCACAAACTGGGTCCTTTTGGTTCTCCAATTTGGGTAAGGTTCAGAATTCCAGTGGTCTAACTGTGTATGGTTTGTTGGGGGGTCTTCTCTCCAATACTGGCCCTCTGAATTTCCTTCTTTTGTTTCTGGCATGGATGCTCCTGTCTCTAATGAGCACTGGGATAGACATACCCATAGTAGTAGTGGGGAGCCTGGATGTTGGATTTATAGACTGTTTTGTTGGTTTCTTGTTTGGAAAGTTCTGTGGGCAATGAGCGTGTGATCGAGTCTCCATGGTAGAGGGGTGTATTCCCCATTGGGGAGCACTATTTACAGCTTTTTTGTTGGTACTGATGAGACAACTATGGGAGCTGGTTTTTTGAGCTACTGCGGGTTTTGCTCTTTGCTGCTCTTTTGTTTGGTTGTTATTCATTTTTAATTGCAAATTTTCCTCAGTGTGCTTTGCCCTTGGGCTGGAGGCCATGGAGTCTAACAATTTAAATAGAGGCTTAAAAATCATACTTCTTGCTTTCTTGGTGTTACTCTTGGAGACCCCTTTTTTCTTTTGGATTTTGTGAGTGACCTTTCTCTTCATAATTTTTGTGGTCGGTGAAATTCTCCTGGGTGTATCAGTATTTTTTGCTTTACTGGTTGGGGAAGCCAGTGGTGGACAAGCTGCCTTAACAGTTTCGGAAGTATCTGTGACTACTACAGCAGTTGATAGTTCCTGATTGGGTACATTTCTGTCCACATTGGCTGGAGTTGTAGTGGAAATTTTCTTAGAGGTTCCCGATGGAGGGCCCACGCACAGAAGTAATTCTTCTAGAGACAAAATGTTTATTTTATTTATAGTGTTGAAAGATAGATTATAATAGTCCGCATTACCTGTACCTTGCAAGGGGTTATCGTTTTTGTTTTGCCTTGATGGTCCATCCGGGGGGATCAAGATGGAATTCACAGCTTCTTGAAGGCCCCAGAAGTAGTTTCCCATGATCTGAAAGTCACTTCCAGCCTCAAACAGGCTTCCTAGGAAGCCTGTTGGAGGCCCCAGAAGTGGCTTTGAGCAACCTGGAAATCACATTTGGTTTTCCCAAAGTGACTTCCTGTTTGCTGGAAACCACTTCTGGGGTCTCCAACAGGCCCGAGAAGCCCATTGGAGGCCCATTCAGGGCAGCACCAGGCCTGGGTTAAGTGCAGGATGCCTCAGACTGGCCCATGCAGCTTGCCCCAGGAACCTTTTGTTTCATATACTGCGGTCCTTTGATATATCAGGACTGCAGTTTATGAAACACAAAATGTTGGGGGACGACTGTATAAACATTGGTGTCAGAGTTCCTTCTTCACAATAAAAATGCTTGGTAACATGCTGGTATTTTGTTGGAGATACCTGGATTTGGAGAGCAGTTATCAATTAATGTTAAAGGTGTCAATGTAATAGACCTAGGTTCATCACTGGAGGGAAGGCGAGTCTTCCCTCATTCTTGGTGTTCAGTTGCTATTTGCTATTGCTACCATTACGTGGCCCTGATCATTATGTACTGTATGTATAGTTATAATGGATCCCTGCATTGAACCAGGAGTTGGACTCAATGGCCTTATAGACCCCTTCCAACTTCGTTATTCCATGATTAAATTTTTTTATGTTTCTATATAGAGCTGGAAAATCCTTTAAAAGTAGTTTTATACTGGATATGTATAATTTGCTGCGATATTTGTTCCTAAGTGATAGCAATTACACAGTTTTCAATGGAAGGAAAGTAAATTGCACCTATAATGTTCACATCCATTACATTTGATTGCATGTTACAATATCCACTGTACTTATATAACCAGTGAGCTAGAGGGTTGGATGCATAGTTATTCTTTATATGAAGATAAAATTAAAATAAAAACAACTGTTCCCAGCTTTTGATACCATGTTGCTTGCTTATTGACAGGATAACTCTGGTTTATTGTAAGGAAGGTCAACAAAGACATTTCTGAGAAGTAACTAATTTGCTAGAAAGACTCCAAATCGAAACATGGGCCAATCTACATAGGCGTTAACTTGCTTTGTGACCTATCCTTCAGCAAAGAGTGATCCAACACAGTTCCTGTATGGTTTCCCCCTTAGCTACCACTTGTCAAATGATAACTGCAGTGGAAAAAAGACACATCTGTTGCAGTGACTTAGCAGGATCTGGCAAGCTTCTGTCTTCAGCATTCCATCGGTTGTTAATAAGAGAAACAGCCATTCTGTTACGATATTTGGGTGACCAACTCTCAAAGCAGCCTAGATACCCTAAGCCAGGCATGTCCAAACTTCGTCCCTCCAGATGTTTTGGACCACAACTCCCACAGTCCTTTGTCATTGGCAATCTAAGCTTAGAATTCTGGGAGTTGTGGTCCAAAACATCAGGAGGGCTGAAGTTTGCTGCCCTAAGCACATTCAATCTTTCCTCATTTCAGAAGCTAAGCGGGGTTGGCCTTGGTTAATACTTGGATGGGAGACCACCAGAGAATACCAGGTGCTGTAGGTGCCTGGAGCAGGAACTGGCAAGCCACTCCAGTATTCCTGCCAAGACTCCACGGACATGGGGTCACAAAGACTCAGTCACAACTATAATGACACAACACACACACACACACACACACACACACACACACACACACACACACACACACACACACACACACACACACCAACTCTCAACATAGTCTGACAAAAATAAATTACTTAGTAGATAGCAAAGCTGCTCCCTTCTTTCCACCAATTCTTCACTACATTTTTTTCTGCACTCTACCTTCAAAATTACAAAAGGTTTAGCATGGCAATGCACCCCCAATTTGTTGATCCAGATTGGGCCCGGAGCTAAATTCAAACCCAAATATAATCGAAATCTGGATCTTCAAATTTCTGATTCATTTGCATTGGGCGACCAAAATAGCCATAACCTTTTTGGTTTGGAGACACAGCAGTTCCTTCAGAAGAGGTTAAGTCTACAAACTTGCAGATAGGCAGGTCTATCAATTTTAGGGGTGACCACATTTAAAACTTGCTTTATAATGTTTCAACTTTGCTAATCTGTCTGTTACTTTTCTACACTGTGGCGGTGTGTGTTATGCTTGTGAAGAGCTTGTGCACTAAAATGTAATACACAGTACAGACAATCACAACAGAAAAACACGAGCAGAAATGAACAACATACATTGAAACAAGAATCAACACGAACCTTGAAACTAGTGCCAAAACTGGAGGGGTGTGTGTGTGTGTGTGTGTGTGTGTGTGTGTGTGTGTGTGTGTGTGTGTGTGTGTGTGTGTGTGTGTGTGTGATGGTTCAATAAAATGCCAACTAAAGCAATATTTTATGCCACACAGAGAATCACTCAAGTAGACCATGAATCTGAAGAGTAAAGAATGATGAGACTATATTGGCACAGGATTAGGAAAAATGGACTGAAGGTTAGTTATAATAAACACAAAGCCGCCAGCAAATGCCAGCAAAGCTCTTTCAAATGTCTTTGCTGACAACAAAAAATGGAGCAAAGAACAACAACAAAAATAAAGGAGGGAAGATAATTGGTTAGTCCTTTGAGCAAAGATTGTTGGAATTGGGCCTGTTTAGCCTTGAAAAAAAGAAGACTGAGGGGGGAGATATGATGGCACTTTTCAAACACTTGAAAGGTAGTCCTGTAGAGGAGGGGCAGCAGGATCTGCTCTCAATCGTCCCAGAGTGCAGGACATGAAATAATGGATGCAAGCTACAGGAAACCAGGTATCAGTTGATTATCAGGGGAAAATTAACCGTTAGAGTTACTTCGGGATGTGGTGAGTCATTCCAAAACTGGAGGCACTCAAGAGAAAACTGGCCTAATCTACCTGTCTGATCTACTTTAGTTCAGATTCTTGCACTGGGCAGTGGGTTGGGCTGGACAGCCTTATAGGCCCCTCTCAAGTCCATTGTTCTATGAATCTATGGCTATCCATTCCTCTCACCATGATGATTGGAGAAATCTCTTAAAATGCTTGCCCCCAGATTGAAAGTTGGTGCTCTTGATCATCAACAAGCTCAACTGTTAAATTTCTGAATGATAGTTGCAGAGAAGGGGTGGATAATGTGTAGCTGGTGGGACATTTCGGCCTCAAGATGATCCTTACAGCCCACCCATCCCCCCAGAGCTCCAACTATTGTGTTGAAAAAGTCTATCTTGCCTCCAGAATCTTACAGAGAGCATGACTGACCGTTTCCGACAAATTATGTGGAAGTTCTTGGGTTGATCTTAGGACAGAGGTGTCTTTTTTTTTTTTTTTAGCAGTGACTTGCAGAGCAAGAGTCAGCCATTTTTAGGCCACAAAAATGTAATGATGATTTGATCACTTAACAGTCAGCAGTTCCAAAGTTGCCACATCTATGTCAGGCCAGACTCACTTCAGCCCTCTCATTCGTCAAACCACAACTAGAAGTTACCTTCAGTTACTATTGCATGAAGAAGTAAGATCTTCCTGTTTTCATTTTTTTTAAAAACTCATTTTCTTGTATATGTTGTTCAAATTTTGTTCTCTTTATAAAGGAAACATTTTTCTCTGTATAAACATGCTTAGAACTAAATAATGCCTTTTTTGCATTTTTACTTTTAAATTTTAAATGCTTTTTAATGTATTTCACTGAAAGTCATAAGGCTTTTTGCTTATTATAATTTTATTCTCAAGAACATTGAAGTACTATAGAATTTCATTCTCTGCTTTTGTAGGCCATGGGATCCTGTGTTTTTAATGCTTTTTTCTTTTGGTTCAAACATGACTAAAGTTCTTATTTTGACCTTGTATGGCTTTAAGACTACAAATTAATTTTAAGTTTCCCCTGGACACAATCTGAAAATGACTTGTTTCAATGAAAGTTTAAAAGATTATACAAAGCAAAGCAAACCAAACCAAAGCATTTTGTTTATATACCACCCCATAGCACTTAAAGCACTCTCTGGGTGGTTTACAATTTATTTATACATGCTACACGTTTGTCCTACAAATGCATATAAATCTGTCATGGTTGATATGGTTTGATGCAACAGAATATGGTTAAGATGACATGTCCATAAAAACAAGCTCTAGGAAAAAAATGCACCTGGGGGGGAGGGGGCTAAGATTCTCAAAATCCCTTAGGGTACAAGTCCAGAGGGCTAGATTGCCTGGGAGATGCTAGTACTTACTGGCCAAAAATAATTTACTCCATCTTACTCCATAGAGTAAGTGATGGTGAACCTTTTAGGAACCGAGTGCCCAAACTGCAATTCAAAACCCATTTACTATTCGCAAAGTGCCAATATGGCAATTTAACCTGAATACAGAGATACCCTGGGTTACAAGTTATTTGGGTGATACCCTTTGGGAACACAAGGATCAAAGAGCAGGCTTTTGAATTTCCTGCGGCCACAGCACCCGAAGGGTGCAAGGATTGAAGAGCAAGTATGCTACCAAGACAGCCAAAATGGCTCCATGCAGAAACCCGGTAAAGGGGAGGCCGTGTTTTGTGGGCTCCTTCGTAGCCCCAGTTGACTCTCCAGCAATGCCACTTTTGGGATGCCCAGAGTGGCATGGCTGGAGAGTCAACTGGGGCTATGAAAGAGACCACAAGCCACTGCCTCCCCTCTGCTCGGCTCTCTGCATGGAGCACAGTGGCGTGCTCCAAGCAGAGGGGGAAGTGCCGTGGCTATGAGGGGGCAATGTTGTGTGGCCACAGAAAGGGCTCCGCATGCCAACTTTGGCACCCATGCCATAGATTCGCCAACACTGCCATAGATGCGTTTCAGACATCATCTCGCATGGGCTTCCCCTGTCTGTTACGTGCCATGGAATCACGTCCAACTTAGAGCATCCTTAGTAGGGCTTTCAAGGCGAGATAGTGAAGGAGTAGTCCGACCCATTCTACATCCCCTCACAATAGGTTTGCTAATCAGTTGCTCGAGCTGTTACACCACAATGGGGAGCAGCATCCCCCCACCATCATCTGATTTTTATTTTTGTTTTATAGAAAGAAGGGATCAGCGGAAGTCACAGAACACATTCATAGCAAGAGAAAAATAAATGCCCGTGTAGCCGCACAGATCTTCTTTTAGCCACGTAGAATGAAACAGTATTTCATTCAAAGAGCAGGAGGGGGCGCCGTAGGAATAATAAAATCCCTGCAAAGCAAATGACAGTAAGGACTGTAGTTTGTAAACACATTTTCAACCTACTCTGATGGAAACTCTTTTGACACCACGATCCCAGAATAGTGACTGAAGACGCCGAGTTGGTGCAAAAGGGAATGTTTTGAGGCGGCTTCTCTTCCCTACCCCCCCTTCTCTTTCCAAGGCTAACTCTCTCTTGCAATTTTGTAGCACAAAGAGCCATGGGAAGGCAGGATGGGAGCCTCTGTGTTTTTAATAAAGCTTTCGTTTTGTGAATGACATTCACAGCAGACATATAAAAGCTGCTGGTTCACTGGAAACACACATCTAGGCTGATTTGTTGGGGAGAGCTGCTTCCCCATTGATTGGGAACCGTCTGGATGACAGTAAAGGGAATGTTGTAAGTCTCTCTGCATCCCTACACGACATGTAGCATCTGGTAAGACTAAAGATACAAGGACTCTAGTCTCCTAAATATAGCTGAGGACAGGTCATAGTGAAGGAACATGTTCTTGTGCCTGAAAAAAAAAGTAACTATACAGTAAAGCTATGGCTTGTGGAGAGACGGGCCCATAGCATGTATTATTGCTTTTAACCCTTCCTCTTCCACATTGCTTTTACCCTCTTTTATTTCCAATTCCATCAATTCCTTCGGTACTAAATGAAATAAATGGTGAATACTCCAGTCTCAGGAGCAACAGCTTAACTCCATTACAGATGCATTTAATAAATTGATTTTGTAGCATAGAATAAAGCTTACTTCAATCCCATCCTCATCCATGAGTGCTGTGCCCTTTAAATGAGGGGGCTTAGAATTATATAAGACCCAGTGCAAGGTTTCAGGCCTCACGTCCCCTGAAAATGCTTCTGTTTTCCCATATGCCTTTAAATGCCTTCCCAAGAGTAGCTAGTGCCTGAGGTTGTGCTCCCTGCTGTCATTGCTGAGGCAGCAACATGGTAGATGAAAAGAGAGCATGTTAAGTATCACTGACTGGTAACCCACCAAAATATTAACTTTTAAGTGACTTTAAAGCAATCATGTTTCTTGTTTCTGTTTGCTACAGTCAACTGGCATGACTCCTTCCCTCCCTAAATGTAAGCAGTTACTTTTATAAAACTGCAACTATAATGGCATTGGCATTTGGAATTATTAATATAACTAAGCACATTTGGAAAGTAGTTTTCCAGTTGCTGAACATTGCCGTTTGTATAAGGGGAAATTATAAAGCCCCTTAAAGCCTTCTCTTACATATTGGCCAACCCACGTGTGCAGCTTCGATCCCTTTTTCACAGCAATGTCATTTGATTGTGAAGAAATTAGCTGCTTAGCATAGGCTGTCGCTGTCAAAATGCATTACCTGTGCTTAAAAGGCACTCAAAGAAACAAGAATAAACACACACACACACACACACACACACACACACACACACACACAAAGCCAAGACATTTAAAAAGAAAGCCCATTATTTTGAAAAACAAAACAAGGTATAAAAAAGAGCCAAATCAATATCATCTGATTACTCTGCAACAGTTGCACACATAACACTCCTGCCTTCTGTCACTTCAACAACAACAGGGGGGAAAAAACACCTCTGTAAGCAGGAATCAGCAGCATAGCATATAAGATGAGCCAGCACCTGAAACAGCTGTTCCAGTCTAAAGCACCGACTTTTGGTGCAGTCCTTTACTGATCAACACCCACAGGAACATGCCTAAGGATTAAGTCACATGCGATGTAGGCTTTCTCGTGTGCCTGAGTACAGTGCTCACTCAAAAATATGGGTTGGTAACAGGCAGAAGCTACCTAAGCCTACAGTACCTCTTGTGCTGAGTGATCCATTAGCCAAAGGATCTACTTGTCCCTTTGCTGTTCAGTCAGCATAACAATGCCTCCCCCCCACCCCCAAAGGTATGGTTGTCAGATCCAAACCTCCTTTAGCTCAAGGAGATAGCCATTATGGGGCCACAAAGTAAAGCTGAGCCAAGGTGATCCTAACTCATTTCTAGCAGCCCTTGGGCTGGGAGGGGTTTGGATGCACAATCACTTCACCTGACCCTCTGGCTCTCAGCCACTTCTATGTCATCTCAAGGTGTACTGTGGGCCTAGCTTGTAGTATAGAAAAACTACCTATTGAGTAAATCCCGACACAGCAGGATTTACTGAGACTGTCTGCATAGGGTTGGGCGATATGTGTCACATTCTTAAAGAAGATTTGTAGCCCAAGTATTTTTAGTCACTCACTCATTAAGCATCACAGATTGAATGATCAAGATCCTGTTGCACAGCTCCACTTGCGGAATGCGAGCAATGCCATCATCAGTACCTTAGTGCTTTCCATACGCCAAACCAAGCCCGTAGATGCTCAGAAGTACACCTTGACCTGACATAGATTGAGAGGAGTTGGGACAGCATTCCCATAAGAATGCATGGAAAACCAATCTTTCTGGAACAGATTAATTGGTTTTCAATACATTTACATGGGAAACTGCTGCTCTACTTATGAATTGGCCTACTTACAAACATGCATCCAGAGTGGATTAAACTCATAAGTAGAGGTACCACTGTATAGGAAAACCTAATGTATAAAGTTATTATTTTGTGTAATTACTTCAGTCCCAAATGCAAGTATTCAATGACGTACTGAAATGTTAAACTCTAGAGCTGCTACGAACAACCCAATGCTCTCTGTGAATTTCACCTTATGAGGTTCAGTTTTTAGCAATTTATTATATATTTACTGAATTTCTAATCAAGTGTTTATATAATTCCCTTGGTTTTCATGTGGCCTACGTTAGTATTTAAAAGTGCATAACATCGTCAGAAGCTTTCTGAAAAATGTATACGGCATGATTCCCTCTCTTCATTATGCTTTAGAAAATTATATACCTGCACCATTGCATAGTTAAGTTAATCCAAACTGAGAGATGGGCAAACACCAGTCACAGGGGGATTTGGTGGTGAGCAGAAACATTTGCATTCATTGCTTTCACTAAGCAAAACCCAAAAGGACAGTTGGATGCTAAATACTCTTCTGCTTTCCACCAGCCAGATTTGATTTGTAGATTGCTGTGGAATCGTTTGCCTGTAGCACTTGTCCCTCTATGAATTTCAGAGACATCTCTAGTGAACGCTGTGGAATTTACTGTACTTTTCCATCTGTAAAATGCCCCCATGTATAAGACATTCCCCACTTTCCTGGCACAAAATTGCATTTTTCAACTGTGCAGTTCTCTCCTCAGCCTACTTTCATGTATAAGACGACTCTCAATTTTTAGTCTAATAATTTTAGACAAAATATAGTCTTATACACGGAAAAATATGGTACTTCTCAATAAACAGGCATAGGGCTTGGCTGTGTAGCATTGCAGGCTTGCAATTTAATCCCAGGCACATTTTGCTTAGTATTCAAGTCCCATTTTATTCAGGAGACAGGGGGTAAATGATGTGAGGAAGTCAAATAAAAAAAATCCCTAACCTTTCCACTAATCTTTAGCCAGCTATAAAAGAGAAATAAAGTATATCCAAGGCCTCAGCAGTACAGTGAAGAAAAGCAGAGAGTACAGCTCTGAGAGCATTTCAGAGGAGGGGTGATAGTGTTGGGTGCCAGAACACCAAATGCAGAGGTAGGAAGAAATAAATTGAGTTACCTGTCACTTTAACAAGTCACTTTTTGTGGTAACTATGGCCTAAAAATGTTACATTACAAATTAAAATAATGAGTGGCAACCAGTAATTTCTTTGGTGCAATGGATTGTTGCTTTGATATAACAGGTTATTAGTAGTTTTGGTAACAGAAGTAGTTTTGGTAACAGAAGTAGTTCTTCTGGTTATTTTAAGGCCATTTTACAGGGCATCTTCAAGGGTGCCTCCTCTGGCCCGCGATGAAGGGAAAGCGGGCTCCTGGAGGCACCTCTCTGGGGTGGGTGCCTCCTCTGGCCCACCATGAAGGGAAAGCGGGCTCCTGGAGGCACCTCTCTGGGGTGGGTGCCTCCTCTGGCCTGCTACAAAAGGGTATGCATAGCCAATTGGATATGCATACCAAGTTGCAGTGGCAGGCAGAGGCACCTCTCTTTCGGGTGCCTCTGTGACTCACTGCCTGGCATACGGTGCACTTGGGCTGGGGATGGGGAGGAGGAACAAAGTGAGAGAGGACCCCTATGGGCGCCCTGTGACTCACTAAGAAGGGAAGTGTACTTGCTGTAGTGCAATGCGAGTACACAGATCTGGCTTAGGGTTAGGGTTAGCGCAAGGGCTAGGCTTAGGGTTACGGGTAAGGTTAGGGTGAGTTAGTGGGGTGCACCTCTGGGTGCCTCTCTGACCCACTAAGAAGAACAGTGTACTGGCGTATGGGTTAGGGTTAGGGTTCCGGTTCGGGTTCGGGCTAGGGTTAGTGGGCTTTTTATGCCCGACTGGCACATCCCAGAAGTCTCGGTCAAAACCTGGCCAAGTGGCCATGCAATTGGTGGAATGGCTACAAAAATTTGCATGGACCACTCCCATGGCCAGCCCATCATTGCGCAGGTGTAAAAAAATAAAAATAAAAATAAAATAAAATAATATCAATGGAGACGTTTTGTTGCAAGAAAAACCCACTGCTGCTACTGTAAAAATTCAGACAGTTTTAAAATAGCTATTTTCACATGTTTCTGTGGTGCTTTGGTGTGTTTTTGGACCACGATTTCAAAATAAATAGTGCGGTCGCCCCATTTTGGATCCCCCGCCCACACCGCATGGCATGGCGAGTTGGCGAGATGACGAGGATGCGCAGCCCAGGAGAGGAGAGGGGGGGAGGCCGGGGACCCCCCCAGAAACCACCCTTCTGGTAGGTGCCCTCACTCAGGCAGGCATATTTTCACCTGCTTTTTTGGCCGGGAATCAGGGTTTTTTATTTATTTTTAAAAGTTTTTTTCTGTGCCGCGTGATGCCAGGAACGACGACAAATCAGACCCAATTTTTCTTTTTTCGGTTCGAGTTCGAGTTCTGGCGGAGTAATTGTCGTTACCGTTTCCGTTGCGTAACGGAAACGAGGAACAGAAACGAGAATTTCGCCAAGTCGTGCCCATGTCTAGTGGTGATTTAAAAAAAATTATTATTACTTTTTGCTGAGCCCTAAGCACCGATGAGCTGTGGTGTGGGCTTGGGGCTGGCAACATTTTTTTTAAATCACTCCTTTCTCCCCACCCCATCTGTAAAAAGGAAATCAGCTTGGGGCTGGCAAAAAAAACTTTAAAATTGCTCCTTTCCCCCATTGGGTGGGGGAAAGGAGCAATCTTTAAACTTTTTTTTAAAAAAAGTTTTTTTTTACAGCTGACCGGCCCTTGGGGCTCAGCAAAAATTAAAAAATTAAATAAAAATCCTGCCTCTCCCCCCACCTGATTGGGCAGGGGAAAGGAGGGATTTTTAAAATTTTCTTGCCAGCCTCAAGCATGTGCTACCGCTGATTGGTGCTTGGGGCTCAGCAAAAAATTAAATTAAATTGAAATAAAATAAAATACAAATCCCGCCTTTCCCCCCACCCAATCGGGTGGGGGGAAAGGAGGGATTTTAAAACTTTTTTTTGACCCCAAGATTGGATCAGCTGTAGTGTGGGCTTTCCCCCATGGAAGGAAGCAGCAATTTTAAATATTTTTTTTGCCAGCCCCAAGCCCGGGCTATAGCTGATTTCATTTTTACAGATGGGGTGGGGGGGAAGGAGTGATTTTTAAACTTTTTTTGCCAGCCCCATGCCCACACTACAGCTGATCAGTACTTGGGGCTCAGCAAAAATAAAAAAAATAAAAAAATAAAAAATAAAAAATTACATCTCTCCTTTTCCCATTTTTTGGTTAAGCCCCAAGCGCTGATCAGGTGTAGTGCAGCCGGCTGAGGGCACTTTTTAAAAAACAAGCTGATTGGTGCTGCCATTTTTGAAGTCCCCTCCGCAAGAGCTGGTCGGTGGCAATGGTGGGGGGCCCAAAAACGAAACGAATGAAATGAAAAAATTTTGTTTCATTTTTTTCCCACTTTCCTTTGAGGGGGTGGTTCGTTATTCATTTCATTACGTAATGAAACAAATAACAAAATGAATAAAAAATTGTTTTGTGCCCATCTCTAGCTCAGAACCCTGGGCTGGGTAGGACCAGTAATTTTAATTAGCCGTAAAAAGCAATGGCTGATGACATTTCCAAACTGCATGTTGCAACCTTAACTGGATTTCAGACACCTTCTAATTAAAGACCTCCACTGCATGAGTTAGAGAAGTGTGAATAACTGAATTTCACTTTGCGTACAGGTTTGGAAATGTAAAATTAGGTAAGGGTGCATTTAAAATGCCAGTGGAATGAATTTCTTCCCTTCCTTGCTGTCAGCTAATTCTAATAAGCTGGTTATTATGCTTCTGTGTTGTTTGATTGAAATAAAATAACCATTACTTATATTTGATTTGTAAAGGAAAAAGCCAACTCTCTGGCTTCTGCGTTCTACCCAAATGTTACTATATGAATATCTCTTAGGCATTCTCGAAATGCAATAAACCACTGACAATTTGTCTTTCCGATAGATCTTTCCTCACCATTACCTCAACTAATCGCCACACTCTATTCAAGCACCACAGTTTATTACAAGCCTGAAAGAGAGTGAGAAAAATGGTCAAGGATCTGGAAACAACAATCTATAAAGAACAGACGAGGCAGATGAATCTGTGTAGCTTAGAGAAGAGATTAAGAGGTGATGCATGGGGTGTTGTTTCACTCCCCTGGAGCAGGGCTGGAATCAAGGCATTCAAATTATGAGAAAGGACATCTTGACCAAACATCAGAAAGCATATTCTGATGGAAAGAGCGGTTGGTCTGTGGAATGGACAGTCTCAGAAATGTATGGATTCTTCTACTTTAGGGGTTTTCCACAGAAGTTAGATGCCTCTCAGGGATGGTGCAACTGACATACTCATTTTAATTGTGCAAATGCGCTCCTGGGCATCTAGGCTCAAGGATGAATCCAGGATCACCCCCAAGCTTCGCACCTCATTTTTCAATTGGGGGGAGGGTAATCCCACCCAGTACAGGTTGCATCCCTATCCCTTGATCTCCTTTTTGACTGACCAGAAACACCTCTGTCTTGTCTGGGTTTAGTTTCAGTTTGTTCCTCCTCATCCAGTTCATTACTGAAGCTAAGCACTGATCTAAAGTCGAAATAGCTTCCTTGGAATCTGAAGGTGACAAAAGGTAGAGTTGAGTGTCATTGGCATACTGTGGTGACACATAACCCAAATAATTTCCCCCAGTGGTTTCATATAAATGTTCAATAACATAGGAGACAGAATAGAACCCTGAGGGACCCCACAGGTCAGTGACTGTGGTGTTGAACATAAGTCCCCTAACACCACTTTCTGCATTCTCTCCTGTTTTAGTGATGTTTTATGACTGATGGTTCCATATCTTTCATTTTACTCTTGCTTCATTGTATTTTATAACCATTTAGTGTTTTTATTTTATTATAGTTAGTTGCCTTGAACCCTATACAGAGAAAAGCAAGGGAAAATATTTAACAAACACTGTAAAATGAGAAAAAAAGAGAGCAAATGTGTTCAAGTGAATGTTTGCAAATTTGAACATGTACTTTCTGTCATTTAAAAGCAACAAGCAGTCTTAAGGAGGAAAGCCAGCTTTTAAGTGGGGGGAGCCCTGCTCTCCCAAGTAAATGCTTTGACCTTCGAACTGATGCCAGCTTTTAGCAGCTGGTCTTCACCATTGTGTTGGTTGCAGCTTTGGCATTCGTGCACAGCAAATAAGGCAGCTTCCCTTCTTGATGTTTCTTTGGGAGAAGCCCAAGCCCTACTTTCCCCCTGCAGAAGAGACATCAAGCCATGCAATGATGTCCTCCTTGGCTTACCGCGCCTTTGCAACTTACAACATCTTGAAGAGAAATGACTCTGGGAGTTCCCTCAGGAACCGCCTTGTCCTCTGCCTGAATTAGTTCTGCATGAGAGGGCAGGCTCATCTTTTCCGTTTGCCTCTGCGCAGAGGCTGTAATGACCTCTTTGTGATAAATGAAAATGCTTCCAAAGCCTTTACAGATTTCAGTCAGAAGCAGGTAAATCTATTACCGATGTGATTTTTATCAGGTGCCTCCTTGCAGGGGCTGAACAACGCCACAGGAAGCTAGCAATGAGGTCAGGCTAATTACAGTAACCGCCCCATTGGAAAAAAAATCCGATAATAATTCTACTAATTCTGTTTCTATCAGATAAGAAATGTAGGAGTACTAAATTCATAGGAAATTCTGCCTCTGCAGTGATGCAGGTTCTCCAGGCTGCTGGGTGGGAAGGGCACTTTGTTGTCTCACTGGAAGGATAGTGTTTGGCTTATATATTGCCCCATGATGTTTAAAACACTCTCTGGGTGGTTTACTATTTAACTATGCAAGCTACACATTGCCTCCTTCCCCAGCAAGCTGGCGAATCATTTTTCCAACCTGAGAAGGATGGAAGGCAGAGTGAACCTCTAGCCAGCTACCTGTGATTGAACCTTCAATGGTTAGCACAGTTTTGGCTACATGGGCTTGGGGCAGCAAAAAATGTTTAAACATCCCACCTTTCCCTCCACCTGATTGGGTTTGGGGAAATCAGTGTTGTTGTTTTTGGCTGAGCCCCAAACACCAATCAGCTGTAGCGTAGGCTTTGGGGCTTGCAAAAAAAAAGTTTTTTGCTCCCTCCCCCCATCAGTTATAAATAAATAAATAAATAAATAAATGAATAAATAAATAAATAAATAAATAAATAAAATTAAAATTAAAATTAAAATTAAAATTAAAATTAAAATTAAAATTAAAATCCTGCCTTTCCCCCACCCAATCTGCTGGGGAAAGGATTTTTAATAAAAAAAATTCCAAGCACCAAGCACCGAACAACTGTAACGTGGGCCACCTGAGGGTTTTTTTTTTAAAAAAAACAAGTGCTGGCTGTGCTACAGTTGATCGACACATTTTTTTAACAAGAGGCTTCCCTGGCACTTCGGAAGCCCCCTCCATGAGGGCTGATTGGTGGCAGCGGTGGCGCCGGACAGCCAGGAGGCCTCCCCAACATAAGGTTGGAGAAGACGCTGGATTGGGGAAATGAAAAATGAAACAGAATGAAATGAAAATTTTTGTTTCGTTTCATTTTCCTTTGAGGGGGTGGTTCATTGTTCATTTTGTTATGGAATGAAACAAATAATGAATAACAAAACAAATTAAATGTTTCATGTCCATCTCTAATTTAAGCACTTCATAAAGCTGTTGTCCTTTTCACACACACGTCATTTGCTCTGATTGCCTAAGCAATCTTGCTCTATACATCTCCTGTTTGTTAGGGGGTTGGATTCGAAGGGTCGAACCACAGAGCTGGAAAGGCCCCCAAAGGTCATTGTGTTTGTCTCCCCTCCCCCCTGAAAGGAGGAAATCCACCCCCAAAGCAATCCTGACATGTGGCCAATCCACATGTCTGCTTAATAAATACATAAATCCCCCACCTGCCCCACTGGGGGAGTCCGTTCCAGCTTTACTATTCTATTACTGCATAGGATCCCACGTCTATTCTTATGTTTGTTTTGGGCGATGGCAGCATTGACCAGCTTTTTCAGCTTGGGCAGGGAATTTTCCTCACCCTTTCTGTTATAAGTGTTTGTGGCGGCCTCGTAGAAGTCACTTGTGGCATCAGTGGTGTGACCAAGTGGTACATCAGCATCCAGTGCCATGATATTTCTCTTGCAGGAGCTTGCTGCTTGCCTATTAACATTACAGGTTTTATTGCCAGCTCAGAAGGCTTCAGAGACACCAGCAATCTGTCAGAGTTAGATGCCTGTCAGCTGCCAATCAAATGCAAACCTTTACTTGTCTCATCCTAATGAATGACGAGGGTGGTAAATATGCAACCTTCTTTTTCTCACCAGTGAAGGCAGAAAGTGATTTCTTGGAAGAATCAGAGTGCCTGCATTACAGAGGATGCACCCCCCACACACACACACTGGCAAAAGTTGGAAGATGGTTGGCATTGTTGCAGGAAACATTTAAGCATTAGAAGGATCAAGGGAGGGACTGCTTGTTTTTTCACACACCCACTGCATTTGTAGTTACTGCCTGTGTGCATGCATCACCTCTGAAGATACTTAAGAGATGATGATCTTGATGGGGGAGAGGCATCTTTCTTTCTTTCTTTCTTTCTTTCTTTCTTTCTTTCTTTCTTTCTTTTTCTTTCTTTCTTTCTTTCTTTCTCTGAGGTGTGGAATTATGGCAGCTTGAAAGTTGCTCAAACCATCTTGTTATGGGGGAAATAGCCAAAACTGAAGATAATGAGGAAGAGTGTGATTGTTCTTTACATTCCAAAAGAGAGAATTAGAACATAAGAAGAGCCATGCTGGATCAGGCCAAGGCCCATCTAGTCCAGCTTCCTGTATCTCACAGCGGCTCCACCAGATGTGTTTGGGAGCGCATGAGACTAGATATCTGTCTCCTGATACCACTCCCCTGCATCTGGCCCTTGAAGTACCCTGGTTTAAAGCCTGGAGATTACACATCTCCATCATGGTTTGTAACCTGTGATGGACTTTTCCTCCAGGAATCTGTCCAATCCCCTTTTGAAGGCATCCAGGCCAGATGCCATCACCGCATCCTGTGGCAGGGAGTTCCATAGACTTAGAACGCGCTGGGTGAAAAAATATTTTCTTTTGTCAGTTCTTACTCTCCCAGCCCTCAATTTGAGTGTATGTCCCCTAGTTCTGGCATTTTGGGAGAGAGAGAAGAGCTTCCCTCTATCCACTTTACTCATACCCTGCATTATTTTGTATGTCTCAATCATATCCCCCCTCAAGCGCCTTTTTTCCAGACTAAAGAGGCCCAAATGTTTTAGCCTTTCTTCATAAGGGAGGTGCCCCAGGCCAGTAATCATTTTAGTCGCTCTCTTCTGCACCTTTTCCAGTTCCAAGAACCGCTCAAGCTCCTTAATATGTTGCTGGTCTGATATGCGATCCTCTAGCTGCTGGACCTTCTCTTCCAATAGCGCAACCAGCTTGCACTTGCAGCAGATGTAATTCTGCACACGCTCTGTCAAGATGACAAACATGGCACAAGTACTGCAGGTAACTACAGCTGCTCCCTCCAACTCCATTTTAACGAGTGCAATAAAATGTATTCAAGGTCTCAAAAATGTAAACTTACACTAATTTTTTTTAATCTATTAAGACTCTTTACTTCTTTTGTTGTTTATTCAAAATCTAACAGTGTAGGGGCCGCTAAAGCACCTCTACACCAACTGCAACTTGCTAATGTGTGTAGGATCTCCTCAGGAGTAGCTTGGCTTGGGAACTCAAATATACTCTGTTGTTGTTGTTGTTGTTGTTGTTGTTTGTTGTTGTTGTTGTTGTTGTTGTTGTTGTTGTTGGTTGTTTGTTGTTGTTTGTTTGTTTTTGTTTGTTTGTTTGTTTGTTGTTGTTGTTGTTGTTGCTGCTGCCCCTTACCTCCTGCAAAAACAGGAAGCAATCTCTATGCCTTCTGGCCATGTGCTTCCTGTATAGCCAGCTATTGAGAGGCTGCTGGGAGAGATTTAAAAAACTCCGCCCCTTACCTCCTGCAAAAACAGGAAGCAATCTCTATGCCTTCTGGCCGTGTGCTTCCTCTATAGCCGTGTGCTTCCTCTATAGCTGCTCTGTGTGCTTCTCCCTCCTGCAAAAACAGGAAGCAATCTCTATGCCACCGTGTGCTTCCTCTATAGCCGTGTGCTTCTCCTCACCACCTCTTTCCTCTTTGCTGCTCTGCAAGAAAAGGACTGAGAGGCTGCTGGGAGCAGCTATTTAAAGATAAAACTCCGCCCCTTACCTCCTGCAAAAACAGGAAGCAATCTCTATGCCCTCTGGCCGTGTGCTTCCTCTATAGCCATGTGCTTCTCCTCACCACCTCCTTCCTCTTTGCTGCTCTGCAAGAAAAGGACTGAGAGGCTGCTGGGAGCAGCTATTTAAAGATAAAACTCCACCCCTTACCTCCTGCAAAAACAGGAAGCAATCTCTATGCCCTCTGGCCGTGTGCTTCCTCTATAGCCATGTGCTTCTCCTCACCACCTCCTTCCTCTTTGCTGCTCTGCAAGAAAAGCATAGTAAAAAATATGCTTGCCCAGACAGGGCCCAAAGCTGAAAAGGAATCCATTACAGACCTTAGAGAAGTGGGTTTTAATTTTGGCGTGAGATTTCCATTTTAATATTTTTTGTAGCTCTGTTTGGCTATTGTAGCTGGAAGCCAGAGTACAAGTCATTCAGAGACAGATTGCATTCTGGACCAGCAAGTCATTCAGAGACCAGAAGCTTTTCACTGCTCTGAGAACAATCCAACATGTAGTTCCAAAGACTCACTTTGTGATGGAACAGAACAAGACTTTGTCAGATATCAATGAGGAAAAATATGTTGTATTAGACAGGACAGGTTTGTGTACAGATGTTTCATATGTATATGATATTGATTTATAAAATGGAGTCCAGTATATAATACTGAGTCACTGTAACAATGTACAGTGGACCCTTGCATAACAAACAGCTTGTATAACATAAAATTTGTACAACATAAAAAATTCCGGAGATAGGGGAAATTTGCTTAACATAATTGCCTATGGGGATAATCCGTACAACATAAAAATGGGATTACTCCATTTTCAATGCATTCCTATGGGAATTTGTATAAAGGAAAATTTGCTTAACATAATTTCATTGGGAACGAATTAATTCCTTTATACAAGGTACCACTGTATAAGTTTTCCAATTGTAACCCAGGTATACAGAATAGATATAATGGGTAAAGCTGATGCAAAGTAGATGCAATTGCATGATGTAGGCAGTTTTCTGATTGGTTATCACAAATATAAAAGAACTCCAGAAACTAGTAGCCTTTGGACCTTTGGTAAGAAGGTACCCATGTTGCCATGCTTTATGTCTGTACTATGTAATGCTGCTATACAGTCTCTATGTACTCTGTGATGCTGAAACTCTGTTATGTTTGTACATATGTAATATTGCTGCTTTTAAGAAACTCTGGCTGTTTCATGTGGATTTTGTCTCCCTGAGTCTTAGCTTCTGCTGGCAGAATAAATTGCCGGACTCTGTCAGACTTCCATGGGTTCAAGTGTTCATATGAAACTGTTGACTTGGCATCATCCACTTTCCACAGACAGGAACCTCCACAAAGGAACAGTAGCATAGCTGTTACAATTAGACATGGGCACGGAGCGGCGAAATTCTCGTTTCCGTTTTCGGTTATCGTTATCGTTACGTAACGGGTAACGGTAACGAGAATTACTCCGCTCCAGCTCGAACCCGACCCAATAAAGATAAATTGGGTCTGATTTTTCGTTGTCGTTCATGGCATCGCGGCGATCGCGCGATGCCCAGCAGCACAGAAAAAAAGTTTTAAAAATAAAAAAACCCCGATTCCCGGCCATAAAAGCAGGCGAAAATATGCCTGCCTCAGTGAGGGCACCTACCAGAGAGGGGTGGTCTCTGGGGGGGGTCCCTGGCCTTCCCCCCCTCTCCTGTCCTGGGCTGCTGGTACCAGGATGGGGGGGGCATCCTCGTCATCTCCATTTGCCATGCGGTGGGAGGGGGATCCAAAATGGCGACCGCAATATTTATTTTTAAATCGTGGTCCAAAAACCCACCAAAGCACCACAGAAACATTTGAAAATTAGGTATTTTAAATGCCTGATTTTTTATAGTAGCAGCAGTGGGTTTTTCTCCATTTTTTTATTTTATTTTTTATTTTTTTACACCTGCGCAATGATGGGCTGGCCATGGGATGGGACCATGCAAATTTTTGGACCCATTCCACCAATCGCATGGCCAGGTTTTGACTGAGACTTCTGGATGTGCCAGAGGGCATAAAAAGCCCACTAACCCTAACCCTAACCCTAACCCTAACCCATATCCCAGTACACTGTCCTTCTTAGTGGGTCAGAGTCACCCAGAGGTGCAGCCCACTAACCCACCCTAACCTTAACCGTAACCCTAAGCCTAGCCCTTACCCTAACCCCAACCCTAACCCAGATCCATACGCAAGTACGCTTCCCTTCTTAGTGGGTCAGAGTAGAGGCACCCAGAGAGGTGCCTCCCAGCCAGAGCCCACTACCCCTACCCCTAACATGTACGCCAGTACGCCAGTATGCTTTCCTTCTTAGTGAGTCAGAGGCACCCAGAGAGGTGCCTCTGCCACTTACCCCCCAACCCTAACATAATGTAATGTATGGTACGCGGCGGCTACGCGAAATGCTTCCCTTCCCTTCTTAGTGGGTCAGACGTCAGAGGCACTCAGAGAGGTGCCTCCAAGAGCCCACTTACCCCAACCCCAACCCCAACACAAATGACAAACAACAAATGGAAATGATAAATTTTTGAAAAATTCTGCGACAAACGGAAACAACCCGAAACGGACCCGTCCCGACAAATGACAACTCGAAATGTCATTTTTTCTGGTCGTGCCCATCTCTAGTTACAATCGCTTTTCCCCTGTTGTATTTAAAGATGTGGCAGCTGGTATTTTGATGCATAATATGGTGAGGAAGGACAAGACATGCAGACTGGTGGACACATTTCCCAGAGCTCATTGTTTTGAGAACACAGAATGTTGCCCTCTTAAGGAATAACCTAAAACTTTCTTAAATTTGCAATGGGAAGGAAGGAAGGAAGGAAGGAAGGAAGGAAGGAAGGAAGGAAGGAAGGAACAATCATACATATTCATGACATGCTGTTTCTTGTTTAATTAAAAATTAAATATTGTGAAATCTATTGCACCCCTGGTTCTAAATCAGGGGTCCTCAACCTAAGGCCCCGTGGCCGGATGCGGCCCCCCAAGGTCTTGAATCTGGCCCCTGGGACCAATTGCAACCCCCCCACCTACCCCCTGCTTTGCGAGCAAGCCAGCTTCCGCAGCTGCTTCTGTTGCTGAGGCAGTTCAAAGCAGTGGGCTATGTCGCTTCTCCCACTCCCCCCAACTACTTCCCAGATGATCAGCATGCTGATCTAGCATGCTGGCTAGTGGGGCATTCAAAGTGCGAGGGCTACGGCAAGGTCCCCCACTCCCTCCCGCTTTTTTCCATATTGGTCTTTTTTGGGACTGTGGTCTGCCCCCCAGTGGTGTCTGGGTTGTGGTGGACCGCCCCGCTGTTTGAAAACTTTGAGGATCCCCTGTTCTAAATCTTGTAATCTGGGTAAGTTTCTCCACAAGGCTGAAATGAGATTCACTGTACGAATGACAGCTTTCAAAATCCTGCAGATCAGTGATTCTTGACCAGTAAGGTACAGTCCCCTCTTTGGGGGACATACTAGAAGTTTGTATTCAATTCTGTAATATTATTTTTTTAACTTAGAACATGTGAAAAAAACCTATACCTATTTTGCCAGCCTAGATTACACAGTGATGCTCTTATTTTATCTTCCGTCATTCTTCACTCTCACTGTATTACACTGCAATTAATGTAAAAAAAGTGATAACCAAAACAGTTTCCTCCCTAAATCCACAACTTTGATTCATTCAAATAAAATTATTGTGGAGGCTGGTTTGAAGGGTCACTAAGATGAATATGTTTATTGAAAGGAGCAAGGTGGAGGAAACCAAGAAGAAACATGGCTGGAGAATCATGGGGAGGAGCCACTTTATAAGATTGTGTGTAGAGTGTGGCACAATCAAAGGCAAAGAACCTAGAAATCCAAACTGAAGTGTTAATATTTAAGGTAGAAATAGCAAACCTTTGCAATGCAGTATTGTAATGCTGGAACCATCAGGCACAGCTATTCTGCCACAAAGACACCATCAAGCCATCTGTAAGTGCATGGTTTTAGCTCAATATGCAATCTAGGAACAGAAATAAAACACATAACTGTAACCAGTTTCTTGCACTGCTGGATGGCTCATTGATCTTTGATAGAAAGAAATGAGTTCTGTTTCCGAACACTGTGTTAGTGAGTAGAGATGGGCACGAATAAAAAAATATGGTGTTTCATTTGTCATTTGTCGTTTAGGGGGTCCGTTTCAGTTCATTTCCGTTTTTCGCAAATTTTTGCAAAAAAATTGTTTTTGTTTTCGTTCGTTTGTTACCATTTCGTTACCATTTATTTCAATTTTTTGTGATTTTTTTTAGCTTTTAAAGCAGTTCAATGTATTGCTGTAACGAAAACGAAACGGACAACAAAATTTCTGGTGTTTCTGTTCGTTTCGTTTCATTTTAGAGATAAAATTCTTTTGTCGTTTCGTTGCATAACGAAATGAAAAAACAAAAACGGAAACAAAAAATTGTTTGTTTCGTGCCCATCTCTATTAGTGAGGGATCATCAAATTCTCGATGTTGTTTTGGCTCATGGTTATGGTTTCTGTCTGAGAAAGGATATTAAGCCAGATGAACTCCTAATAACTTCAGAGAAGCTGCTCTTATAACCCTACAGAAGTTCCTGTTCACCCCAAATCTCAGTGTTAAAATATGGTGCTTGTAGTGGAGGAAGGAGGGCCAAGGCTACAGGGCGAGAATGTGCAGCAGGAGTCAGTCCATTCAAGTATGCATCCATGTGCATGTGTACTGAACTGAATTAATTCCTCAATAATAAAACACAGCACTTTATTTTTTTTACAGTTTATATGCCCGCCCACTACCCAAAGGTCTCTGAGCGGCTTACAATCAAAAAGAATTAAAACAGTTAAAACATTAAAATGTCAATTAATAATTAAATACAATAATAATATTATACTAAAAATTGCCATCAGGACCCACAATCTATATTATGTCAAAATTTTCTGGAACAGGAAGGCTTTTACCTGGTGCTGAAATGTCATAAAAGTTAGTGCCAGGCAGATCTCTCTCCGGAGGGCATTCCATAGCTTAGGGGCAGCTGTCACAAAGGCCCTATGTCTACAAGCCATCCTTCTCACCTCCTTGAGAGGTGGCTCTTTCAAAAGGGCTCCCTGACTCGAAACTTCCAGTTCTGGCAACACCTTGGCGAGACAACTTGATAAGTGCTCCAGCTTATAAAGTTGAATTCTTCCAGATAAAGGGATCCCTAATAATGGTAAAGTTTCCTTGGAGGGAAAACGAAGAAGAGGCAGCAACTGCAGACCAGGGAGCAGTGGCAAACTTTAATGCTGGACATTAAAGCTTGTAAATACTTGGCATGTCATGAGTAGAATGCTTTTATCTCTCTCTATGCCAAGCTTCTCCTTGGTATCTGGAAATCTTTCCTTCAAACAAGCACTAAACCCCCTTCTTTGAGGAAGTGGCTTTTAGCAGAGAAGGGGGTGAATGTTTTTGAAAGACAAGCACAGAAGTGATTGTTTTCACATTATTCCATGAACTTGCCTTCCTGCCCATTGCTGCCTTGTAGAAAAATATTTTATGCCTTTGCTGCTTTTTATGTGGTGGATTTAAAAACAAAACTTAAAGGAAATGCCTCTGAGCTTCTTATAGGTTGAATTTAAAGACACAACTGTAAGAGCACTGTTGGGAAAGCTGTTTTTTCCAAAAAAAAATCATCTGACCTTGGAATAACTGCATGTTTTGAAAACAAAGCTTGAAGGCTGTTCCTCGCTGCTTGGCTTCAATCTAGTCTAGTTACTCTCCTCAGTATCTCTCTTACTTCAAAACTGGCAGAAACTCTTACAAATGATATTAACCCTTTCTTGTGAGCTATAAAACACAATGGATAGGGAAAGCATATTTCAGAAGAAGATTTTGCCAACATAATTCTGTCAAGTAATGTGACTTTTAACAAAATGTATGTAATATAATATTTATCATCTACTGATATGCTGATAAGTGATTATCAGCAGATCAGCTACATTTTGTGAACAACAAAACTGGAAAGACATTCATGTTAACAATGAAGTGTTTATTCCTAGCATGACTCAAACTCAGCACAGTGAGCCAAGGTCTCAAGAAAGTGCAAGTGTAGGAGGGGATGCAGAATCTGCTCAAGTGAAAGATAAAAAGATGAGGAGGTGGAAGACTCTGTAATTCCCAGACATTCTATCGGATCCAATTTTGGAGTGGCACCAGAGAGATTTACAATAAATCTCATAGTCCATGAGCCACAATCTTACAAGGAAATGTTACAGTTACCTGAAAGTGAGAGGAAACACTAGTGGATGGCTATGGAAAAAGAATTTGATTCTTTAAAGGAGCACCAAGTTTTCACACCAGTAAAGTTGCCAGAATGGCAAAAGGCTATGGGGTGCAGATGGACATACAAGGTGAAAAAGTCCAGCGATGACACACTAACCTGTAAGGCACGACTTGTGGCACAAGGTTTTTCACAAGAAAAATATGTTAATTTTGATGAAGTTTTTGCACCCACTGTGAGAGCAGAAACATTTAGAGTAGTGTTGGCAATTGCAGCAGTAAAAAGGTTTCATGTTCATCATTTTAATGTTGAAACAGCCTATCTACATGTGAGTTTGGAGGAAGACATGAAACAGATTTTAGGATACGAATTGGAGAACCCTGAGCTTGTCCTTATATGGTCTTCAGCAATCAGGAGAGGCATGGAATCAGTGTCTACATAGAAATCTATCAAAACTAGGTTTTCCCCTAGGAGAGCAGACCCATGTTTGTACACAAAGGATTCAATCATACTACTTGTGTTTGTAGATGATATCTGTTTAATAGTGCCTTATGTTTCACATGTGAAATGGTTTATGTCATCATTAAGCACAGAAGTGAAAATCAAGCATCTTGGTGAGGTACAGCGTTATCTAGGAGTTGATGTAACTAGAGATCCTGAAGGTACCATCTATCTGTGTCAAAGTGACAAGATAGAAAAACTTTTACAAAGGTGTAAAATGGAAGATTGTATGTAAACCAGTCTCAACACCTATGGAGGTGGGATTCAAACAGAATTCCCAAGGATGGGGATTTCTGTAATGCTGAATTGTATCAATCTGTTCTTGATGACTTATGTATTTATCTTCCTGGTCTTGACCTGATATTTCAGCAGCAGTCAACATATTGAGTCAACATGCTGCAAAACCCCAGAACAAACATTGGAAATGTATAGAACATATTTAAAGATACCTACAGGGAACAGTCCATGCAAAATTGAAAATATCTGCATATGATAACATAAATTTGATTAGTTATCCAGATTCTGACTGGGGATCATTTCTAGAAAGTAGGCGTTTGATTTCTGGGTATGTGATTTTTCTGGGTGTTTCATTAATCACTTGGAAATCCAGAAAGCAGAGGTTCATTTCATGTTCAACCACAGAGGCGAAGTATGGGGCACTGAGTGATCTCTGTTGTGACTTAACATGATTTGTTCTTAAGGGATATTGGTGTGGATATAAAATTGCCAGTCAAAGTGTATAATGACTCTCTTTCATGTATCCAATTAGCACAAAACCAGAAGGTCGGATTCAGAAGCAAGCACATAGTGATCCAATATCAGAATGTCAAGGATTGCATTGAATCAAGATTTGATTGTATTAGAATATTGTACAAGTGATCAAAATTCTGCTGATGTGTTTACTAAACCTTTGCCTAGAGAATAACATGTATTTTTCAGAGAGAGGCTAGGTGTTGAAATCTGTTAAATAGGAGAGGTGTCAAGTATGTAACCTTTAACAAAATGTATGTAATATATTTAACAGATTCAAGATGGTTTCTGTGTATAAATGCATAGTCATTTGCCAAGACAGGTGAATAGTGTAATCACATGAAAAAGTCAGAATAAGTATATCCAGTTGCTATGGATAACTGATTAACATTGTCTGCCTATGTATACTCATGTGATTGGTTTATATGATGTCTCCCATATGTATAAAAGGCAGGATTGTGACCCATTTTGCTTTGGGATTGCTTTTTGGTGAGATGAGCAGTTTTCCCCACTACTCTGTAATGTTTATGCTGTGTGATTTATCTTGTTGTGCATTTGTGTATGTTTTTGTAATACAAGCTTTTATGCTAAAGTTTACTTCTGTCTCCCAGCTTCAAACCTGTGCTTAGAAATTATTTTTCCACGCCACTGTATAACTCTTCTAATCTCTGAAACAAAACCACTTTTTAACAAATTCTATGCAGTTTGCAAAAAAATTTAGATATCTACACTGACTCAACCTCTGAAGATACAGGTATCTTCAATTCTGATAAAGACACAGAGGCAAAACAGAGACCAGAATGCAGTTTGCAGATAACTACAACAGCAACTCTGCAAGATAGACCTCAAGATGGAGTGGTGGACAACAGTGGGTCTATAGAAAAATCTGAAATTAGCTCTGATCAGGACAGTGAGCTAAAACAAACAGCTGATCTTAATCTCCAGACAAACACAAGACTGATGCAGGATAAATCCTTGGATATGCCAAATTTACAAAATATGATAAATGTATCTACTGAAATCAGCCCGAGTCAAGAGATTGAACAAGAACAGAAGGCAGATCTTAACATGAATACAAATGTGACAGGAATGGTGCAGGCTTGGTCCTTGGATGTGCCAGGTCCACGTAATATGATCGGCACATCTGTCTTACTCTATATGGGTGCCAAATTTGGGACTTTTTCAGTGGCAGAGCAGTCATCAAGATTACTATCAAGCTGCTTGTTTTGTTTGTTTCTATTGCACATAAATAAACTATTAAAAAGATTACTATCAAGATAATACAACACATGAGGATGATGAATTTGGCAAGGGGGAAGCAATCTGTGAGGATGGGGGGCTTGGCAGGAAAAGGGAAAATTATAAAAAAGAACCTCTTTTTCAGATGATTGCTGAAATTTGGCACTTTTTGGAAGAATGGGTAAATATACTATGGATGATATATAGAATATATATAGTTAGCCAAATCTATCCTTAATTTCTTAATATCGAAAGAGCTAAATAGCGAGATTGAATAGATGGTTGAGATTAGATAGGCTATATGCTTTGTATTAAAAATAGATGTAAGTAAAGTTTGATAGAATAGGGATGAGATAGTAAGGAAACTAAGTATGAAAGTATGTTCATTTAAGCTGGGAAAAGAGATATAATTTATCCTAGGCTCCAATGTTGGAAATAACGTGATTGAATTAGTAACATGACAGGAGACAAACAATATGTTTGTTGCATGTAATTTAGTGTAGAAAATAAAAAACAAATACAAAAATGAAACAAAAACAAAAGGGCCCTCTGGCTTGATCTTAATTGCCAGATAGGCTCATATGGAAGGAGGCAATTCTTCAGGTATCTAGCTCCTAAGCCTTTTATGACTTTATATGTCAAAACAAGCACTTTTAATTGGACTCGGGCAACAACTGGTAACCAATGCAGGTTATGCAGAATCGGTGTGTTGTAGTCCCTGGTGGCCCCATTATTTACCAGATGCGCTGCACGATTCTGAACCAGTTGCAAATGCTGAACCATCTTCAAAGGCTGCCCCATGTAGAGCACATTGCAGTAACCAATATGGGATGTTACCAGTGCATGTGTAACAGTCATGAGGCTCCACTCATCCAGGTAGAGCTGCATCTGGAATATTTTCCACATCTGAAGAAAGGCACCCCTGGCCAATGAGTCCATCTGGACTTCCAGAATTAGACCAGGGTCAAGGAGCACCCTCAAGCAGCGGGCTCTGTCCCTTAGGGGGAGTGCAACCTCATCCAGGACAGAAAGATGGTCCTCTAGCCTGTCCAGTGAAGCACTCACTAACAGCACTTTCGTCTTGTCTGGATTGAGTTTCAATTTATTAACCCTCGTTCAGTCCATTATCTGGTCCAGACATGAGTTCAGCACAGAAACTGCCTGACCTGGATTGGTGGAGAATGAGAGGTAGAGCTGAGTATCATCAGCATATTGCAGACTCCTCAGCCCAAACCTCCTGATGACCTCTCCCAGCGATTCCACGTAGATGTTAAACAGCATAGGAGATAGTACAGAGCCCTGTGGAACCCCATGACGTAAACACCGCTGGGTAGAGCTACTATCCCCCAGCACCACCTTCTGGACACGGTCAGCCAGGAAGGAGTGGAACCACTGCAAAACAGTGCCTCCAACTCCCAACCTGACCAGCCTGTCCAGAAGGACACCATGGTCGATGGTGTTGAAAGCTGCTGAGATGTCCAGGGGTATCAACAGGGTCACACTCCCCCTGTCTCTCCCAGCAAACATCACCAATCACTCCTATACCTTGTCCAAATCAGGGAGGTGCACTTATTTGGGTCTGATTACTGCCTCTTTCAAGGTGGTACTCAGACCACTCTCTCTCTCTTAAAGAGACATTCATGGTATCCTGGACCTAAATGCAAACCCCCTTGATGGATCTTTCAATTAGCCAATAAGGGCAAGGGTCGAGCAGCATGGTGGTAGAACGGACAGATCCAAGCACCCTGTCCACATTCTCAGGTCTCAACAATTGAAACTCATCGAATAACACTGGGCCTAAGCAGGGTGCACTGGACACATCCCTTGATTCTGCACCAATGGTGGACTCTAGTTCACTTAACAGAAAACAGAACCCCCCCCCCACCAAATTTTATATTTTTTTAATAACAAGGTTACCAGAACTGGCTACTAGATGGAGCCAGATACTATTATGCTATGCATTTCATTCACTAGAGAAAAATATTTCCATGATGTCATTATGAGAACTAGTTGCCAGAGGGAGCAGACACCATATTTTCTATAGCAGTTGCTCTCATACAAACATTAGCTTTAATCTGCATTTTCAGCATCCATGGGGGAGGGTAGCTTGGAGCTAATCCCCTCTAGAAACGGGGGTCCTATTGTATATCCAAATCATATTTATCCAAATTCATTAAATTTGGAGTTGTTTACTTTTTTATGTTTTAGAAATGTTTTTCAAATGGTGTTTAACCTTGGTTTTACTATCGCTACATGTTGAATGGTTCTGAATACAGTTTCTATGCTATTTTGAAACAGTTGATTGTTGTATGGTGTTGTTAACTGGTGTGAGCTCCCCTTTGGGGAGCATGGCAGCATAGGAAGGAAGGAAGGAAGGAAGGAAGGAAGGAAGGAAGAAAGAAAGAAAGAAAGAAAGAAAGAAAGAAAGAAAGAAAGAAAGAAAGAAAGAAAGAAAGAAAGAAAGAAAGAAAGAAAGAAAGAAAGAAAGAAAAAGAAAGAAAGAAAGAAAGAAAGAAAGAAAGAAAGAAAGAAAGAAAGAAAATGTATTAAAAGCCAACAATATTGGCAATATTCAGGCGATATTGCTGACCCCTACAAAATATTTCTTACTTGCTAGCTATAAGTAGCCTCTGCCTTGTAGCGCCTCTTCCTACTCAACAGTGTTGAGGATGCCCTTCAGCAGGGAGTCATTAAAATTTGAACTATGCATTGATCTATCAAGAGGGGCAATTGTTCATTTGCGTTGCAGCACCATCTCTTGTATTCATTTCCATCCTCATTTATTTCCAGGCTGCCTTCTGTTTTGTGTCGAAGTGCATTACTTCTGCCATCTTTAGCTCCTTTTCCTAGAAGCATCTAGCTGCAGCTATCGACCAAGTTCTTCCTGCCTTCCCTTCTTTATTAAAATGTGGTGTGTCAAGTCCAGTCAGCGTTTCCCCTCACCGATGCTTTCTCTCACCCTTCACCATTCAGGAAAAAAGTGAAAATGCTGATCTTCCCCGTGACACCTGACCAAAAGGGTTATGTCAATTCTATGATAACACCCCTTAGTCGACTGAGGTGATTCGAAGGCCACCAAAGTGTGGCAGAGGCACAGAGAGAGAGAGAGAGAGAGAGAGAGAGAGAGAGAGAGAGAGAGAGAGAGAGAGAGAGAGAGAGAGAGAGAGAGAGAGAGAGAGAGAGAGAGAGAGGGAGAGAGAGGGAGAGAGAGAGAGAGAGAGGGGGAGGAGAGAGGGAGAGAGAGAGAGAGAGAGAGAGAGAGAGAGATCAGCAGTAGAAGGTAACAAGGGCCCATTCACAGAACCCAGTATAATAGGCTGTTGCAGACTTCAAATACTTGCACCCGGGATGGAGATGATTAGTAATTCATCTGCTAGTTGATGGGGAAGGAAAGGAACCAACAATGGGAATCAAGTGCTATTCAACACCAAGGACAAAAGAAGCAGCCAGAGACCAAGATCTTATGTCAATATTGATATATATTTTTTCATAGTTTGCTAACACATCTCTTCTGAGATGAAAAAGGGGTTGGAAGAATATTAACATTAATAGAAGACTCTTTAGCAATTGGTAGAGTTGTTGACTGATTTCAAGTCACCAAACTGCCGGACAGAAAGAAATAGAAACAATTCAAATAATCTGTGAAGATTCTCAGTCATCCAGGTGCGTTTAACTGGGAGTTGAGTCATGGCTACTGGACTTCTTTTTTGAGAGATAGAAACGTTTCGCTGTTCATCCAAACAGCTTCATCTGATGAAGACCGATGAAGCTGTTTGGATGAACAGCGAAACATTTCTATCTCTCAAAAAAGAAGTCCAGTAGCCATGACTCAACTCCCAGTTAATTCAAATCATGTTTTTCATTGACAGGAAAGAGCCCAACATGGTCCACTACCACCACCACCACCACTATCATCAAACCAGAGCTCAGAGGGACCCTATGGATTATTAAGTCCAAGCCATTTCATGGAAGAAAAGTGGTGAATTGAACTCCTAACCTCTAGTGATCCTGTTCTATACCAAGCTATCTAGCAATTCAATCTGTGAATTGAGGGTGTAGAACATAGAGAGGAGAGACAGGATGGCCTTCTTGAATGAACAGTGCAAAGAAGTAGAGGAAAACAACAGAAAAGGAAAAAACAGAGATCTATTCAAGAAAATTGCAGATATTAAAGGGGCATTTCGTGCAAAGATGGATATGATAAAGGACAAAAGTGGTAGGGACCTAACTGAAGCAGAAGAGATCAAGAAGAGATGGCAAGAATATACAGAGGAATTATATCAGAAAGATATCAGAAAGATCTGGATGTCCCTGATAACCAAGATAGTGTAGTTGCTGACCTGGAGCCAGACATCCTGGAAAGTGAAGTCAAGTGGGCCTTAGAAAGCATTGCAAACAACAAGGCCAGTGGAGGTGACAGCATTCCAATTGAACTCTTTAAAATCTTAAAAGAGGATGCTGTAAAGGTGCTGCATAAGATATGCCAGCAAATTTGGAAAACCCAGCAGTGGCCAGAGGACTGGAAAAGATCGGTCTACATCCCAATCCCAAAGAAAGGAAACGCCAAAGAATGCTCCAACTATCGCACAATTGCACTCATTTCACATGCTAGCAAGGTTATGCTCAATATTCTACAAGGGAAGCTTCAGCAGTATGTGGACAGAGAACTTCCAGAAGTGCAAGCTGGATTTCGAAGGGGCAGAGGAACTAGAGATCAAATCGCCAACATGTGCTGGATTATGGAGAAAGCCAGAGAGTTCCAGAAAAACATCTACTTCTGCTTCATTGACTATGCCAAAGCCTTTGACTGTGTGGACCACAACAAACTATGGCAAGTCCTTAAAGGAATGGGAGTGCCTGACCACCTTATCTGTCTCCTAAGAAATCTATATGTGGGACAAGCAGGAACCGTTAGAACTGGATATGGAACAACTGACTGGTTTAAAATTGGGAAAGGAGTACAACAAGGCTGTATACTGTCACCTTGCCTATATAAATTATATGCAGAGTACATCATGCGAAAGACAGGTCTGGACGAATCACAAGCTGGAATTAGGATTGCCAGAAGAGATATCAACAACCTGAGATATGCAGATGATACTACTCTGATAGCAGAAAGTGAGGAGGAATTAAAGAACCTCTTAATGAGGGTGAAAGAGGAGAGTGAAAAAATGGGCTGAAGCTCAACATCAAAAAAACTAAGATCATGGCCACTGGTCCCATCACCTCCTGGCAAATAGAAGGGGAAGAAATGGAGGCAATGACAGAGTTTATTCTCTTGGGCTCCCTGATCACTGCAGATGGCGACTGCAGCAACAAAATTAAAAGACACCTGCTTCTTGGGAGGAAAGCAATGGCAAACTTAGGTAGCATCCTAAAGAGCAGAGACATCACTTTGCCAACTAAGGTCAGGATAGTCAAACCTATGGTTTTTCCAGTAGTGATGTATGGGAGTGAGAGCTGGACTATAAAGAAGGCTGATCGCCGCAGAATCGATGCTTTTGAGCTGTGGTGCTGGAGGAGGGTCTTGAGAGTCCCCTGGACTGCAAGGAGATCAAACCTATTCATCCTAAAAGAAATCAACCCCAAATGTTCACTGGAAGAACCGATTTTGAAGCTGAGGCTCCAGTATTTTGGCCACCTCATGAGGAGAGAGGAGTCCCTAGAAAAGTCCCTGATGTTGGGAAAGATTGAAGGCAAAAGGAAAAGAGGACAGCAGAGAATGAGATGGTTGGGTGGTGTCATTGATGCAACCAATATGGATTTGACCAAACTCCGGGAGGAAGATAGTGGAAGATAGGAAGGCCTGGTGAGCTCTGGTCCATGGGGTCAGGAAGAGTCGGACATGACTGAACAACTGAACAACAACAACAACAACATGGGTGGACAAAGCGCAGGAAATACAGTGGACCCTCATATAACAAATTGTTTGTATAACATAAAATCTGTACAAAGTAAAAAATTCCTGAGATAGGGGAAATTTGCTTAACAGAATCGCCTATGGGGCAAATCGGTATAACATTAAAATGGTTGTGATCAGGGATTACTCTGTTTTAAATGCATTCCTATGGGAAAGTTGTATAAAGCGAAATTTGCTTAACAGAATTTCGTTTGGAATGAATTAATTCCTTTCTACAAGGTACCACTGTAGATTATATGTTTCTCCCAAGGCTGTTGTTTCTGGTTTGGAAGCCTTCATATACCTGATCATCACCCACACAGTGGGTCAGTGAGAGGAAAGTGGCAGAAAAACAGGGTAGTTTAGTGAGGTGCAAACAGTGGACTTTATGAAATCTGATTTCAGCAAGTTTTGAATAACACTGGAGCTGTGCAAATGTATTCATATTCAAAAGGAGTCAGGTACTGACCTCTTCACTTGGATGACAATTCAACAGAACTTTCTAGAACATTATTGAATATTTGTTCTCTGGGCAATGGGCACTTATGAAAGAATA
Source organism: Phrynocephalus guinanensis (assembly GCA_037367245.1). NCBI lineage: Eukaryota > Metazoa > Chordata > Lepidosauria > Squamata > Agamidae > Phrynocephalus > Phrynocephalus guinanensis. Next base: position 4,713,755 of record CM074734.1, on the reverse strand, counting down.
CTGTGATTATTAACAGTTGATATTAAACAATTCAGGCCATAAGAAAGTGCATTTCTTTTCAAGTTTCCTTTGAAAAAGTTATACCCTTGAAAGCAACAGGTGGCAACAGTGGACCCAGGAGGGAGCTGCGAGTGTCCCGGCTCGGGTGGGACAACAGACGGCCTCTCCGCTCAGCTTGGGGAAAGAAATCTCGAAGGAGTCTGTGCCCATGGGGGTTTCCGGAAGCTGAGAACAAAGGGTGCCACCACCTGGTGGCACCACCATGCACATTGGGGGACAGGCGGGTTCCCCGATGGTATTGGATCCAACCCAATGCCTGGCCAGAGTACTCCAGTTTGTCACCATACCAATAAAGCTGTGGCCTTCACATTTTCCCATAAGTCCAAGAGTGTCAGTGTGGTCAATGGGGAGGGGGGCCAACAAACATCAAGGCTTGGCGCTGGACCACAAATAATAATCCACTCCTTGAAAATCTCAGCTACCTTCAAACAAGTCAGAAGCAACTTGACAGAATGTAACAGTAACAGTCAATACCTCAGAAAAATAGAATCAGGATTCAAGATAGCCTTAGCAGATTAAAGAAGCAAGCAGAAGCAAAGTGAATAAGTATAAAGTTCTACATTTAAGGAGAAAAACAATGAAACTCGTAAATGTAAATGAGTGTCATGTGGCTTGACAGTTGTGTTTGTGGAAAGGCCCCAAAGGTCTTAAAGGACACCAAGCTAAACATGAGTCAACAGTGTGATGTTGTGCAATAAAATAAAATAAGATCCCAGACCAAAAGAAATTGCATGCAATTCTAAGCTGCCATTGCCCACCCATTCGGGAATAAAGAGGTGAAACTCAGGTGATGGGTTGAAGCTAGGGCCTCACTTTATTGAGATGAAATTGAAATTGATTAAGCTGAACTTCTCAGCTAAAGAAGGAGACTGCTGTAGTGAGGAATGCCAGTTAGAAATGGGAGGTGGCCTGGGACCCCCCCCCCCCCACACACACACACACCTTACATGAGTGAGTCCCAAGCCCCAGAGTGGTGTTATCCTAAAGACATTGTGATCCTGGACAACCAATGATGAGCCAAACCCTCAACCAACTGCACCTCTTGATTCTAGATGGCCCATGCCTTGGGCAGGCCCGCTATGCATCCACTCCCTATCACTGTAACCTCTGACTCTGACATGTCGAGAGGTTAGATCAGGCCTGCCCAAAGTCCGGCCTGGGGGTCAAATCCAGCCTGTCAGGCCATTCTGAGTGGCCCGAGGCTGGTTGGCCCACCCCTCCCTCCCCCTCCTTCGCCCCATGTTTTTTTTTAAATCTTCCACCAACACTGACACCGCCGGGAAGCTTGAGGGGCTGGGCCATCTGGCCATCTGGTGAGCAGAAGCTTGTCGGGCTGGGTGGGCAGGCCGCCACCACCAGGAAGCTTGTGGGGCTGGGCGGGCCAGCTGGCCAGCTATCACACGGGCTGCTGCCACCGGCACCGCCGGCAGCCATGTGAGGCTGGGCATGCACGGGGGGAGGGGTGGCACGCGGACAGGCCGCTGCCACCGGCATCACTGGGAACCCTGTGAAGCTAGGCGTGCACGCAGAGTGGCGCGTGGGTGGGCCGCCACTATCAGTACTGCTGGGAACCTTGTGAAGCTCGGCGGGTGGGCCACCATCACCGGCATAGCTGGGAACATTGTGAGGTCCCCGCCTTCCTTCCTGCGGGTGGGGTTGCAAGGGGTCAGTGGGTGGGGATTATGGGTCAGTGGGTGGGGCTTCCAGTGGGGTGGCAGGGTCGGGGAGCAACCGGCCCCTGACACATTCTCAGCCACCAAATCTGGCCCTCCTTACAAAAAGTTTGGGCACCCCTGGGTTAGATGTACTAGCACCTCTATTGTGCTCCATGGGAAGTCATCAATACTTGTTCTTTCTGCACTGCCCACCAGTGTGACCTATTTAAGATGATGCCACCCTTGCCCATTCCAAAACCCTACAATATGCCGGTGTGGAATAAGCAATATACACTTGCTCTCCATTTAATTCTGCCAAATAGGAGAGCAGGCCAAAATACCTATCTGGCCATCAAAGGTAACCAGTCATACTCACACTAGCACAAAGGATGAATGAGTGGGTTATGAGCTTCAAAACAATCTGATTGCGGGAAGGAGTGCCTTTAAATAAAGCACTCCTATCCAGCCCCACTTGTGTCATGTGGGATGAGCTTATAGCATCTCACTCCATCTGGAAGGGGCTAGGAAAACAACCTGGTCCTTCGAAGCTTCATTCTTGGACAAAGCAGGAAATTACAGGTAGACTATTTTGATCAAATAAAGTCCTGGTTCCACTCTATTGATATGCTAGAACATGTCTAGAAGAGGGTAGTCAAAATAATAAACTGTCTGGAATCCAACCTTTATGGGAACAGTTACATAATCTCAAGAAGAGGAGACAGAAAGGCAGCTATAACTGCCTTCAAAGATAAAATTACTTTTATGTCCTCCTGGAAATGAATAAGTGAATACGTCTTTGGCATGTTTTAAAAATGGAGTAAAATGCTTGACTTAGACTCTGTTCTGAACTATGGGAGTCTGTTCCAATTATGCTTTGCCTGTGATGGTTAGAGGGTGAAGGAACTATGTTACATCACAAGCCCTTGGTTTCTGAGAACCACATCAATGGCAAGTTCATATTAGATGTAGAGGAAGGAAACCTTAGAGGATAACACAGAGAGTGGGAAATGAAAGCATATTGCTTCCTTAGTGCACTTTAGCATCTCTCCATCTCATTTTGATAAGATTTTAAAGAGCAGCTCTGCTAATTACCAAGATAAACAGCAAAGAACAAGGCATTATTAACAGAACAATGAGGGGAGGGTTTATTTATTGGGATAGATCCCTATGGATGCTGCACATTATCATCCCTCAGTAATAATCCCTTGACTTTCTTAAATTTCCCTTGATTGCCAAACCTGGGCCACAGATGTTCTGCTGAAACAATTACCCACAGCTCCAGCATTGGCTTCACCTGATGTACTTGTCTTCTAGGAATTGTAGTATAAGAACATATGGGAACCCAAGTGTGGAAACAACTGGATTCCAGCATTTTATGACAGATAGATTAATCAACAGATTTAAATTGAGAATAAGTACAGATGTTCCCTCTCATTTAGATGCATTATGCTTTGAAGAGATCACATCAGACTTTGAAGCTCTGGAAAGGAAACACAAGGACTTTGGGGCTCAGATAGTTTTCTCATCGATTCTACCAGTAGTTCGAAGAGGAATAGAAAGGGAAAAGAAAATACTCTGGGTGAAAGGTGGTGTCATTGTGAGGGATTTGGTTTTGGAGACCATGGGCTAAGCTTCCTGGAAGATTGACTACCGACAATAGATAGCTTGCAACTCACAAGAGGAATGCCCCAAATATTTTTAATTGGGGTCAATGATAACATTACTACTACTACTACTACTACTACTACTACTACTACTACTACTACTACTACTACTACTTAATCATCATCATCATCATCATCATCATCATCATCAGTCAGCTGCAGAAAGCCACCTTACTGGGATCTTCTCACATAATTGGCCGATACATCACTGAGTCCTCAATGCTTAGGAAGCATTCGACTAGTGATTGGTAATATAAAACCCAGTGTAGATAGCTGTGTGGTTAATTAATTAATTAATTAATTAATAATAATAAATAATTAATAATAATAATAATAATAATAATAATAACAATAACAATAATAATAATAATAATAATAATCTAAGAAAAACAGACCACAAATTACAGTATCTCCAGTATCTATATAAGAATGCTAGAAATATTGGAAACAAACATGAAGAACTAGCAATCTTAGTTCAGAAGGGTAAATATAACTTAACAGGAATAACTGAAACTTGGTGAGGTGAGTCCTATGGCTAGAATACTGAAACTGAAAGATATAAATGGTTCACAAAGAACAGAATAATGCAGTAGCCCCCCCGCCCTTTCGCAGTTAATATACTGCGGTCCCACTATATCACTAGATTGACTGACTGACTGACTGACTGACTGACTGACTGACTGACTGAATGAATGAATGAATGAATGAATGACTGACTGACTGACTGACTCTGTGGTAGGAGTGGCAGAAAGGGGGACTCTGGGTGAGAGTGACCATTTTCTACTAGAATTATTGATTTAAAGAAAACCAAAGGAGAGTGTCGGCACACATATATGCTGGATTTTTAAAAATCCAATTTTAATAAACTGAGTGAGGATTAGTAAGGTCCCATGGATGGAGATCCTAAAAAGAAAAGAAGTTCAAAAGGGGTGGGACAACTGCTAACAATAGCAACAAGAAAAAAGGTAGGAGACAGCAAAAAGCGCCAGAGTAGCTTCACAAACAGTTCAGAGTGAACCTGAAAACAAACAAACAAACAAACAAAAAGACACATTTTCTTCTTCTTCTGGGATTGACCAAACGGGATTGCAAAGAGATCCAGAAGTATCTCTGCAAACTTGGGGAATGAGGTGGGGGCAAAATGGCAAATGAGTCTCAATGTAAGAAAATGTCAAGTAATGCACATTAGGGCAAAAAGAAAAAGACACTTTTGATATATCAGCTAATGTGTTCTGAGCTGTCCATGATGGATGAGGAAAGAGATTTTGGTGTGCTGGTGGACAGCTTGATGAAACTGCCAACCCAGTGTGTGGTGGCAGTGAAGAAGGCCAAACCCATGCTAGGGATCATTAAAAAGGGGATGAAAATAAAACAGCCCATAATATAATGCAGTTGTACAAAACAATCTCCACATCTCAAAAAAGAGATAGTGGGACAGAAAAGAGTGCTTTTTAGTCTAGAAAAAAGGCACCTGAGAAGGGACATGACTGAGATGTACAAAGTTATGCAAGGGATAGATCAAGTGGATAGGGGGAAGCTCTTTCCCCACTCATGCAATACAAGAACCAGGGGCCCTCCTCTCAAATTGAGGGTTGAGACTAAAGAACAGACAAAAGAAAATAATTCTTTGCCCAGTGTGTTGTTAGTCTGTGGAACTCCTTGTCACAGGATGTAGTGATGGCAACTGGCCTAAATGCCTTTAAAAGGGGATTGGACATATTCCTGGAGGAAAAGTCCACCACAGGTTACAAGCCATGATGGGGATTTGCAGGCTTAAATGATGGTACCTCAATGTGCCAGATGCAGTGGTGTGGTATTAGACATCTAGTTGTTTCATGTGCTCCCAGAAGCATATTTTGGGGCCACTGTGAGATACAGGAAGCTGGACTAGATGGGCCTTTGACCTGATCCAGCAAGAAGGCATTCTGAGGATTCAAACTCTGCATCTAGGTGCCTAAAGCAATAAACTGTCCCGCAGGTAATCCCTCACAGCTTGTGCCACAGACAGCTGTTCAGGTTGCAAAGGCAGATGGAATGGGAAGACCACCTCTGATGAAATATACCACTTCCTATTTCCTTGTCACTTTGGCAGTGTCTTTTCAGATAGTAGAATTACAGGCATGGATTTCTTATATTTGGGAAACAGAATTTAAAAATAGATAGATAGATAGATAGATAGATAGATAGATAGATAGATAGATAGATAGATAGATAGATAGATAGATAGATAGATAGATAGATAGATAGATAGATAGATAGATAGATAGGGCATTTCCATGTGATCTGGTAATAAGACATATGAATCTCCTTAAGGCAATTACTTCCATCACAACTGCACAGAGCCAAACAACACTGCAAATGTCTACTTGTGTGGGTGGAAACAATTCAGCTAGCTGGATTTAGGAAAAATTGGGGTAAAAATAATACCTCTTAGCATGATATTAAGGCATATTATTAAAACAGTTTCAGGAAGTCCATGAATGATTAATAGTTATGAAAAGGCACCAAGTATAGTGAATTTTAATTTTGTGTCTGTCTTATTTCATGCAATAAGGTTTATCTGAGATTATACACTATTTGAGGAAAGAATATGATGTGGCAATTTCAAGAAGTAAAGAATTTCAGTGGTTCACACAGTTTTATGCATTACAACATAAAGTACTTTGAATCTTCACTAGCAAGAAGTGAACAAAGAAAATTTAGAAATAATTGCATGGGACTTCTTTTTATTTAATCATTTCAAAATGGGCAAATAAAATTATGTTTCAGTTTCAGCCAAAATGAAACACTGCACTCAACCCTACATCAAAACTGGTAATTTAAAACAGAGTTAGAATAAAACTACATTTTATTTAATTATTTCAAGAATGAGCAAATAAAACAATGTTTCAGTCAAAATGAAACAATGCAGTGAACCACACATCTAAATTAGAGTTTTAAAACAGGATAGAGAGAAGAATGTGGAATCTGAAGATGCATTTTAAAAGTACAAGTCGGGTTCATTACACAGAGTCTGAGGAAAAGAAATAATATATCTTTCCTCGGTTATGCAGCTATTTGCTACCCAGGTGATTTGAACAGATTAAATAGTTCATATTAGTAGTTTGTTTCATTATTGAGGGAAGGAGGACAGCAAACAAGATACAGATTGTCTCTATAATTCAAAAACCCCAAACTGTAGTTTATTTCACATTGGTGTAAATCCAACTCTACCAACGCAGCCTTCCTGGAACCACCTCAAAATGCTTCCAAAAAATTTGGCCTTGGCAAGGTGCTTTGTAACCAGGAGGACAGTGCCAGTTCCTCATTCCGAAAGTCATGGTGTCAATCAGGTCACTTGGATATTGGACAATGAGAAGTCCACCAGCAACTCCCAATATTTTGAGAAAATGTAATTATACAACAAACACACCATGTAGCTAGCTAGCTAGCTAGAGATCTATTGATGTGTAAAATACTGGAGTGTGATATTTGCATAATCGAGCATTCTTGTGAATAAGAAACTGTCTGACTTGATATAAGCCAAAGGGAAAAAGAAGAAACAACAACAAGAATCTTCTTCTTCTTCTTCTTCTTCTTCTTCTTCTTCTTCTTCTTCTTCTTCTTCTTCTTCTTCTTCTTCTTCTTCTTCTTCTTCTTCTTCTTCTTCTTCTTCTTCTTCTTCCCTAAACATCAATTACGTGCAGTAATAGACCCACCTCCATGTATAAACAATGCTACACAGAAAGCCGAAGACTTGTATTCAGGAGAAACTATGCTTCAAAATGCAAACATTACTATTGAGTCCTTTGGAGGTCATTCTTCCCTAATAGTACAGTCTCCATCTGATACATTTTCTGTATGGGTAGAACTATGTAATTCTCCCTCTTTTCTCATTTTGGGAAGGCCTTGTATGCACACATGCTCACCGACAATGTAATGAACAATATTATAATGGAAGAAATCTTGTTTAGTTTCTAGGCCCTACCTCCTAACAGGTAATGTCTCCTTGGGTAAGGTGTGTAGCACAAATATCTACAACACAGACAAAGGATGTGCATTCTTAAGAGGTTCGTGTAAGCACACAGAAGTTTAGCCATTTCACCTTGGATGCTAGTGAAGAACAAGTACCTTCCTGGCTCCAAATACATTGTCCTCCAATGTAAACACATTGGACAACATATTTTTAAGCAGATTCCTATGTCACATCTCTGTATGTACACAATGGAGTAGATTGCAGAATCCGTATAGAACGCCTTTGTCCACAGTGTCCTTTTCAGAGGTTAACTGCTTTGCAGACAACAGAGGGACTCAGAGCGGCTGCAGTGCCACACCCTCCATCCTCAACCTGTTCATATTCAATTGTTTGTTTTGTCCACTTGTATACCATCCTATTAGTGCTGGGCAGGAACCTCTGAAAAGATGTATCCATGTTCAGAGAAATGTGATAACAAAGCTCTGTGCAATTTGACACCCTGATAAGGCAAGATGCCTAGACGGAAAGCTCTGGAACAACATTCACTTGACCTTGGTTGCCATGTTCACTGTGACCTTATCTAGCAATACAAGGGAAGGTCAAGACTCAGTAGAGGCTATAAGGAAAGGATGTGGTGGGAAAGATTATATGTGAAATTGTTTTCTAACTCCTGAAACCCCATAAGAGCTGGAAAGTATTATAAATAGTTGGATGGTGTCATCAGCCTAAGCCACCGAACACATCCTGTATTTCAGCAATCACCACTTAATTTGGGCCCCAGGGAAGTCAGGAAGAAATAATTAATGAGGACAGATACATCTGCGTGTCGGCAGCCGATGTTACAGTAGTCTTCCTCTCTTCCCTAGAAAGTAAACACTTAAAAGATCTGGAGAGGGTAGCTGTGTCAGTCTTTTCATGAATTCCAGGCAAAATCAAAGAAAAACAAAACAAAGACAAAAACATGTGGCACCTTAATACTAACTTTCATATTTTAATGTAACGTTTCGTGGACTACACATCCACTTCTGCAGACATATAGCATCAGAATGAGGCGTGCAATATAATATATGATGGGATATACATTTCATACCAAATATTCATTGGCTGAAGTTTGCATGTCAGCCCAATTGTAAGATCCTATAAACAGTGGATAGGGGAAGGGGGAGAGGAGGAGGGGGTTGTAAATTTATTTATTTATTTATTCTTGAACTTATAAACCACCCAATTTTCCCAGAGGGTACTCTGGGTGGTGTACAAACATGTCACCCCAGGCGACTAAACAATACAATCACAAAACAATCCCCAGCGAAAATAAACATCAAAACCTAACAAATGCACATCAAACATCCAAGTACCATTAAAAACTACTAGCAAATACTAAAAAGAAAAAATATATATAGCGGGTAAAATGACATGGTGTGATGATGGGGAGTAGGATTTGCCCAGGGTCTCATGTAGTTTGTTGATATGGTAGGTGTTTTATGGCTCTGTGGTAGATTCCTCAAGAGACAGGGGAAAAGATCATAAATCCACAGTGAAGATGTCACCCCTCCCCTGGTGAAACCACCTGCCCAATCATTATAAGCTACTATGATCTTGAATAATTTGAGCTACATCACCTTGGAAAGGGTCTGCCTACCAGATGGCTCTCTGTTAAAGTAAAAGTAATTAGTTAAAGAAATGACATTATTTGTTTTATAGGATAATTTCTGCTTTCACAGTATACTGTAAGGGCTCCCATCTTAAAGAACATCCATGAATTTAGAATTTAGAAACACTGTTCTCCTGCAAATCCCTGAATTTCACTTCCAGTTAATAGGGATCCAGCAGTCTCAGTCTGTCAGTCAATCTCTCCCCCCCTCTCTCCCTCTCTCTCTCACCCTCTCTCCCTCTCTCTCCCTCTCTCTCTCTCTCTCTCTCCCTCCTCCCCCCCTCTCTCCCTCCCTCCCTCCCTCCCTCCCTTTTCAATTAAAGAAGAGTCTGGGACAACTGGGATTTGCATGTCTACCTAGCTAGAGAAACTTAGCCAAAGCTAATTTCAAGCTGTATCTAAAGTTAAAGGAGTACAGATACAGCAATGCTTTTAAAGCTAGTTATAGCCATATTCTAAATTCTTCCTCCACGTGTGAGACACAGGCATAACTAGTGCTTCTAGAGCCCAGGGCAAAAGTCAGTTTTTGCACCACCACCCTCAATACACAAGAGAGCGAGCCCCCCCCACCACCCCTCGGCCCGCCCGAGCCGCCTGGAGGGCGTCCTCTCCTCCTGCAGCACCAGCGTCCCCTCCTCCCACAGCACCAGCCTGTCCCCCCACCTCAGATGGAGCAGGACATGGCGGTCATCACACCAGCACCCCCCCCTGGGAAGCAGGCCACTGGGCTCAGCCGGGCCACCCCACCAAGTCCCCCATCCGAGCAGCTCCAAGCCTCAGTGGCACACTCTGCCTCCAGCTGCAGCAGCAGCAGCAGCCCCGGACAACACCCCCTCTGCTCCCCCTCCATGGCCCGGCAAAACAACGGCGGCAGCCCCGGCGCCCTCAGGGCCATTCACATGCTGCTGGGCAGACGGGGAGCCAAGCTGGGCCACCCCTCCAGGCAAGACGGCAGCAAGGTTCAGGGAGGCAAGGCTAAACGCGGCTGCAGCAGCAGCGAGGGGCATACCAGGCACGTCTGTGCCTTTGGAGTAATTGGAGGTGGCAGGGGTAGCGACAGGGGGCGGTAGACAATTTGGCACCTCCGAGTTGCTGCGCCTGGGGTACTCTGTCCCTCTAGCCCTCCCCATGCCACGCCTCTGGTGTGAGGTTGTGCCCCTTTAGTGGAATTTCTTCCTTTCTGCTGTGGTTTCATTCTAAGCAGCTTGCAATAAAATGGTTGATCATTTCCCCCTCTCTTCCCCCACCCAAACCATCACAATGGAGGAATTAAAACTGAGGAGAGGTTTGCTGTTGTTGTTTAGTTGTGCAAATTACAGAGTGGTTATTATATCTCTGGGCAGGAAGCATTCATTTTTCCCCTTGCCCAGTGTTGTTGTTGTTGTTTTGTTGTTGTTGTTTTGTTGCTGCTGATGCTGCTGTTGTTCTGTCATTCAGTTGTGTCTGACTCTTAGTGACCCCATGGACCAGAGCTCGCTAGGCCTTTCTGTCCTCCACTGCCTCCTGGAGTTTGGTTAAATCCACATTTGTTGCATCGATGACACCATCCAACCATCTCATTCTCTCCTGTCCCCTTTTCCTTTTGCTTTCAATCTATTCTCAGCATCAGGGACTTTTCTCCACTCTCCTCATGAGGTGGCCAAAGTACTGGAGCCTCAGCTTCAAAATCTCTCCTTCCAGAGAACATTTGGGGTTTTCTTTCAGGATGGATAGGTTTGATCTCCTTGCAGTCCAGGGGACTCTCAAGACTCTCCTTCAGCACCACAGCTCAAAAGCATCGATTCTGCGGCGATCAGCCTTCTTTATAGTCCAGCTCTCACTTCCATACATCACTATTGGAAAAACCATAGCTTTGACTATCCTGACCTTAGTTGGCAAAGTGATGTCTCTGCTCTTTAGGATGCTGTGTAGGTTTGCCATTGCTTTCCTCCCAAGAAGCAGGCATCTTTAATTTCATTACTGAAGTTGCAATCTGCAATGATCAAGGAGCCCAAGAAAATAAAGTCCATCATTGCCTCCATTTCTTCCCCTTCTATTTGCCAGGAGGTGATGGGATCAGTGGCCATGATCTTCGTTTTTTTGATGTTCAGCTTCAGCAGATTTTTTTCACTCTCCTCTTTCACCCTCATTAAGAGGTTCTTTAATTCCTCCTCACTTTCTGCTATCAGAGTATTATCCTCTGCGTATCTGAGTTTGTTGATATTTCTTCCGGCAATCTTAATTCTGTCTTGTGATTCATCCAGACCTGCCGTTTGCACGATGTACTCTGCATATAAGTTATATAGGCAAGGTGACAGTATACAGCCTTGTCGTACTCCTTTTCCAATTTTAAAGGAGTGGTTTGCTGGCTCTCAAAAATCAACCATAAGGCATCACTGGAATGACCGCACATCCCATCTAGTTGTCCCTAACTCAACACAGCAAGAAGAACTTTTTACAACACAGCTGTTTTAGCTAACACTATTGTATAAATCTTCAGTGTATTTCAGAGGAATATAGGCCTCTAGCTTGCATTAACAAAACTTGTCATATTTTCCCCCCAGCGAGTTCCCACAAAACACCACCAATGAAGAAATTACAGTCATCAGTCTGCTTTATAATCCAGACTCAGAAAGAAAGACACACACCCTGTCAGATGAAAATATGTTTTGAAAATAACAGCAGCAAGTGTTGAACAATTAATTCTTTCCTCAATATGTGTTTGCTAGTCTGGCTGCAATATGGGTGTATTATGGTACCACATACAAATCATACAAGTCTTTCCTACCACACTGTTTTTTTCTTTTCTTGGTTGGGATTACCATAATTAAAAACAGTTTTCCAAGCAGAGAAAATGTTTTATAACTCTCTCTCTCTCTCTCTCTCTCTCTCTCTCTCTCTCTCTCTCTCTCTCTCTCTCTCTCTCTCTCTCTGAGAAAATATACTGGAGGCACAAGCTTGACATTTTCAGTTTTTAAAAAAGTCTCTTGAAGTTCTTTTGGTTCATTCTTAGAGTCATGTAAAAATAAGATGATAGACATTTGACAACTAGGAAATGTATCTGAAAATGGTTAAAAAATAGGTTGTGGAAGGGGCCAATGGATGTATATTTCAAAGGGAGGAAAACACATTTGTGTAAATCTGAGCAAAAAACCAAAACCAAACAAACCTGAAATTCAGCTACGTTTCTTTCACTTCATGTTTGAGTTTTTCTATTACATTTCTAATGAAACTTTTGCCACTGGATAAGATTGTGTTTTGCTTTATTTTTAATTCTGCAGTTTTCCTAGGTTTATTTACATTATTCAGTTGCACACTAGGCTCATAAAGCAAATAAATGATGGTTTAGCACGCCTCTATTAACATGGTAAGAAATGAGTATCTCCTATTATCACTGGAAGAGCCATATAATATCTAAGTCATGCTTAGGCTATGTGGTGAGGCAAAATGCAATGTTGAAAATAGGACTGTAGTTGGAAAATGAGTGATATGGCTCCCAGTAACGCATCAACTGGAGATTCTGCTCTGTTTTAATGCCAGTATGTTGCCCATAGTTAGGGAGGGGGACAATTTACAATGCCAGGAGCATACTCAAGGATTACTGCATTTATTTATTTAGTATATTTATTGACTGCCCGTCTTCCCTAAAAAGCAACTCCGTGCAGTTCACAATCAAACAAGAGAGAAAATAACAGACAGTAGCAAAACTTCAAAACTTGCTGTAAAGAGGGCAGCCAAATAAACATGCCTCTGACACCACAATACATGAGAGAATATTATGTATTTCCCATTAGTTCCACCATATTGGTGACAGCCAATCCCCAAGCATCCCTACAAGCGTCCTACAATGAAATGAAATTTTACAGGGATAAGTGCAAAGTACTGCACCTAGGATAAAGAAACCAAATGCACAGTTATAGGATGGGGGGATACACCTGGCTTGGCAATACTACAAGTGAGAAGGCTCTTGGAATTGCTGTAGATGAATATGAGCCAATAGTATAAGGCCCCCCACCAAAAATAAGTCAAATGCTGTGTTAGACTGAATTAACAGAAGTAGATTTCCAAATCCCGTTATATGCTAGTCCCCCTTGTATTTAGCACTGGTTAGGCCTCCCTTTGAATACTGTGTCCAGTTCTGAACACTGCACTTCAAGAAATATGCTGACAAACTGGAACAAGTTCAAAGGAGGGCAACAAGGATGATCAGAGGTGGGTGGACATCACGCCCTATGAGGAAAGACTGAAAGAATATGACATGTTCATACTACACAAAAGAAAACTAAGGGGGAAATATGATAGCACTTTCAAATATTTGAAGGGCTGTCTCACAGAGGACAGGAAAGATCTGTTCTTTTTCATCCCAGAAGTGCAGGATGCAAACCATCATCATCATCATCATTGGCATCCTTCAGTCTCGAAAGACTATGGTATCATGCCTGGAGTAGAGATCCTAAAAACAACACCTAGTGTGACTAAATAGGCCAATTCAGGAATGGCAGTCTCTACCGCACTGGGGGCAGATGTATTCTGTTTCTTGCCCGGTCCTCGAGTTTCATTGTTTCCATCCCTGCTTCTTTTTCTCTGCCTGTTGGACAAATGCCTCTTCAAATTTATGTAGACCATGCTGTATCTCTTGCCTCCATACAGTGCGATCGGAGGTCAGGGTTTCCCAACTATTGAGGTCCATTTCCAAGTCCTTCAGGTCCCTCTTACAGATATCCTTATACTGCAGCTGTGGTCTCCCTCTGGGGCGCTTTCCCTGCATTAGTTCTCCATATAGAAGATCTTTTGGGATCCGACCGTCATCCATTCTCACAACGTGTCCAAGCCAGCATAGGCGTCGCTGTTTCAATAAAGTGTACATGCTAGGGATTCCAGCTCGATTCAGGACTATGCTATTTGGAACTTTGTCGTGCCAGGTAATGTTGAATATTCGCCTAAGACAGCGCATATGGAAGGTATTAAGCTTTCTTTCCTGTCGAGCATGGATGGTCCAAGACTCGCTGCAATAAAAAAGTGTGCTCAATACGCAAGCTTTATAGACCTGTATCTTTGTATGTTCTGTTAGCTTCTTATTGAGCCATACTCTCTTTGTTAGTCTGGAAAACATAGTTGCTGCTTTACCTTTACATTATTCAGCTCAGACTCTAGTGAGAGTGTATCTGAGATAGTTGAGCCAAGATACACAAAGTCATGGACAACTTCCAGTTCTTTTTCAGAAATTTTAATGCGAGGAGGAGAGTCCACATTCTGGCCCATTATTTGTGTTTTTTTCAGGCTGATTTCTAGCCCAAAATCTTTGCAAGCTTTACTAAAATGGTCCATGAGTTGTTGGAGATCTTCGGCAGAGTGAGCACTAATGGCAGCATCATCAGCAAAGAGGCGATCACGCAAACACTTCACCTGTACCTTAGACTTTGCTCTCAATCTAGAGAGATTGAAAAGTTTTCCATCTGATCTGGTCTGGAGATAGATACCCTCTGTTGAAGTTCCAAAAGCATACTTCAGCATGGTAGCAAATAAGATCCCAAACAAGGTTGGCGCAAGGACACAGCCCTGCTTCACGCCGCTTTGGATGTTGAAGGGATCTGACACTAGGCCATCGAAAACTACATTGCCCTTCATATCCTCATGAAAAGACCTAATGATGTTAAGGAGCTTGGGTGAGCATCCAAACCGGAGGAGTATTTTAAAGAGTCCGTCCCTACTATCCATATCAAATGCCTTTGTAAGATCTATGAAGGCTACAAAAAGTGGCTGTCCTTGTTCCCTGCATTTCTCCTGCAACTGCCTGAGGGAAAATACCATATCAGTAGTGGACCTGTTGTTTCGAAAGCCACACTGTGATTCTGGGTAGACTCTCTCTGCAAGTATCTGGAGCCTCTTCAGTATAACATGTGCAAACAGCTTCCCGACAACACTAAGAAGAGAGATACCATGATAGTTGTCACAGTCGCTCCTGTCACCTTTGTTCTTATAAAGCGTAACAATATTAGTGTCCTTCATATCCTGTGGTACTCCTCCTTCCCTCCAGCAAAGGCAGAGGATTTCGTACAGTTCAGTGGCAACGATCTCTTTGCAGCACTTCAGAACTTCAGCAGGGATGTTATCTTTTCCAGGTGCCTTGCTAGAGGCAAGTGAATCCAGAGCTACATTTAGTTCTTTTAGTGTTGGTTCATTGTCAAGCTCTTCCAAGACAGACAAGCACTCAATATTATTTAAGACTGGAATATAGTTCAGACAAGCACTCAATATTATTTAAGACTGGAATATAGTTCAGAGTAGTGCTGCACCCAGCATGCCATCTGCTGCTCACGATCCTGGATGATCTCACCTGAAACAGTCCTTAAGGGTGCAGTTTTCTTATGTATTGGCCCTAAGGCCTGTTTAATTCCATCATACATCCCCTTGATGTTACCTGTATCAGCTGCCATCTGAATCCGATAACACAGTTGCAGCCAGTAATTGTTAGCACATTTCCTGGCAGTCTGCTGGACTTTGTTACGAACAGCTCGCAGGGCCTGTAGGTTGTGCTCGCTGGGACAAGCTTTATATGCAGTCAAGACTCTCCTCTTTTCCTCAATAGCTGGCATCATCTCTTGAGTGGGCTTCAAACCAATCTGCTGTCTTTCGAGTCTCCTTGCTGAATACTGATAAAGCAGTGTTATAAACAACATTCTTAAAATGTTCCCAATGTTTAGATGCATTATCTTCAGCAGGGCCAGGAAGAGCTTCCTTGAGTACATGGGAGAATTCCTCCACTTTTCCTTGATTATAGGTGTTACTGGTATCAATTTTTGATCTTCTTTCCTTCTTCAGGTGGTACAATCTCTTTGTTTTCAGTTTTACTTTGCTGTACACCAGGGAGTGGTCTGTGTCACAGATGGCACTCTGATAACTGCGTGTGATTATAACGCTAGAAATGCTGGAGCGCCTGATGAGAATCAGGTCGAGCTGATGCCAGTGCTTCATCTTGGATGTCTCCAAGAGACTTTGTGCTGGGGCTTTGTGTTAAAGAATGTATTGCTGACACAGAGACCATAATAGCAGCAAAACTCCAGCAGGCGTTGGCCATTTTCATTCATCTTTCCAATGCCGAACCGACCTAGGCAGGTGGGCCAGGAGTTATAATCAGCTCCAACCCTGGCATTAAAGTCATCGAGGATAGCTATTGGTCCTTTCTCAGGGATTTTCTTGATAGTGGCAGCTAGATCATCATAGAATTTTTCTTTAAGTTCTGCTGGAGATGATAATGTTGGTGCGTATGCACTGATAAGTGTAACCAACCCTGCTGTAGAGTGTAGTTGCATGGACAGGATTCTCTCACTTCCTACAGCAGGTGGGATAATGAGACCTAGTAAAGTATTTCTAACAGCAAAGCCAACCCCACATTCCCTGGTCTCGTTTGATGGTTTTCCCTGCCAGAAGAACGTAAAGTTCCTCTCCTTGACAGACCCAGAGTCAGGTAGCCTTGTCTCTTGGAGAGCAACAATGTCCATCCGCAGTCTGCACAATTCCCTGTCAATGACAGCTGTTTTTCATATAGTGTCCATTTCTTGGAGATAGTCTGAACAGCCAGGGTTCATTGTCCTAACATTCCATGTGCCCAACTTTAGGCTCAAGATTTTTTAATGTTTATTGCATGGTGCGGAGTCAACGATTTGTTTGCTGGTTTCCATCCTGATCCGCCTACACCCAGGTAGCTGCTGCTTCCTGTGTTGTTCCCCCACTATTTGCTGCAAATTGTCCTCTCCAGGGCACAAGGCCTGGGTAACTCAATATGGAGATTAGGCTGTTACCCAGGCAGCGAAACCCCCCTCTCCACGTAGCTGGAGTGGTCCAATGGAACAGCAAAGCCGATACGATTAGTTCCAGCTGCATCGCAGGAGTTGCCAGAACATGATTGTATACAGTCATGAACTGTCTCCGGGACTCCGGCTCCGTTTTTTTCCTCGAGGTTGACTCCTGAAGCCTTTTCCAATGAGGGATATAGCCACAAGACAGTGGAGGTTTGAAATCAGAGTTTCCTTCTCCTGAGGGTGGTTCTTCAGCTTTTTCTGCCGTTGGCGCGATGAGAGCCCTCTTCCGCCTTCAAAACCGTTGACCGTCCTCTCCTGTAACCCCAGATGGGGGCCCTTACAAGGTACTACCAGCCGGGGCAGCTGGACCAAGATTTTTTAAGGAGGTATTACTCCTCCAGTTTTTTTCTTGTTTCTTGGAATCCTGCCCCAGGTTGCCCATTCCCCTAACAGCAAGTTCTACAAAGTCCCTGTAAGTGTAAAATATGCCCTCCGATTTGTTTTTCCTATTTTCCAAGTTCTGCTTCTTGGTATAAAAAGAGTAAAATAAAATAAAATAAAATAAGAGATTTCGCACACCGTTAGAGGAATGAGAAAACAATCAACAAAAGTATCACACCATTGCAACTGAACTAGACTGGTCATCACCTTGCTATTTTCTGCAAAGCATCCAGAAAGAAGTTTTCTATTACAAATCAAGTTGAAGAAGATGTGAACTAGAAGTGCAGGATGCAAACCAGCGGGCTCAACTTAAGAGAACCCAGCTTATCAGGAAAAACTTTCTAACTGTTAGTACAGTATGGCGATGGAACCAATGACCTCAAGAGGTGGTGAATGCTCCAACACTGGAGGCATACAATAAAAATGTGAACATCTACCTGGTAGATAATGTTCTGCATCGAACAGGGGTTAGACTTGATGGCGTTGCAAACTCCTTCCAACTTCACTATTCTATGATTCGATTATTGAAGCTTCTCATACTCTTCAGAACCTACCATTTGGGGTAGAGAGAACTCAGATAACTCAGCATTCCCAGCCCCAAGCTCCCTGGTTAAGAAGTCTGAAAGGACAACACACAGCCCGGTGGGGGAGGGGACCTATAGACTGAGCGAAAGATAACAGGAAAACAATGGCACTCATAAAAGTGGAGATCAACCACCTCAGTTGGTCTGAGGCACATGGTGGGGACTAGTGATGTGTATGAACCTCAGAGGTGAGTGTGAGTTCATGCCTGTTCAGCTCTCAAGACGTACAGCTGTTCTGTGGTTGCCCTCACCTCCTCGGGTGGGTGCCTGCTGAGAGGCAACGGCACAGCTTCATGCTTCCTCTGTTTGGGTGTCCACCAGAGGAACTGGGAAGCCAGGTTACCTGTGGAACACCTATGTGGCCAGAGGGCGAAAGCAGCACATGCCGCCAAATCAACAGTCCGTGCCCACATCCAGTGGGGAATTTCAAATCCCGAAAATGAGAGGGCAAGATGCCTGGAGAAGAAGAAAAAAAGGATTCTATCAGAACAAAAAAGTTGGAATATTCAACTCAAATCCATACTGCAAGCTCCAGAAAGCTATCTCCTGAATCTTTCGACCACAGCAGCTTGATGGCAATCAGCCACCTTTGGGCATTTGTTATCTCGCTGCCACTATTGCCCATATACACTCTTAGACCCAAGAACTGCAGGAGGAGCCTCAAACCAGGCCACTGGTCCAAAATCAGAACAAACACTTTTGCCCAGGAAGAAAAGGGCACGTGCCACCATATCCAACTCAGTCATGTATGGGTTCCATTCATCAACACTGTGCCCCAGCAAGAGGTATGTGTAGTAACAATGGCTTTTTGTAAATAGCTCTTTGAAGCAAAAGGGATCAGGTTATAAGGATCACCTACGGCAAGTGAGCCTCAACTCAAAGAAAACCCGCTGAATTGCAGTTCATAATTTTTAATATCCTAAAATAAAATAAAAGTTAAGATACAAATAGTATACATAATCTGAATCCTATTCCTTGGTTTTGCTCATGCAGTGCTCTGTTGTGCCACAATGAAAAGGATGGAACTTATGCACACAGAATCTCCATGAGCCCGAAGAGTTCAGTTGGTTTCTTTGAGAAATCATGGCCAGCTATGTCAATACAAGGGAGGTGACACAAAGCTGTTCTGGAATACTGGAGTATTCCATTATGACGACTGTCTTCCCCTAGTGATTGGGAAGTGCTGGCAAAAGTAAGAGATGTTTCCAGCCTATGACAGAAGCATATTCCCAGCAGCAGCTGTGTCTAAGACAAGCAGCACACCATTCAAAAATCTGAGCACCCCACATAAGGTGCCCAGCATGGCCAAGAGGCTTCCTTCAGAAGAAAAATCGAATGTAGCTCTCCTTCCTCTGATGCTGTCTTCTTCTCTAATTCCCATCGTCCCCACTCAGCATGGTTGTTTGCTGTGCTACATGAGGAATATAAAAGTTCTAGTCCAACACATCTTGGAGGATGAAAAGTTAGGTAAAGCTGATCTAACAAGTCTAGCCTGGAAGAGGTGACATTCCAGAAAAACTAGCTTTATACAGATTGAAGCCTTTATGTATTTCTAGGCCCCACTACAAGCTTCCAAGTACATTAGACACTGGCAGTAGTGCAATTGTTTTTATTATCTCTGGCATTGATGAAGTTAGAATCTGCCTCGGCAGGAAAGCAATTGCTGCCAATGGTTACCAAAATATTGTACATGTCTTGTTTTAATTTTACAAGAAGCAAATAAAAAATTCTGTTATTAACATGGCTAGGTAATTGCAAGGCCAACTTCATGCTGCAGATGTACCATTCAAACTCATGTTACAGAGTCTTCAAAAATTATAAAATCTCAGTATTCATCAAATATAAAATGCTCGTTACCATTTCAGGCTCTGAAAAGCTGTAAGTATATTCGTTGTCAGTGATCAATATAGTAAAGTGTCATTACATACTTAATTATATACTTTATGTAAAATATTCATATGATGCCTTTGTCCTAAAAGATCCAAGGTGGTTTACAGTATTCAAAGAAGCAAAGTTAAAGGCCAAATAATAAACTATTATAAAAATTAACAAATCATTAAGCAAATATACTAAAACCCATAAGAACAGTATTTCTCAACATATCAACTGTGTAACCCTATAAATGTTTATGTTTATTTAATATTTATTCATTTATTTATTTGCATTTTATACCACTCCCTTAGTGCAAACTTAATATATGTAAACATCATTTTACTTAACTGAGAAAGACTTATTTCTGGGTAAACACTTTAGGACTGCATTGGATTAGTTCATAGTCAGGACTGCAGATCACAATCCTACTCTGTATGAACAATTCTGCCATACCTGTCATCCTCCAAATTTGTTACACTACTATTGACATCATCCGTCATTATGCACATGCTCATTGTGGATAACAGTTCTGGAAGTTGAGTCGTGGCAACTGGACTTCTTTTCTTGAGAGAGTGAAATGTTTTGCTGCTCATCCAAACAGGTTTGTCAGACTGAGTTGCAAATCTTCTCTAGGTTTTAGATTTGTGTGTGTACATTGTTTTGATGATAGTTTTCTTGATGCTTTCTTAATCCTTCATATTTCTGATTTTGAAGTTGTTGATGACATCTATGAATATGTCCTTCAGTTTAGAGCAGTAGATTTTATATCTAAGTTGTCTGAGAGTCTAGTATTATTAATGGCAGCATGAATCTTGTTTTCAAGATGAGTATACTATACACAGTTGGATCACTTTGGTTGTTTAATTTCTATGCCTCTTCTGTTTTGGCTTTCTTGTATTTTCTTGTACTTTACCATATAAAAAGGTAAAAAGAAGGCCTCACATGAGATTAATTGATTCAGTAAAGGAAGCTTCTGTCTGCAAGAAAGACGTAGGACGGTTAACAACAGAATGCTTTGGAAGTCATTAATTCATAGGATCACTTATGACATGTTAACATTCAACAATGTTATGTCTCTTTACCAGCATTCCCACTACTGATGCCCCAACAACAGTGAAGAAGAGACTAAGAGAACAGGACCCTCACCACCACAAGCAGCCTCAACCCAGACCAGATATGCCTGTTCCTGGCTCTGTGTCTGAACACCACATATTTCATGTACACTCAGAGGGGACTTCTAGAGACAGAAGCCTGCTTGTGCCATGGGTTCCCCAGTGTCACCCATTGTTGCTGACCTATACATGGAGAAGAAGGCATTCAACACCTTCTCAGAGACAACAACATCCCACTGGTTCAGGCATGTAGATGATACCGGGGTGAAAATCAAGACTCAGGAAGTACAGGCCTTTACAGACCACATCAATGTGGTGGACCCTAATATTAAGTTCACTAGGGAAGACAACCAGACAACAGACTGTCTTTCCTGGATTGTACAGTCATCATTTGACCCAACCATGGCCTGGGAGTAGATGTTTACAGGAAACCCACCCACACAGTTCAGTACGTATTGTTCGACTCCCACCATCCATTACAAGACAAATTAGGAGTCTTCAGGGCCCTAACCCACAGAGCAGAGAACGTTCCCCACCTCCACAGAAGGCAAGAAAAAGGAAGACAGGCACCTGAAGACAGCCCTTAAGGCCTGTGGATATCCAAGGTGGGCCTTCAACAAAACAGTGTCCCAGCCCAGAAGAACAATGGCTGCTTGGTGCTTGCTCGCTGGCGGGATCTCCCTTCCTCAATGGTCGCTGGGTGGTGAAGTTGGAGGCAGCAGCAATGGCAGAGGGGAGACGGACAAGGAGGAGAGCATGCCAGGCAGGCAGGCCAAAAAGGGGGCTACACACACACACACACACACACACACACACACACACACACACACACAGAGAGAGAGAGAGAGAGAGAGAGAGAGAGAGAGAGAGAGAGAGAGAGAGAGAGAGAGAGAGATGCCCTTCTCTGCAACCTTTTCCCATTGTACAGCCCCAATGTAGTGAGTTCCTGGGGCTGTATGTTGTGAAAGGCTGCACAGTGAGGTCTCTCTCTCTTTCTGTGTGTCTCCCAACCTCATCAGGCAATAAAAAGCTATAAAAAGGGAATAACCCCCCACCTTGAGGGCTGGGTTCTTTGAAAACAAGAGACAAAAAGCAAAGATAGTAGGGAATGGAGTTCTCATGGAGGGACAGAGAGCGAGGGAGGTTGTGGCAAGAAGCCAGCAGTATTGACCCATGTCAAGCGGAATGGTTGGTGCCCACACATTTTCACCTCGCCCTCCTTGCAAAATGTTTGGATACCCCTGCTCTACAGTCTTCAGGGTGGAAGTTTTTCTCTGAACCCATGTTCCTGGTCAGGTCAATCTGCTGCCACCTCACATTTACTTACTTACTTACTTACTTACTTACTTACTTACTTACTTACTTACTTACTTACTTACTTACTTACTCACTCAATTTATATACTGCCCATCTGGCAGAGAGGCTGCTGTGGACAGTTGGAATACATGGTGGCACTTCTCACCAAGGTCAGTCTGGAGGCCAACTTCAATGCAGCTAAGCAATGGGCTCAAACTACAGGAAGCCAGATTTAGGCTGAATATCTTAACTGTTAGAGAAGTACAACAATGGAAGCAATTACCTTAGGAGATAATGAGGGCTCCTGCGCTGGAGGCATTCAAGAGAAGATTGGATGAGCATCTGTCAGATCTGCCTTGATTTGGATTCCTGCATCAACCACAGTGTTGGCTTTATAGGGCCCTTCTTATTATATTATTCTATGATTTTATGATGGCCTCAAGGTGCTGTGGCATCAATTGATTTGATCCAAACACATATGCCAGCTGCAATATAGCCATTCATTGGATTCTGCCATCTTTGAAAAACTATGACCTTCTTTACAACCCAGTTTGCTGCCAAGCTGTCTCTTTGTGCTCCCTAAAATCAATATAAGCCTAGGCTGGTATGATTTCCACTGAGCGGAACATTTCACTATCAAATGTTTTGGATGTCTTCTCAGGCAAGTTATATAAATGAGATTTTGACAAATGAGGGTTAGGCAACAGCAGGTTGTTTCATTTTTAACAAAAGAGCACAAGAATTATCACACACACACACACACACACCTCTTTTCAAAAAGAGGCTCCAATCTTCACATTTTTCTTTGTATCAACATGAGGAATTGATCTGATTGAGCAGCAATATGTCTGAACAACTGTAAAATCAAGGCGAACACAAGTAGTATTTTAAAGCACAAGTCTCTCTTCCCTGAACAACCAAAACAGATTTTTGTCCATCAGAAAGCTAACATCTGAAGATATGGCTATACAGAAAGGCTTTCAATGGATATTAGTTTTTGTTACGACTCGCTGCTATTTACCATGCCTTGCTCCATCTTAGTCCATCCTAGTCTGCTGTTCTGATTTTGATTGACTTGGTTATGCTTACTCTGTTTACTATGTTGAATTGTTTATTTTTTTTACTGTGTTGGTTTTACATTTTGTATTTTGTACTTGTTCAAGTTTTGTAAACCACCCGAAGTAGCTGGGTTGCTAGATGATGCGGTATAAAACTCTAATAAATAATTAAATAAATATAATAATAAATTAATTGTTATGGGTGCTTATGTCTTGTTAGCTAGGATCATTTCTAGTCATGGTTGCAAGCTGCCAGGCTGTCAAAGCCATCTAGCTGCAGACCACCAGAAACCTTAATAACAATTTGAAGACCATCCAATTGATTCACACACATGGTAAGCACCCCCCAAAAGCCTCATACATCTTGCCAAAGGCCACATAGTTACAGTCCATAATTGCATTAGCCTCCCACACATTACAGGTCAATGGTGGTAAACCTTTGGCACTCCAGATGTATTGGACCACATATGCAACAGTGCTTTATCATTGGTAATCTAGGCTTGGAATTCTGGCAGTTGAGGTCCAAAACATCTGGAGTGCCAAAGGTTCACCACCACTGTTATCTTGACTGACTTCCGTCAAAGAAGAAGTGAGGAATCAAACTCCTACCACCTGGATTGGTACTCCAACCCCACTGAGCTGTATGAACTTCAGGGCAGGAGTGTTGGGGATGTTGTGGAAATCATGTTGTGCTTGTAGAGTTAAAGCACTGAATGAGATAAATCCAGATCCATTGTTCCTACTTTCATATGTTCTTATGGTCTGCTGTTAGTTTGGTTGTGGCTATAATCTCTATAAAGAGTGGCTATCATCTCCCCCAATAAAGCCAGAGTAATGTGGTAGGGCATTTGCATTTTATTGTAGGCTTTCAGAGTAGAATTCATGAGTTTTATCTGTTTTCCTTCTTGTTTGTAGTGTTGGGGGAGGATATTGCATTTCAAAAGGTATTTATGACTTGATATTTTAAAGTTGCTGTTGTATGTTAGCCAGCCTGAGCTCCTGTGTAGCCAGGATATGAATTACCATATTTTTTGCCCTCTAAGACACACTATTCCCATCCTCAAAAGTAAGGGGAAATGTATGTGCATCTTATAGAATGAATACAGCAGTCTCCGCTACTTATTTATCACAGATTTTCATTTAGAGATAAGATACCTGCATGAAGCCTCTCCCATCTCGTACTGCAGCCAGGATTCTGCAGTTCCAATCACCCAGTTTGCAAAGAAGCTTCCTCCAGGGAGCCTCTCCCCACTCCTCCCCTTCTGCAGCCAATATTCCCCTTTCAAAAATCACCTTGTTTGCAAAGAGGTCTCCAGGGAGCTTCTGCCCTCCCCTTTTGAAACCTGCATTCAGCAGTTCCAATTACCTGGTTTGCAAGTCTCCCCTTTTGCAGCTGGGATTCTACAGCTCCAATTACCTCATTTTCAAGCCTCCCATTCCCTGCCATAAAACCTTAGGCTAAACAATTTTTTTATTTTTTCTTCTTCTAAAAACTAGGTGCATCTTATAGGGTGAAAAATATGGTAATCACTCATTCATTCAATCACTCAATCAAATTCAGATATATTGTCACTTGCCTGTTTTGATTCCTATCACTTGCAGGTCTGAAATGGAGACTTGGTTACAAACATGCCCTACCTCTACATATACTCTCTTTTGGCAGTTGCTAGAACAGCCATCTGCTCTGGCCACTCCTCTAAAACTCCCTGGAGATCAGTATTCCAAATCACATGGGAAGCCGACACAGATGGATCTCCTCAGGCAAGGATATGGCCTTAACAAGGCAAGCTGATGATGATGACGACAGTGAAGAGAAGGAGAACAGTCCTCCCTCTATTATGTAAACAAAAGGGTGTTTGGCCCTCACAAAAATAAGGCTGCGGGTATGTATGTTTTATGTCTGTAAGTTGATTGGAACATAAGCTAGCCAAGAGGATCCAATGAAAGAATTTCTCAGAATATGTTGCCATGATTATTTCTAATGGATGGTTTGAGCAGCCATCTGGCTGGGTCCCTCTCTGCCAATCCCCTGAAGCATCCTTCATCATAACAGCAAGTTGAATGACCAGCCCAAGAATGGCATAGAATAGTGCTTGCATGGGGTAATGTTAAGAATGGATTCTGGTGTTACAATCTACTGTTGTCACCAGAATGCCATCACCTTCTCCACTCTGGGGATCATTGCAACCTTATCTAGATAACTCTATGGCTTCTCTTTGTGGTACCAATGCTTGCAGTAAGCTAGGACAGGAATCTTGAAGATAAGTACTTGGCAACTTTCGAGGCCTTCTGATCTTTCCTCTGAACACCTCCCAATGCATACAGCTGAGTAATCTACATTAGTATTGCAAGTCTATAACACACTGTTGAGAGGTGTGTACTGTAGCCTGAGGTCACAGTGCTGGAAAACCTGAACTTTCTTGCTAGCAGAGACAAACATGTCATGGCCTACCTCCCTTCAGTCATTCTCCTTTTGATTCATGGTTACCATACTCAACTATGAGTTGAAAACGCACCTTCACAACTCACGTTATTTCATTCCGATCTATCCATATTATAATGCAAAGATGGCTTGTTCATGGATGGGTAATTGAGACCACCTTTTGGAAATGTTTGGTCCATGGTGCTCAGAATCCTCCAGCCAGCATGGCCACTAGCCATACTAACATAGGTAATCTAGCCCCTAAAATAAAATGCCCAAGATTTCATCAAGACCTCCTTGGCTTTTCAATGGATATGCTTAGGGGAGGAATGAAAACCCCAGGAACTTAATTGCTTAACTATATCAGTGCTAATATTGCATTCTTGGCCTCTCCTTGAGGGTTACCCTAGAAAATGTCTCAACCAGTTACTGCACCATAGGTGCATTCTGGCATTACTTGAGAAGTAACATAACGATCAATGGATTTTTTATATTTTTGTAATTTGGAGGCATTATTTTCCCATAAGCAGAACACTTTATAAAGTACAGTAGGACCCCCCGTATCCACTGATTCATTATCCACTGATTCAGTTATCTACGGTTGGCAGAGGAAAAATAAATAAAAAATTCAGCAGCCGCAAAGCAAGCTACTGTCACAAAGAGCAGCTGTAAAGCAAGCTACTGTCACAAACAGCAGCTGTAAAGCAAGCTACTGTTGCAAAACAGCAGCTGTAAAGCAAGTTGCTATCACAAAAGAGCAGTTCTGGGGATATTTTGGCATTCTCTCTTATCCACACTTTTCATTATCCACGGGAAAGCTTGGAACCAATCCCCAGTGGATACTAGGGTCCTACTGTACATTTTTGTACTGTTTTGAAAGTAACTAAAAAGTAGTGTCTTGCTCTCCATCTGATTATTAATGGCTAGCATGTCACTTTGAGACAATAATGTCTAACCTTAAAAAAGAAATTGTGTTTTCAAACTGCGATGTAAACATACAGGCCAGAATCCAGTTAGACTCACACAGCATAATTACACGAATGGGTCTGGCTATGCTGCCAGCGAGCAAATGTGTGCTATTCCTCACTTCAGAGAAAGCAGTAGTGTATCTGCTTTCATACTTGGAAATATAACGGATGTCAAGAAATGAAGAAGAAATCCCTGCACAATGCTTCTTATATGTATGTGTTCCACCAACCAATAGGACTTTGGCCACAACAAGTCCTCTGATGGCCACAGCAGGTTCTCTTATGGGTTGAGAACTGGTTGAGATCCAGGAAACAAAGAGTAGGTGTCAATGGGAAATTTTCACAATGGAGAGAGGTGAAAAGCGGTGTGCCCCAGGGATCCGTCCTGGGACCGGTTCTTTTCAATCTGTTCATAAATGACCTGGAAACAGGGATAAGGGTGGCTAAGTTTGCAGATGACACAAACCTTTTCTGGGTGGTGAATACCAGAGAAGATTGTGAGGAGGTCTAGAAGGATCTCTCCAAACTGGGGGAATGGGCTGTGAAATGGCAAATGTGTTTCAATGTAGGAAAATGTGAAGTAATGCATATTGGGGCAAACAATCCAAACTTTATCTATCAACTCATGGGCTCTGAGTTATCTGTGATGGATCAGGAAAGAGATCTTGGTGTGCTGGTAGACAGATCAGTGACGGTGTCTACCCAGTGAAGATGGCCAATTCCATGTTAGGGATAATCAAAAAGGGGATTGAAAATAAAACAGCCAACATTATAATGCCATTGTACAAAATGATAGTAAGGCCGCACCTGGAGTATTGTGTACAATTCTGGTCTCCGCATCTCAAGAAAGACATAGTGGAACTGGAAAAGGTGCAAAAGAGAGTGACTAAAATGATTACTGGGCTGGGGCACCTCCCTTACAAGGAAACAGCATTTGGGGCTCTTTTGTCTGAAAAAAATGGCATCTGAGGGGGCATAAGATTGAGACATACAAAATTATGCAGGGCATGATAAAGTGGATAGGGGGACGCTCTTCTCCTTCTCACAAAATACCAGAACTTGGGGACATCCACTCAACATCTTTTTGCTTTCTCTAACCATTTTTCAACCTTTGCCATTTTCTAGATAAGACCATTTGCAAACAAAATAGATGAACTTCTGGATTAGCCCTTTTTGGACTCCCTTTCAACTCTGACTCTTAAGGTCTTAGACACAATATAATCTAATAGGAACTAATGGTACTTTGATAATTTCTATCCACTTTCCCAGATATTAGTGTTCAGCTTGGTTCCAGCAAATGAGCTAAGAATAAACTGAAATAATTGGTGTGAATAGCATCATTAGAGTGTTAACACATTCATGAACCAGTAAGTGTGCATTTCGTTTCTAGGCATAAGATAATAAGGCTATTTTCAGCTGGGGTGGGGGTGGGGGGATAGAGAGAATTTTAGCAAATTTCCTTTACACTGACTGGTGGTTTTTGTTTCCTTGGACAGCCAGTGCAAAATTGTTAGCTGAGCTTTCAAAGTGAGGTTTTTGAACTCAGACTACCAGAGTTGGCCAGCCAAGTAAGATTTCTGAGCTCCAGATATTAGACAAAGAAATGGCAAGATATTTTTTTTTTCAGGGTCACTCAATACCCTTGTGCAGTAGCTTATTTCATCAAGGACAGTTGAATGGATTTATTTCATAAAGGGCAGTAGATGACTTATTGGGTTGGAGGGATTCTTCTTTCAGACAAATCGTCGCTAATGAAATAAGAGTTCCTGCTGGCAAGCTTTTTCCATGTTAAGACTTGCTCTGTAAAAAAGTATCAGAATAACGGTAACCTTTAATACAGGGCCTTTAATCGCTCCTTTTGGTTGTGAGCATTTCACCTTAATAACAAGGAACAGATAATTCACACCAGTCAATAGCCCATAACAAATTCCAAAGACCACATTAGCATGTGTATTAAGCCTGAGCTTCATCAGGTGACATTTTGCTTGTAGCAGAACATGTTCGATACAAGGGACAGCTGCACTTTGTTCTGAGCACTGAATCCCCACTTCATCTCAATTTCCTCCCACAATTTGATTGAACCACACACTTCCCATGAAAACATGTTTTCTTCTCTCTCTGTTTGCCCTGATTTTTATAGACTGCTGATTAAGGCCTCCAGTTAATCTGGCATTCAGCAGTGGGTTAAAAGAAGCCATGGGAATTGCTTTTCCATTGTCATGGGACAGAGTCGTGATTTTGCTCAGAAGGAGCAGGGGTGGGGTAGCCAGTTACTTTTCTGGACTATAGCTTCCAGAATCTGTCATCCAGTGTGGCCACCAGCAATGATCAGAGGTCCAGATGACGTTCATGAGGGTGGGTAGATCTTTAGATACCAGGACTGTAAACAGCATTAGATGAAGATGCATAGTTACCCCGAGGAAGAGATCTGGGTTGTATCAAACTTCAGCTGCTGGAGAGCTCATGGTTTAGGTCTCTGGCTGTGGAACCAGAGGTTGGGACTTTGATTTCTCACCAGGCAGACAAAGTAGGATCTGTGTCATCTGTGGCAAAGATGGATTCCATGCCCGTCCCCCACCTCTAGCAGGGCATGTGTGCAGAATGGTCCAGAGTACAAATACTATTGTGTCATTTTGGTGCTTTCCCCAGAGCAGCATCCGGGGTACAAGCCCCGCATCCCCCCTCTCAGTTGCAGCCCTGTTCTCCACTGTGCCTCCTTGACATAGGCTGGCCTTGATTTCCCATTCCATTCCTTCCAGCCCTGCAGTTCTAAGATTAAATTTGTCCATACTGCATTTTTAGTGTAGTAGTGTTGAATTTAATCGACAGCACATCATTTACGATCTTTGGAAAAACAAATTTATAGATGAGATGGAGTGTTCACGTTCTGTTCTGGTGAACTAGATCCAGAAGAAGAGATAACCCACTACTGGAATTTTAGAGGGAAGGTTCATAAATTTAAAGACACTTTAAGCATAAGAATGGGTGGCTTTTCTCCAATGTAGCATCACCCTTCTGTCACAGAGTTTGTATCAATAATTTCTTCACCCACTAAAATGTGGACACTTTTAGTGCAAAGTTCTTTTCGGTCCTTTTATGTAGAAAAAATACTGAATATCTATCTTTAGTCTTTTCTTGCAAGTGAAGCATTTCTAGATAAAAAGAGGATAGTTGTACCTTCCAGGCCTCTTACCTTAACAGAAATGAGTCCCAGAAAGAATCCTTATTTATGTCTCTTTCACTCCAGCGGCATCATAAGAACATAAGAACATAAGAAAAGCCATGCTGGATCAGGCCAAAGGCCCATCTAGTCCAGCTTCCTGTATCTCACATGGCCCCACCAGATGCATCTGAGAGCACATGAGACTAGATACCACTCCCCTGCATCTGGCCCTTGAAGTACCCTGGTTTTAAGGCTGGAGATTACACGACTCCCTCATGGTTTGTAACCTGTGATGGACTTTTCCTCCAGGAATCTCTCCAATCCCCTTTTGAAGGCATCCAGGCCAGATGCCATGACCACATCCTGTGGCAGGGAGATCCACAGACAAACAACGCGCTGGGTGAAAAAATATTTTCTTTTGTCTGTTCTTGGCAATAAGAAGCAGTGCTTCTTCTCCAGATGCTTCTGTCGCTTAATTTCCTACCTGCTGAGAATATTCTCAGCTTTACTGAAGGCACTCCTTAGATGGATCTCTGCCTACAGCCTGTGAGGCAATTCAGAATGCTGACTCAGGTAAAGTAACTTAGAAGGAACCAAGACAATCTTTTCGTAGAATTCAGCCAACACCCGACAAAGAGCAGGTCAAAACCTAACCTCTAAAAATGTGAGTTAACATTGATTACCTGCCATTCTCAGTCTGCAGGGGAACTTGGCGAGAGAGAAGCACACGCTGGGTCAGTTACAGTACCATAAAAAGAACTCCCACAGCAGAAAGAAAACCATCTCTGAATTAAAGGAAATATGACGATTGGCCAAACGGCTGTTAAATTCATTGATTCACACAATGGGATTCTCAAAAGAATGAACTGTGCCTCTTTTAGCTGCTCACCTGTTTAAGGAAATGACTGGACAGTTCACCTGTTTAAGTGCCTGAGACTGCCGAGCCTGAGTTTGGGAGTTTGATTCCCATGTGTGCCTCCAGGGAGAAGAGCCAGTCTGTGTGGTCTTGGGCAACCTGCACAGGCCCAAAGCACCCCCAGAAGAAGGGAACAGGAATCCACTCTGAGTATTATCTACCTGGAAAATCTTAGAAAAGGATTCCCATAGGTCAGAATGGACATGATGGCACATGAGAATGATTCATACTGATTTTTAGAAATTAAATGTTAATTGATGGCAATCATTTCAGAATACAACAAAGACAATAATCACCAGCAGCTAGTTTGTGTCTTTGGACTTGTCTATGTTGGAGTGGAATGGGATGGTAAAATCCTGAAATAATCAAGTTTGTAGGATATGGGTTTCATTTTTCATGGTAAAACACATTCACCAAACTTTAAAATTTGCAAACCCCAACAAAAACTATGCTATATTCCACAAGGACAGAAGACCTATGAGCACCAGATCTTCAGGAGCCATATTGGTGGGGATCAATGGGATAGCCAACACAGTGAATGCCAATGGGGGTATGCATGGCCAATAAAATGAAATAAAAATAAATAAATCAGATTTCTTTCATTTCAGATTCTTTCAGAGGATGTCTCTTTCATATTCAGTTCTTTAGCTGTACTTGAAAGGGAAAGTGTCTTTCAGGACATTCATTTCATGTATTCCCATTCATGCTTTCTGGAAATGAAACAGAATCTCTAAAAACTATTCCATTAAAGCCAAGGCAAGGCAACAGAGAATCAAGCAATTGCAAAAGTAGGCAACAGTGCACAAGGAAGAAAAATCATCATTAGACTATCTGGGTATTATCACATCATATGTTTTCTCCCTACCCACTTCCTTTTCTCTGGCGCTTTGTGCCTAGCAGGAAGCAGTACAGAGGACAGGCAGCAGAAAGGATAATCTAAGATAGGAAAGAACCAGCCTTTGAAACATTATTGGATGAAAAAAAATTGACAAAAGATTTGACAAAGAGTGACAGGGTACCAAAGAATTACATGAAAGAGAGAACACAAAGTGTACCCTTCTTTCATAAATGTGAATAACTCATGTTCTAGAAGCTTTGGGCAATTACCAAAAATAATGTGAATTACATGATGAAGCCTCTTGTTTTGCTGGGTCTTTTGGTCAGACAAAAAAGGCCAATCTGTAGAATTCATATGGAAAGCCAGAGAATAGCACAGAACTACTACATTCAATAGTTTGGGTATGAAGTCTGATGCATGCAGAGGCGGGTCATCTAGGAAAACCTCTCATGTCGGTTTTACATCCTTGTTTTCAGAAGTTACTTCTTCTCATGCTGATGCAGAGAAGGAGGTTAGGCTTTAGGTCATAATCCCGTTATTTGGCCTACAGCCTGCGTTTTTGGTCCATTGGTCCTTGAGCTGGTAGAATTGTCCCAAAACAAGCATTTTTTTCTACATACTGTACATCATATCCCACCTTTGACACAGCTGCATGGGAAGTATGGCCCAACATTAAGTGAGCTACAGATGTACCGCTCCCTAGCAATCAAATTAAGGTGAGAAATACCTTTTGGTTCCTGAGTAACCATGTAGTAATCTAGATACACAATCACCTTAAACACAGAAAAATACAGTAGTACAGTATCAGATGCCCTTTAGAGGCCAGTTCTGGTCATACATGTGGACATGATTATTTCCTGGATTTCTATTCTTTTACCATGCTGTGCATAGCATTTGCTATTATCTACGGTTTTCAGTGGAAATTTTCGGTGGAAATATTGAAATGAATCCCACACATATACAGTGGTACCTCGGATAACGATGGTAATTCATTCTCCAAGGTTAGTCGTTATCCGAAACACATTGTTATCCGAAACACGATTTCCCATAGGTGTCAAGCCCCGCACACAGAGCACACACACGGACAGAGTTCAGTTTGTTGCCAAAGTCTTTAGTGGAGAATCAAGCAAGTTCAAATCCTTTGCTAACAATCAAGTGCCAGATAAATAACAGAATCCAACTCACAGCAATTACCAGTCCAAAAGGCATTACTAAATGTTCATATTGGCCGTACCGGGTCCGAAACGTGGTTTTCCACTCATCTCCCTTACAGATACACACCAAATTATACGCCCCATGAAGGTCCAGCTTGGTATAACACTTTGCCCCTTTTAACCCGGTCCAAAAGAGATTAGGGGTAAAGGGTACCGGTCCCGAATAGTGTTCATGTTTAATGCCCGGTAATCATTACAAGGACAAAGCTCCCCTCCCTTCTTCTTTACAAAGATCACCGGTGCAGAAAAAGGCGATTTGGAAGGGCGTATAAACCCACATCAAAGGTTCTTGTCTAGGAAAGCCCTCAAAGCTTCTAACTCAGGTTCGGACATAGGATAGACTCGTCCCACAGGGAGGGGTGCCCCAGGTATCAGATCAATGGCACAGTCATAGGGCCTATGCGGAGGTAACTTATCAGCCCCCCTTTCCTCAAATACATCGACAAAGTCTTGGTATGCCTGGGACAAGACAGGGTCAGATGTAGCATGGGCAGCTGCCAGAATGGTAGAATAATTTTTCCGTGAGCAAGAAACCTTGAAGTACAATTCCCCTTGCACCCAATCCACCAATGGATTATGAGCTCGCAACCAGGAAAGACCCAAGACAAGAGCTTTCAGCCCAGAATGAAGAAACCGACCCTCAATGGATCCTACCAGCAAAGGAATTTCCTTGTTCTGTACAGGAATCTGATGGTGCCACACAAACCCAGCATCCACAAAGCAGTGCTCTACACCAGAGTCTACCATAGCATACACAGGTACTTCCCGGCCATCAGGAAGCTCTAAAGTTACAGGTACCAGGAAAGGTCCTTGGGGCCTAATTGTATTGTCTGGGAACCCTTCAGTATGCTCCATTCCAGTGGGTTCTTTCAGGGATGGAGCTGCCCTTTTCCTGCTGAAGAGGTAGCAGCACTTACTGAGGAGCGCTTCAAAGGGCAAGTGGAAGTGAAATGTCCTCCTCCTCTTCCACAGTACAGGCAGAGATTATGAGAACATAGTCTTGCCTTTTCCTCTGGGATGAGGCGTGGTCGAGCAGCTCCCAGTTGCATAGGTTCTGGATCCATTCTGCGGGCTTCACTGGATTGCAGATTAGGCACAGCTGACAGAGGTTGCTGGTTGTAGTTCTTGCCTCGGGAGAGGTGATGGCTTTCCAGGTGTCCATCTATCCTGTGACACAGGGTAATGAGTTCCTGTAACATGTCTGGTTGCTCCACCCTAGAGAGTTCATCAAGCACCTCATCTGCTAGTCCTTCCATATACTGGGATATCAGTGCCAGTTCGTTCCACTGCAAATCCTGTGTGATCAAACGGAATGCAGTGGTGTAGTCAAACACTGAATCTTTGCCCTGTTTCAGAGCTCTGAGTCTCCTGTTGGCAGTAGCATCCTGCACGGGGTTCTGAAAAGCTGAAGAAATGTGATTCAGGAAAGCCTGATAATTATCCAGTAGAGGTGAGTGACTGAGGAGTAAAGGAGTAGCCCATTTAGCCGCCTGTCCTTTCAACAAACTGATGATAAAGCACACCTTAGACTTATCAGTCAGAAATTCTTGAGCACGCACCTCAATAAACAGCTTGCATTGAGCCAGGAATGCAGAGAATTCCTCTAACTTGCCTGCAAACTCGTCAGGAGGAAGCAAAGGGCAACAGGGCTGCAACTCAGCCGGTGCTGGAGCTTCCTGCAATTGAGCAACCACCTGGGACAAAAGCAGCATTTGGTCTTGCAAAGCTGCCAGCTGCGTCATCCCAACAGCCCCGCATACAGAGCACACACACGGACAGAGTTCAGTTTGTTGCCAAAGTCTTTAGTGGAGAATCAAGCAAGTTCAAGTCCTTTGCTAACAATCAAGTGCCAGATAAATAACAGAACCCAACTCACAGCAATTACCAGTCCAAGTCAAAACCAGAATATCTCAGAGAAACCAGATGCCAAGCCAAAGGGAACAGATCAAGCCGTTGTCCAGTCCGAAGTCAGAAAACAGAGCCAAGGTCAGAAACAGACAAGAACGTGGTTGCAAGTTCAAATGACACGTTGCTCCCACGGATTGCTCAGGGTGAGCTTGTCAGCTTTATCCGAAAACAAAAGTGTTCTGCTTATATACCGCCCCATACCACTACAAGTAGTCTCTGGGCGGTTTACAATTTTAATTACAGTGTGCAGGCTACACATTGCCCCCCAGCAAGCTGGGTACTCATTTTACCGACCTCGGAAGGATGGAAGGCTGAGTGAACCTTGAGCCTGCTACCAGGGATTGAACCCAGGTCGTGAGCACAGTTTTACCTGCAGTACAGGCATTTAACCACTGCGCCACGAGGCGCCACAGGGAACACACCCTTACTTCTGGAAAGCCTTCTGCTAGTACTCAGGGCTTCCCGATCTGATTCCCCGTCTAGCATCAAATACTATTTCCCTAGCTCTTCTGGTAGCACATCGTTGCAGAATCCTGCTCATGGCCCTTCTAGGAGGTGAAGATATGTTTTCAACTGAGTCATCAGACCCAGCTGCTTACTGATTTGAGCTGCAAGGCTCCTCCAGCAGCTCTTCACCATTTAACCTCTCAGAGTCAAGTTCTGCAGCAGGCAGGGTCCTGACAGTAGGAATGAATGGGAAACAGTTTAATCTGTTCTGGAGCCTAGGAAAAAGGCACAGACACCTGGTTTTTTGCTCAAAACTCTTTATAAAGTGCACTTTAAAGGTACAGATGCAATGCTACACGGGATAACTCTTTTTTACTGATGCATGCTGGAAATTCGTTATTCGAGGCAGTCCATAGGGAAAATTTGTTATCCGAGGCAGCCCATAGGAAAATTTGTTAACCAAGGCAGCCCATAGAGAAAATGCATTATCTGAGGCAGACCTATACATAGAAATTGCGATTTGTTATCTGAGGCATCCCATAGGGAAAATTCGTTATCAGAGGCAGACCTATACCCAGAAATTTGCAGTTGTTGTCTGAATTATTCGTTATCTGGGGCATCCACTGTATGAGGGTCCTGCTGTACATGGTGGAGATATAATATGCACCACAAATAAGAGGGGTGATTTCTATTTCATCTGCGGTTCATCTGTTCTGATTTTTATTTGAACTTAGAAATCTAGATGTATTTACAAGCTTACAGGGGTAGTGGTCATGGAATTGTTTGGCTGATATCTCATTTCTGAAGCAGAAAGAGATATCCTTCAAAGATAGAATGTAGATTATTTCATATTCATTTTACCACCTTCTTCCATATGAGCCTTCCCGTATCCTAAGATGAGGCCAGGAGACCCTGCTGAAAGTGCCATCCGTTGAAGAGGTGAGGGGGGTGGGATGTCAAAACAGGGCCTTCTCAGTTGTTTCCCCCTCAACTTTGGAATGCCCTACCAACAGATACCTGTCAGGCGTTGATGCTTTTGGCTTTTTGGTGCCTGGCAAAGACCTTCCTGCTTAGCCAGCATTTTCATTAAATGTTGTTCTTTTAGTTGGGAACATGAGCAGCAGGATTTTATTATTTGTATATTAATTGTTTTAAACTGCTTGTTATTTTGATAGTTTTAATATGTTATAGTTTTTAATATACTGTTGTATGCCATCCAGAGATCATTTGGTAGTGGGGTGGCTTTAAAAATTCCATAAAATAAAATTAAATAAAAAAAATGGATTGAATGCATTTTCTTTACAAGGGATTTCTGAATACAGATTGATTTATCTATTTATTTATTTGGCTCTAGAGGATTATTATCAATGGCCTGTAAATTTGGGCTGGGGAAAGGTTAGAGACAGACTTGCTACCATTGCTTGCTGGACAGATCATAGAGCGGAAGCAGACAAGAGACTACCTTTGCAGTTAGAAGTGGATTTCTTTTAAGTGCTAAAAGACATCCATTAACCAATTACCCTGCTCTTGTGCAGTGATTCTGTCCTCTGGAAATAAGCGCTGGACCTCGTTTGTAAGCAAATCACATTTTCTCTGAGTGACTAACTGCCCAAGGTGGTTTTTAACTGGATGGTTGCGCTTGACTGGTTTGAACATGTTCTGGTGTTACATATGGTTTTTACTATGGTGTTTGCCTGACCTTTATTACTATTTGTATACTTACTGTTTTTAGCTTCATATATTATTTTTAATTTACTATTTAATGTATCTATTTAAAATATTTTGTCCCACCTTTTTCCTTAAAAAGACTCAGGGTTGGGGTTTTTTTAATGACGTAAACCTCCTTGGGTACTTTTTAAGGAGAAAGGTGGGGTTAAAATATTTTAAATAAACAAACAAACAGCTTTGGAAAACTGAATTTTTGGAGTAATAACATTGCATCACCTAATTGCCATGCTGCCACATTTCTGCTTCTGAATTAAGGAACCAGGCCAGGTAGCATGTGCAGCAGCTAAGAATATCTGATGAGGCAATTTCTGGTACCTTGAGATCTGACCTTGCCATTTTGGCACCCTCCAGGTGTGCTGATTGACAACTCTCATCTCTAGAGACTGCTCAAATGAAAATCTTAATTCTCATCCAGTATGGACATCTGGCTTAATTTTTGTCATATAACTGATTGCCCCCTTCCGTAAAATGATGATCTCTTTTTCCACTTTCATTCACAGGTAAGTTTCAATATTTCAGAAATATTGATGCCTGAAAGACAAACATTCCTGCATTTATTTATTTATTTATTTATTTATTTATTTATTTATTTATTTATTTATGCACCATTTTTTTTTCATTAGAAAAGGACGCCAGGTGGCTTGCCTCATTGAATAACAAGATTTAAGAACAAAAAGAAATGAGTATACATATGTGACGTACATCATTAAAAGGGAGTATGTAAAGAGAAGGCAAGAGATGGGCAAATTCTGTGATAGTCATGTGCACCCACATCACACTGTCTGGTTCTAAAAATCACACAGTTCACTTGAGCTTTCACGGGTCAGTGCTAATGATGTGACTCAGGGGGAAGGGGGGCTGGCCTAGGAGGAAGGTGCAGTCAAAACACACACACACACACAAATAGATAGATAGATAGATAGATAGATAGATAGATAGATAGATAGATAGATAGATAGATAGATAGATAGATAGATAGATAGATAGATAGATAGATAGATAGATCTGTTTTTCTGTTGTATGGATTCGCGGTAGACATGGGCATGACTTGGCGAAATTCTCGTTTCTGTTTCAGTTCCTCGTTTCCGTTACGCAACGGAAACGGAAACGACAATTACTCTGCCAGAACTCGAACTCGAACCGAAAAAAGAAAAATTGGG
Source organism: Phrynocephalus guinanensis (assembly GCA_037367245.1). Taxonomy (NCBI): domain Eukaryota; kingdom Metazoa; phylum Chordata; class Lepidosauria; order Squamata; family Agamidae; genus Phrynocephalus; species Phrynocephalus guinanensis. The sequence continues at coordinate 4,675,862 of CM074734.1, read as the reverse complement.
TCTGATTTGTTGTTGTCATTCCTGGCATCGCAGCGATCATGCAATGCCAAGCGGCACAGAAAAAAAGTTTTAAAAATAAAAAAAACCGATTCCCGGCCAAAAAAGCAGGCAAAAATATGCCTGCCTGAGTGAGGGCACCTACCAGAGGGGTGGTTTCTGGGGGGGGGGGGGTCCCCGGCCTCCCCCCCTCTCCTGTCCTGGGCTGCTCTGGTGGGGGGCATCCTCGTTGAGTCGCCACGCCTACTCGCCATGCCATGCGGTGCGGGCGGGGGATCCAAAATGGGGCGACCGCAATATTTATTTTGAAATCGTGGTCCAAAAACACACCAAAGCACCACAGAAACATGCGAAAATAGCTATTTTAAAACTGCCTGAATTTTTACAGTAGCAGCAGTGGGTTTTTCTTGCAACAAAACGTCTCCATTGATTTTATTTTTATTTTTATTTTTATTTTTATATTTTTACACCTGCGCAATGATGGGCTGGCCATGGGAGTGGTCCATGCAAATTTTTGGATCCACTCCACCAATTGCATGGCCACTTGGCCAGGTTTTGACCGAGACTTCTGGGATGTGCCAGTCGGGCATAAAAAGCCCACTAACCCTAGCCCGAACCCTAACCCTAACCCTAACCCTAACTGTCCTTCTTAGTGGGTCAGAGAGGCACCCAGAGGTGCACCCCACTAACTCACCCTAACCTTACCGGTAACCCTAAGCCTAGCCCTTGCGCTAACCCTAACCCTAAGCCAGATCTGTGTACTCGCATTGCACTATAGCAAGTACACTTCCCTTCTTAGTGAGCCAGAGGGCGCCCATAGGGGTCCTCTCTCACTTTGTTCCTCCCCATCCCCAGCCCAAGTGCACCGTATGCCAGTGAGTCACAGTAGAGGCACCCAAAAGAAAGAGAGGTGCCTCTGCCTGCCACTGCAACTTGGTATGCATATCCAATTGGCTATGCGTACCCTTTTGTCTGGAATATCTTATAAATGGGGCACATTTCTACTTTTGTGTCCCAGTTGATCAGTGAGGCTACAAAATAAAACAGGCTGAACTTTGCTTTCATCATTGTAAGGCTAATTACACTGGTGACAATGAGACCTGTAATAAGACTTCCTGGGGTAGGAACTGGCAAGCCACCCCGGTATCCCTGCCAAGAACATCCCATGGTCAGAAACAAAAGGCTAAAAGATATGACGCTGGAAGATGAGCCCCTCAGGTCGGAAGGTGTCCAACATGCTACTGAGGAAGAGCGGAGGACAAGTACAAGTAGCTCCAGAGCTAATGAAGTGGCTGGGCCAAAGCCGAAAGGACGCTCAGCTGCAGACGTGCCTGGAAGAGAAAGGAAAGTCCAATGCTGCAAAGAGATATACTGCATAGGAACCTGGAATGTGAGATCTATGAACCAGGGTAAGCTGGATGTGGTCAAACGTGAGATGGAAAGAATAAACATTGACATCCTGGGCATCAGTGAACTTAAATGGACAGGAATGGGTGAATTCAGTTCAGATGACTATCACATCTACTACTGTGGGCAAGAATCCCATAGAAGAAATGGAGTAGCCTTCATAGTCAACAATAGAGTGAGAAAAGCAGTGCTGGGATACAACCTAAAAAATGATAGAATGATCTCGGTACGATTCCAAGGCAGTCCTTTGAACATCACAGTAATCCAAGTTTATGCTCCAACTACCGGTGCTGAAGAGTCTGAGATTGACCAATTTTATGAAGACTTACAAGAACTTCTAGAACTGACACCAAAGAAAGATGTTCTTCTCATCATAGGGGATTGGAATGCTAAAGTAGGGAGTCAAGTGATAAAAGGAATAACTGGCAAGTTTGGCCTTGGAGTTCCAAATGAAGCAGGGCAAAGGCTAATTGAGTTTTGTCAAGAGAACAAGCTGGTCATTGCAAACACTCTTTTCCAACAACACAAAAGGCGACTCTACACATGGACATCACCAGATGGACAATACCGGAATCAGATTGACTATGTTCTCTGCAGCCAAAGATGGAGGAGCTCTATACAGTCAGCAAAAACAAGACCTGGTGCTGACTGTGGCTCAGATCATCAGCTTCTTATTTCAAAATTCAAACTCAAACTGAAGAAAGTAGGGAAGATCACTGGGCCAGTCAGGTATAACCTAAGTCAAATCCCATATGAATACACAGTGGAAGTGAAGAATAGATTCAAGGAACTAGATTTGGTGGACAGAAACACCTGAAGAACTATGGATGGAGGCTTGTAACATTGTACAGGAGGCTGCAATGAAAAATATTCCAAAGAAAAGAAAATGCAAGAAAGCAAAGTGGTTGTCCAACGAGGCCCTACAAATAGCGGAGGAGAGAAGGGACGCAAAATGCAAGGGAGAAAGGGAAAGATACAGAAAATTGAATGCAGACTTCCAAAGAATAGCAAGGAGAGACAGGGCGGCCTTCTTGAATGAACAGTGCAAAGAAATAGAGGAAAACAATAGAAAAGGAAAAACCAGAGATCTGTTCAAGAAAATTGGAGATATTAAAGGGGCATTTCGTGCAAAGATGGATATGATAAAGGACAAAAATGGTAGGGACCTAACTGAAGCAGAAGAGATCAAGAAGAGATGGCAAGAATATACAGAAGAATTATATCAGAAAGATCTGGACGTCCCTGATAACCAAGATAGCGTAATTGCTGACCTGGAGCCAGACATCCTGGAAAGTGAAGTCAAGTGGGCCTTAGAAAGCATTGCAAACAACAAGGCCAGTGGAGGTGATGGCATTCCAATTGAACTCTTTAAAATCTTAAAAGAGGATGCTGTAAAGGTGCTGCATAAGATATGCCAGCAAATTTGGAAAACCCAGCAGTGGCCAGAGGACTGGAAAAGATCGGTCTACATTCCAATCCCAAAGAAAGGAAACGCCAAAGAATGCTCCAACTATCGCACAATTCCACTCATTTCACATGCTAGCAAGGTTATGCTCAAAATTCTACAAGGCAGGCTTCAGCAGTATGTGGAAAGAGAACTTCCAGAACTACAAGCTGGATTTAGAAGGGGCAGAGGAACTAGAGACCAAATCGCCAACATGCGCTGGATTATGGAGAAAGCCAGAGAGTTCCAGAAAAACATCTACTTCTACTTCATTGACTATGCTAAAGCCTTCGACTGTGTAGACCACAACAAACTATGGCAAGTCCTTAAAGGAATGGGAGTGCCTGAACACCTTATCTGTCTCCTAAGAAATCTATATGTGGGACAAGCAGCAACCGTCAGAACTGGATATGGAACAACTGACTGGTTTAGAATCGGGAAAGGAGTACGACAAGGCTGTATACTGTCACCTTGCCTATTTAACTTATATGCAGAGTACATCATGAGAAAGGCCGGTCTGGATGAATCTCAAGCCGGAATTAAGATTGCCAGAAGAAATATCAACAACCTCAGATACGCAGATGATACTACTCTAATAGCAGAGAGTGAGGAAGAATTAAAGAACCTCTTAATGAGGGTGAAAGAGGAGAGTGAAAAAAATGGGCTGAAGCTCAACATCAAAAAAACTAAGATCATGGCCACTGGTCCCATCACCTCCTGGCAAATAGAAGGGGAAGAAATGGAGGCAATGACAGAGTTTATTTTCTTGGGCTCCTTGATCACTGCAGATGGCGACTGCAGCAACGAAATAAAAAGACGCCTGCTTCTTGGGAGGAAAGCAATGGCAAACCTAGATAGCATCCTAAAGAGCAGAGACATCACTTTGCCAACTAAGGTCAGGATGGTTAAAGCTATGGTTTTTCCAGTAGTGATGTATGGAAGTGAGAGCTGGACTATAAAGAAGGCTGATCGCCGCAGAATTGATGCTTTTGAGCTGTGGTGCTGGAGGAGAGTCTTGAGAGTCCCCTGGACTGCAAGGAGATCAAACCTATCCATTCTGAAAGAAATCAACCCCGAATGCTCACTGGAAGGACAGATTTTGAAGCTGAGGCTCCAGTACTTTGGCCACCTCATGAGAAGAGAGGACTCCCTGGAAAAGGCCCTGATGCTGGGAAAAATCGAAGGCAAAAGGAAAAGAGGACGACAGAGAATGAGATGGTTGGACGGTGTCATCGATGCAACCAAAATGAATTTGACAAAACTCCGGGAGGCAGTGGAGGATAGGAAGGCCTGGCGAGCTCTGGTCCATGGGGTCACGAAGAGTCGGACACGACTGAACGACTGAACAACAACAACAACCCTTTTGTAGCGGGCCAGAGGAGGCACCCACCCCAGAGAGGTGCCTCCAGGAGCCCGCTTTCCCTTCATAGTGGGCCAGAGGAGGCACCCACCCCAGAGAGGTGCCTCCAGGAGCCCGCTACCCCCCCAAACCAGTACTAACGACAGACGAAAAAACGACAAACGAAACGACACATTTTTGAAAAAATTCACGACAAATGGAAACGAGCCGAAACGGGCCGGCTCCGACACACGACAACTCGAAACGTCATTTTTCCTGGCCGTTCCCATCTCTAATTCGCGGCATAGATGATTCTGGAATTTTTTCCTTTAAGTGGATTTTCTGTTAAACAAACTGCCTTAAAATGGCCATCGCATCAGCCAGGCAAGGAGTGATTGTGAAGAAAGCAGTGAAGGCATGACAGCAGGGGGCCAGGGGCATCCCTCCCTCCTTCCATCCCTCATGGCCTGGCTCAACTCTTTCTCTTCCTCCTCCTCCTCCTCCTCCACTGTCACCACCACCATCTTCAGCCCTCGCCATTGCTGCAGTGGCCTTCAGCACTCTCCACAGCCATGGACTCTGACTCTCACCATGGTTTTTCAGCACTCCCCACCAGCCTCCAGCCCTTGTTGCAGCCATAGTGGCCCCTGGCCCATGGTGTGGCCCCAGCCCTGGCCCACAGCCCTTGCTGCAGCCACAGCAGTGAGGGGGTGACAGCAACGGCAACAGCAAGAGGCTCCAGAATGAATCTGGTAAGTCTTCATTTGTTCCTATGAGGAAATTTGTTTTGATTTGCAAGTACTATATATACTTGAATATAAGCCTAGTTTTTCAGCCCTAATTTTGGGCTGAGAAAAAGGGGCCCTCGGCTTATATCCGGGTCAATACTTTTAGCTACTGAGGCAAATCAACTGTGGCTAAAAGTCATTTTAAATATTGCATGCCGCTTCTCATGACCCCCCTCTGCGTCACTGGGGAGCGGCACACGATGTTAAAAATGACTTTTAGCCACTGACCCAAGCACTTGCATCAGTGGCTAAATTTAAACATCACACACTGCTCCCCCAGCTCACAAAGGAAGAGCTGCCAGGCCCTGCTGCATTTCCCACCCTAGACTTATACTCGACTCAATACGTTTCCCCAGTTTTGGGGGGTTAAATTAGGGGCCCCGACTTATACTCGGGTTGGTTTATACTTGAGTATATACGGGTATTTTAGTTTACAAGCATGTTTCCAGAATGAATTATGCTCATAAACCAAGGGACTACGGTACTGATGTTGAGGTTTGGTGCAGTGTGCTATATTACCATTTTTGTGATAAATTTCATCATCTGAGGAAAGAAGAATGAGACAGTGATGTAGGAAGAGGCTATAAGCAATACGAAGTGAAATGGTGCTAAAAAGCCTGCCAAGTATTGCTTTTAAAACAGCTACTAAATCTCCTGTTCAGTTTTAGTGTTACAGAAGAAATTATGCAATCAAGTGACCGATGGTGCTGACTAAGGGTTTTCTGGCAATTGTGGTCTAAAAGTATCAGTTTCTCAAACTCTGACTTTAAATATCATTACTTTCAGAAAGCAGAGAGGATCTATTGGCCAAGATCCAGAGGTGTATTTTGCTATCTGATGTGAGCAGAATCGAGACTCTACCTCAATTCCAGCACCTTCCCACCACCACCACCACCACCACCACCACAGCTCCAGCTCTCTGTAGAGACAAAACAACAACCCCAACCCAGCCACTGAAACCCCCTAAAACTAAACAAGAAAAAAAAATCTTAATGTTTTCCTGATCTTTACAGCACTGTTTGTTTATTTTTTGGAGGGCGGTACATGTGGGGCTAAAGATCCCAGCAGAAGGAGTTGGAAAAACCCCCAGCATATTTCCCCCCATGGGGTTCTGGTACCCGTCTTCTACAACCCACTGCACTTCAGAAGCATCTTTTTATTATACATTAATGGTAATAATTATTAAATATTGAGGAACCACTTGATTATGGAAGAAAACCCGGCGGAATAAACTTCCTGTTTTCTTCGCAGTTCAAACTTTAGACTCAGAAACTCAAACCCTGGAGCCACAATTATGTACAGAACATTATTTGAAATCCTTTTTATACGAGAACAGAGAGCTCATCTATTTTGAACACGCTTCTTTTCCACACTGTATTTTGTCTTCACTTACCTTCCTGGTTGTGACCCAGTTCTTTTTTCTCCTAGGAGATTTGTGTGAAGAAAGAAGCATCCTGATTATTATAGTCTGAAAATGTTCTCTGTAGTTTTTCTGTTAAGCTTTCCTGTAGGTTATGGCCATCCATTGATGAAGCTGTTGTGGTTCTCATTTTCATGAAAGCATCTCATTTAACTTGTGTCATATGGATGCTCTTATTTTTTCCCTTACTTGCTGCTTGTACCTGTTTGCTGATAATCTGTATCGAAGACTGCAAAAGATTGTGTGTGTCCCAACAACCACCTCATCAGTACATAGAAGAGAACAAAATATTCTACAAGAATCTGTAGCTGTATTCGAGCAGTATTGGTCCATTTATATACTCAGTGGATCTCAGTCTGAAGAATCCTAGACAAGGAAGGAAAGGCAACAGAGCTGAAGTTTAACGTCCTGTGTATGAGTCACTCAGCGTACATTTGCAAGTGGAGATCACATTCCATGTTTGCTTACTTTTAAAATTGTAACTGAATGAGCCTGAGAAAGCAAAGGAAAAGGTGCTGGTTATACGCTGCCCCATAGCACTTAAAGCAATTACTGGGCTGTTTACAATTTAATTGTGTAGGATACATGTTGCCCCCAGCTCCAGCAAAGTGGGAAGTCAATTTGCTCCTCTCAGAATGATGCAAGGCTGAGTAATTCTTGAGCTGCCTAATTTAGCAATGATTCCCAGTCAACTGTATGCAGAAGAACTGAAAATGCCCATTCTAAGTATCTGTTTCTTTGAAAGGTTGTCTGTTTCTTTGAGAAGCTTCAATATTCTTGAGATGTGGAAGAACTCAAGTTTTCTGTCTATAAACACAAAGCATTCTCTTTAGAAAGTACAGTGGACCCCTGTATCACAAACGGTTTGTATAACATAAAATTTGTACAACATAAAAAATTCCGGAGATAGGGGAAATTTGCTTAACAGAATTGCCTAGGGGTGAATCTGTACAACATATAAAATGAATCACTATGTTTTCAATGCATTCCTATGGGAAATTTGTATAAAGGAAAATTTGCTTAACATAATTTCATTTGGAATGACTTACTTCCTTTATACAAGGTACCACTGTAACTAATTTCTTTCTTTGCTTATTTGGGTCTGCTTGAGATTATTACAGTTAATGCTAGTTAGTGATGTGCTCTGTGCTGTCAAATCTGAAGCATACTTATAGCCTCCTCCGCTTGCTGGCTGCACCCACCCGCCTTCATGGAGGGAGGAGCTGGCAGGTAGGGGGAGTGCTGCCTCCTCTGCTCGGTGCCTTCACCCAAGCACCTTCCTGGAGGGAGGAGCTTCTGGTGCTGCCTCCTCCGCTCGTTGCTTGCACCCACCTGCCTTTCTGGAGGGAGGGGCTGGCAGGCAGGGGGAGCGCTGCCTCCTCTGCTCAGTGCCTGCACCCACCCACCTTCCCAGAAGGAGGAGCTGGTAGCGCTGCTTCCTCTGCTCGGTGCCTGCACCAACCGCCACCTCTCCCTCTCCTGCAAGACAACTTGTTGCTCCCCAGATGCTGCGCCCAGAGGCAGATGTCCCCCTTTACTCCTAGCTATGCCACTGTCCAGAGTGAGGATACTTCCCTTATCCCAAAGCAAAATGTGCAAAGAGATACCTGCTAGCACAATCTTTTGATCCAGGGAGTACTGTCTTTAATATATGTATATATTTGGATCAGCTTCTAGACATATAGGCAGACAGTAAAAACTCTTCGGTTTCAACTCTACAAGGAGAAAAATGTGAATGAATTCTCTTTGCATCCCCAGCACAGTGAATTTGGATCTGTGCAATATAAATGGCCACACAGAAAACAAGAGAAAGCCTCCCCACTAGAGATGGGCACGAAACGAGCAATTTTTCGTTTTCATTTTCGTTTCTTCATTTCGTTACATAACGAAACGAAAATGAATTTTGTCTCCAAAATGAAACAAAATGAACCAAAACAACAGAAATTTTGTTGTGCGTTTCGTTTTCGTTGCGGCAAATACATTGAACTGTAATGGATGCAAACGAAACAGCAATTTTTGTTTTCATTTTCATTTTTTCGTTTCATTACATAACGAAACGAAAATGATTTTTTTGCAAAAAAATTCACGAAAAACAAAAACGAACCAAAACGGACCCCCTAAATGACAAACGACAAATGAAACACCATTTTTTTGAGTCGTGCCCATCTCTACTCCCCACCCATACCTGTTTCCTTGGAGTTCTGAGTATACCCCTGCAGGTGCCCCCATTACAAAGAGCTGCCTTACAAACAAAATGCAAATAAGACTTCCCCAAAAATGGATTATTTCTCACATACACCCTCCACACACCCCTGGTGTGTAGAATGCTTTCTATCTACAGTGGACTGCTAAGAGGACACACTAGTCAACAAACCAGACAAAATACTGCCTCTCTTAATCAAGACTGGACACAAGAAACTCATCTCTACACAGATTCGGTTATGTCCAGTTTCATCTATTGGCTGTCACTAAATTACGTGTGCATTATCTATAGACTTAGCTTTACCTGATGCTTTCTCTGCCTACCACTTTATGGCACCTTAAACTTCACCATGTTGCCTCGAACAGCAGTGCCACATGGATAATGTGTCTTATTTGACTTGTCTTTTTCTTTTCTTTTCTTGGCAAACTGAGTTTCTGTCATGTTTTCCCAGGCACCTTGGTGTGCTTTCAGTTACCATAAGATGAAACATACATTTTAAATATCAAAACATGACTTCTCTGCCTGCTTCCCAGTCAGATATAAATGCTACTTCCAGTGTGACTAATCATCTGTGATAACAATAGACAGCAGTAACATATCACCAATTATCATTCTCTATCCTTCTGCAAGATCATGTTATAGCAAGGCAAAGATGCAGATCGCTCCTTCTGGATTCAGATTATTTGGATGACTCATTGCTGGCTGAAGCAATTCCTTCTGGCTGACGTTGCTTTAAAATTACAATCTTCTGTTTATTTCATGGGTTGTTGTTTTTGTAGTAACAACAGTAAAGAGTTAAAACAGTACATTCATATCACCAATTTCACCTTCATTTCTGAGTATAAATGAGCTGGAGCATAGATTCAAGTGACAAAGCCCAGTGTGTTCAAGTCACACGTGCCTGCTATATATATATGAATTTAAGGCTTTGTTTTACAACCCTTCTAATGCTCCTTATGTTGCATAGTGAGCTCAAAACTGTGTCAGTTCATGTGATTTCACAAAGTGAACAACAAGCATGCTGAAGGAGTATTTGCTCCACATTCTTCGTATTCATCGTTTGCAACCGACCATCTGTAACTAGATTGTGGCCTGGGACTGCAGCGCTGGTAAAACTGCACAAGACAGTTCTACTTGGAGAGGGCTGACGAGCACCGAAATGATTATCACAATGACGGCAGAAATCAAACAAGTGACTCACGGCAGCTGCAACTATGCTCTCTAAATGAAAACACTGTAGAAAGGTCATGGGACCTGTGGATTCAGTCACAGTATCCTTGCAGGGAACAACTGTGGAAATCCTGACTGTGACTCCCGTGAGGGAATAAAATGGAACCATTGCAATATATGACAAATTAGTTAATTTCTAATTTCCAATATTTGAAAGGTCTACTATAGCATTTGAAGAAGTGAAATGCCCAGACTAGTATTGTGTCCCATTACATTGAAGGCCCTCCCCCCTTCACATTCTAGAACTAAATAAAATACAAAATACAGTACAGTACAAAGAACAATAACCTGCATTTGAAAACCTTTGTGGCAGGTGCCGGAGGGGTGGGGGACCACCAAGGAGGGGCTGTTTTAAAAATGGGACAATGGGAAGAATCACAACTAGAGCAGAGGAGGGGAGAAAAACCTCCACGGAGGGGAGGGCTGTTTTAAAAATGGAGCAATGTGGGGAGTCAGAGCTAGAGTGGGCAGGGGGGGAACCTCCATGGATGGGGCTGTTTTTAAAAAAGGGAGCACTGGGGGGAATCCCACCTAGAACAGAGGAGGGGGAAGCCTCCATGGAAGGGTTGTTTTAAAAATGGGGCAATGGGGGTGGGTGTGTCCTGGTTGCAGTGTTGGTGAAAGGGATGGTGTGGAGAGGCCCCACGGAGGTGGCCTCTTTGGGGACAGGGGTTGATGAGGGTCAAAACTCTCCGTACCTTTTCTGAGCCTGTCACCCTTCCTTCAGCTCTGGTGCTGCTGTTCCCTGAAACAGAAACAGAAACAGACAATCACCCACTTCCAGCAGGAGGGGGAGAGATGCCATTGACTTAGAGCACTTTTGATTATGTGACACACATGAGAGTGCTGGGGTATCATGACACTGCTCGTTAGTAAGGCAAAAATGTCCAGAAATTTTTGCTTGTTAATCAAAATGTTTGTAAACCAAGTTACTTGTTAGCCAAGGTACGACTGTAATTATAGTTGATTTGAAATTCAAACAACCATGATTTGGCTACAAATATCTGTCATGCAGCTGTAAAACACGAGTCCCAAACTTTGCAAAACAGACTTTAAAAACATGCACATGGCGAGGGTCAAGTTCCGAAAAATAATGCAATACCCCCACCCAACACACACAATGCAAAATGGACTTTAAAGGTATGCACACCACAAGAATCAGGTCCCTACCTTTGCACCACTTGAGAAATGCACCAAAATGTTTTAAAATCTCCAAAAAAGTGCTGCAAAAACTTTCAAAAATGGCACCCAAACAATTTGTGTTAGATGTAAGACATTTACAGAATGCCTAAATGTTGATTAGGTAAAGGTTCCCCCCGCACATGCATACTAGTCATGTCCGACTCTAGGGGTGGTGCTCATCTCCGTATTCAAGTGGAAGAGCCAGTGTTGTGCATGTCCATGGTCATGTGGCTGCAAGGAAACACTGTTTTACCTTCCTGCTTTTTATGGTGGTACCTATTTATCTACTTGCATTTACATGCTTTTGAACTGCTAGGTTGGCAGGAGCTGGGGTTAACAGTGAGAGCTCACTCCGCTGCGTGGCACCCAGGATTCGAACTGCTGAGCTGCCGACTTTGCAGCCAACAGTCTTTGGAAGTTTTGGGTCCACTCACATGGACCCCCATTACATTTTGTGGACCCCTAATTTTTTTCTCAGTGTTATAGATCCCCTGCAAATCAAATTAGACCCCTGGGGGTCTATATAGACCACTTTGGGAACTACTGGTGTATAGAATGCTTAGACTAAACATCTTATACATGGTGGACATGTCTTTAAGAGGCCATTGATTTTTGCCTCCATTTGTTTTGCTTCTTTGGATTTTGCCCAACAGACTAACCTTGTTTAAAACCCTCTTTCCCCATGCTGCCTCTGCCCCATGCCTTTCATTTCCGCCGCCACCGACTCAATTGTGTGTGCAGCGGCTGACACACACCCTTTTTGCAATGGTTCCTCCCTTCTTGCCCTGGACCTGGTGGGCAGCAGCCGTGGAGCAGCCTTGGGTGTGGGAAAACATGAATGACTTTCTCGGACTCCCCAGGCATCTGTGTAAGTGAGTGCTCGAAGGACCTAGAGAGGGACTGCCCTTGATGCAGACCCCATGGCACCTTTTAGATTTTGTTGCCTTTCCAGACCCTGAGAAACGTGAGTGATTTTTGCCCTTTATTGGACATCCCAGAATAATGCAGGATGAAGGCAAGGAGTTCTTTTGTCAGTTCCCACTTTCCCTTTCTCTCCCCTCCCTCTCAATTTCAGTGTGAAGACCTGGGCTAGGAGATGCTGAGCTGCCTTCCTTCTGCATTTGTTTTGGGGAAAGGACAGAAGGGGGAGGCTTCCTCCGTTTTCTAAGTTGCTCCCAAATCCAGGATCCTTGCCCCATTATCCTTCTGCTTATTCTTGATTATTTTTCAAAACCAGAAGTTTTTTAATTGATACAACATAGACTGTGGGCCCTCTGATGGCAATTTTAGTGTAATGATTTTAGTGTAAGGTTTTTCTTGTTGTTTTAATTATTTATTTGATATTTGATGTTTTAACTATTTTAATTCTTTGATTGTAAGCCGCCCAGAGACCTTTGGGTAGTGGGCGGCATATAAGTTGTAAAAATAAATAAATAAATAAATAAATAAATAAATAAATAAATAAATAAATAAATAAAAACTGGTTAGATGATTATGATTTTAGGTTATATGAAGGGGGAAGACTGAGGGGGGGGGAGGGAAGTCCCTTTTTATTACCTTATATTTATAATATGGGTTTGGGAAAATGGGGTTTGGCGTCTTATACACGAAACATTCTTCAACAATAAGAATTTATGGTACAGTCTCTGGCTTCTTTTAGTGGCCAGTTCTGGTATTATTCTTTCAATAACATTTTTGAAGCCACAAATTCTGATCCTGTGGATAAGGGGGTCCTGCTGTAATTATTCCCAATCTCAGTACAAGAAAGGTGCTGCCTCAACACTGAACCATGGTTCCCTTTCCAGTCATGGGCGCATGTCCATCCCTCCCCTTGTGCATTCAACCCCCATTGTCAAGCCCCGCACACAGAGTACACACACAAACAGGGTTCAGTTATTTGCCAAGATCTTTAGTGGAAAACCAGGCAAGTTCAAGTCCGTTGCTACAATCAAGTGCCAGATAAATAACAGAATCCAACTCCCAGCAATGAACAGTCCAAGTCAAAACCGGAATATCTCATGGAAACCAGACACCAAACCCAAGGGAACAGATCAAGCCGTGGTCCAGGAAGCCAGTCCGAAATCAGGAAACAGAGCCAAGGTCACAGACAGGAACATGGTTGCAAGTTCAAATGACGCGTTGCTCCCACAGAGAACTCAAGGTGAGCTTACCAGCTTTATCCCAAAACAGGGAACACTCCCTTACTCCTGGAAAGGCTTCTGCTAGTACTCAGGGCTTGCTGCCCTGATTCCCCGTCTAGCATCAAAGACCCTTTCCCTAGCCCTCCTGGTAGCATGTCTTTGCAGAATCCTGCTCATGGCCCTTCTAGGGGGAGAAGGTATGTTTTCAGCTGAGTCATCAGACCCAGCTGCCTGCTGATTTGAGCTGCAAGGCTCCTCCAGCAGCTCTTCACCATTTAACCCCTCAGAATCAGGTTCTGTGACAGGCAGGGTCCTGGCACTATCCCCCTCCCCATAGTCCCCCTCTTCCAATGGGCCAGGCCTATCAGGGTAACTGTCATGGAATTGTTGAACCCACTCAGGAGCATACAAGTTGGACACAGGTTCCCATGACCGATCTTCAGGTCCATAACCTTCCCAGTTTACCAAATACTGCAATCCTCCACGGTGTATTCGAGAATCCAAGATTTGGAGGACTTCATATTCTTCTTCACCTTCTACTGAAATTGGTGGAGGAGGTTCAGGAGTCGGTGGTCGGTTGGGGTCAGGGTCTGCAGCTGGAACCAAGAGGGATCGGTGGAATACTGGATGAATATGAAGGGAATCAGGTAGTTGCAGACGAAAAGCAACTGGATTGATTTGTTCTAAGATGGGATAAGGACCGATGAACCGAGGATCTAGTTTTCGGGATTGCCCAGGATGTCTCAAGTATCGAGTAGATAGCCAAACATTCATGCCTGGATTTAGCTGTGGCCCTTCCTGTCTTTTCATGTCCACTGCTTTCTTATATACTTCCTTAGCACGGTCAAGATGCTCTCACAATAATTCCTAGTTTTGTAAAGTCCAAAGTGTCCAGCAGGTAAAGAGTCATGTGAGAGATGCAACACCTGGTTACGAAGTGGACCAGCAGGAACATATAACCGCCCTCGATGTAGTAATAACCCTTGTTGTGTAGAAAACTCTCCATGATTCCCATTCTGGATTTCCTGAAGACATTGTTGAGTCCATGAATCGCGAGTGTCAAGCCCCGCACACAGAACACACAGCAAGCCAAGTTCAGTTCTTTGCCAGGAACTTTAGTTGTAATCCAGATAAAGTACAAAGTACAGTCCGAGTCAATCCAGAATAACTTACAGAGCCAAATGTGAAGTTCAAGGGAAACAGAGAATTGTCGTAGTCTAGGAGCCGGTCCAAGGTCAGGAAACAGAGAACGCCGTAGTCAGAAAGCCGATCCAAGGTCAGGAAACAAAGTCAGGATAACACACAGGAACGTGGTGGCAAGGTAAGTGACGCGTTGCTCCCACAGAGGGTTCAGGGTAAACTTGCTAGCTTTATCCTAAAACAGGGAGCACACCCATATCTCTGGCAAGGCTCCTGCTAGAACTCAGGGCTTTCAGATCTAATTCTACGCCTATCATTAAAGATCCTTTCCCTAGCTTTCCTGTTAGTTCTCCTTTGCAGGATCCTGCTCCTAGCCCTTATAGGAGGAGGAGATGTGCCCTCAGCTGCGTCCTCAGACTCAGCTTCCTGCTGAGTTGAACTACAAGGCTCCTCCTGCTGCTCTCCAGCATTTAACCCTTCACATTCGGGTTCCATGACAGGCAGGGTCCTGGCACTATCCCCCTCCCCATGGTCCCCCTCTTCCGATGGGCCAGGTTTATCTGGATAATTATCATGAAATTGCTGAATCAACTCCAACGCATGTAAGTTAGACACTGGTTCCCAAGATCGATCTTCTGGTCCATAGCCTTCCCAGTCCACTAAGTATTGCAACCCCCCCCCCGATGTATCCGGGAATCCAAAATTTGGCAGACCTCATACTCCTCTTCTCCTTCTACTAAGATCAGTGGAGGAGGTTCAGGATTTGGTGGTCGGTTGGGGTCAGGATCTTTGGCTGGGACCAAGAGGGAACGACGGAACACGGGATGAATATGGAGGGATGCAGGTAATTGTAGACGGAACGCCACTGGGTTGATTGTTTCTAGGATGGGGTAAGGGCCGATGAATCGAGGATCTAGTTTCCGGGATCGCCCAGGATGTCTCAAATATCGGCTAGAGAGCCAAACTTTCATGCCTGGATTCAACTGTGGACCTTCTTGTCTTTTCTGATCCGCTGCTTTTTTATATGCTTCCTTGGCATGATTGAGTTGTTCTTTCAATAATTCTTGAATGTCATGAAGTTCTTGGATATAAGCATCGGTAGCTGGCACAGAGGTAGAAGGAAGGGTGGTTGGAAAATACCGAGGATGATACCCATAGTTGGCCATGAATGGGGTTTGACGAGTGGATGAATGTACAGCATTGTTGTATGCAAACTCAGCTAAAGGCAACAAATCCGCCCAATTGTCCTGTTGATGACATGTATAACAACGTAAATATTGTTCTAAAGTGGCATTGGTGCGCTCAGTCTGACCATCTGACTGTGGGTGATAAGTGGATGACAAGTGAACTTGGGTTCCTAGTGCCTTGTGCATTGCTTGCCAGAAACGAGAGGTGAATTGGGGTCCACGATACGAAATAAGGTGTTCAGGTAAACCATGAAGCCTGAAGAGGTGTTGTAAATAATGGTGAGCTGTTTCTGCTGCGGTAGGAGATTTAGGACAAGGAACGAAGTGGGCCATTTTGGTGAATAAATCTAAGAAGACCAGGATGCAGGTAAACCCTTTTGAGCGGGGAAGATCCATGATAAAATCTAGGGAGACAGCATTCCAGGGACCAGAGGGTGTTGGCAAAGGATGCAACAGACCTGAGGGTTTAGCCACCACATCCTTTGCTTGCCGACACACTTCACAAGAACCCACATATCGGGCAACATCAGCACGGACCTGTGGCCACCAGAACTCTCTTGTGAGCAGATGCAGGGTTTTGTAAAGTCCAAAGTGTCCAGCAGGTAAAGAATCATGAGATAGATGCAATACCTGGTTGCGAAGGGGACCAGCAGGAACATATAACCTCCCTCGATGTAGTAATAACCCTTGTTGTGCAGAAAACTCTCCATGCTCCTCATTCTGAAGTTATTGAAGACATTGCTGAGTCCATGGATCTCGAGCTTGAGATTCCCGGATTTCTTCTGCCAAGCTGGGACACGGATTCGTGGCTGCGAACACAGAAGGAGGCAAGATGGGTGCCACTAAGGTCTCTTTCACTGGTGCCGCATATTCAGGTTTTCTAGATAATGCATCAGCTTTCTTATTCTGAGCCTCAGGAATATACTTGATACGAAAATCGAACCGGGAAAAGAATAAAGACCACCGGATTTGTCGCTGAGATAATCGCCGAGCTGTTTGTAAATGTTCCAAGTTTCTGTGATCAGTTAACACTTGCACAGGGTGTCAAGCTCCCTCAAGGTAATGCCTCCATACATCAAAAGCTGTTTTGATGGCCAACAGTTCACGCTCCCAGATCGTATAATTCTTCTCTGCGAGTTTTAATTGCCGAGAATAGTAGGCTCAGGGACGCGGGGTTTGGGAGGGATCCTCTTGTTGAGAAAATACTGCTCCCAGGGCAACACTAGATGCGTCAGCCTCCACTATGAACGGCAGTTGTGGATCAGGGTAGCGAAGTAAAGGCTCCGAGGTAAAGCGGGTTTTCAAGGTAGAGAAAGTCTTCTCTGCTTCTGGAGTCCACCGGAAAGGCTCTTTGGGATGAAGGAGATGGTTTAAAGGTGCAGCAATATCGGCGTAAGCAGGAAAAAACTGACGGTAGTAGTTAGCGAAGCCAAGGAACCGTTGCAAGTAGAGATGGGCACGACTTGAAAAAAAAATTTTCGAGTTGTCGTTAGTCGGGCCGGTTCCGTTTCGGCTCGTTTCCGTTTTTCGCGAAAATTCGCAAAAATTAGTCGGTTCATTTTTTCGTTTTTTCGTTGTCGTTAGTAGTGGTTTGGGAAGGGGGTAGCGGGCTCCTGGAGGGAGCTGCAGGAGTCAGCCAGAGCCACAAGTGACGGACTGGCAGACTCCTTGCACCCGCTGTGTCTCACGTACTTGCATGTAGTGCAATGCAAGTAGATCTGGCTTAGGGTTAAGACGGGTTAGCGCAAGGGCTAGGGTTAGGCTAGTTACGGGTGAGGTTAGGGTGAGTATTGGGGTGCACCTCTGGGTGCCTCTCTGACCCACTTAGAAGGACAGTGTACTGGCATATGGGTTAGGCTTAGGCTTAGGGTTTGGGCTACGATTAGTGGGCTGTTTATGCCCGATTGGCACATCCCAGAAGTCTCTGTGGTCAACCTGGCCAAGTGGCCATGCGATTGGTGGAAAATTTGCATGGTCTACTCCCATGGGCGAGCCCATCATTGCAAATGTGCAGGTGTAAAAAAATAAAATAAAATAAAATAAAATAAAATAAAATCAACAGAGACTTTTTTTTTCCAAGAAAAACCCACTGCTGCTACTGTTTCTGTGGTGCTTTGGTGGGGTTTTGGGCAAAAATTCAAGCATGCATGGCAAATGGATGCGCCCTCCCAGCCTGGTAACATTAAAATAGCCAATTGCAAAACTTTGCATGGTCCACTCCCATGGGCGAGCCCATCATCGCATGTTTCTGTGGTGCTTTGGTGGGGTTTTTTGGCAACGATTTCAAAAAAAAAAATTGCGGTCGCCATTTTGGATCCCCCGCACTGCATGGCAAATGGATGCGCCCTCCCAGCCTGGTACAGTCAGCAAAACCTGGCCATGCGATTGGTGGAATGGCTCCAAAACTTTGCATGGTCCACTCCCATGGGCGAGCCCATCATTGCGAATGCGCAGGTGTAAAAAAATTAAATAAAATAAAATAAAATAAAATCAACGGAGACTTTTTTTGCAAGAAAAACCCACTGCTGCTACTGTAAAAATTCAAGCATTTAAAATAGCTAATTTTTGCATGTTTCTGTGGTGCTTTGGTGGGGTTTTGGGAAACGATTTCAAAAAAAATATCGCGGTCGCCATTTTTGATCCCCCGCACTGCATGGCAAATGAATGCGCCCTCCCAGCCTGGTACCAGCAGCGCAGCAGTAGCAATAGCCAAGGAGAGGGGGGCGGGGAAACCCCCCCCCAAATAAAACACCCTTCTGGCCTGGTAGGTGCCCTCAGACAGTTTTTGCCTACTTTTAGGGCCGGGAATCTGTTTTTTTTTTAACTTTTAAAAACTTTTTTTCTGTGCCGCTTGGCATTGCGCGATCACCGTGTGCAAGTAACGAGCACGACAAATCAGACCAAATTGTTCGTTCGTCGGTTCGAGCTCGAATTCTGGTGGAGTAATTCCCGTTTCCGTTTCCGTAGAGTAACGGATACGAGTAACGGAAACGGAAACGGGAATACCGCTAAGTCGTGCCCATCTCTAGTTGCAAGTCCTTACGATTTTGTAGTTGCTGCCATGACAACACAGCCTCTATTTTCTTGGGGTCCATGCGGATTCCCTGGGGAGAAATAATATGCCCCAGGAATTCACCTTCCTTAATGTCAAACTCACATTTTTCCAGCTTAGCATATAGTCCGTTTTCCTAGAGATGCTGCAAGACCTGATGAACATCTTGAACATGCTGAGCTGGGTCAGCGGAATAAATCAGGATATCATCTAAATAAATGACCACACAACGATCTAGTAGATCATGGAAAATGTCATTCATCATCCGCTGGAATACACTGGGTGCGTTTGTCAGTCCAAAAGGCATTACTAAATGTTCATATTGGCTGTACCGGGTCCGAAACATGGTTTTCCACTCATCTCCTTTACGGATACGCACCAAATTATATGCCCCATGAAGGTCCAACTTGGTATAACACTTTGCCCCTCTTAACCGGTCCAAAAGTTCAGAGATTAGCGGTAAACGGTCCCGGTCCCGAATAGTGATCTTGTTTAATGCCCGGTAATCATTACAAGGACGAAGCTCCCCTCCTGTCTTCTTGACAAATATCACTGGTGCGGACAATGGTGATTTGGAAGGCCGTATGAACCCACGTCGAAGATTTTTATCTAGAAAAGCCCTCAACGCTTCTAATTCTGGTTCAGACATGGGATAAACTCGCGCCACAGGAAGAGGTGCCCCAGGAATCAAATCAATGGCACAGTCATAGGGTCGATGTGGAGGTAGCTTGTCAGCCCCCTTTTCCTCAAATACATCTGCAAAGTCTTGGTATGCCCGAGGCAGGACAGGGTCAGATGTATCATGGGCAGATGCCAGTACAGTAGAGGAATATTGCTTTGAACAAGGAACCTTGAAATATAATTCCCCTTGCACCCAATCCACCAGTGGATTATGAGCTTGCAACCAGGAAAGTCCCAAAACAAGAGGAAACCGGGGCATTCAGGTTATATTAAAGCTAATAGAGTAAGGGGACAGGTTTCCTGAGCTACCGGCCCAGAACGAAGTAACCGACCCTCAATGGATTCTACTAACAAAGGAGTGTCCTTATTTTGTACTGGAATCCGATGGTACCGCACAAACCCAGCATCCACAAAACAGTGAGCCGCCCCAGAGTCTACCATAGCATACACCGGAATCTCCCGACCATCAGGGAGCCCTAGAGTCACAGGTATCAGAAAAGGTCCTTGAGGTGTGATAGTATTACCTGGGAACCCTTCGGTATTCTCCATTCCTCGGGGTTCCTTCAAGGATGGAGCTGCCCTTTTACTGCTGGAGAGATAGCAGCACTTATTGAGGAACGCTTCAAAGGGCAATTAGAAGCGAAATGTCCTCCTCCCCCACAGTACAGGCAGAGATGATGAAAGCGTCGTCTTGCCTTTTCCTCTGGGGTGAGGTGTGGTCGAGCAGCTCCCAGTTGCATAGGCTCTGGATCCACTTCACGGGGCTCCCGGGATTGCAGATGAGACACAGCTGGCAGAGGTTGCTGTTTGCAGTTCTGGCCTCGAGAGAGACAACGGCTTTCCAGGCGTCCATCTATTCTCAGACACAGGGTGATGAGTTCCTGCAATGTGTTTGGTTGTTCTACCCTGCAGAGTTCATCCAGCACTTCATCTGCCAAACCTTCCATATACTGAGAAATCAGTGCCGGCTCATTCCACTGCAAATCCTGAGCTATCAAACGAAATGCAGTGGTATAATCAAACACTGAGTCTTTGCCCTGTTTCAAAGCTCTGAGTCTCCTGTTGGCGGTAGCAGCCTGCACGGGATTCTGAAATGCTGAAGAAATATGGTTCAGGAAAGCCTGATAATTATCCAGCAAAGGTGAAGCACTGAGGAGTAAAGGAGTCGCCCATTTACCTGCCTGTCCCTTCAATAAACTGATGATAAAACAGACCTTAGACCTCTCAGTAGGAAATTATTGAGCCCGTACCTCAATGAACAGCTTGCATTGAGCCAAGAATGCAGGGAATTCCTCTAATTTGCCTTCAAACCGGTCAGGAGGCAGCAAAGGGCAACGAGGCTGTAATGATACTGGGGCTTGCTGCAATTGAACAATTGCCTGTGACAAAAACAGTACTTGGTTTTGCAAAGCTTCCAGTGGAGTCATTCCAACAGCCCCCTCCTTTTCCATTTTGCTTGAATAAGTTTGGTGGGTGAGAGCAAACTGTCAAGCCCCGCACACAGAACACACAGCAAGCCAAGTTCAGTTCTTTGCCAGGAACTTTAGTTGTAATCCAGATAAAGTACAAAGTACAGTCTGAGTCAATCCAGAATAACTTACAGAGCCAAATGCCAAGTTCAAGGGAAACAGAGAATCGTCGTAGTCTAGGAGCCGGTCCAAGGTCAGGAAACAGAGAACGCCGTAGTCAGAAAGCCGATCCAAGGTCAGGAAACAAAGTCAGGATAACACACAGGAACGTGGTGGCAAGGTAAGTGACGCGTTGCTCCCACAGAGGGTTCAGGGTAAACTTGCTAGCTTTATCCTAAAACAGGGAGCACACCCATATCTCTGGCAAGGCTCCTGCTAGAACTCAGGGCTTTCAGATCTAATTCTACGCCTATCATTAAAGATCCTTTCCCTAGCTCTCCTGTTAGTTCTCCTTTGCAGGATCCTGTTCCTAGCCCTCAGAGGAGGAGGAGATGTGCCCTCAGCTGCATCCTCAGACTCAGCTGCCTGCTAAGTTGAACTATAAGGCTCCTCCTGCTGCTCTCCAGCATTTAACCCTTCACATTCGGGTTCCATGACAGGCAGGGTCCTGGCAGCGAGCTTGAGATTCATGGAATTCTTCTGCCAAGCTGAAACATGGATTCGTGGCCGTGAACACAGAGGGAGGCAAGATGGGCACTACTAATGTCTCTTTCACAGGCGCTGCATACTCAGGTTTTCTGGATAACACATCAGCTTTTTTATTTTGAGCCTCAGGAATGTATTTGATCCAGAAATCGAACCGGGAAAAGAATAATGACCACCGGATTTGTCGCTGAGCCAATTGCCGGGCTGTTTGTAGATGTTCAAGGTTTTGATGATCAGTCAATACTTGAACAGGGTGTCGAGCTCCCTCAAGGTAATGCCTCCATACGTCAAAAGCCATCTTGATGGCTAACAGTTCTCGCTCCCAGATAGTATAATTCTTCTCTGCAGGTTTTAACTGCTGAGAGTAATAGGCACAGGGATGTGGGGTTTGGGAGGGATCATCCTGTTGAGATAGCACTGCTCCCAAAGCAACGCTAGATGCGTCAGCCTCCACTATGAAGGGTAATTGTGGATCAGGATAACGGAGCAAGGGTTCTAAGGTGAAGTGGATTTTTAAAGTAGAGAAAGCCTCTTCTGCTTCTGGAGTCCACCGGAAAAGCTCTTTCGGCCGAAGGAGACGGTTTAAAGGTGCAGCAATGTCGGCGTAGGCAGAAATAAACTGGTGATAGTAGTTAGCGAAACCGAGGAACTTTTGCAAATCCTTACGATTTTGTGGTCGCCGCCAGGACAACACAGCCTCTACTTTCTTAGGGTCCATGAGGATTCCCTGGGGAGAAATAATATGCCCCAGGAATTCACCTTCCTTAATGTCAAACTCACATTTTTCCAGCTTAGCATATAGTCTGTTTTCCTAGAGATGCTGCAAGACCTGATGAACATCTTGAACATGCTGAGCTGGGTCAGCGGAATAAATCAGGATATCATCTAAATAAATGACCACACAACGATCTAGTAGATCATGGAAAGTGTCATTCATCATCCGCTGGAATACACTGGGTGCGTTTGTCAGTCCAAAAGGCATTACTAAATGTTCATATTGGCTGTACCGGGTCCGAAACATGGTTTTCCACTCATCTCCTTTACGGATACGCACCAAATTATATGCCCCATGAAGGTCCAACTTGGTATAACACTTTGCCCCTCTTAACCGGTCCAAAAGTTCAGAGATTAGCGGTAAACAGTACCGGTCCCGAATAGTGATCTTGTTTAATGCCCGGTAATCATTACAAGGATGAAGCTCCCCTCCCTTCTTCTTTACAAAGATCACCGGTGTGGACAATGGTGATTTGGAAGGGCGTATAAACCCACATCGAAGGTTCTTGTCTAGGAAATCCCTCAAAGCTTCTAACTCAGGTTCGGACATAGGATAGACTCATCCCACAGGGAGGGGTGCCCCAGGTATCAGATCAATGGCACAGTCATAGGGCCGATGCGGAGGTAACTTGTCAGCCCCCTTTTCCTCAAATACATCCGCAAAGTCTTGGTATACCTGGGGCAAGACAGGGTCAGATCTGGCATGGGCAGCTGCCAGGATGGAAGAAGAATTTTTCTTTGAGCAAGGAACCTTGAAGTACAATTCCCCTTGCACCCAATCCACCAATGGGTTATGAGCTCGCAACCAGGAAAGTCCCAAGACAAGAGGAAACCGGGGCATCCGAGTTACATTAAAGCAAATCTGCTCATTGTGGTCCATTACCTGAAGAGTAAGTGGACAGGTTTCCTGAGCTATCGGCCCAGAACGAAGTAACCAATGGATTCTACCAGCAAAGGAGTTTCCTTGTTCTGTACTGGAATCCGATGGCACCGCACAAACCCATCATCCACAAAGCAGTGAGCTGCCCCAGAGTCTACCATAGCATACACAGGTCCTTTCTGGCCATCAGGAAGCCCTAGAGTTACAGGTACCAGGAAAGGCCCTTGGGGTGTGATGATATTGTCTGGGAACCCTTCGGTATGCTCCATTCCTGTGGGTTGCTTCAAGGATGGAGCTGCCCTTTTACTGCTGAAGAGGTAGCAGCATTTACTGAGGTGCGCTTCAAAGGGCAACTGGAAGCAAAATGTCCTCCTCCTCCACAGTACAGGCAGAGATTATGAGAGCATCGTCTTGCCTTTTCCTCTGGGGTGAGGCATGGTCGAGCAACTCCCAGTTGCATAGGTTCTGGATCCATTCTGCGGGCTTCACCGGATTGCAGTTTAGGCACAGCTGACAGAGGTTGCTGGTTGTAGTTCTTGCCTCGGGAGAGGCGACGGCTTTCCAGGTGTCCATCTATCCTGAGACACAGGGCAATGAGTTCCTGTAACGTGCTTGGTTGTTCCACCCTAGAGAGTTCATCAAGCACTTCATCTGCCAATCCTTCCATATATTGAGAAATCAGTGCCGGTTCATTCCAACTCTGATCCTGTCAAACGGAATGCAGTGGTGTAGTCAAACACGGAATGCAGTGGTGTAGTCAAACAGCTATCAAACGGAATGCAGTGGTGTAGTCAAACACTGAGTCTTTGCCCTGTTTCAGAGCTCTGAGTCTCCTGTTGGCAGTAGCAGCCCGTACAGGGTTCTGAAAAGCTGAAGAAATGTGATTCAGGGAAGCCTGATAATTATCCAGTAGAGGTGAGGCACTGAGGAGTAAAGGAGTAGCCCATTTAGCCGCCTGTCCTTTCAACAAACTGATGATAAAGCAGACCTTAGACGTCTCAGTAGGAAATTCTTGAGCCCGTACCTCAATAAAAAGCTTGCATTGAGCCAAGAATGCAGGGAATTCCTCTAACTTTCCTTCAAACCGGTCAGGAGGCAGCAAAGGGCAACGGGGCTATAATCCAGCCAGTGCTGGAGCATGCTGCAATTGAGTAATTGCCTGAGATAAAAGCAGCATTTGGTTTTGCAAAGCTGCCAGCGGTGTCATCCCAACAGCCTCCTCCTCTTCCATTCTGCTTGAAGAAGTTTGGGTGGGAGCAAACTGTCAAGCCCCGCACACAGAGTGGGAACCTGCATCCAACTTGCATGCTCCTGAGTTGGTTCAACAATTCCATGACAGTTACCCTGATAGGCCTGGCCCATCGGAAGAGGGAGACCATGGGGAGGGGGAAAGTGCCATGACCCTGCCTGTCACAGAACCTGATTCTGAAGAATCAGGTTCTGTGACAGGCAGGGTCCTGGCACCCATCCCCTGCAAAAAGTTGAAAGATGGATAAAATGCTGCAAGAGGATGGTGGAAGACTCTTGGAAAGCAAGAGGTACATTCGGGGATGGGGAGGGTCTGAGGACTCCATGCCACATTTGTCTTTCAGTGCCTGCTGTATATTTCTGGAGAAAGAGTAGAACACAAATGGGATGAAGAATCATTCTGAGGAGTAAGCAACACTCTTGAAACCAGGACAAGGATCAGCGCGTACTCACTAGTACAGTACTCTCAACAAATATGACATCTTGAGCACTATGCCTGTGCTGATGCCACTTCAGTAGCTCTCCTAAGTAAAATTTTCATAGTACAGTACACTGATTCTTCCTAATGCATTTGGCCGTATTCCCATAGGAAGGTGAGGGCACTTTCCAGAAGAGCTGAGAACAATGAGTAGATTTTTTTTAACCACTTGGGAAGGGGCGGGGGAGGAAGAGGAGATGGCTGCGTCAGGCCTCAGAAAATCTTTTCAAGTCTGCAGTACTCAGAAGAAGAGAGAAAACAAGGCAACAGCAAGTTAATGAGGAAGACCTGAGTGAAGCCAAAATGAAGCTGAAGAATATTATGCATCAACGATAGTCCTAAAGGCTGCTATATGCCACCACACTGCATCTGACGTCTAGTGAGCTTAATAGGGTTTTCAAGGTGAGAGAGATATTTAAAGATTGATTTTTACAAGTGTCACTCCTCAGTTGGGTTTCAAAGTCTAGCAAGGATTTGAAGCCTGCTTTCCTAAGTCCCAGTACATCACTCTGTCCTCTACACCACTCTTTTTAATTATAATTTTGACTGTTATGATTGGTTCTGGTTTCATGTTAGAGTGAGATGACTACGTTGATGTCCTAGTCTGTCACCTCTAGCTGAAATAGTCATCAACCTCACTTTAACTTGAAATGTGATTTCAGTAAACTGGTAAAAAATAGCTTGGCAATGTTCCTGTTGTTGTTCCTTTTAGATCTTAGAACTGAACAAACACTACCATATAAATGAAGAGTAGAAATGGGCCAGCAATTTTCTAATACCCTCCGAAGACTTGTTGCTATCTCTGATTGCACTTAAAGATGGATTTTTGTCAGCCCTTAGTCTGAGCCCCTCCCTTCTTCTCCATCAGGAAGCTATTCAGACATTTATGCTTTGTGACATATACAGTACTTGTACAATGTGGAAACACCTGGGATTTCCCTTCAGTTGAATAAGCATTACTTGGGCCCCGTATGGAGCAAAGTTTGTATAGCGGCTCCTACGTTCTTATTATCTCTCTCTTCTCGCTCTCTCTTGCCTCTCTCTCTCTCTCTTTCCTCTCTCTGTCTTTCTTTCTCTTTGACACAGCATGCCCAGTATCTATCTGCAAATAGATTACTCTTGGCCAACAATGTTCACTCACTCCAAGGATTTGCATGTTCGCCTATTTGTTTTCTTGTTTTGTGGAGTTTTTCTATCCTACCTACTCAAATTCCTAATTTAATGTTCAGTTCAGAATTTCCTGACATTTTAGGGTCATCTAAAGCCTTCCAGAAACTGAGGTCTTTTTTACATTTCTAATCTAACCGCAATGCACTTATACTTGAACCATCTAGGGAGCCCTTTTCGTTCCATATCTCAGTCTTCTAAGCAGCACCCTTTCTAACCGATTGTGACAACCATCATCTGTCTTGCAGTATTTCAGTCACTTCTGATACTGCTGCTGCCCAAGTTCAGGTGAGGTTTAAAAGTGATTTAGTTCCTCAAAGCTGCTTTTGGTCAAGCTCTTTTGCCTGACAGGCTCTTCCAAGGGTCAGATCAATTAACTGTCATCTGATATTTGACATGGCCGAGCTATGTATGTGTGTATGTATGTGTGTGGGCTAGGGTTAGGGTGGGTGGGTGCTCCTCACCCAGTCCAGTCCAGTCAGAATCACATTGTTCCCCTGCATTGTGCAGGGGATGGATAAAGTGCTTAAAGGGAAGCTTTTTTCCATTTCACACAATATAAAGAACCAGGGGATATCCACTCAAACTGAGGGTTGGGAAAGTGAGAACAGACCAAAGAAAATATTTGTTTATCCAGTGGGCTGTTAGTCTATGGAACTCCTTGCTACAGAATGTGGTGGTGGCATCTTGCCTAGATGCCTCTTAAAGGAGATTTGACAGATTTCTGGAGCAAAAGTCCATTGCAGGTTACAAGCCATGATGAGGATGGCTATCTCCAGGCTTAAAAGGAGAGTTCCTCAAAAATGCCAGAGGCAGAGGAGTGGCAGCAGAAGACAGGTATCTAGTTGTCTCATGTGTTCCCGCAGGCATCTGGTGGGGCCACTGTGAGATCCACGAAGCTGGACTAGATGGACCCTGGGCCTGATCCATCAGGGCCCTTCTTATATTCTTATTGGAAGAAATATGGGAAACAATGAAAATGAAATGAAACAAATTGTGCTTAAGTCCCCCATCCCTGTTGAGAGACAGATTTTCAATACACACATGAATGTCTTCCCTGACCCCGTTCTCACACCAACTTTCCTTGGACAGATGAAGTGAAACATTTTGATCTCACACACACATACACACAAATCCAGTTGCCATGACTCAACTTCCAGATATGTAAGCAAAGAGTTCACACAACATTACTCTTTAATTGGGTCAGCCATTTCCAAACCCTTGACTAAGTGATTCCTCCCAATCCAAGTGAACCAGGTAAATGGTATCATTGGCATCCCAATATTTTTGAAACATGGTGCAGCATAAAAACTTCTCAGTCTCTGTTTTAATGTTTGACTGTGTCTCAAAGAAAGTTAAAGTTGGCAGTGGAAAGAAGAGAACCAAAGGAAATCACGGCACTTACAGAAATTAAGATGGGATATCGACCAGCCTGATGAGTGTCCCTTTACAATGAGAAAGCAAATAACTCTGTGTCTCTAAATGCCAATATGTGCAACTTTTCCCATTGCACATAAAAATGATAAAGTAAGAACATAACATAAGAACAGCCTTGCCGGAACAGGCCACAGCCCATCCAGTCCAGCATTCTGTCTCACTCAGCAGCTCACCATTTGCTTCAGGGTATTCCCAAGCAGATGTCTTCCCCTGCTTACTATTCCCTGCAAATGGCAATGAGATTGTCCTTAGGCATCCATAATGATAGCCACTGATACCCCTGTTCTCCATGAACTTATCTAATCCTTTCTTAAAGCTGTCAAGGCTGACAGCTATCACCACTTCTATCAGGGAGTTCCATAGACCAGTGATCCTCTGGGTGAAAAAATACTTTCTCTTATTTGTTTGAGATCTAGCACCCATAAGTTTCATGGAGTGCCCCCTAGTTCTAGTGCTGTGAGATAGGTAAAACAGTTTTCCTTATATACTTTATCCGCACCGTGTATTATTTTATAAACTTCAATCAGGTCACCTCATAGGCACTATCGTTCATGAGTGAAGAGGCCCAGCCGTTGCAGCCTCAGATGGTCAGGAAGGTTTTCCAGTCCCCTAATCATTCTGGTTGCCCTCCTCTGCACTTTTTCTATATTCATCATATCCTTATGGAGATATGGTGACCAGAACTGTACACAATATTCCAGATGGGGCTGCACCATAGATTTATACAGAGGCAAAATGACACTTGCTGACTTAATTTTTATACCCTTCCTAATGATTCCTACAATTGAGTTTGCTTTTTTCACTCCTCCAGCAGACTGGGTTGACACCTTCGTTGTGCTGTCCACCAGGACATCAAGGTCCCTTTCCTGGTTTATTGTAGAGAGTTCAGACAGTTTATTTGGTGACTTCAGCAGGTGCAAAATGCTGCGGCCATACTGCGGGAGGGTGTGCGTCCATATGACCACATCACCCCAGTACTGGCCTGCCTGCATTGGCTGCCCGTTGAGTCCCAAATAAGATTCAAGGTCCTGGTTTTAAATTATAAAACCCTCCATGGCTTGGGACCAGAGTGCCTGGCAGAGCGAATCTCTCAAAGATCAACTGAGGCCCGACCTACCAGAATGTCCCGGGCACTCTCACTTCGGGTGGCCACACCCAGGGAGGCTCAGAAAACGATGACACGCAACCGAGCCTTCTCTGTGGCTGGTCCCGTGCTATGGAACCATCTCCCAAGTGAGTTGTGCCTTGCACAGTCCCTGCCAGCCTTTAGAAAAGCCTTAAGGACCTGGCTTTTCCATGAGGCATTTGGCGACCGTTAATCCCCCCCCCCTTTTTTTTGGTCCCACCATCTTCTCAATGTTTTTTTCTGTGGTTTTATCATGCGGCTTATTTTATGTCTTTTCCCTTGGTTTGTTTGTTTACTCAATTATTATTGTTGTTTGACTTTATTTACTTTGTTATTGTTATAATTATTGTTGTTAACCACCCAGAGTTCCTCTGGAAGACGGGTGGTATATAAGTATATAAATAAATAAATAAATAAATATAAATGTAATTGGGGGGGTTGCCCCTATGTGCATCACACTGCACTTACTAATGCTGAAGCTCATTTGCCACTGGTTTGCCCACTGCCCCAGTGTCAAGAGATCCCTCTGGAGCTTCTCACACACTGTCTCAGTTTTTACTATCCTGCATAATTCAGTGTCACCAGCAAATTTGGCTACCTTGCTATTTACTCCTACTTCTAGATCATTTATGTCAATTATTCTTTTGTCCTGCAAGAATGCAACTGTTAATTGGAGTCATTCAGGAATAGATTTCTTCCAGTTCTGATGTTGTGCACTCTTACAAATCCATCCTTCCTGCATCTTATTTTCTGGAACTATATTGAATGCCCCACAGATGTAAGCCCTAATTTACATTTCTCTGTCCATCCCATGCTGAGTCAGCCACACAGAAATAGCTTGGACCGTCCAGTCTGCTATTGATTAGTCAGTTTCAATCTCTGATAGTTATCCAGCCTCCCAGGATGATTACCTTTGGCTATTAAAAACAATTATTTATCTTTTGCTTGGGTAAAGAAATTGAATTATTCATTAAAAAGCAATGTCAAGGATAGTCAGGGGTCTTTTTATCCTGAAACCTATATGATGAACTATTACTAGGAGCATGGTATATTAAATCAGCTAAGTTTTGACTGGCAATTGAATTCAAAAAGCAAGACTTATGTCTATACTTCTTTTTGCTTGATTGTTTACTAAAGAGCCAAAAACCCTAATATTCAGCCTAAATCTGGTTTCCTGTAGCTTGAACCCATCATTATGTGTCCTGGATTCTGATCGTTCAAGCATTAGAAAAGTGCTATCAATGAGGTTTTGGTGAGTCAACCCCTTCACAAGTTCCATTGACTTAGATGGGCTACTCGTGTGAATGATGCTACAATAAGTCACAGTTCAATTACAATTGGTGAGTCAATGGAATTTAAGGAAGAGTTGACTCACCAAATCCTCATAGGTTTAATGAGATCTACTCTGGTGTGATTGACTGCTCATAGTCAAGATTTCAGCCAATATATTTTTCCATTTACTAATAAGCAATTGACATTTGCAGATCATTTGGAGATGTCTGGATATAGACTGAAAATATGGCTGTAGCAATGGTTTAGCAGAAATGTACTGATGTGGTTAAACACTGAACAAGAAGAAAACCCTTAAGCCTCAATCCCTGCAAGTCCAGATCAAGGCTGTTATTCAAAGCCCAGCTGGTGGCAGTCCATTTGTGAGGAATCCAGGGTGGATGGCTGGGTGGCATCATTTCTCCTCATAGGCAAGGAAAAATGAAACAAATGAAATGTTTTTTTTAAAAAAATAGCTAGAATTTGAGTTTCAGTGTTGAAAAATGGTCTTCTCGGGTGTTAAACCACTGCAGGAAACCCAGTGGCCTTTTAAAAAGGGAGAAGTGGTACACTAACTAAGGTTTACTGAATGAGCTCTTGAGGGTTACGTGACACCCCTGGCACCCATTTTGCCCATGCTGTCTTACCTTTTAGAGGACAAGAATAGCCTGAATAACATATTAGACTTGTTAAGCCTCCTCTTTCCTAGAGGAGAGTTGGCAACACTACCACCATTACATCAGGCACACCAGTTTCCCATAGCTGAAAACTGAAGGCGGATCAGAGGGTAAACAGTTGAGAACCAATCATGCAAAAGGCTGTGGGGGGAATATCAAAGTTGAGAGGAAAGGCTTGTTGAAATGCATCACTTGCTAGTAAAGTGATTGGTAAGCTAAGCATGGTAAACATAAATTCCTTGTTTCCCTTTTAAAAACACTATTGAAAGAAGATTGGGGAAACCAACAACAAAAGAGAACAGTACAGGTTTTTTCACTAGGAATGTATAATCTGATATAGCATCTCTGCATCATTGTAGTCTGTATTAGATTAGAACAAAGCACCAAAGATGGACATGCGAGGCTGGTGGAAAAGAAGTCTTTTCATTCTTATCAATGTACAAAATAAAAGGAAACCATTCCTGTGCTAATTCCCTGTTTTGAATATATTCTCAACTTCTAAGCAGTACAGTAAGATTGCTCTTTAAAGGAACTTGGGCAGTATGATATATGATGACAATCTCTACCTCAAGGATAAGTAGGGAGAGATAAAATGCAGAGAGAATATGGGAAAGGTAATAATTCATAGAGAGGACTTGAATATTTATTTATCATGTTCTACCTAGACGATGCTTCTCATAATGTTTCTTTCCTGAAAAATTGTTTAAGGAAGTTAGAATGAATATAATTTAGTTCTTTGTTGACTTAGCATTAGTGGAGTGAATATTAATTTTAGGCAAGACTGGGTTTCAGTTTATTGGAAAATGTAGAGGCATGGCCCCAAAGCTCCCCAAAATAGTTGTTCCTCTTACTGTCCCCCCCTTTAAAAAACAACAGACCTAATCTCAGTTGCATTGTGAGTACAGACTTATCCTTAGTTTATCTACTCCCGCACCTGGAGTATTGTGTACAATTCTGGTCACCGCATCTCAAGAAAGACATAGTGGAACTGGAAAAGGTACAGAAGAGAGCGACTAAAATGATTACTGGGCTGGGACATCTCCCTTATGAGGAAAGGCTAAAACATTTGGGGCTCTTTAGTCTAGAAAAAAGGTGCCTAAGGGGGGATATGATTGAGACGTACAAAATAATGCAGGGCATGAGTCAAGTGGATAGAGGGAAGCTCTTCTCCCTCTCACAAAATACCAGAACTAGGGGACATACACTCAAATTGAGGGCTGGGAGAGTAAGAACAGACAAAAGAAAATATTTTTTCACCCAGTGCATTGTTAGTCTGTGGAAGTCCCTGCCACAGGATGTGGTGATGGCATCTGGCCTGGATGCCTTCAAAAGGGGATTGGACAGATTCCTGGAGGAAAAGCCCATCACAGGCTACAAACCATGATGGAGATGTATCATCTCCAAGTAGAGATGGGCACGAATAAAAAAATGATGTTTCGTTTGTCATTTGTCGTTTGGAGGGTCCATTTCGGTTCGGTTCCGTTTTTCACGAATTTTTGCAAAAAAATCATTTTCATTTTTGTTCATTTCATTACCATTTCATTACCATTTATTTCAATTTTTGTGATTTTTTTTAGCATTTAAAGCAGTTCACTGTATTGCAGTAATGAAAACGAAACGCACGGCAAAATTTCCGGTGTTTCTGTTTGTTTCGTTTAATTTTGGAGACAAAATTCATTTGTCGTTTCATTGCGTAACGAAATGAAAAAACAAAAACGGAAATGAAAAATTGTTTGTTTCCTGCCCATCTCTATCTCCAAGCTTAAAACCGGGGTACTTCAAGGGCCAGATGCAGGGGAGTGTTATCAGGAGACAGATATCTAGTCTCGTGCGCACCCGGACACATCTGGTGGGGCCACTGTGAGATACAGGAAGCTGGACTAGATGGGCCTTTGGCCTGATCCAGCATGGCTCTTCTTATGTTATTGTTTCGTGCTAGACTTCTGAATCAACATACCTACCTTATGGTTACACACCTCATTGCTACTAATAAGAGTGAAATAGAGATTAGAAGGATTTTTAAAACTATCCCGTTAGTTCTTAGTTACTAATTCAAGTTTCTGTAATATCAAAAAGTCCCTCTAACAGAATACCCAGGGAGCACAAGAAGAACATGTCCTCAACATCTACCCCCGGAAGTGGGTGCCTCCTTCTGCTTAATGGTAGGGGCAGCCCTGGCATTTCTAATTATTACTATGTAGAAGTGTTAATGTCCGTTTGTAGGTTTCCTTGATTAGAAAGGACCCTGGCTGGTGTTTTTGTAAGCCAGACAAACATCATTCTAGATTGCCTTGTTGACATTCCAAGATGCCTCTTCACTTGATCAATCATTTCTTGGTGTACCACCAACAAACAAGCTGGAACAAGAATGACCCTTTCAATCAATGCTATGCTAAGTGATTCAGCCGGGGTGATTTTCCAGAAAAGATAATACCCTATGAATCTTCAGATGGAGAACAGCCTAAATATCCAGAGGGTGGAATGATTAATGGCAGACCATGTGCTGTTTTTCTTAGGAGGTGACAGGAATTATTGAGAGGAGGTGGTGAGCAGGCAGGAGCTGGATGCTCGGGGAAATGGCATCACTGGTTTCTGATCTCCCAAGGCATCTAAAAAGAAGTAATAATAAGTATATAAGTATAATAAGTATATATGATTTGAGAAGGATAAAGTAGTCAAAAGATACCATTCCTTGACATTCTGTCCATGAAAACCAGAGACAGTAACCAAAATCTTATGGGGAAATGGAACAGTATAGATGGCGCTAGATGGAGCGGTATATGAATTTAATAAATGAATAAATAAATAAACCAAACAGTCTGGATCCAACTACTTTTGGAGAAGATGCTTCAGGACATGGAGGTTTACCTGTTTAGCCAACATTGTCTTTGACCTAAAGAACCATGGGGAATGTAGCAATATAAGGCATTTTCTGTGTAAGTTAACCTCCCTAAACTACAATTCCCACTGTTGTTTGCCAGAAAGTATTGCAGCGAGGACAGAGAAATGAGTAGCCTACTGCATGTTGCATGTTGAAACTCCCATTCTCTTCTATGACTAAGAATGATGGAATTTGCCACCCAAGGACATCAAAATTCTTCAACCCCCCCCCCCCCATACATAGAACCATTGAGTTGGAAGATACCTCAAGGGTCTCTTGATAGATAGGGATAATGGGAGAGAAACTGGTGTATATTTCCCATGTAGATGCTACTACAGAAGCTGGTCTTGGCTTTCCTTTTGGTTATTACGAAGACATTTAATTGTGAAAACTCAGTTCAGATTAATTGGCTCTGGGGGGATAGTTTGCTTACTAAAAGCCTTTCCAGTTTTTGTACCAACTTAATCTTAGTTTGGCATGATTATCAACATTGTTGGGTTTATTATCCCATTCCTGCTCTGAAACTCTCGGTTATGAATGTTCTCATGATTTCCGGACTAGAAATGATCATCTCAGCAAAGCTGAAAGGAGAGGCTGGGATAAAAGCACTGTGAGCATGAGGCAGAAGAAGATAATTAGAAGGAGGATATACAGGTAAGGCAAGGCTATGGCAGCAGAGCATGAAAAGGCTTGAATGGGTATCTAATGAGTGCGGCTACCAAGACAGCAGTGAGGAGAACCAAGCCCGCTATGACTGGGCAAACTACACTTAGAGTACATTGATATAGCCAGAAGAAAGGTAGAATGGCTCTGGGTATGAAAGGAAAGGAAATGAGGGGCAAAGGGGTGGTGTTTCCCTGCTTCCTTATTGTCAAAGTTCAAAGTATTAGGGAAGAAAACTGGATATGGGAAGTGAACACCAAGCTATAATATTTTTATTCTGGACTCATTAAACGTCTCCTATTCTCTCTCTCTCTCTCTCTCTCTCTCTCTCTCTCTCTCTCTCTCACACACACACACACACACACACACACACACACACACACACACACACACACACAGAGAGAGAGAGAGAGAGAGAGAGAGAGAGAGAGACAGACAGACAGACAGACAGACAGACAGACAGACAGACACACACACACACACACACACACACATTTAGAACATCATCATCATTGGCATCCTTCAGTCTCAAAAGACTATGGTATCATGCCTGGAGTAGAGATCCTAAAAACAACACCTAGTGTGACTAAATAGACCAATTCGGGAATGGCAGTCTCTACCGCACTGGGGGCAGATGTATTCTGTTTCTTGCCCGGTCCTCGAGTTTCATTGTTTCCATCCCTGCTTCTTTTCCTCTGCCTCTTGGACAAATGCCTCTTCAAATTTATGTAGACCATGCTGTATCTCTTGCCTCCAGACAGTGCGATCAAAGGTCAGGGTTTCCCATCTGTTGAGGTCCATTCCCAAGGCCTTCAGGTCCCTCTTACAGATATCCTTATACCGCAGCTGTGGTCTCCCTCTGGGGCGCTTTCCCTGCATTAGTTCTCCATATAGAAGATCTTTTGGGATCCGGCCCTCATCCATTCTCACAACGTGTCCAAGCCAGCATAGGCGTCGCTGTTTCAATAAAGTGTACATGCTAGGGATTCCAGCTCAATTCAGGACTATGCTATTTGGAACTTTGTCGTGCCAGGTAATGTTGAATATTCGCCCAAGACAGCGCATATGGAAGGCATTCAGCTTTCTTTCCTGTCGGGCGTGGATAGTCCAAGACCCGCTGCAATACAAAAGTGTGCTCAGTACGCAAGCTTTATAGACCTGTATCTTGGTATGTTCTGTCAGCTTCTTATTGAGCCATACTCTCTTTGTTAGTCTGGAAAACATAGTAGCTGCTTTACCTATATGTTTATTCAGCTCAGACTCTAGTGAGAAAAGACAGCCTAAATTGAGGTGAACTTTTCAGCCTTTGGTGAGCGTTTGCTTCTGCCTCTCTTTGTCCTTGGGGACTGCATGCTTCTGCCATTCTCTGCCCTGGGCAAGTGTTTGCTCCTCCCTTTTGCTCTCTTTTAGCACAAGGTCTGAGGGGAAACAGTTTCTAGGCTCACAGGAGGGCTCACAGGAGCTCTATTTAGAACACTGTTTTAGTATATATGTCTTTCCACTGACATCTGAAGTATAATAAGATCAGTAGTGGCTTAGATGGAAATGGTTGACATCCTCAAAAGCCAAAATATTTCTTTAACAGTAGAAAAATAGACAAGAAAAAACTGAAACCAACCTTAGTTTTTATGCAGTTTCCAACAATGGTATATTAGATTTAGCTGAAAACAAGGCAAACTTTCTCTATGAGACTCTTCTTTTCTCCAAATCTATGCTTAATATAGTAAGAGTGTTTAAGGAAATCTGTAAATTATGTAAACCACCAGTCCAGGACTGAAATGACATTACTGGAGAAAGAGAGAACAATGAAACAATTGTATGGTGAGACATGTGTAGAAAGCATATGGGGTGAGGGGAGATAAATGGAAAATTAAGACAAAGTATCCAGAAATAGGGAAAATAGAACTTTGGGGACAACAGTTCCCAGAATGCTACAAAGAACAATGATCTGTAGTCTCTTTGAGTTTCTAAAGGACTCAGGTCATGGTCACATCAGTGAAATGTCCACCACTTTTAACAATACTTCCCATGCCTTTGTCGTGATATATAATTTCTGAGTTGTCATTTCACTCATCAGTGTCCCAAATGATTTGTAAGAAAATAATTTTTAAAACAGGACATATTTGGTGTGTGAACTTTTGGAACATAATATATGTTTCCCAGACAAACTGGAAGCACTTCACACCTCCACCAGGAAAGCAATCCATACTTAAGGACTGAATAGGGGAAAGGTTCCTATAAATAAATAAATAAATAAATAAATAAATAAATAAATAAATAAATAAATAAATTTTAGTAGAGATTATTCAGAAATTATATCAAGAAGGTCATAGTTAGCCGACTAGGGCAAGCAACCTCTGAATCTTTCCTCCAGAAGTGGGGAGGTTTTGATATAGCCATCTATTCTGGGGCAGATACAAAGCCAGGCTTCCTAAGGCACCTCCAGTGGCTCATCAGAGGTTGCTATGCTCCCAGTCATTGTGTTCTATGTTTCAGTGATGCAGCTCCCTGCCTGGCTTTGTAGACAGTCAACAAGGTTATCTAACGGTTGTGCTTTTATTGAGATATTTAGAATGCCTGAAGCACTGAAAGCTTTGTGGAATCTCTGTGAGCATCTGTTAAAAACAGAAAGTATACTATGCCCATTAAAAAAAACAGGGATCAGGGGAATTTCATAGAGATTGAATTTGTATAGTTAAGGAGAATGTTTACATCTTCTTTGGTACCCCGGCTGCATCTAATTTATCACACTCTTCTGCAAACCCAGTAAAGCAGAACTCAAAATTAAGGTGTGTGGTAACAAGCCCTGGATTGTGGAAGATGGGGACTTCTCCCTGTGATTTTCTAAATAGTATTTAGTCATTTCCTTGGAGGCTTATATGTGGAGATTAATAAAGCTCCTTAGTCTCCTCCTGGGTGCATGACTAGTGACTACCCCAGATTCCACTGATCTGCAAAGAATTAAACTGCTAATTAGGATAGACATCACATGTGTGCCTTTTAAAATACAGCAATTTAACATAGTGATGTAATGCCTTCATATTATAGGACAGTGTTTCCAAAAATATAATAAATGTAGGATCAGTGATGTAGCAATGCTTCAGGGGCTGGGCTTCATACTTCCAGCTTGCGCCCCTGTTGGAGTCCGTGATGTATTAGTGGCTCTGTGTTGGGGGACTGGACATTGTAACTTCCAAATGAGTGACAAATTTTGACACCTGGAATCCATAAGGTAAGTCCTTCATCTTCAGGTGAGAGAAATGAAATATGGGTTTTGCATTTTGGAACACATTCATCCTTCCACTAGATCTTATTTATTCATGAATGCATTCATTCATTCGTTCATTCATTTCTTCGTTCATTCATTCATTCGATTGTTTGTTTGTTTGTTCATTCATTCGTTTGTTCAGTCAGTCAGTCAGTCATTTAATAAACTGAGCAAAACCATCTGAGCGGTGTACAAGAGACAAAGAATACAAAAATAAAACAATACAACTTTACTTAACAAAATTTCAAACACATAAGCATAAACACACATAAAATAATCAAGTAAAATCAATCCAAGAGTAGTGAATAAAACCATAATTGATATAATCTCAAAAACATAAACAAAAATATGCAATGTTAAACTAAAATCAAACCAGCAGAAAAAGTGCAAGATTAAGAAAAAGTCCATCCGAGCAGAAAGGTGATACTCCAGACAGTTTGGCCATGACCACTCTCCAAAGAGGACTGCTTCATGTGAAATGGATTTGGAGAGTACCTTTGTTATGTGTAAGAGCCTCTAATATGCTAAACAGAAGCAGTAACATTGTCCCCTCACTAAATAGGAAGTAGAGATGGGCACTAGACATGGGCATGGAGCGGCAAAATTCTCGTTTCCGTTTTCGCTTCTCGTTATCGTTACGTAACGGGTAACGGTAACGAGAATTACTCCGCTCCAGCTCGAACCCGACCTGAAAAAGAAAAATTGGGTCTGATTTTTCGTTGTCATTCATGGCATCGCGGCGATCACGTGATGCCAAGCAGCACAGAAAAAAGTTTAAAAAATAAAAAAAACCGATTTTCGGCAAAAAAGCAGGCGAAAATATGCCTGCCTCAGTGAGGGCACCTACCAGAGAGGGGGTCCCCGGCCTTCCCCCCTCTCCTGTCCTGGGCTGCTGGTACCAGGCTGGGGTGGGGCCATCCTCGTCGTCTCCATTTGCCATGCGGTGGGGGGGGGGGAATCCAAAATGGTGACTGCAATATTTATTTTTAAATCGTGGTCCAAAAACCCACCAAAGCACCACAGAAACATTTGAAAATTAGGTATTTTAAATGCCTGATTTTTTTATAGTAGCAGCAGTGGGTTTTTCTTGCAATAAAACGTCTCCATTGATTTTATTTTATTTTATTTTTATTTTTATTTTTTTACACCTGCGCAATGGGACCATGTAAATTTTTGGACCCGTTCCACCAAACGCATGGCCAGGTTTTGACTGAGACTTCTGGATGTGCCAGAGGGCATAAAAAGCCCACTAACCCTAACCCTAACCCTAACCAATACGCCAGTACACTGTCCTTCTTAGTGGGTCAGAGGCACCCAGAGGTGCAGGCCACTAACCCATCCTAACCTTAACCATAACCCTAAGCCTAGCCCTTACCCTAACCCCAACCCTAACCCAGATCCATACGCAAGTACGCTTCCCTTCTTAGTGGGTCACAGTAGAGGCACCCAGAGAGGTGCCTCCCAGCCAGAGCCCACTACCCCGACCCCTACCCCTAACCTGTACGCCAGTACGCCAGTATGCTTTCCTTCTTAGTGAGTCAGAGGCACCCAGAGAGGTGCCTCTGCTACTTACCCCCCAACCCTAACATAATGTATGGTACGCGGCAGCTACGCAAAACGCTTCCCTTCCCTTCCCTTCCCTTCTTAGTGGGTCAGACATCAGAGGCACCCAGAGAGGTGCCTCCCAGAGCCCACTTACCCCAACCCCAACACAAACGACAAATGACAAACGGAAACGACAAATTTTGGAAAATTTCCGCGACAAATGGAAATGACCCGAAACGGACCCATCCCGACAAATGACAACTCAAAACGTCATTTCTCCTGGTCGTGCCCATCTCTAATGGGCACGGAACGAACATTTTTTCATTTCCGTTACCGTTTGTTGTTTCCGTTACGTAACGAAACGACAAACGAAAATTGTGATGAAGATGCAATGAAACGAACAGAACCATGAAAATTGTGGTCATTACGTTTCGTTTCCGTTAATGGCGACGCGCAATGAAATGAGCTGTTTTAAATGTTAAAAAACGCCCTGGACATCCGTAAAAATGCAGCAATAATTATTGTCTGATAATACCTACCAGGGGGGTTAGGGTCCTTAAAACGTTTTTGTCTTCTTCTATTATTTATTTTTTAAAATAATAATAATAATTGAATTATTATCTACATTTACACATATGCAGCCCCACACACCCCAGCCTAGGAGTAAGCTGATTGAAATCAATGGAGGTTTCTTCTCAATTGACTTGTATAGGGTTGTGTTGTCAATTTCTTCCCCCTTTGGAGCATGTGACTTGTTTTAAACCAAAAATTAATCTTGAACCACAGAAAATGGGGAGTGTAATGGCTCTAATAGCAAAATATCATCATTTTCTCAATATATCCAATGTCTGTGGTTTGTCAGATTGAGTATTTAGGGAGAAGAGAAAAAGTTTTCTGTTTATCTGTACTCCCCACCCCACTGCCATCACTTTGTTACCCATAATTGGATAGTTAGGTCACTGAAGTACAGTTTCAATTCACATTTTCAGTGGTTTGGCTTTTCAGTTCAAGAAAGTGGCATCCTAAAACAGCAGTTGGAAACAGATGTTGACAAGTGCTGAATTAAAAGTCATTGGGCTGAATGAAATATTAGTTCCTAGCTAGGGTAACCCTTATGCACGAATGGATTTTATGGAGTCAACACTCATGTTGCTTCATGTTCAATGAGTTCAAGCTGGTACTAACAATGGGTCTCATGAGTTAAAACAATTTACAGTCGGAAATTAGCTACTGCCTCTTTTATTTTATTTTATTTTAATTCCCACTTTTGTAATTACACTGATTGATTTTAAGCACCAGTCTTGGGGAAAATACAGTATATATTAAAGCTGTTTCTATTTGTCTTACTGACTTCATTCCTAGAACGAAATTTTATAAGTCGCATTGGAACCTTTTTGAGGAGAAAGGTGGCCTATAAATAAATTTATAAATTTTAAATAAACAAATAATAAATCAATATTCTGATAGTTGGACTTTAGTTTCTCCTACAAAACATCAGGTATGTGTACTCCATCAGAGCATTTCGGTCACTCATGTCATCTGCCCCCAGCAATTGTTACCTAGCAAACTTTTCTAAAGTGATGCTGGGGGGGACCCAATATCAATGTACTGAGATAAACTCCCAGCTTCTCCTTCATAATGGGAAATACATAAATAATATTACCTCAGCAGTGAAGACAAGCTCATGATGTTGACTATTATAAACACAAGTATACAAGGTCTTAGATCCAATAGATATACTTTCTCATAAGATTCCTTTCAGCTCTGCCATCATCATCATTATTATTATTATTATTATTATTATTATTATTATTATTATTATTATTATTATTATTATTATTATTATTATTATTATTATTATTATTATTATTATTATTATTATTATGTGGACCTCACCACTAAGTGGGACAAACGAAGAAGAAGAAGAAGAAGAAGAAGAAGAAGAAGAAGAAGAAGAAGAAGAAGAAGAAGAAGAAGAAGATTCTTGTGGTTGTTTCTTTTTTCCTTTGGCTTATACCATTTAAATTGTGTTCTGAACCTTGTGTATCTTTCCTTAAACAAAAAGAGATTTTGGCATGTGGAGATGTCTCAAATATGGAAAAGTCGAAGAGAGTTAACCTGGACCCCTATGCAGAAAGAGCTAATCAAGTTCTCCTAAGTGCAACGTAATGCACAATTCTATCATTCTAGTCTGATTCCCCCCTTACCTTGGCCCCCCAAATGCGAAAGCAAATGCATGCATAAATAAACCATCTTCTTTCA
Organism: Phrynocephalus guinanensis; assembly: GCA_037367245.1. Classification (NCBI taxonomy): domain Eukaryota; kingdom Metazoa; phylum Chordata; class Lepidosauria; order Squamata; family Agamidae; genus Phrynocephalus; species Phrynocephalus guinanensis. The sequence goes on along the minus strand of CM074734.1, from coordinate 4,634,862 downwards.
TGTGACACATCTAGGTTACAGGCACTATTTCAAATGAAAAAAATATATCAGTGGTTTGTTACTACATATTAGCTATCAGCATTTTAGTATCCACTGCATAAGGAAAAGAGAAGGAGAAACTGAATAACACTCCTGAAACTAATGCAAAATCTAGAAGTAAAACATGGGCATGGAAATAGCACAACTCAGCTCTAGCACCAGAAGTACTTTACATTAATTAAAGGTTTCCTCTCCCTTTAAGTTGGGTTTAGACTTGGGCACGACCAGAAAAAATGACGTTTCGAGTTTTCATTTGTTGGAACGGGTCTGTTTCAGGTCGTTTCCGTTTGTTGCGAAATTTTTCAAAAATTTGTCATTTCGTTTGTCGTTTGTCGTTTCACTGCGATTTAGCGCGATTTGACTTCTCAGAGCATAGGGGCGTCCCGCAATCAGGGCCGGCGCTAGGTGTTTTTGCGCCCTAGGCGGAAGGCGGGCGAGTGGGCAGGCGGCGGCACGGGCCGCAGGCGGGTGGCGGCGGGGTGGACGGGCGAGTCGGCAGTTAGGATATCACTTAGGATAGAGGTTCTGTTCTTGGCTATAAAATGTGTGTGTGTGCAAGCAAATTGAATTTGGGAAAATAGAAAATAAATGGTAGTATATAATATATATTTAAAATAAATCCACACCTCCCGTTCCCAGTCGAACCTCCCCCTTTATCCAATATCAGAAAAAAATCCTCACAAACTGCCAGAGAAGAAATAAAGAATAAACTGCTATTCCTTTCAGCAGACAAAGCTGCAGGGAATCAAAGAAATTATTTTCTAAATTCAATTCCCTCCCTGCCTGCCTAACTTAAATCCTAAAGCCTCCAGCCTCCCTCCTCAATCTCGATCAGATCACACCAGCACCAGCAGCCAGCCCTCCTCCCTCAACCACATCCATACACCCGACTGCAATTTCTGGAAGGTGCCTCGGTTTTTTATGCCCTCAGAGACATCCAGAAGTGTCAGTCAAAAACCTGGCGATGCCATTGGTGGAATGGTTCAAACAATTTGCATGGTCCCATCCCATGCCCAGCCCAAATGGGCAGGTCTAAAAAAATAAAATAAAATAAAATAAAATAAAATAAAATAAACACAACGTTTTATTGCTATTAAAAAAACCCACTGCTGCTACCATTAAAATTCAGGCATTTAAAATAAATAAATTTCACATGTTTCTGTGGTGATTTGGTGTGTTTTTTGACCACGATTTGATAAGAATAAAATTTATCTAAAAAAAATTGTTATTTGTTGTTTTCTTTGTTAGTTGCCAATGCACCATTATAAGTTGTAAATGCATCATTGGTGGTTCATCAAAATTGCCACGCTGAGTTAGTTATATAGCAAAAGGTTTATTTAAGGCAGATAGAGTTATAACACAGAACAATACAGTACAGTAAATAGGTTAGTTTAAGAGATCCTAGGAGCAGCATGGCCAGAGGCCTTGCTGTCCTGGACTCTTACAGTACAGAAAGTAAGTTAGTTTAAGGGATCCTAGGAGCAGCACGGCCAGAGGCCTCGCTGTCCTGGACACCGAGTGATGGTTTTCCGTGGTCTTTTATACTCTTTCGCATGATGTGGTGACGTATTTTAGTACGCATACAAGTGTTTGTTTATGTTGGCCTATGCCCACCTGGATGCCCATCAGAATGATTTTATCCTATTTCGGGTTGGTTCCTTATAACTGGCTAACTGCCATCTATTATTGTTGGCCAGCCGACTTACTGGTGCCATGGATAATGTCAACACCTCTATGTGGTTTTGCTATCTTGTCTCCTGCCTGAGATCTTCGCCCACGGTTGCCAAGTTTCCCAGCTATGACGCTAAGCCTGCTGGTTCAATTTGACCTTATGCCCTGTGAGCTCATTTGGGTCTATTTTTGATTTTGAGGCATGTTAACCCGTTCCTATCAGATTTCAAAAGAAAAATTGTGGTTGCCATTTTGGATCCCCCCCACCGCATGGGATGGCGAGATGACAAGGATGAACCCCCCCCCAACTTGGTGCAAGCAGCCCAGGACAGGAGAAGAGGGGGGAAAGACCGGGGACCCCCCAGAAACCACCCCTCTGGTAGGTGGCAAAGCCTCAGGCAGGCATATTTTCGCCTGCTTTTTTGGCCGGGAGTCGGTTTTTTTTTTAAAAAAAACTTTTAAAAACTTTTTCTGTGCTTCGCATTGTGCAATCACCGCGATGCCACGAACAGAAACAAAAAACCCGACCAAATTTTTCTTTTTTCGGTTCGAGTTCAAGTTCTGACGGCTTAATTATCGTTACCGTTTCCGTTACGTAACGGAAACGATAACCGAAAACGGAAACAACAATTTCGCCGAGTCGTGCCCATGTCTAGTTGGGTTCCATACCTCTGGGCTGCTGTCCTTGTTTGGGGAAGGCTCTATGTTGTCACAGTCCTCCTGTTTTACAGGGGGATTCCTTTTATTATTAGGAGGGTCCTGCCTCCATGACATCATGAGGTTACATCACTTTGTCTCAAATCTGGGCCCAAAATCCCTGGGAACAGCATACTGGGGTCCTAGCAATCCCAAAGAGAGAAAAACCCTTTGGCCTCTTGTGGAATTCCCTCCAGTGAGATGGAGCAACTAATAGCAGAGTTAGAAGTCAGGACTTCAGTTCTCCATCTGACCTTGGAAGGGAAGAGCCAGCCTGTGGGGTGGCAAACAAGCTACACAGTCCCAAAGACAAAGGCTGATACTTCACGTCCATCTCATCTCTGTTTGCGGTCCCGCTTGGGACCAGTACAAAGTAATCTAACCGCACGTCCATTGCAGGACGAGGGGAGTTTGTCCTGACCACGACCCCTGAACTGCAATTTAAGCGGGATGAGAGATTCCCCTCCCTGGCCTCAGGAATTTGCTCATCACACTTCTTATTCCGAGACGAGTGGCCATGAGGTAAGGCTCGTCACGCAATGTGCCATTCTCCATCTAGTGGCAGGAGTGCGAAGTGCCATTTGCCAGTACATTCCCTATGGAGTCAGCAACGCAGTGCAGAGAGATTAAAAGACAAATGCCTCAAACTTAGCTCCGTAATACATTGAAGGCAAAGCTTCGGAGAATTGAAACACTGAAAAACGGAAGGTCAGGGCTGGAAAAAAATGAAGAACAAAGGCATGGAATTTCACATCTCATCACGGAACGAGGATGTGCAGTAACAGTCATGCCGGTATCATCCATCACACCCGTACGTACACGGGACCAGGGACAGAACCGGAAGAAGACTACGTGACCGTGACCGACATCAACACGCAACGACTTCCTCTCGGGATGAGAATGGATGTGAAGTAACCATCAAAGAAGGCCTCTTCTAAATGCTCTAGCAGTAGAAACCCTTAGGAAGGGTTGCCATAAAATGGAATCTACTCAATGGCACATTGATTTTGTTATATTTAAAATGTTGAACACCCTTGTGACATGGTAGAGGAAGTAAAGATCTCCCCTCACCACTTTAAATAATGATAATGATAATGATAATGATAATGATAATGATAATGATAATGATAATGATAATGATTCGATGATACATCACGTAGTCCTAAACACTTGGAAAGTGTTTGATTAGTGATTGGTAATACAAAATCCAGCGTAGTCTGCTGTGTGGTGATGATTAATAATAATAATAATAATAATAATAATAATAATAATAATAATAATAATAATAATAATAATAATAATAATAATAATAATAATAATAATAATAAATGCATCATCAAGTCCATTCTGACTTATCATAACCTTTTCCAGGGTTTTTCAGGTTGAGATTTCTCTTCTGAAGGCATTACGAGACTGTGCAGCTTCCCCAGTGCCATGTGGGGTGGCTGTACTCCCTGGAGGTGCAGTGGGGGATCAAACACCCAACCTCTGGCTCCGCAGCCAGATACTTAAACTACTGAACTATCAAGCCGTTCAGCTCATTGGATCCAGATTTTTGTAGCACCATTAGCTGGCAGCATTTGGACATTTTTGTTTTAAACTAACATGTATATTTAGTGCATAGATGCATTTCAATTCACTTCATTTTATCAAAGGCATTAGTAATTCAGTGCAGGAAAAAGGAACACTGTCCCTCAATTTAGAGACAAAACTGGACCCCACATTCACAAAATCTGCCCACCATGTATTATAACACAGAAATATTGCAAAAATAAACAAACAGCCTGGAAAGCATATTTAAATCAATCTGCTCTGAGACGTTAATAAAAGGCAAGACTGAATGCTAGAACAGTGCTCATTACTTAATAACTGCTTTTATTTCTAATTCCATTCTGCTTTTGTCCCCCACCACACCCTCACTTCTCTTTTTCTCTGCAATTTTGTGCTATATCATTTAAAGTGCCTCATGTTACAAACCGTTCAAGAGGCTCCTTAAGTAGTCTAGACATGCAATTAGTTAAAATATGGGGGTGGGGGAGAGAGAGTCATCCATCTTGACGAGCTCCCTACTTGAGAGATGGAGGGTGGAGTGAATGCAGAGCAGTCCTCAAAACAGCTCTAGCAGATGGATGCTGCTGATATTACATGTCCGTGCTACCCCTAAGGGTACTGTGAATACAATTTATCCCGTTGATGGTCCATTTGTGAACCCCAAACATATCTGATGCCGCATCAGAAACATGGGCACATCAAAGACAAGTTCGAAGTAACGTGCCTGACTTAGAACCCAAAAGGAAACAAGCCGAAATATTTGCCACGTGCAAATTCACAGCCTGCCACCACCATCCCACACACGACGATTCTGAAACATCTCAAAACTTGTAGGGCTTTCATTATGTCAGGGGAGAGTTGGTGCAAATCTGCTGAATTAATTAGACTTCCATGCTACATTATCAATCATCTCTTGAAGTCTTGTCTGGAAAGTTAGTCATTAATCCAATGCCTTGGGAGGGGGGAGGGGGGAGGGTTCCACAGAATGAGAACTGAGCATATTCACTTTGCAGGCAACCTGTCACGTTTTTTCCCTCTTGCAGAGGCTACAAAAGGGAGTCGTGTTTTTTTTCCAGAGGAATTGTGGCTAGTGGCCAGAATGCCTTCCTTCCTGTGAGGGCCATTAATCCCAGTTAAGGAAAAGCCTGAATTTCCCAGGTAACTATAGTGTGCAATTACTGGTGCATAGAGGAAGTTTTACTATACACCGTGTTTTATTGTACACCGAGGGAAAATCAAGCTGAAAGAAGGGATGGAAAGCAGTTCTTCTGAGGCATTTGCTAGTTTCAAGAGAAGTAGCCGTTCTGCACATTTCAGCAAGGCTTACAGGATATGTCAGGGAAACCAAGTGCACCCCAAACAGTACACACAAATGAACACCTAAAATGTGTTCATTTTAGGTTAAATGGATTTAACTAAGTTAAATCCATTTTCTAAAAAGACAGTCCTGCTTATGCTGATAGGGGGAAAGTGTAAACTGAATAAAATGCATACAAAATAAACAAATTGGGGGAAATACTTTGCCACAATTCAGAAGTAGGGATGGCCAGAAACAAAAGAACCCCTGAAATGCTCTTTCGTTGTTTGGTTATGTAATGAAACAAAAATAAATTAAACAAGGAAGGAGCATTTTGTTATAGACAAAACAAAATGGTTGTTTTCCCTTTGAAATGAACTGTTTCATTCCATTGTTTTCAGGCTACTGCCAAGCTGTCAATCGCTGGAGCCTTTTAAATGTGGCCCAGTCAGTACCAGTGTGCCCCCCCCTGGACCAGGTTTAAAAGGCTCCAGACGTTGACAGCTTGGCAGGAGCCCTCAGAAAATGGTGCGGAGGGCTGTGAGATTGCCAGAACTGCTCTCCTGACCATTTTATGAGGGCTCCTGCTGAGCTGTCAATGTCTGGACCCCTGTAAACCTGGCCCAGTTGGTACCAGGGGGTCCCCATGGTGTCGACTGGGCCAGGTTTAAGGGGCTCCAGCCATTGACAGCTCAGCAAGAGCCCTTTAAAATGGCTTCCGGAGTCCCAGGCACAAAATCTGGTGCCTCTAGGACTCAGGGGAGCCATTTTATTTTATTTCATTTCATTTCGTACAATTTTTTAAAAAAAATTGTAAGAAACGAAATGAAACAAAACAGGAGTGAGCACGAAATGAAGTGAAACAAAACATTATTTTCTGTTTCGTGCCCATCCCTACTCAGAAGCTAAACATGAAACTCAGAAAAGAAGAGAATGCAGATGGGATTTGGAGAAACGCAACAGAAATTAGAGTGAAGGTTCGTCTCATCCTTAAGAGAAAGCTTCCAATCTGCACTGCGTCATTGGCAGTTACAAGCAGAAGCTATACTTATGAATAGCTCAGTCCTTTTCCTCCTTGTTTCAAGACAAAGATGCTTATTTTACAAACAATTGGTATGTTGGACTCAGGAGTACAACACTGGCATCCTCTCTCTCTCTCTCTCTGTGCTTTCTCTCAGGATACTTGAAGACAACACAAATATTTAGGCTAAACATTGCCTCCAACTCCCCTCCCCGAGAGTTTGGTCTCCTTTTACTAACCTCAGAAGGATGGAAAGTTGAGTTAGCCTTGAGCCAGCTATCGGAGCTGGTTGGGATCAAACACAAGTTGTGAACGGAGTCTTGATTGCAGTACTGCAGTTTAAGCACTCCACCACCAGCCTGGATATAGGCACCCATGCTATATGGATGACCTCAAAGGCATTGCCTGCAATACATAAGTTTGGTTCAAAATTATTTGATGCCAATCATGCCATCCATGTCATTGTGTGCTTATGACATGGATGGCATACCACAAAAGATTTTTGAGGCACAGGGTTGAGCTACTGAAGCAATCAGAAGATCCTCATAACAAGGATTTATTTGTTTGTTTACGTGCATGAATATTTTTAGGCTGACCTTTGGGAGCAAAAACCCTCACAAAATGAGCCACAAAATTGATTTTATTCTCTGTCACACAATGGAACAGATTAAAAGTGCAGTATAATTGAAGACCAGACCAACGTGTTACTATTCAAGAATGTGTCAGCATTCCGCTTAATTCAAAGCAGCAGTAGCTGCATCATCATCAAAACTTTTGTGGAAAGACGCTTGAAATGCTTAAAACATATCACCTGAAGAACAAGTGCCATTAACTTCACATCTATTATTTGAAACGATTGGAACGGCTCTGAGGACACGGGTATAGACCCAGAGAGGGAGGGGTTTGTTCCCATTGTCAGAATAACCCTGGCGGTGGTGGTGGAGTCATATTTTTTGGATTCAGCCTGAAGTCACATGGAATCCAATCCTTTTGTGGCACTTTGCACATCCTCACCCTAACATGGCCACATTCTCCTCTTTGGACTCCCCACCGCTGCCTGGGACTCCTCACAGTTACTGCTGCCACCTCCACCATTCGTCCTGTCTGGATTTCGAGAATGTGCAGAAATAGTCATCTCTAGCTTCCAATTCCCTTTGTGTACAGTATTCCCTTCCATGTCTCCCATTTTGGGAAGTGATATACACCAACAGTGGAGCAAAATTTATTTTTCTTTCCCCCCCACATGCTCCTCCCAAGAGATTACCACAATCTTTTCTCCATTTAGTTCTGGGAGGAGAATTCAAGATCAACTCCAAAATGCTGTTTCGCTGACCTTATATTAACTGTAAAGAGCTTGAGGTTCAGCAGTGCACTCCTTGTCTCCAAGAGATGAGATTCCACTGCTAACTAGAAAGGTTCCACTAAATGTAGTCGAAAGAGAAAGAAAGAGAGAGAGAGAGAGAGAGAGAGAGAGAGAGAGAGAGAGAGAGAGAGAGAGAGAGAGAGAGAGAGAGAGAGCATTTCCATTACTTTTCCTTCCACTGCTATAGTTCTATATATATACTGTAACATTAGATGAGCTTGGAAGTTACTTAACTCTTGCAAGCAATGAAATGGAGGGATGAGACTCCACATCTGGCTGCAGAAAAATCATTGGTGTACCATTTTTGGACTACTCCCCCATTAAATCTCTCTGCCTCCAGGCACCACCTGCTGTTATTGACTTGTAGGACAAGGTGACAGTGTAACGATTGTACTTGTATTTATTCTTCAAAAGAAAGCTTCTTGTTTCATGGACATAATTTAGGGATGTTTAACATCTGCTGCTGAGACCTTGTATTATCTGCAGATCTCTCTCTCTCTCTCTCTCTCTCTCTCTCTCTCTCTCTCTCTCTCTCTCTCTCTCTCTCTCTCTCTCTCTCAGCCTCTCTTTTTCTTTTTAACTAATACTCCTCCAGATGGTGATAAATGTGATTCTGTACAAAATAATAAAAGCCAAGGTTGTCATCTCAAGACCCTGGAAGAAGGATAAGCATGTCAAGGTCTTCTGTGTCTTCTAATGGCATATTAATTCTTTAATTAATAATTGTGATACTCTAAAAATGGTTGCAAACAGTATCCTTTCCTTTAAATAGGAGAGTAGACAAGCATGGAACAGGATCAGCAGAGTTTATTTTCTGCTAAAGAAGAATTTGGTACACACGTACACATGTCTAATGTAATGTAAACTATTTCCCCAGCTATAGATTTTCATCCATGCTTTCACTTTAGAAGCATCTCTGAAGTATCCTTTTTAAAAAGAGGTTTCTGTTTTATGGCACAATCTCTGCCCCCATGAGCTCATTGTTTTTGAATGATTAACACAGGAATGGGGACTGTGCAGACATCCAGATGTTGTACAACCTCAACTCCATTTAGCCCTCACCATTGCCCGATAGTGGCTATGGCCGACACAACCTGCAGTCCAACGACATCTGGGCGGCCACATCTTCCCCAAATCTGGGTGAAATGATTTAATTTTAAGGCTTTATTAAATAATGTACCAGAAACAGTTGACTGCAAACCATCCACAATCTCCAAAACCTTAAATGGTAACTGTATTTTCTTATACCAGATGGGGACATTGGCAAGGGAGTGGTATCAGGAGACAGAGATCTAGTCTTGTGCACTCCCAGACGCATCTGGTGGGGCCACTGTGAGATACAGGAAACTGGACTAGATGGGCCTTTGGCCTGATCCAGCATGGCTCTTCTTATGTTCTTATGCCAACATCCCTCAGCAATTCATCATTGCTACTATCATCTCCTGGCACCTGTTCTTTAAATGGCAGTTACCAGGAGAGAGCCAGGTGCCCTCAACATGCATTGAAGATATTGCTCTGCTATTCTCTCTGACTACCAGCATTGGCTCAGTATGTATGTCCTATCCTCTTCCAAATATCTTCTTCATTTTTCTCCAGAAGCAATCCAATGCTGCTTCTGGAGTGTACCTATCTCCCTGGGCAACAACAGAGGGCTGTTGTTGCCCACCCACCACTCACACTCTTTGGGCAGTCTCTTTCCATATCCCTCTCTCTCAAGTGAAGCACAAGTGAAGGGTTCTCTTGACAGCAAAGTGTGCAGCCCATGAACCTTTGGAAAAGACCTCACCTTTTTACACCAGAAAATGGCAGGCCTGACCTGTTCTTGCCTGCAGGCAAGCCTAAGACAGGGGGATGGTAGTGAATCAGCAGCAAAGGTACCCCCCCCCCAAAAAATCTTGGCTTTCTGTAGTCCTCCTTCTCTCTCGTTTCTTGCGGGAAGACATCTGGGGTAAGCACAGCATAGTTTGCTGTTCAGCCATACATAGTTCAATTGAAAAGGGGGGGGTGTAATATGTTAAACAATGAACAGACACTGCCATCAGGCAGAAGGGATAGATCTATTAGAACAAGGACAGAAAGATTCAGAAACTATTTTTACCCAATAGCAGTAACCATGCTAAATTCTGTTAAAAACTTAAGTTGATGGGTAATATTAAGTGTTGGATGTGTCACATGTATATTGTATGGGGATTGTCTATGGTTGTTTTTTTTAAAAACTGTAGTTTTTATGTATTGGGTATGAATGCTGTCAGGTAGGAGAGTGTAGGGCTGTGTGTGTATATGTCTGGTTTTTATGTCAGTTTTAAATAAGTACAAGTGATGTTCTGCGTGTGACTGTAGGAGTATTGTGTATGGATATTTGTTCTTAAATGGTAGATTTTGTGTCTTGGATTTTTATACCTGGGGTGTGGGAATGAGCTGACTGGATGGCACTTTTTAATCTCGTATTTTTATACAATAACAATAAATTCCACTCCATTCTATTCTATTCTAAAGTCCATTCTACACAAATGGGGTGGTTTATAATTAATGAATGGCTGCATACTCTGTGTTTTGTTATTCTATTACTTGTCTGCCTTCCAGCACAAGCGACTCGTGGCCCAAAAGGGGCCCCTCTCTCCATTCTCTCGGGGTGGGGTGCTTCTCCCATCAACTGCCTGAGGCTTCTAACAACATTACTAATCAATGTTAGTGACCAGATGAACAGTCAGCCTTTCTGTCGAGAGAGAAAAGATGGCCAACATTACCAGGAAAAAAAGGAGATTCAGAAAAGGGAATGAATAGCATGTGGGCTTTCTGTAATGAAAATAAGGCAATAAAAGCCTCACCTGGAAGCAACCTTATTATTCTTGTCCTTTGCACCAGCAGATGTGGCGCCAAGGACAAGAATAACAAGTTCGCTCCCATGTAGGGCTTTTATTGTCTTCTTTTTATAATAGAAAGCCCACGTGCTATTTTCTGCATTCAAACCAAACAGAAGTACTAGTTTCACCAGAATTAGAAACCTGTCCTTCCAACTTCCCCATCACTCTCTCTCTTCTCTTCTTCCAATTCTTTTCATGTTTTTTTCCTCTCCCATCTTTGTTCAGCTTATTATCAACTTATTATCTTCCTCAGAAATAATTTATTTCTCCACTCTCATCCAAATAATTTTTCTCTGTCCAGTCCTTTTTTCCGCCCCGTCTTCTTTTTTACCCCCCTCTCTTCTATTCATTCAGCCTGTGCCAGTTTTACGTGGATCAGAACTCTTGAGTCTTCTTCCCTCCCCTGTAGCTATTTCTTGTCCACTTTGCTCTTTCTATCTTCCTTCCCCCCATCCTTCGAGTCATGGCTACTGGACTCAACTCCCAGATTAACGCACCTGGATGACTGAGAATCTTCACAGACGTCCCCCCATCCTTTTTCTTTCTCACTGATCTTTCTCCTTCTCCATCCTTTCCCCTTATCCTTCTCCCTTCTTGCTACTCTTTTTTTTTTCTTACTTGTCTTCCTCTCTACTAATCATGGCACTCACTCACTCTTTCTGTCTCCTACTAACTGTTCTCTTCCCTTCTCCTTAGTAGTTTTCAAGTCTCCCTCTCCAGAAGCATTCAAAGGAAGGGAGACTTATGGTGGCTTCTTCAGGCATTGTAAAGGAGAGCACAGTCTACCTTTGCCAAGAGTTCTGTGTAAAAATTAGTCTTGCATATTTGCAAGACTTACACTTACATAAGAACATAAGAAGAGCCATGCTGGATCAGGCCAAAGGCCCATCTAATCCAGCTTCCTGTATCTCACAGTGCCCCCCCCCCCTGAATGTATCTGGGAGTGCACGAGACTAGATCTCTGTCTCCTAATACCACTCCCCTGCATCTGGTCCTTGAAGTACCTGAGTTTTTAGCTTAGAGATTACACATCTCCATCATGGTTGGGTGTTACAATTTGGGAGCTATGCCACACACCCACACACCCACACACCCTTCTTCAGCACTGTATTTATTTATTTATTTATTTATTGAGCTTATATACTGCCCGTCTTCCCGGAGGAACTCCGGGCGGTTCACAGCATAAGAAATACTAATAACAACTTTTACATAGACAATTAAGCAGTTTAGTCTGTAGTCTGTAGCAGTTACACTGGCATTTTTATATAGCAATACACATTAAGTCAACACAACAGAAGGGCCTGTTCCATGCCAGCTTGTTTGGCACTGGGACCCCTTTGCCCCCCTGGGCAATATAGCGCGAGATACTCTATCTCCAAGCATTGTGGGGCACACAAGGGGTGGGGCAAGCTTCCTATATAACAGGGCCTGCCACCCATGCAGCCTCTTTGTCTTTCCTGGATGGCAGCAACCCACCCACTTGCCACCTTCAGTAAGCTAGTGTGGCATAACATGGTCGCTAGAGATGGGCACGAATAAAAAAAAAATGTCATTTTGGTTTTTCATTTTTCGTTGCGGGTCCATTTCGGTTCAGTTTATTTTTCATGAATTTTTTGAAAAAAATTCATTTCGTTTTTCATTTTTTGTTTTTACTCACTTTTTGCGTGACCGAAAGCACTTCCGCATGCGGACGTCCCCCAACGCCCCAGACCAGAGGGAAAACACTAAAAAAAATGATGCTGACAGAGACACAGTATAGACTAGGTATGCAGGGAGGCTGCAAAGGCAGTGGTGGGCGTTGTCCAGGGCATAAGGCAGCCACAGAGTGACTGCACTGCAAGGCGGGGAGGGTACTCACCAAGAGGTATGCACGCACACAGGGAGGCTGCAAGAGAAATCTCTTCTTTCTCTGCCCTAAGGGCCAGGCTGCAGCCAGCAGGAACACAGAGACTCGCACCTGCCTGGCTGGTCTAAAGTAACGAGTCGCTGAGACAGCAATCCCACCCTAACTCCCACCACAGACTGCAAGGAGGACGTGGGCTGCCAAAACTTTTTATGCCCTCTGTGGCTACCACAACTACCCAGTCTAGAACCTGGGCATGCTATTGGTTGAAACTGTCCAAGAATTTACATGATCCCATCACATGGCTTGCATCCATCTTGTGGCTGGAATCCATTTTGTTTAATCCTTAAAGGGAAAAGAAAAAATACATCGCAATGGGAGAAAGAAAAAAACAAACATTTTAAGGACCACACCCCCCTGGTAGGTAATAATTTCAAATAATTATCACTGTGTTTTTACGGATGTCCAGGGCATTTTAACACCCAAGAAATCAATATTAGGCATCTGGGAGCCATTTTGGGTCGCTGTCCCCTAACTCCCCTCAAAGGAAAAAAATACAGCGATCTGAGAAAAGACATAATTATCACTGGGTTTTTACGGATATTCAGGACGTTTTTTAACATTTAAAAACAGCTCATTTCATTGCGCGTCACCATTAACAAAAATGAAACGTAACGAACCTAATTTTCGTGGTTCTGTTTGTTCCAATTTCATCACAATTTGCGTTATTCATTTCATTACATAACAAAACAAATAACGAATAATGGAACAATTTTTGTTTTGTTTTGTTCCCATCTCTAATGGTCGCCATAAGAGGCCAGGTAGGAATTTTTGCCTTGTCCCCCAGATTGGTCGAGGGTGGGCAAGGATTTTTTGCCTATCCCACACTGGCATGATTGGCACAGCATTGGTCACGCTAGTGGATAATGTAGGGAACTGAAGCATCTGGTGTGTTTCAAAACACTTAACAATTTATGCCCCTCCAAGCCCATGGCTCTGCAGATCCTGTGATCTTTGAGCCGAGGGTGAGGAGTCCTTTGAAACCCTACCAGGGCTGGGACTGGCCATGTGATGGTGCCCAACCATCAGGGGGTTAATGGGATAACTTTGGCCAGCCGAGGGGGTGCCACTCTGGGATGGCACTCCCATGGGACCGAGAAACTCACCTGCCTGGATGATATCTTTGGGCAAGGTCTCCTGGAGACCTCAGAGCCAATGGTTCCCTGCTCTACAGCAGCCCCCTCTTAGCAGTAACTACGATATTTATTCTATTCAATAAAGTGTGGCCCGATTTTCAACCCAATAAGTCATCTCGCCTATTTATTTCACACTGGGAGAGCACATTGCTGTACATGAACAGACTTGCCAAAATTCTATTCAATGCATGAATGTCAGGAGACAGGACCAATTTCCCATCTCTGTGTTGGAAATATGTATGAATGGAATTTTTCCGAACACTGCTACAGCATTCAATGCACTTCTATTAGACTCTCTGATTTTATAATATATCGTGAAACAGAACTAGCCCAAAATGTTAGTTTAATTTTAAAATAAATTTAATTGTGGTGACCTCTGTTGCTTTTATTGATGCTCTGCAAGTTGAGGGTTGATTATTATAGTTTCACCACCATATTTTGCCTGAGTTTAGAAATCTTCATAAAGTTACATTTGGGAGGGTTTTTGTTTAAGGTTTTAAATCATGTTGTTTTTGAATTTTAGTTTGTAAGCTGATTGTAAGCTGCCCAGAGTAGTGACCTGGCCACTAGATGAGTGGAGTAAAAATTGAAATAAATAAATATTATACACCCTAAGGCAGTGCAACAGATTATTCCTTTCTATCATCACCACCTACAAAAACAACAGACACAAGTCAAGATGTATGGGGTTTAAGGACGGTCAAAATCCTCACCGCTCTTGACCGTAAAAAGAATACAGGCAAAATAAACAAGTCACAATTTGCTGCCTTTTTGTCATACCCAAAATGTTGTTGGCAAGACAGCTCTGACATTCTAATTAATGATCCATCCAAAACAGACACAGATGAAAGGCTGCATGGAATATTTACATCACTGCATTTCTTTTAAAAAGTTTCAATTTGCTTTGTGTTAATCAGCTTAGTCATACTAATATTCATAATGTTTTTTAAAGTATAACACCCCATTAGTATTAGTGTTTTGGAGAACGCAGACAGGCTGAAAACACAACATCCTTCCAGTTCTGCTAATAATTAGGGCTTGGGAACAAAAACTATAATTTAATTCAGCAAATGGAGATTTGCGGTATTCTGGATCTCATACAAGAGTGAGCTTTCATTTCATAACTGGCCTGTTGTAAACCTTCTTGTGACAAACAATGAGAGGCACTTATAAAATTGCAATCATTGCTAATGTGGCTTAATTTATAAAGACATTGATTTGATTGGCAGGTAAAATGGAGTACCAAGTTCATTCACTTTTTAATTAGCTATTGACAGATATACACATGTAAGAAAGCATTCACAATGCAAAATTATATTTTAACAAGAGTGTAATCTAAAAGCACAAAGTAAAACACACACACCGATTATTAAGAAAAAGGGGCAATAGCACAACAAATTAGAATAATTACACAGAACTGTTTTAGTTTTAATGGAAGCAATTAATCATTACATAAGTCAATAAGACAGAAATCTACTCTACCTCTTGAAAATCAGGAATTAGAGCAGGAGATTCTCCTAATATTTGTCTGACTGTGTTTTGGTACTTTTATTTTATTGATTTATTTTGATAAATATATTTATTCGCCATTTAACAGATAATAAAAAGAAAGCACAAAGCAATCCAGATAATCTTCTTGTGATGTTTGACAGATACAAAAATTTATACGCTACAACATTTTGTAATTATATTTAACTGAAAGATCTTTTCATTTTAAGCCTTGTTTCTGTAATCTAACCACGTGTAGAATTTATCTCATACAAGCGCAAATTTACTTTCTTCCTTTTCCTTTAATTTATAGGTCAATTTGTCCATTTTGGCACATTCAAGTATTTTATTTATTACCACTTCATCATATGGACTTTTTTCTGCTTTCCAGCATTGTGCCTTGCCTACGTTTATCTCGCTGCTGTTAATACATGAATAATCAGATAACTATCTTTACTATTTCTTATTGCTGGTAGTATCCCCAACAGACACATCTCTGGTCTCATTAATTTTTTGTTTTGTCATCTGTTCTAACCAGCTTAGTATTTTCACCCATTTATTATTATTATTATTATTATTATTATTATTATTATTATTATTATTATTATTATATTATTATTATTATTATTATTATTATTTATTATTATTATTATTATTATTATTATTGCTTACCTACATCTCCACCAGCAGTGATAATACAGTATGTTCCTTTATTTTTCTTACATTTCCAACACCTGTTAGGTAACTTGTGATCAATTTTAGCTAGCTTTGATGGTGTCATATGCCACCTATGAAACATTTTAATACATTTTCTTTATAAGTGATTGCTGACATTAATTTATAATTATTCAACTATAATTTTTGCCAATGCTCTAATTGAATAGCATAACCAAAATCCTTAACCCAGTGAATCATTGTTTCTTTAACTACCTTCTGTTCCATCTATCAGTCAAATAGAAAATTATACAATTTCTGTATCAATTTCTCTTCTGATCTAAAAAGTATTTTATCTATCGGGGCTTCTTGTTCTTCAAAGCCCTTTGATTTCAGGTCTTGATGCTATATAGAGCTAATTTGTAGCGAAGGCCACCATGGAAATTATCAAGGTACTTTTATTTTATTGATTTATTTTGAATATTTTTACCTCACCTTTCTCCTTAGAAAAGGACCCAAGATGGCTTACAATAATGAGAGACAATATATAGTCCAGAACATTTAAGACACAAGTTTAGAACAGGGAATTAGAAGAGACATCTTACAACATTCAAATGTAAACATTAAAGCTACGAAGAGCACATTATAAGAAAGAAAGTTCTATTATGGGGGTGGAAACTAACATGGAAAACACTGGTGTTCATGCATAGTAATCCATCTAAACGTCACATAATAGGTTGTTTGCCATTCAGGAAAAGCTTGCCTAAAGACAATGGCGGCTCTGAACAGCCTTGTGCTGGGAGGGACAGCCTCCGGACAGGTCTGTTTAACACGCAGCCACACAAGATAATAGGGTCCCGCCAATGCTGGTGTAGAGTGTGGCCAGTTGACCTGTTGGCCAGCACGCATGTATAGGATGGCCATTAGGAGAGCAGCCTCTTTGTTCATCAGCCACTTGTAGGGCAAGGCATCTGCTGTCTGACAGGTTTCATGTGACACCATTTTGGCCACGTGTGGTCCTTGTCCTGAGCAACCCCTTCATTATTCCAGCAGCAGGCCTGCGTGCTGGAGCACTGCTTGTGGTGATTTTAACACGTTTATTAGGGTATAAGCTTTTCTAGAAGACAGCTTAATGTGCATTTAAAATATAAACTTAATGGTTGGCTTGTTGCTGTGTATTTAATGTGGGGTTATATTTAAAGGTGGTCTGGGAATCTTCAACCATCTTCATCCTGGCCTCCAGCTGTGAGCCAGAGTGTTCCCTGCATATTTGTGGCTCCTCTGTGCTCCCTGCTTGCCAGTCGCAGTGATGCTCTGCTGTTTGTGGCCCCTTTTAGCTCAGTGGTTCCCAACCTGGGGGTCGGGACCCCTTTAACGGTCGAACGACCATTTCAGAGGGGTCGCTATGAGCCAGTGAAGAAAAAGGCACAAACGGCTTGGGTCTGGAGGGGGAGGGGGAGGAAGGGGGGAAAGAGTGAGTTACAGCTTGATAGGTTGGAGGTGTTGTCAGTCAATGGCACTGGAGGCTGCGATTGGCTGGGGGTTCTCTATGGCACCTGCGGCAGTGGCCTGCCAAAGGGGGCTTGTGGCCTCTTCCAAGAAGGGCAAGGGGTCACCACAACATGAGGAACGTTATTAAAATGTCATGGCATTAGGAAGTTTGGGAACCACTGTCTTGGCTGGTTCCTGACATCCAGTCCAACCCACTGCCATGCAGGAACCCCCTTCACAGAAGGAGGCTCTACCACCCTCCATGGCAGCATATTCCACTGCTAATCAGCTCTAACCATGAGGATGTTCTCCCTAATGTTCAAATGGAATCTCTTTTCCTGTAGTTTGAGACCATTGCCCTGAGTCCTAGCCTTTGAAGCCATGGAAAACAAACCTGTCCCCTCTTCAATATGGCATCCCTTCAAATGTTTAAACATGGGTCTCAATCCCCATTCAACCTTCTTTTTGTAAAGCTAAACATCCCCAGCTCCCCAAGCTTCTCATCATAAGACATTTCTTCCAGATCTTTAATCATTTTGGTCGCCCTCCTCTGAACCTGTTTGAGGTTGTCAACCTTATTAAATTGAGGTGCACAGAACTGGACACAGGACTCCAGGTGGGGTCTGACCAGAGCAGAATAGAGGGGTACTATCCACTTCCCTTGATCTAGACACCATGCTTCTGTTGATGCAACCACTATTTGTATTCGCTTTCTTGGCTGCCACATCATACTTCTGACTTATGTTCAATTTGTGGTCCACCCAGATTCCGAGATCCCTTTCACATATGCTATTCTCCAGCCAGGTGTCTCCCATCTTGTAGCTATGCAATTCACGTTTTTCCTGCCTAGATGCAGGTCCCTACATTTCTCTCTATTATAATGCATTCTGTTAGCTTTGGCCCAGCCTACTCAGCCTACTCCCTATTCCTTCATCTAAGTCATTAATAAAGATACTAAATAATACAGGACTCAGAACAGAACCCTGGGACACCCCACTAGTCACCTCTTTCCAGGATAAAAAAAAGGATTTATGATCACCCTTATATAAAGCTAAATGTCCTACCCTCTCAAACCATGTGCTCAAAGAAAGCACCCAGTTAGAAGCAAACACCCTTCCACCAATCTGGGGAAAAAACAACCCACAAATTTAAGAAGACCACCCAGATTAGTCTGTGGGAGCACCCTCTGGGAGCAAAATCAGGAAAGAGGTCTGTGACATCTTAAAATGGTTGCTCTTCCAGGAAGCTGAGTGGCTTCTGACTGCCCTAATAGAGCTTTAAGGATACTTCAGAATTTCAAGGAGCAGATCCCCACCGCTGCCACATGCCCATGCTCTGTGGTTCGCCACAGTTTGAGCTTTGAATGCAGATATCCTGCTTCCTCATCCCGCACTCTATCACATTAACTCACAACATTTTAAAAACTAACACGTTTATTAGGGTATAAGCTTTTCTAGAAGAAAACTTAATGTGCATGTGAAATATAAACTTAATGGTTGGCTTGTTGCTATGTATTTATTGTGGGGTTAAATTTAAATGCGCTCTGGGAATCCCAGTGAATTCAGAATTGGAGAAGAAGAATGGCATCCAGAACAGGATGCTATGATCATATTATCGTGACTGTGTTGCAGATTATATTGGCTTCCATTCTGTTTCTGGGACCAATTTTCCAACGCTGGACATAAGAGTTCTAAATGATCTAAGCATTGTGAAGCAGCTTATTTATGAAATTGCCTCCTCCCAGTTTTATCTGCTCCTAGATAAGCTCCTCTCATTCTTCTTTCTCTTCTCTTGCAAACAGCCAGGTAAGTACTATTCATTATATACCAGGCTTGGATCCCACCCTTTTCGCAGAAAAGAAAGCTGTTAACAGGAAGCATACGTGCTGTTCTTGGATGGCAAATAAACGTTGCAATAGATGGATGACAGATGAATAAACGAATGTTACCAACACAGTTTTAAAAATATTGATAATACAACAAAAAAACAAAGTTTTAAAAAAGCTTTTAAAAAGCTAGGAACAAGACAGTTTGATATAATGACAACAAAGATTCCCAATTGTCTGAAAACTGAAATATTAGAATTACTAACTTTTCCTTTAAAATTTTTAAAAAATAGACTTTTACTTCTTTTGGGAGGTAATGCAGGGGGAATGCAGATGTTAAGCAAATCCCAGGTGCGACGTTACCCTATATAGAGCCCCAGTTGTTTCACGGACCATTGGCACACCTTCTTTTCACTCTCGCGGACAACATTCAGGGTTACCCAGTTAAAACAACCGAGTCCAAGTCGAGTTGTCATGTTAATAAAGTAATGTTTATTGAATACAACAAGCTGTTTCAGTTTCAGGTTTTCTTGCGTGCCCTTAATTGAAAGTTCCTCTAAGCAGATACAGTCATCCCCTGCCATTTCACGTTTCATATACTGCAGTCCCAGTATAATGTGAGACTACAGTATATGAAACAAAGGATCCTGGAGTAAACTGCATGGGCCCGTTTGAGGCCTCCTACACTTACCCCAGGCCTAGTGATGCCCCAAACAGGTCTCCAATGGGCTTCCTGGTCCTGTCGGAGGCCCCAGGAGTGGTTTTGGGTGAACCAGAAGTCACTTCTGGAAAACCCAGAAATGACTTCTGGATCACCCCAAACCACTTCTGGGCATCTGACAGGCTTCCTGGGCCTGTCAGAAGCCCCAAAAGTGGTTTCCCAGGAAGCCCATCAGAGGCCCATTTGGGGCAATGCCAGGTCTCAAGTAAGTACAGGAGGCCCTAAAGAGGACCCCCAGCCCTGATCCAACCCAGGGTCCACATCATGGATTTTCCATTATCATGGGTCGGGTTGGGTCCCTAACACCTGTGATAGGCGAGGGATTACTGTACACTCAAATTCTGTTTTTTAACTATTCTCAAACCTCTCTCATCTGTCTCCATTAACACTTCTTAACCTTATCTCTTCTTACTTTTTTCTTCTTTTTCTCTTCTAGCTCTCACACCCCTCAGGCTGAGCCTTTTAAAAATGTGGGCTCCGCCTCCACACTCCCTCTTTGGTCATCAGCATTAATCCTTCACACCCACCTTCACAAACACATTTAACTATGAAGAGGGTAAACACCACACCATGGCATTCAAAAGACCCTACCAGTCCAGGGTCTTTTTTTGCCTTCCACTGAACTGGTATCTCCAATGGTGGGAGCAGCCAGCAGAAAGGCCTTGTCTTGGTAGGCAGAAGGATACTGAGCAGCCAAATAGCACCAAGAAATAAAACCCACCAAATCCTGCCCCACAGCTCTGGGACCTTGCCAAAATGGACTTCTTTTCAATACAAGCAATAGTGACAGTCATTTTCTTTCTATGACATTTCATTCATCTTCTTTTTCCTTTCCAGAACTGTGTGTCAATGTGAAGGCCAACATTTCTTGTCTTATCTTATCAGGACAAAAACAAAAGGGGGAAAATAAGGAAGGTGGCTGGGCACCTTAAAGATTAAGTGGTATATTGCAATGTGAGTATTTGCGGACACAGGCACTTCATCAGACATAAGGGTGAGATTTTCAGCCACCAGTTTGGACTCATAGACAAGGACCACAGTCTGCTTCCCAGTGACAACCCTCCAGAGTAGCTTGTTGGTCTTTGGGTGTGTGACTGCCTATTGAGTAAGGGATTCTTAATATGTGAAGACTCTCCTTTTTTGCCAGTGCATTGAAAAAGAACTTTTGTTATGCTGCAATTCCTATTAAGGATTCAATATCTAGGTAGTAGAGATGGGCACGACTTAGCGGTATTCCCGTTTCCGTTTCCGTTACTCGTATCCGTTACTCTACGGAAACGGAAACGGGAATTACTCCACCAGAATTCGAGCTCGAACCGACGAACGAACAATTTGGTCTGATTTGTCGTGCTCGTTACTTGCATCGCGCAATGCCAAGCGGCACAGAAAAAAAGTTTTTAAAAGTTAAAAAAAAACCGATTCCCGGCCCTAAAAGTAGGCGAAAACTGTCTGAGGGCACCTACCAGGCCAGAAGGGTATTTTATTTGGGGGGGGGGTTTCCCCGCCCCCCTCTCCTTGGCTATTGCTACTGCTGCGCTGCTGGTACCAGGCTGGGAGGGCGCATCCATTTGCCATGCAGTGCGGGGGATCCAAAATGGCGACTGCAATATTTTTTTTGAAATCGTTGCCCAAAACCCCACCAAAGCACCACAGAAACATGCGAAAATTAGCTATTTTAAATGCTTGAATTTTTACAGTAGCAGCAGTGGGTTTTTCTTGCAAAAAAAGTCTCCGTTGATTTTATTTTATTTTATTTTATTTTATTTTTTTACACCTGCGCATTCGCAATGATGGGCTCGCCCATGGGAGTGGACCATGCAAAGTTTTGGAGCCATTCCACCAATCGCATGGCCAGGTTTTGCTGACTGTACCAGGCTGGGAGGGTGCATCCATTTGCCATGCAGTGCGGGGGATCCAAAATGGCGACTGCAATATTTTTTTTTGAAATCGTTGCCCAAAACCCCACCAAAGCACCACAGAAACATGTGAAAATTAGCTATTTTAAATGCTTGAATTTTTACAGTAGCAGCAGTGGGTTTTTCTTGCAAAAAAAGTCTCCGTTGATTTTATTTTATTTTATTTTATTTTATTTTATTACACCTGCGCATTCGCAATGATGGGCTCGCCCATGGGAGTGGACCATGCAAAGTTTTGGAGCCATTCCACCAATCGCATGGCCAGGTTTTGCTGACTGTACCAGGCTGGGAGGGCGCATCCATTTGCCATGCAGTGGGGGGGGGATCCAAAATGGCGACCGCAATATTTTTTTTGAAATCGTTGCCCAAAACCCCACCAAAGCACCACAGAAAGATGCGAAAATTGGCTATTTTAAATGCTTGAATTTTTACAGTAGCAGCAGTGGGTTTTTCTTGCAAAAAAAGTCTCCGTTGATTTTATTTTATTTTATTTTTTTACACCTGCACATTTGCAATGATGGGCTCGCCCATGGGAGTAGACCGTGCAAATTTTCCACCAATCGCATGGCCACTTGGCCAGGTTGACCACAGAGACTTCTGGGATGTGCCAATCGGGCATAAACAGCCCACTAATCGTAGCCCAAACCCGAACCCTAAGCCTAACCCATACGCCAGTACACTGTCCTTCTAAGTGGGTCAGAGAGGCACCCAGAGGTGCACCCCAATACTCACCCTAACCTCACCCGTAACTAGCCTAACCCTAGCCGTTCCGCTAACCCGTCTTAACCCTAAGCCAGATCTACTTGCATTGCACTACATGCAAGTACGTGAGACACAGCGGGTGCAAAGAGTCTGCCAGTCCGTCACTTGTGGCTCTGGCTGACTCCTGCAGCTCCCTCCAGGAGCCCGCTACCCCCTCCCCAAACCAGTACTAACGACAACAAAAAAACGAAAAAATGAACCAACTAATTTTTGCAAATTTTCGCGAAAAACGGAAACGAGCCGAAACGGAACCGGCCCGACTAATGACAACTCGAAAAAAAATTTTTTCAAGTCGTGCCCATCTCTACTAGGTAGATATATCTACACTGTACCTGCCTCATAGCCCTGTTTTACTGGTCTAGTTGTATAAATTTGTTATCTTTGGTCAGGGAAGGACAAAGTAACACAAGGGAGCAAATGCCTGCCTTGAAAAGCTATGAGGAATCTCTCCCTTCCCTTCCATTTGAAAAAAAAGATTGGAATCCAATAGAGCTATTACATAAATCTTGAACTCCAAATCTTAAGGAAACAAAAAGAAATGTCAAGCTGGAGATGCTTCCCCCTCCCCAATCTCTGGGGGGAGGGGGAAAACAGATTACAGCTTTCATTCTGACACCTTGAGTTTCTCAGCATGCACACTACAAGATCTTAAAATGTTATTCTCTTTTCCGCTGACAGGTTGTTTTTCCACATCAATGGCTCCTTGAAACAACTCTCTTTTTTGGATTTAAAAAAACAAAACCAAGGCGAGGAATGATGACTGTTTTCAGATTTAAAAAAGACAATTCCCATGGAATATGTTCAACCATATCAATAGGAAGGTTGTCATTTTGAGATGGAATCCTTCTGCTTTGATATCAAGGGACATTCTGGGATCTAAGGAAAATGCAGAATACAAAGGAGAAACAACACCAGACAGATGTCATCCATTTCTATAACATAAGGACATGGCCCTTCCATGTCAGCTTGTGATGTATCATGTAAGGTTTTTTTTGTTATTTTTAGCATATAAAACTGCAAACCTTTGTGTTTTAGATCTTTGTTTGAATATGGTTCATTAACCCAAACATGGTTCTCTGCATGGCTGAAGGTACTAGCTCTGAGCTCCCGACTACGCCTAAGAAAGGAAGCTTGTTGGAGAAAAGTGAGGAGCTTTTCTGTGACAGACCCACATGGGTCCTTTCCAGGCACAGAGTAGAGGTGTGCAGGTTTGTGTTGGGGAGTTCTACATATATTCTGTTACACAAATGTTAGAGACAGATTGATTTAAAGGTGACTAAAACATGATGCTGGACCATCATTGCAGCTGCACGATGCCAAAATATGGGTAGTAGTAGAGCACCCACTGTGCTTGAAGAAGATCCTAGGTTTGTCTCCTGATCATACCTGTCAAGTTTTGGATTCGAAAATAAGGGAAATAAGGGTGGCGAGCCACCCCACCACCACAACCAAGCTCCAGTATCTCTCAAATTTTAAGATAGGTGTACAAGAAATATAAAATAACCACGTGTAAACCACTTACTAAGTACAGTTAGGTGATCAGAATCTGGTAGGCCTACCTTTGTTGACATTGAAATGCTGTGAACATTCTTATGTTATAATATAATCTAAATGAAAACACAAAAGGGTATATGAAGCACATTTATTAATTTTACATTTTAGTTCATATAATAGTCAAAACATTACATATTTATTGTTTATTTCACATTACTTGTATTTAAGTTAAACATTTACATTTTATTTTCATTACACTTTTTCTTTTAATTTATTATGTTCACTCATGTGGCTCTCTGGCATTCATTAACGACTTATTATACAAATTTGTTGCAGGCTTTGCATCCTTTAACACATTTTTGGAAGGAGTGTACTTGTGGGCTGGGCCAGAGTGGTTGATTTTACATGAAAGGAAAGCACAAACAGTGCTGTTATCTAATGAAATTCTACTCTCTGTCTGTAACAATCTTCCTCACCATACTAAATACCCTTTCAGAAAAGGCATTGCTGTGGAGAATGCAAAGTAAAGCCTTCATTAATCTTAGCAGCTCACTGAACCTCACATCCTTCCCAAGCAGGCCCCAGAATCTATCAATTTTGTCTTCTTGGGGGAGTTGCTTTCTATCTATATATACGTACGTAAAGAAACCTGATGTGATATAAATTCAACAGGCAGCTGTAACTAAATTCTGCTTTTCTCCTTACAGGGCTTACAATGTTATTATTATGTCCACATTCATCGTGCTATAATATTTTATTCTTTCAGTCACAAACTTATGTCCACTTCATCTTTATTTATTTATTTATTTATTTTAAAGCTTATATACCGCCCGTCTTCCCGGGGGAACTCCGGGCGGTTTACAACACAATAAATCATACAATCATAGTCAGTACCATCACGACAATAAAAAATAACAATTAGTAATAATAAAATAAAATAGAAAATAGTAATAAAATCGGCGCTGGCATCTCAATAGAAAAAGCAAAAAGCAGATGGCGCAGGAGGAAAAAAAGATTAAATTAAGTTAGGTCACCAAAAGCCTCTCGGAAGAGGATCATCTTTAAGGCCTTCCGAAAGGCCGGCAGGGATTGTGTAAGGTGCACTTCGCTGGGGAGATGGTTCCACAGTGTGGGGCCAGCCACAGAGAAAGCCCGGCTTTGAGTGGAGGTTTTCCGGGCCTCTCTGGGCGTGGCCACCGGCAACGAGTGCGCCCGCGACATCCTCGTTGGGCGGGCCGAAGTTGACCGCTGGGCGATCCGCTCTGCCAGGTAGTCAGGTCCCAGGCCATGGAGGGTTTTATAAACTAAAACCAGGACCTTGAATCTGATTCCCCCACCTCCTTCTTAGTCAAAGAGGGGAATTCGCTCCCCCTTCCCTTCTCAGGTTGTTCCGTTTGTCACACAGGCAGGCTAAACAATAGCCCTTCTCTGGCAGAGGCAGCCAGAGATCTGCACTTCTAGAGCTGTTTTCCAGGTTTGGGAGCTAATCTTTAGAACAACTAAAGAATTAGTCTGCCAACTGTGAGTGGCAATGACTCCTCATGTGGCCACAAATGAAGAAAAAAATATCAAAGAATTTTAGAGAACTAAAATGCAAACTAGGCATGCAGTTTCTCTGTGCATATGTTCAATAATGGACACTACAAAGTCCTCTCTCTTTTTCCTTATGAAATTCTTCAGTGTGCCTTTGACGTCCCTTGCACTGCCTAAACACATTAATCACCACTATCCAGCAGAGTCGTTACTCCAAGTGGCACTCGTTGTCCCAAAATTTGCTGCAGCCTCAGTTTAAAAGAAGGAAGCCCTCTTCTGATTTGTGAGTCACACTTCTCTTCCAGGTGCGAAGGTGGCTGACAACCTCATCTTAATGATGTTCAGACCTCACTGTTGTTAAGGACTTGTCGTCTGGAGGCCAGCTGCCATTCAGCAAGATGCGATGCCGAAAGCAATCTGATGTTATGAGCCATGCCAGCTCGTTCATCCATCCATACAAAGGGTTTTTCTAAAATATATTGATCTTGAGCCCTAGTTAATTGGAAAAAAGGGGATGATAGAAGAGAAAACCTTGGCATAACCATGTCCTATAAAGAGCACTGCCTTCCAGAAAATATAATTATTTTTCCAGTCTGTAGTTTAAGAAAACACACATGCACAGCAAGCTAAATAGTGTCAAGGAAAAAGAAAAAAAATGGAGAAAAAGATGATATATATTTCCACAGACCACTTAACTGAACAGTTAACTGGTAAGCATTAGAGTATTCCAAAATATTTCATTAGTCAACGTGGCAATTTTGTGAAGAGCGGGTGAGTAATATTCTTATTTACATACAATTATGACAACTTTAGCCAAGGAGTAAGGGGGAGCTGACAAATGTCAAAAAGTAGCAGTGACACTGATAACTGCTTAGATGTCACCTAAAATATAATTCTAGTAAAAATAATTGACTGGTGGAGGGGACACACAACTTTACATGGTCTGGATACAACATAACACCATCTTTATAGCTATTGGACCTGTAATATTGACACAATGGCATCTCATCTGAGGTATGAGGGTAATGAAAATGGTAACAAGAAGAAACAGTAATCCTAGCCTTGCATTTAATGTTTGCAAGTGTGTGATCTGGAATTCTTACAGGGCCATTGCCCAGCTTATAAATTGGTACAATACTCTGTATTTCAGGGGGAGCGAGACATTTTCATTTACTTAAGGCCACCTAGTATGGTAATGACAGAGATGAGATTTATATCAGATTCCCTGAGATATAGCTCTGCCTCTTAGCTACTGTCTTGGGCCACCTTTAGGCCTTTATTTTCTGTTTGCTTTCTTCCTAAAGCCTACCATTACTTCATGCCCCACTATCTGGGGATCTCTGGTGTCTGCACATTCCACCTCTCCCAATGGCAAGACTGACGTCTGACATCATTGAAAAGGAATTACCCAATTACAGTAACTACTGAAAGGAAATTTTTCAGGTTAACTATGTACAGTATTAAATTAATGATAAAGGAACAGTAGTCATTGAGGTAGCCATGAGATGATGTAGGGCAGGATTACAAATGTACAACCACCATTAAAAACTGGGAGAGCTCCATAGTGTGTATGAACCTAGCAGGAAAGTATAGATCTGCTCACGACGCAAGATGACCCCATCTAGGTCAATGCCCTGGATCCTCCAAGATATGTTCACGGGGGCTTCTCCCCAACTCTGGTGCAGATCTGAGGGCATGAAGGAGGGGAAATTGTTCAGCCAGTAGTGTTTGTTGTGCATGAATCTAGTTGAATACAACTCATACGTGTCAGTTAGAATTTGGTGAGCCGACGGTCTTACAAAATGGAGCATTGGCCAAAAAAACATCTACAGTGGAACCTCGTATAACAAACAGCTTGTATAACATAAAATCTGTACAGCGTAAAAAAATTCTGGAGATAGGATAAATTTGCTTAACATAATCACCTATGGGGAGAATTCGTACAACATAAAAATGGGATTACTCCATTTTCAATGCATTCCTATGGGAATTTGTATAAAGGAAAATGTGCTTAACATAATTTCATTTGGAATGAATTGATTCCTTTATACAAGGTACCATTGTACTCTGCTCTAGTAGGCCTGGAGCTTCACACTGGCATGCTGCAAGGCAATGATGTTCAGGCAATCAAACTGTTTCACAAAGTGAAACAGTGATTTATGAACCAACAGGCAAGAGCCCTGTGGTGCAGTGGTTAAATGCATGTACTGCAGGTAAAACTGTGCTCACGACCTGGGGTTCGATCCCCGGTAGCAGGCTCATGGTTGACTCAGCCTTCCATCCTTCCAAGGTCCATAAATTGGGTACCCAGCTTGCGGGGGGGGGGGGGGGGAATGTGTAGCCTGCATAAGTAAACTGTAAACTGCCCAGAGACTGCTTGAAGTGTTATGGGATGGTACATAAGCAGAACACTTTGCTTTTGCTTTGCTTTCCTTTTGATTGCAATAATTGCATGTCAGTATGAATCACTGGATGTGCAATATCTGTTTATCATAGCCATGCGAAGTCCTATAACATGAACCGTGAAAGCTGTACCTGTCAGTGGAAGCGAACCTGTCTCTAGAGCAGTGTTGGCGAACTTATGGCATGGGTGCCAAAGGTGGCATTCAAAGCCCTTTCTATGGGCACCCAATATCACCCCTTCACAGCCACTTGTATTCAGGTTAAACTGCTGTATTGGCACTTTGCGAAAAATTAGTGAGTTTTGAATCACAGTTTGGGCACCACTCAGTCTCTGCCCATCACTGCCCTAGAGGATCTTCCCAAATCGATTCATAGGCTTTAAAATTTCCACATTGATGGGAAGAAGCCTAAGAAAATGGTTGCAAATGTGATTACCCATTAGAAGAACATCAACAATCAAAAAAATCATATTGCCCGTAGATTAACTGCTAGGTGTTGTAGTGAATGAAGAAAATGTCAGTCAACCTTGGATATAGGTTTGCACTTTAAAAAAGAAAAAAGGAAAAAGGGCTGAACTCAAAAGCTATTTATTTATGTTTTACTTTATATTCCCAGAATTCTGTTCACTTACAGACTGAAGTGCTCTTCAAAACATCAAGCAGGCCATGAACTTTAAATTGTGCTATGCATCAAAGGATCAGAAATTTCTTCATTTCCAGACCAACTCATGGCAGCAAATGGGGCTTACCAATTACTCTAAATCATTGGCTGCACTTTGGCAGAACCAAATCTATGCATGCTTTTTAATACAGCAGAAATAAACACTAATGCACAAAATGCTGGCAAGATAACAAACCTGTATGCACTAACACTGCATTTCAATGTGAGGAAGGGGACATTAACAAAGTCCTCACTCTCATAGGCATATGGCAAGCCCCTGTGACCTTCTCCTGTTTTTTGTCTATTTGTTTTCATTGTTTGTTTGCTCTGTCTTCCTCTCTGACCATCAGCCAGAGCAAACATGTAAATTCTTTGTTTACTGACCTTTAGATCATGTGGTAGGTTGGATTCACTGACCTTTGGATCATATGGTAGGTTGGATTTCTCCCTGTTCTAGTTGTTTGGGAGACCACCTCTCTCTCTCTTTTTTAACCTCTTTACTCCTCTGAGTGTAACTGAAGATCAAATGTAAGTAAATATTTACTTTCTTTTCTTCTCTGCCTGTGGAGTGTCTTTTGTATGTTAAAAAAATAACCTGGTTTCATTGCAGAAATAAAGGGGCTGGATGGAAACTAGTTTTTTAAAAAGTTATTCTGGTTCATGTTTCCCTGTGCTACATCTGTTTTTGTTTTGTTTTGTTTCCTCTGATGCTCTGATAAGTAAAAGGAATTAACCAAAATATTCTTCCAATATGAATAAGGGCTGGAACAAGAATCTCCTACCTTTTAGCTAATAGAACAAGTCAATAACTTGGACACTAGAGATGGGCACAGAACGAACATTTTTTCGTTTCCGTTACCGTTTGTCGTTTCCGTTACGTAATGAAATGACAAACGAAAATTGTGATGAAAATGAAACGAAATGAACAGAACCATGAAAATTGTGGTCGTTACGTGTCGTTTCCGTTAATGGCGACACACAATGAAATGAGCTGTTTTAAATGTTAAAAAACGCCTCTCTGGTGGGAGTTAGGGTGGGATTGCTGTCTCTGCGACTCTAGCTTCAGTCCTGCAGCCTCCCTGTATGCGTGTGTGCTGCGTACCTCTCAGTGAGTACCCTCCCCTGCCCCGCAGTGCAGTCACTGTGGCTGCCTTGCACCCTGGGCAACGCCCGCCGCTGCCTTTGCAGCCTCCCTGCAAACCTAGTCTATACTGTGTCTCTACCAGCATCCATTTTTTTTAGTATTTTCCCTCTGGTCTGGGGCGTTGGGGGATGCCTGCGCACGGAAATGCTTTAAAAATCACGCAAAAAGCGGATAGAAACGACAAAAAAAAACGAAAAACGGTAACAAAATTTTTCAAAAAATTCCCGACAAACGGAAATGAACCGAAACAGACCTCTCAATGACAAACAAAAAATCGAAACGCCATTTTTCTGTTTCGTGCCCATCTCTATTGGACACTTTCATCAGGAGTAAGTTCCCTTCGAGATAAAGAGAAGTCATACTCAAAACAATCAGCCAATTAATAATTCTTTTAAAAACATCATCAGTTACAATCAAATGACATTGTTTTGAAAGCAATCAAGATAATTGCATTTCATTTTGTTGAAACCCTTTTGATTTGTATTTTAAACTAACAAGGGTCCATTGTTTTCTTTGAAAACAAAAATAACAGCTGGGAAACCAATCAGCAAGTTTCTTCTGTTCCAAAACATATTTAGCTAGGTGTAGGAATGCACAATAGGTACGACTACATTAGCATCTTGGAAGATAATTATTTCAGAATTTATTCTGCCCTTGTCTGTTACTCTGTTACCAGTGACGTGGAAGGACTAGAACATCTGATAACACCCTCCTGCAGTGTTGATAGATATTGCTTGCTTTCCATGCCTTCACGGCTTCACAGTGAATCTTCTCTATCATCCTAGAGATAAAGCCAGATGATCTCACAGAAGAAATGGGCAAGAATGTAACAAACAAGTCACGGAAAGAAAGAAAGAAAGAAAGAAAGAAAGAAAGAAAGAAAGAAAGAAAGAAAGAAAGAAAGAAAGAAAGAAAGTTGAAGATCTGATTTTACAGGTACAGTATATTACAATGCATCCCATGTTTGAGGCATAGAATGCATCCTAAGCCACACTGATTTGCCAACAATGCAAAGGAACAGAGAAGGGGCATTCATCTCTCCTTTCATTCCCTTTCCACACACTTCCATAACTGAACACATCAGGAGAGAAAGCATCTAGCTCCAAGTCTGGTCTTTAACTTGCCCTATATTAGGGATTATTATGTTCCTATGGATCATAGACCCCTTGCTATTCTATCATCTATCTATCCCAATCTTTCCCATTTTAACCTCCCTCAGCACAGGAGCGCTGATACTGGTCAGATGGGGGGGGGGGAGTTCCCATGGGAACAAGGGATAAATTCCCCCTTCTGAAACCTGTAATGTACTCTGTTTCTCTTTTTAGAAGGGGAAATCCCATCTTTCTTATGGTTCTTGGCAGAGATGTAGCTAGTAGTCTTGGCACCCAGAGCAACTCCACCAAATATATCTACCCCACTGGATTAGAGGAGAATAATACAAGGAGGCACATTCCAGTTACCTGGAACCGGCATGTATGTGACAAGGATAGAAGACCTGGGTTGAACACCTTGGTCTGATTGCCTGACAACTATATTGGCTCCATGCTCCTCCCTCTAGTTCTTGTAACAGGCTGGAACAGACACTTCCAGCGAGGACAACTCCACCCAATTTATCTACCCCACTGGATTAGAGGAGAGTAATACAAGGAGGCACATTCCTGCACCCATAAGAAAATAAGAACAGTCTTGCCAGAACACGCCACAGCCCATTCAGTCCAACCATTCTGTCTCATACAGTGGCTCACCATTTGCTTCAGGGTATTCCCAAGCAGATGTCCTCACCTGCTTAAGATTCCCTGCAAATGGTATTGAGAGATATCCTGCCTATCTCTCCAACCTGGAGGTTGTCCTTAGGCATCCATAATGATAGTCATTGATACCTTTGTTCTCCATCATGAACTTGTCCAATCCAGGAAGAGCATTTGAGTACCCGTTTCAGGCAAGAAAATCTTGGGTTTTTTTAAAAAAATATCGGGATATTTAAAAAAAAACCCAAGAACAGCAACTTCCAAATAGCACAACCCAATGCAATTCATTTGTTCCATAAGTTGAGAGGAGACTGAAGTAGGTTCCTGTAGATGCTCCATCGCATATTTCATCGTCCCATTGCACTCTCCCTATTATCCTTCTGCTGAAGACCCACCTTTTCAGGCAGACCTTTAACAATCATGACTGAGTCCCTACCTGCCATTTTTAAATTAAAATTGTTTTTAATGTTTTGCCTGTTTTCGTTATTTAATTATTTTAATCATTTTAAATGCTTTTTAATGTACACCCCATTGTGTTTTTAATTCTATTTTTGCTTAAAACTAGCAACGGCCTTGACTCCCCTTATCAGGAAACAGACAACCTAGAAATAAGAGGAATAAGTGCATGCCTCCTGATAAACTGCAGCACTGAGATGATATATAGTAACAGATTTTCAGCCCAGAAAAAAATCCATGGATGGTTCCTTTGGAACATTTGTAGCTAGTTATGATTTACATGGTAGACATCGCCTGTTTGGAAGTTCCAGATCCAGGAAGCTTGTTATTAATGATGGTTGAACACCGTAAGGTTGGAAAATGGGGCTGCTTCAGTTGCTCAGATATTACTGTTCCAAGCAGTTTTCTAGAATGTAGATTTTGGGACACAATGGCTACAGGAATATAGTTCCTGTTGGTGGTATTTATTAATTAATTTATTTAAAACATTTCAATCCCAACTTTCCCCAGAAGGAGTCGAGGCAGCTATGATACAGTATGAGCAACAGTCTAGTCACATGAGATAGCAGATGGCTCTTATTATGTTTGTATGTTATAACTATTGACCTAATTTGATTGAATTTATTCCCCTTATTAAGGGGAACTTGTTCCCCTTATTAAATCAAGAGTGCTAATATTTGACAGATTTACCACTGGGAAAACATATGGCCACAATCTGTGTTTCTGTGTGTGGATTCTGGTTCCTGTGGAAGGTTGGTGGTGTGGTGTATTGCTCCTACCCATTTATACGTGACAGAAGAATTAGTCGGTGTCACCAATGATGGAGCTACTGTTCATGGATCATTTCCAGAAGACGGAACTTGGGCCCATAATAGGCATGGATGGAAGGAGTGATTTGGGTTGGGATGTCCAACTTAGAAGTCACCATTCTAGGTTGTTTTTCACAGTATTTTGATTATTTTGGCCTGGAATGGGAACTGGAATGTGGATCTTGTGGATGCTCTGCAACTGGTTGTATTAATCCAGGAGAAGAAGGATCAATTTGATTCTGCTGCCCCTGCTAGGAAATTGCCATTCGGGGTTGTTGTTCTTCATAATACTGTGTCAATTCTCTCCCTGGCATGGGCAGTGGAATGTTGTTCTGGTGGGCATTTCCCTACCACCACCTAGGTAGGGCATGTGAATTTCATTGGGCTGGCCTACTTATAAGTCACCATTCTAGGTGTTCTTTGTTTGTTTTTTCATTTGTTTGCAATATTTTTATTCTGTCCAGAATGGGTACTGGAATGTGCCACCCCTGGTTTTTGCCATTTTGGGCCATTGGCTTCTGTTCTGGTGGGGTGTAGGGTGACAAAGGGTTAATGGGAAAGCCTTACTCATTGGGATTTGAGTTCTAAAATATTGCTTGGATTTTTGTCCCAGCACACACAGCACTGTTTCAGGCAGCAATTTTCACTAAGAAGTCCCTGTGTGATTGCATTCTGTTCCGTTCTGGCCTTTACCATGACCCACCATTTTGTCCTCTCTAAATGTCTCCCAATGCCACAGTCACCACATCCTATAGTTACAACTCCAGGTCCTCATCTCTCGTCCCAGGAAGCATTGGATTGGATCACCTGAGCTTCTCAACTGCAAGGAAGCCCAAAAGATAATGTGAATAGCTCCTTTAGAGAAAAAGTATATTTAAAAAAAATGTTGATGGGGATTCTGCCCAGGACGGTTTGCTTGTACTTTTGGAATATCCATGGATATTGGAATATCCAAAAATGGTTTAAGAAAGAACTATGTCATCAGTCCTCCTTTGGACTTAGGGTGACCCTGCCTAGCATTTCCTAAGCGAACAATACTGAAAACTGGTTTATTATTCCCTTTTTCTGGAGGTCCCTTGGGCTTGGTTACATAGGCTGGGATGTCTCTTAAAGGGCACAAGGGGAAAATAAACTCCCACCCTTCTGCTATTTCACTTCTATTTATTTATTTATTTATTTATTTATTTATTTATTTATTTACTGCAAGGAAGCCCAAAAGATAATGTGAATAGCTCCTTTAGAGAAAAAGTATATTTTAAAAAAATGTTGATGGGGATTCTGCCCAGGACGGTTTGCTTGTACTTTTGGAATATCCATGGATATTGGAATATCCAAAAATGGTTTAAGAAAGAACTATGTCATCTGTCTTCCTTTGGACTTAGGGTGACCCTGCCTAGCATTTCCTAAGCGAACAATACTGAAAACTGGTTTATTATTCCCTTTTTCTGGAGGTCCCTTGGGCTTGGTTACATAGGCTGGGATGTCTCTTAAAGGGCACAAGGGGAAAATGAACTCCCACCCTTTTGCTATTTCATTTCTATTTATTTATTTATTTATTTATTTATTTATTTATTTATTTATTTATAGTAAAAGACAAAGCTACACACATGAAGTCGCACCATGTACTGTAACTTTAAAA
This sequence comes from Phrynocephalus guinanensis, assembly GCA_037367245.1. Classification (NCBI taxonomy): domain Eukaryota; kingdom Metazoa; phylum Chordata; class Lepidosauria; order Squamata; family Agamidae; genus Phrynocephalus; species Phrynocephalus guinanensis. The sequence goes on along the minus strand of CM074734.1, from coordinate 4,600,578 downwards.
AGATCAAGAACCAATTTCACATCTAGTTCCCCTGCTAAGAACATATTTTCCCATCAGGACTTAGGAAGTAAGTCCTTCCCTGCTTGCAATAGATTACAATGAAGGACAGTTTTTGTTTCAGCGAAGGGCTCTGAAGCAGCAGTTGTGTAAATCCTGCCTTTTCCACCACAAGGCATAACACCTGGTGCTGGCAACAAGGGGGAAGGGTATTCCAAGCAGCTCTTCTTGGTTCACATGTCCTTGAAGAGATGGCAATGAACCACTGGTTCAGTCAGTTTTCATTTGAAATTATCTCGCATGCTGCAGTAGTAAATTCACATTTGCAATATAAGCTGCAGCACCTCTTCCTTTTCTTAATCCAACCTGAAGATTAGTCATTGCTTGCTCCATACTATTCCAAACATTTCCATTGTAAAACCTTGATCATCAATTTGGTTGCAGAGGAGATAAATGCCATGGTCCTATAGTTACTACACTCCTTTGCAACTCATATTACTAAGGACTTGGAAAAGTTTTTACCCCTGACACTCCAATTCCCAGAATTCTCAAAGCCAACAAGTACAGTAATTGAAAAGAGAGCCAAGCTCTGGTTTAATAACTCTTATTAAATAGCATTTCTACTTGGCAAAATAATTTCAAAATTGATTTTAGTGATGCTAGGAGTCCTCTTGGCATTATTTGGCATTATTTGGTGTGTTGATAAAGGAACAAAAGATACAATGAATTCCCTTGGCAAGTTTATAAATGTCTGCCACTAACCCTCTTCTGCAGTTTTGGCAATCACCACAGTAATTGAGCTTGAAGGAATTGTTGGGTTATTGCACAGAACACACTTAAAACATCCTATTTTTCCTACGATAAACTGAAATGTACTGGTAGGAGATTTCTGGTAAAATTGCTAGAGAGCAAAATCTAGTTTGCAAATATGCATCAAGGTACTTCCAGGTCTGAATAAGTCTAGGACCACTGCATTGCAGACAAATTTCCTCCTTGGGTAGCCATACTCTGAAGTAGAGATGGGCACGAATAGAAAAAATGACGTTTCGGTTTTTCGTTTCTGTTACCGGACCCGATTCGGTTCGTTTCCGTTTGTCGTGACATTTTTCAAAAAACTTCATTCCGATTGTTTATTCGTTCTTCGTTTTGTGGTGTGTGTGTGTGTGTGTGTGTGTGTGTGTGTGTGTGTGTGTGTGTGTGTGTGTGTGTGTGTGGTGCTTGTGCAACGGTGGCTGGGGGAAACGGTGGGCTTAATCTTCCTTCCAGCCACTGTAGTGTGGGGGAAAGAGCTCCCCCAGCAAGCGCCTCTCAGCTGCTCTGTGCTGGCCCCAAGCCAGCGCCTCTCTGGTGCTCAGCTGGCTTCCCTGCACTCCTGGAAAGGAGGTGCAGGAAGCCAGCGAGGAGCAGCTGAGAGGTGGGGTGGGGAACATAAGTTTCCCATAGGAGAGGGGAATAATAGTTTAAAATGTTTCCTATCTGGTGCTGGTCCGGGTAGCACTTGATCGCAGTAAAAAAAACAACAAAAAACAGCCAATGACGGTAGCGCTTGGTCGGCAATAAAAAAATAAAAATATAAAAATAATAAAAGGAGCACCAACAGGGTGCCAGGGATGGTCTGGTTGGCACCCTAATATCTTTTAAAACATAATAAAAAATCCCCAGCTTTGACGGGGTCGCAGGACCCCTGCGGTGGGCGCTGAAAGAAAATAAAAAACAAACAAAAAAGTCCCGCACTACAGAAACCCGGAAGTGAAAGAAGGGCCCGCCCAGCCCCAGGGGACACACAGTGGTTGCTTGAAAAAGTAAAAATTATGTGGCCCCAGGGGTGCCCTGGTCAGCACCCTAAAATCATAAAGTAAATAAATAAATAAAACCAAGCGTGGACGGGGCCCCAAGGGCGGAGCAGTTGCTTTTACAGCTGTAGTGCGGGCCAGGAACCCGGAAGTAAATGGGTCATCAGGAGGGGGGGAAGATAAGTTACAGAGATCCCTCTTTTCCCCAACTCCTGGGGAGGGGGGAAGAGAGGGCTCTTTAAACTAATCTGCTCCCGATCACAGCACTGAGCGACTGCTTGGTGCTGTCATCAGGAGGGGGGAAGAAGATTAGTTTAAAGAGCCCCCTTATCCACCCCACCCCATAGGGAGGGGAAAAGAGGGGGCACTTTAAACATTTTTCCTGCTCCCGGTGGCAGCGCCGCCCGCCCGTTGGGTGCTGTCATCCGGAGGGGGAAGATAAGCTACAGAGTCCTCTGTTTCCCCCTAGCCCATGGGGAGGGGGAAAGGGGGATCTTTAAACTAACCTCCCCCCTCCCGATGGGAAACCTATTTTTCCCACCCCACCTCTCAGCTGCTCCTTGCTGGCTTCCCTGCACCTCCTTTGTTGGGGAAACCAGGCGCAGGGAAGCCAGTATGGAGCAGCTGAAAGGTGCTGGCTTGGGAGCAGCCCACAGCAGCTGAGAGGTGCTGGCCCCAGGCCAGCAACTCACAGCTGTGAAGGGGGAAACATTTTCCCCACTCCCCATGACAGCGCTAAGTGCCCGCTCAGCGCTGTCATCAGGCGGGGGGAAGATTAGTTTTAAAGAGCCCCCTCGTCCCCCTCCTCATGGTGTGGGGTGGATAATGGGGCTCTTTAGACTAATCTTTCCCCCTCCTGATGACAGCTTGGCAGGATCCCACTGAAAATGGCCCCCTTGCCTGTGCGGAGCTCCTGCATTGCCAACGGGGCCATTTTGAGAGAGGTCCTGCCGCCCTGCCATGGGCTGGACCCCTTCCAAATGGCCCGCTTGGCACAAGGGGGTCCCCCTAGTGCCAACCATGTCATTTTTGAAGGGGTCCAGCCGATGAGAGCTCGGCAGGATCCCACTGAAAATGGCCCTGTCGCCCGTGCGGAGCTCCTGCATTGCCAACGGGGCCATTTTCAGAGAGGTCCTGCCGCCCTGCCATGGGCTGGACCCCTTCTCAAATGGCCTGCTTGGCACAAGGGGGTCCCCCTAGTGCCAGGCGGGTTATTTTTGAAGGGGTCCAGCCGGTGACAGCTCGGCAGGATCCCACTGAAAATGGCCCCATCGCCAGCGCGGAGCATTTTCAGGGTGGCGAGAGGGGGCTCCGATCCAGCCTCTGCCCGAGGAGACCGGATCTCAGCCCCTTCCTTCCCGACTCCCCCATGGAGCCTGACAGCCCTGCACCGGCAGGCTGTCAAGCTCCATGGTGGAGGAGGGCGGCGAGAGGGGGGCTGGGATCCAGTCTCTGAGCGTAGAGTCCGGATCTCAGCTCCTTCTCAACTCCGCCCCCAAAGCCGGAAGCCAGAAGACTGGACCAGGAAGGCCAGCAGCAGCACCGGCAGCAGGTAGGAGTGGAGGACTTATCGGGCGGCCAGGCCAGTAACGGAAATGAACAGAACCAAGAAAATCTTCTTGGTTCTGTTCGGTTCGAGCCTGGCCCGTCCAAATGGTCGTTATTCGTACTGTTACGTAACGGTAACGGTAACGGATAACGGTAACAACAAATTGGTCGTTTCGTGCCCATCTCTACTCTGAAGGCATCCTGCTCTGCTGAGGCTTGTTTTTAAAAGCGTGGAGGAAGCAGACAGTCTGCCTGGGAGGTGAAATGGCATGAAGTCCAGTTGGATCAGATCAGAGGAAGTCCAATCTCATCAAGCAGGTGTCAGGCCCCTGGGCTTCTCTCGTGAGCTCTCCAGGTTGAACTCAGAGTGATGGGTATCCTAGCAATGTCTGAAAGACAAATATGAGGAGTCAGCACAGACTTATCCCTGCTACTTCACACACATCCATGCCAGCCATGCCTGTTTCCTGGAGGGGTCCCCAACTGGCCACTGTGACACATGCCTTAGTTACATTCTGGTTGAATTACTGTAACAGTGTCTATGTGGGGCTTCTGGAAAGTGTCTGAAAACTTCAGTGGGTCCAAGAGGCAGTCAGATTGATAACTGGGGCTGATAACATAACACCACTGTTACAGCAGCTCCACTAGCTGCTGAGCCATTTTGGGGCATAGTTCAAAGTGCTGCTTCTAACCTATAAAACCCTTAAAAGTTTAGGTGCAAGGATTGCATCTCCCTTTATGAGCCTTCTCAACTGTTCAGATCATCAGGAGAGTACTTTCTGTCAGCCCTACACCTTTCACAGACATACTGTCAGATATTAGTTAGAGTGAATACATACATTAGACAGGATGTTCTATATATTTGATATGTATTTAATTGATTTAAAGGTGGAGTCTGTAAAAGCGCAAAGTCACAGTGACTCAATGTATAGTTTTTTCTAATGGAGTACAGATGTTAAGAATTAGCATAATGACCTTTGGCTGATGCAAGGGGTTGCAATAGCTATTAGGTAATGTCATGTATGATTGGACAGACACATGTATAAAAATATTCTGTAAATCATTGTTCATTGGGCCTTCCGTGAGTAAGGCACCCACTTTGTTTCTCTGTCATATGTACTGAATGTTGTTATGCTGTTATGCTGTTGAATTTTGTATAAATATATAATGTGATTTATCCCTCTATGCTTTGTTGAACTTTGTATAAGTTCTGTGATGCTGTGATATATTTTTGTACAGTTTGTAATATAGCTGTTTGGTTTTAAGAAAAACTTTGTCTCTGGCTAACTATTTATTCAATAAGTATTGCTTCTGCTGGATGATCAAATAGCACATACTCTGACACATACTTAAGAACATAACAAGAGCCATGCTGGATCAGACTAAGGGCCCATCTAGTCCAGTTTCCTGTATCTCACAGTGGCCCCACCAAATGCCTCTGGGAGCGCATGAGACTAAATATCTGTATCCTGATAGCACTCCCCTGCATCTGGCCTTTGAAGCACCCTGGTTTTTTAAAGCCTGGAGATTACACATTCCCATCATGGTTTGTAACCTGTGATGGACTTTTCCTCCAGGAATCTGTCCAATCCCTTTTGAGTTCCCTCTTGGGAAGATGGGCAGGGTATAAGATTAACAAACAAATAAATAAATAAATATAAATAAGGCATCCAGGCCAGATGCCATCTTCACATCCTGTGGAAGGGAGTCCACAGACTCATATTGGCTAGTCTCATGGAATGCTGAGGTGGATTGTGCCTGGGGGGCTGCACAACCTATCATCCCACTTGCTAGTCTGCCCAGGGGGGTTGAAGACCCATGGTTCTTCGTACCTCCCATTAGCAGCCTGGGGCAACCTAGTCATGAGTGGCTGTGGGGTGGGTAAGTGGGGGCTATTACCATCTGTTAACCAGGGCAGCAGCCCAGCATGGCCTGAACATTTGCATTGGAGTTCCGTGGGATGCCTCTTAGCCTGGGTGGGACTATCCTCCAGCTGGTTGAAAGAGTGAGGAGTATGGGCGTTGCTGAACGGCGATGACCCGCTTGACCACCTTGCTCAAAACTTGAGCATTGACTATCAGATGATAGTTGTTCAGCTCATCCTTAGCCAGGCCAGTTTTTTTTTTAAGGACAGCCCCCATGATCGTCTCCCTCAGGTGAATGGGGAAAATCCCATCCCTGAAGGAGATGGAAGCGATGAGGGAGACCCATTCTGGCATGCTTTCCCAGAGCTCTTAATTAACCAGGAAGGGTAAGGGTGGAGCAGAGAGGCCACTGGCTGGCAATGCGCTAATGCCCTGGAGGCCTCTGCAGCTGTTACAGGCCCAAACTCAATAAAATGAGCAGAGTGAGGAGGTGAAGCACCAGCAATACTAGGGGACAGATTAGTGGAACCGAAGTTCAGACCGGCCTGGATAGCCTCTATTTTAGATTTAAAATGGCTGCAAATGACTCACTAGTGAAATCACTAGGAGGCAGCCAAGGCTGACCAGGCTTGGTGAAGTCGCGAACCACCTGGAACAATTCCGACTTGCAGTTCGTGGCCCCACCAATACATAGATCTTTTAGCATCCCTAATCATTCAAACATAGTGCCTGGTAAACGCCATCCGGTCTTTCCTCCATCTTCACTCAAGTGTCTTCCACTCCTGCTTCATCACCCGCAATTCAGCCATGAACCATGGTGAAGGGTGGCTTTGGCATTGGAGGAAGCACTGGGGGTGATCTGGTTGGTAGCCCAGGTAGCCTCACCAAACCACCTTTCCATGAGGGCATCCACCGGATCATTAGCCAAGCCATCTGGCAGGTCCCCAAAGGCCTCTGAGAATGAAGCAGGATATAGAACCCCCTGGGGATGGGCCCAGACTAATGGGTCAGGCTCCCCATGGGGCGGGGCAGTGACTGACAGGGAAATATCAGCAAATGATGATCCGTCCATGACATGGGCCGGGAGAACACTTTCCCAACTCCCAGATTAAAATCTGCAGTGGTGGAGGAAAATACCAAGTCCAGAGTGTTCCCAGCCCTATGGGTGCGGCCAGTAACATGCTGGGACAGATTCATGGATGGTCATGAACTCCATGAAATCCAGAGCTGCCCTGACAGTCCAACCCCAGCATGCACGTTAAAGTCATCCACCACCAAAAGGTGGGGGGGGGGGATCTCAGGAGTGCTGTAGAGTGAGCTCTGGCAGGGAGAGAGCCGGATCACGGGGAGCAACGTAACCCAGCACAATCCCAAATCTGTCCTGCAGTCCCACTGCTAGGTGCAGGCATTCCAACCCTGGGCATACCAACACCACACTTTTGCTGACAGTAAAAGCTTCCCGATAGACAATGGCCACCCCGCCACCCCTACCCTCTGACCTGCCCAGATGCTGGACCCAAAACCCAGGGGCACAGCTGAGCAAGGGGAACCCTCTCCCCTGCATCCACCCAGGTCTCAGTAAAACAAGCCAGGTCAGCCTGCTCATCCACAATCAAGTCATGGATGAGAGGGGTCTTATTATGGACTGACCTGGCATGGAACAGCAAACAGGATAGATCGGAGGCACGGATGGCAGTTATGTGGCGGTGGACCTGGGAACAGGCACCAAATGCCTGTCCCTAGTTCTTCTCACTCATTTTCCAAGGAGAATGGTGGGGTAAAACTACTCGAAAATAAATTGATCCGACAGCCCCAAGCATAGCTTCCCCGGTCCAACAGTACTGATATAGGGGCAACCCTTAAGCTCGGTAACTGCTGGGATGTAAGACAAGGGGAAAGGAAAGACATAACCAAATAAAAGTTGACAATAAGCAGCAAAAGCACCAATTCATCAGGCTATGAAATGGCCCACAGGCTGCTAGAGGCAACCAAAATTCCAGAGAAGCTTCCTCTGGATCTCCTCTACAAGCTCTACAAGTTTGGCGCAGATTGCATTTGGGATGTCCAAGGTATACAACCACTAAGAGGGATCTCTCAGGAAAGTGCCCCCCCCCGGGCACCTAGAGACAACAGATACGTCCCATGCCTCTCCTCTACAAACCCTCCGAATTTGGTGAAAATTGGATTCTTCTCAATCTAGCTGCTAAAGGGCACTTTCTTTTGCAGACCCACTTTGTGAATGTATAACCTGGACATCCAAAACCCATCTTTCGGCAAACTTAGATGAATTGCAGAGGAGTGTTACAGGAACTACGTCTCCAATATTGGTGCCACTAGGTTCCTGTAGGGAAATTTCCTGGGGGTTGGTATTTGAGGTTGTATAACCTGGACACCCAAAACCCTTTCTACACCAACCTTGCAGGCTTATAGAGGAGAGTCAGGAAAAATGTCTCTGTGATTTTGGTACCCGGGGGGGGGGGGGTTTGGGGGACCACTTTATAGGTTTTAAAGGCAAAAACAAATTAAGTCAATCTAATGATTCATCAGAAAAAATCTTAAATTTGCCATCTGTGATTTGTCAACCTTGATGAAACACAAATCAACACTAATTGCCATTTTTCCAATTCTTGCCCATCTCTAGTGACATGCACTTTTCCCTTTCCACCCTTGTTGTGATCTGCCATTTTTTTTGGTGGCTTAAGTAATACACATATTGCACTGAATCTCCAGGGAGCTGTAGGGAAGAGGTCTCAGAAGGTATATAGTCCCTGATGCTAGTCATGGAACAGACCTATGGGTTTTTTGATCCATGGCAGTCTTGCTAGTTAGAGCCATCAGAAGCTGCCCTGTGCATTGCCCTATACAGGCCAGTCTTGGCAACTCTTACCAGCAGTTGAACTCTAGCTTTTAAGGCAGAACTAATCCCTAGACCTAGCTCTAGCAATACCTGGAGACTGCTGGTACCCTATGGTGTCCCAAACAAGTACTAAGCATGCTGGACTATACCTGACATCCATAAGCAGACAATAGATATTCAATCCACGCTTACCTCAGTTGTCACTTCAAAACACAGCTCTAATACAGCCTGCTTCTTTCCTGATTTACCTCTAAGAAAGATGTGCCTGGTGAAATCCATTTTGCTAAGAACTTGTAGGCTTTACATCAATAAGTAACTTTCCTGGAAAAGAATCCATCTTGCTATGAACATTTGAACTTTACATTCTTTGCACATTTGGCAAAGTGGTCCTGATCCACAAGAGCTAGCAGACTATGTGATTTTTTTTATAGTAATCTATAACAATATTACCCAGAATTAGACAAGGTTACGTTTCTTCTGGACTGAGGTCGGTAAAATGAGTACCCAGCTTGCTTGGGGGGGGGGGGTAATGTGTAGCCTGCATACTGTAATTTTTAAAAAAAAACTACTTGTAGTATGGGGTGGTATTTAAGCAGAACACTTTATGTTATGGTGGTTCTGGGATCTCAGCCTCTTTAGCCTCCCTTGGTTTTTGATATTAATGCAGTAACTGTGGTGTCCCAGGGAAACCATTTCCTTACCAACAAGGTTACATTCATGTGGCAGTCGGGTGGTGATGGAAGGAACAGTTGCACAATGAGGGAGCAGAAAGCACTGCCTAGAGAGTTGGGAAAGGTATGCCTAATTCAACACCAATGATGGAACCATTAAGATCGATATAATCCTTAAGTGTATAATATATCAAATCAGTACGATGCATATAACCTATAAATTGTTATTGCCATACGAAGAATTCACCGGTTCCAAACAATATTAATCCAGACAGGTGTCGCTGAGTCACAGTGTCCCTTTGGGCTATACATCAGGAAATGTAATTTGTCCTGTCTCTCTGTCATCTACCTTTGTATGTCTAACGATTATACAAAAATATTGCAGTTTCATATACTGAATCAACACAACCAGCAAAAATCCACTAAATGTGCCGAGAAAATTTGTGTTCTGGACTGGACATCAATCATGCAAATTTGTCTCATTTCTGGAACTGTTTCTTTCCTTGAGGGAGAGAAATACTCAGTGCATTATTCTGTAATCAACATTTAGATACTGGTACGATCTGGACATTATTTTTTGGCAAGGAGCTTTATGTACCCAGGAGGTGCACGTGGGAGGGAGCTATGGAGACGTGGGTGAAGAAATAGCCCTTGCACATAAACAAGGTGGGGTGTAGAAACTCTTTAGGAGGGGGGGGGGCAACACAATTCTAATGGACCACATGCAGCTCCTCTGAATTATTTTTATTTATTTATTGCAAACATTTGCAGCTATTTACAAGAGCAGCAGTTGTCGCTGCAGCACAATACCATTCAGCAGCAACATGGGTGATTTTGACAGTTAAATGAAGCACATGGAGGTGGGGAAGCTGCACATCTCGTTTTAAGCTGGGTTGCTTATTGAGGACATCTGAAAGTGAATCCATCTTTAAAAAGTAAGTGATAATACAGTACAGCTTATTAGCAGAGACACACGTACCTTACAAAGACAAACGCTGGAAGTGCAAGCAGCTTGTTACTTGGGCAGAAGAGACATATACACACCCCATTTTGGGGGGGGGGGGTAAGAACCACCCTTCTACTTGGTTCATAAACTGTCTCAGAATAGAAATGAAGACTAGAACAGAGACAGACAGGGTCACATAGGGTGGCACCTAAATTTAGTGTGATGGTAGGATGGGTATAGCGTCTCCTTGAACAGTGTCCTCTATAATTCTGCTGTAAGGCAGTATAGTATTCTCTCTCTCTCTCTCTCTCTCTCTCTCTCTCTCTCTCTCTCTCTCTGTGTGTGTGTGTGTGTGTGTAGTTGAGAGAGAGAGAGAGAGAGAGAGAGAGAGAGAGAGAGAGAGAGAGAGAGAGAGAGAGAGAGAATACTCTGTGTGTGTGTGTGTGCGCGCGCGCATGCGCGCGCACATGCCTGCACACACCCGTACACTTGTAAATATATTACGGCAAATAAATTTCTGTGGGTCCTAAGCAGTATAGGCAGAATATAAATGATCAGGACCACACTAGACCTCTGGAGAAAGAAGACCAGAGGAGTATTTGTAACAAATTATAACAATTACAACACATATATTTCTTTTAATTCACATTCTGCCTGGCATAAAATGAGTTTTCTTTTCACAAGCTCCCTGGCATTGGGAATCATTTTCACAACTCACAAACAAGCCATGCATTTTGCTCTGCCGAGGTAATCCACTTGCAGCCATTCCTTTCCATAGGATAAGCTATGCTGTCAACTGCCCTGTTGCAGGCAGATGCTCAGAAATTATAATGTCTTGCTGATCTCTTCCTGGCTTTCACTGACGGGAGAGGTTAACAGCTTTGTATGGCTGCTTCTGTCAGAATGAATCAGCAGCACTGCAAGTTAAAACAGAACGAGGGAGGCAGATGTGTCTCCGATTGCAGAAGGTGCCTCCTTAAAGCTTACCAGAAAATGGGGGAAGAGGAGTGAGAAGAAAGGAACACCCTTAATGCTCAGATCATAGAATCATGGAGTAGAGATGGGCACGAAACAAAAAAAATGCCATTTTGGTTTGTCGTTTGTCATTGAGAGGTCTGTTTTAGTTCGTTTCCATTTGTCGGGAATTTTTTTGAAAAATTTGAAAAATTTCGTTACCGTTTTTCATTTTTTCGTTTGTCGTTTCTACCCGCTTTTTGTGCAATTTTTAAAGTATTTCTGTGCGCAGGCATCCCCCAACGCCCCAGACCAGAGGGAAAACACTAAAAAAAATGGGCAGAGACACAGTATAGAGTAGGTATGCAGGGAGGCTGCAAAGACAGCAGCGGGCGTTGCCCAGGGTGCAAGGCAGCCACAGAGTGACTGCACTGCGGGGCAGGGGAGGGTACTCACCGAGAGGTACGCAGCACGAATGCACACAGGGAGGCTGCAGGACTGAAGCTAGAGTCGCAGAGACAGCAATCCCACCCTAACTCCCACCAGAGACTGCAAGGAGGATGGGGGCTGCCAGAGCTATTTATGCCCTCTGTGGCTGCCAGACCTGCCCACCCAGTCTGCAACCTGGGCATGCTATTGGTTGAACACGATCCCACGTCACATGGCTTGCCTCCATTTTGTGGCTGGTGGCGACATCCATTTTAAAGGGAAAAGAAAACTACATCGCGATGGGAGAAGACAAAAACAAATGTTTTAAGGACCCCAACCCCCCTGGTAGGTATTATAAGACAATATAAATAATTATTGCTGCGTTTTTACAGATGTCCGGGGCATTTTTTAACATTTAAAACAGCTCATTTCATTGCGCATTGCCATTAACGGAAACGAAATGTAACAACCACAATTTTCGTGGTTCTGTTCATTTCGTTTCATTTTCATCACAATTTTCGTTTGTCGTTTCGTTACGTAACAGAAACAACAAACGGTAATGGAAACGAAAAAATGTTCGTTCCGTGCCCATCTCTATCATGGAGTTTGGAAGAAACCTCAAGGGCCATCCAGTCCAACCCCTTCCCATGCAGGAACCCCCATCACAGTATTTTCCGACAGATGGTTTAAAAACCTCCAAAGGAGACTCCACCACCCTCCTTTGTGGCAGCATATTCCATTGCCAAAGAGCTCTAACTGTCAGGAAGTTCTTCCTAATGTATAAATGGAATCTGTTTTTCCTGTAGTTTGAGACCATTGTCCCACGTCCTGGTCTCTGAAGCCATGGAAAACAAACCAGTCCCTTCTTCAATGTGACATCCTTTCAGAGATTTTGACATAAGTATCATACCCCCTCTCAGTCTTCTTTTTGTAACTGCTCTCGTGTGATTGAAACCTGGGGGTCATGGGTAAGATGGTGTTTATCACACATTTTCCCCCTGGTTGCTGTCCATGAAGCCAGAAAGACCAGACCTCTGGACCAGCACCAGGTAGGAGACATCTCCATCCCCCATTAACAAAATGAACTGAACCGAACCAATTTTGTTTGTTTGTTTCATTTTGTTTTAAATTTACCCCTAGGTTCGTTGTTTGTTTCGTTAAGTAATGAAATGAATAACGAATAATGAAATGAACTAAAAGTTCATTTTGTGCCCATCTCTAACTACCACATTTCTGTTACTATTTTAACAAGTCAAAATACATTTAAAATAAAAATGGCATATAATTAACAATAATAATATCAATAACAAAATTTTACAAGTCCTGCAAACAAGCTCATTTGAGAATATATTTCTGAAGATTCTCCGTCATCCAGGTGAGTTTATATGGCAGTTGAGTCATGGCAACTGGACTACTTTTCTTGTGGGATTGGAACATTTTGCTACTCGTCCAAGCAGCTTCGTCAGTCTAAGAAAAGTTAGTGGTGGGGACTCCAATTTAACAGCCAGTTTCTGACATTCCAGTGATGGGAGAAGAACATGAGACTTTACAGGGAATCCCCATGATTGCTCATTAGAGATGGGCATAAAAAATGCTAAAATAGCATTTCCTTTCATTTTTTGTTTTCATTCAGTTCAGTTCAGTTTTTTTAATTAAAATGAATTTAAAAAAAAACAAATTGTTTCATTTTTCATTTTGTTTCATTTTGATTTTACTGTACTATGTGTGTGTGGTGCTTGCCAGGACCCTGCCTGTCATAGAACCTGAATGTGAAGGGTTAAATGCTGAAGAGCAGCAGGAGGAGCCTTGTAGTTCAACTCAGCAGGCAGCTGAGTCTGAGGAGGCAGCTGAGGGCACATCCCCTCCTCCTATAAGGGCTAGGAACAGGATCCTGCAAAGGAGAACTAACAGGAGAGCCAGGGAAAGGATCTTTAATGATAGGCGTAGAATTAGATCTGAAAGCCCTGAGTTCTAGCAGGAGCCTGGCCAGAGATATGGGTGTGCTCCCTGTTTTAGGATAAAGCTAGCAAGTTTACCCTGAACCTTCTGTGGGAGCAATGTGTCACTTACCTTGTCACCACGTTCCTGTGTATTCTCCTGACTCTGTTTCCTGACCTTGGACCGGTTTGCTGACGACGGCATTCTCTGTTTCCCTGGAATTTGGCATTTGGCTCTGTAAGGTATTTTGGCTGAGATTTGGACTGTATTTGTTCTTTATTTGGATTACAACTAAAGTTCATGGCAAAGAACTGAACTTGGCTTGCTGTGTGTTCTGTGTGCGGGGCTTGACAGTGCTTGTGTAACTTGATTGGGTGTGGGAAAAGGTGAGATTTTTAAACATTTTTGTTTTGCTTCCCAAATGTCGATCAGTTGTAGTGCGGGATTGGGTGGCAAAAAAGGAGGGGTTTAAAACATCCCCCCCAGCCCGAGCTGCAGCTGATCGGTGCTTGGGACTGCAAAAAAGAAAGAATTTTGTTTTAAATCCCTCCTTTTACCTCACCCCATTGGGTGGGATGGAGGGAAAGGAGGGGTTTTAAAACATTTTAAGTCACCCCAAGCCCAAGCTACAACTGATTGGTGCTTGTAGCACAAAAAAAAGAAGATTAAAAATCCGCCAGGTTCCCTGCCTTGCGCATTGGGGGGAAACCGCAGGCTTTTCCCCATAGGAATGCATGGCTTCTGAAACTGTCAGATAAGTACTGGAAGTGTAAAAAAAGGCAAGGGAACATATTATCACTGTTGGTGGGGCTGTAAAAAAGCAATAAAATTCTGGATAAAAGTACATGGTTGGATAGAACAAATAGTGAAAAAGAAAATCCCTTTGTCTCCAGAGCTGTGTCTTTTAGGGATTCTACCACCAATTAGAAATATTGATGATAGTTATCTTATAATTCACATCTCCACTGCTGCAAGATTAGCTTGGGCTCAATGTAGGAAAGCAACTTGTAGCCCAGGAGATGAAATAGTGATTAATAAAACTCTTGAATGTGCAGAGTTGGACATATTAACACAGAGATTAAGAAACAAAGAAGAAAGCAAATTTGCCTTGGTTTGGAATAAATTTTATACTTGGAATTATAGCAAAAAAGAGGTATAAAAACGTTTTATATTTGATAATTGAATTTGATAATCAAATTGTATTAGTACCTTAAAGTTAGTAATGTATAATACACTGAAACTCTATATCTCAGTTCTTTCGAAACATTATTAGCCAAGTCAGATTTTATTCTGTTTTTGTTTCAAAACTGTTGAATAAAGAGTATTAATTTTTTTTAAAAAAAGAATTATAAAGTTACAGTAGCAGAAGGACTCAAGCCAACTCGCAGTATGCTAAACCCAACAGTATATGTATTTTCCTAGCTTTCTGACCCCCCCCCCCCCAGTGCCAGAGTGGCATGATCTTTGCTGAGTCAGTCTGGAATATTTCAAAGTGAATGTCCTCTTTGGTTACCACTTCCTTCTCCCCCAAATAGAAGCATAGGCACTGTGATGTTTCTGGTGCTCGGGATCTGATGATAGCCTGAGGCTTAAAGCAAAAATGCCACATGGGCACTACTTGAAGAAGATCCTTAGTAACCTCCCTGGTATGATGAACAGCCAAACTGTATTCCGAAGTAGTTTGCCCGAAGCAAAGCAAGCGCTGTGAATGTCAGGTTCGTCATGCATCACATGTCACACCACCTGTAAAAACAGCTGGCTCTTGTTACAAAAAGAGACGTACGTACCTTTACTTGATCTGTGCCTCACTTGCAGCTGCAATATCTGAGAATCTATCTGTGACTAAGAAGAAGTCGCAATATATACAACACATATGATTAAGCTTCTTCCTGTTTGATTCAGTAAAGGCAAGGGTATACAGTACCCTGGTTTACATCTTAGTGTGACCCACTTTATAAACTCTTTATTGACCAAAATCTATATTTTGACTTTTCATTATATGGTCCATTGGTTCCTTGTGTGTGTGTGTGTGTTGTGTCGTTACAGTCATGACCAACCCTTTGTGACTCCACGTCCATGGAGTTTTCTTGGCAGAAATACTGGAGTGGTTTGCCAGTTCCTACTCCAGGCGCTTACAGCACTTGGTATTCCCTGGTGGTCTCCCATCCAAGTACTAACCAGGGCCGACCCTGCTTAGCTTCCAAAATCAGATGAGATCAGAGAGGGCTTTGCTGAAAAGAGAAATGAATGGGTGCCGCTTGGGGGAAAATCCCATCACCTACTTCCCTCTCCTCCTTTCCCTGGGCTAATGATCGCCAAGCCTTATCTTGGGGAAAAGGAGGAGGGGGAAGCATGGTATGGAGGTGATGCTTGAAAAAAATCACCTGCTTAGCACACTGTGAGGTTTGCACAGGAGAGCCTTAACTGGAAAGGAGATCGACAAAGAGGGCATGAGAAGGAGAGTCCCTTCTTCCCTTTTCTCACTGTTTCCCGAGGATCTGCTCCCCCTTGCTGCGTGGGTGAGACACTTTTTTGGGGGGGGGGAGGGTGCAAAAACTGACTTTGTCCCCAGGCATTCCAAACTCTAGCTAGCAAGGCTTGGGTCCAAGCAATCTCCAGAACAGTATCTCCCTTTATGAGTCTGCCTGTCTTTTAAGGTCTTCAAGAGAGGCCTTTCTCTCAGTCTCGACACCCTCACAGGCATGTTTGATGGGAATACTGAAGAGGGCCTTCTCTGTTGCTGCTCCCAGACTAAGGAACTCCCTCCCTCATCTTTGCTGTCCTTTTACAAGATGTCAAAGGCCTCTTGTTTCTGCACCACCAGAGAGGACTTGTTTCCCCTATGTGTAGAGCCATGGTGATGGCTGAAAGATGCCCTAAAATGTTGTGGAAGACATCAAAGTCGACTCTTAATCCAGGCCACCAGCCACAATATCGCATGCAACTCTGTTGGAAACAATACTAGGCTAGACAGACAGAAAGTCTTGTTGTGTTGAAGACAGTTTGTCTAGTTGTTTCTCAGTGAGATGCTGATTTATACATTCCTGGAGTCACATCATCGTGTGACATGGCACTGATTTTGAGTTGAGATTATTAATATGACACCACAGAAACCAATAATTCCCCTACACACACACACACACACACACACACACACACACACACACACGTTATTGTCTCTGGCTTTCTGCACCATGTTTACTAGGAAATCTGACAGTTATTTATAAGTAGCTGTTGCTTATTTTTCATTATTTGCATCCAGCTGAGAGTGAAAGAAGATATTCTGAAATCCATTTTCTACACTAACAGTTCCCTGTTGTTTTTCTTCTTTCTTGTAGTATTATCTCAACTACATAAATACAGATTGAGTTCATATCCACAAGTATTTACACTTCATCTGTTCTGTAGACTCATTGGAGTATGCCTGTGTCTTAGGGCAAGGATTAATCATTTTGAGAACCATATGCCACCAAAAGCTCCTTGACTGCCAAAATCAAATCTTTAAGCAAAAGAAGTTTATTTAATTTAGATAATGGATGAGGGATTAATTATTTCCTAGCTTTCTCTACTTGCACAATCAAAGTATTATAACTAAAGATTTATAAAACCACCCAGATTCTCTGAGCAGGACACTTATTAATAGGAATAGTTTATTTATAAGATATTCCAGCCTGAAGAATATCTCTACCACCATCAATTTGGCACAAAATTGCCCAGGGCAGCTTTTCAGAATAGTCAAAAGTCTGCTACATGCTGACCCACGGGCAGATAATGCAGATCATTCTGTATCTCGTTGTGAAGAATTTGCACAGAACTTTGCAAGCAAAATTGAACAGATCTGGGTTACCTGATGCAGAGCCTGTAAATAAAACACCCCACCCACCTTGTCCTGTATTAATGGATGATTTTCAGCTCCTACAGCTGGATGATGTGGTCCGGACCCTTGGGGAGATGAGGGCCTCCACATGTCTGCTGGATCCTTGCCCCCCATGTCTTTCCTGAAAAAGGAAAAGACCTTTCTCTTCAGACAACCTTCCCTGAATGATGGTCTACCTATTATGTGTCTTTTATATGAATCTACAGGATCACATAGACTTCGTGTTTATAAAAATTCACATGTTGTAACAATGTATTGCAAAACACACTTTCAAGGAAATGGATAAATAAAGATAATTTATGAGAAGCTGCATTTTAAAAAGCAAACTTCCATGCATGATTTTTTTGTTACAAATGCTTATAGATATGCCTGTCTTCACCTAGATTAGCACCTGTAAATCTCAACTTCCTCCTAGCACCTCCCCTCCCCAAATAGTTTCTTTGCTACTGGTATTTCACTCTGGTATTTTCTCAATCTGCAGCAGTTTCGATTGCCTTAGAAGATTCATTGGTCTCCTATATGGATTGAGTTCAGATTATCTGAAAGACTGCATCACCCTGTGTGTACCTTCTCAGCTTTTAAGATCTTTTGGGATGGACTTTCTCTTGGTTCCACCACCTTCCCAAACTCCTTTGGTGAAGACACAAAAGGCGGCCTTCTCAGTGGCTGTTATGGAATGGACTGCCCCACGAAGGCAGGTTGAAGACCTTCCTCTTCAGTCAGGCCTCTAAGAAGTACTTCATCTCAAGGCTGGTGGCTTTCAATTTATAGAGTTTGTGTTTTTATATGCTGGATTTAATCTTAATGTATGCTTAATTGTCTGGAAGTTGAGTCATGGCAACTGGAGTTCTTTTTCTTGAGAGATCGAAATGTTTCGCTGCTCATCCAAACAGCTTTGTCAGTCTTTAATTGGTCTTTAACTGTGATATTTATGAAGTGTTTTAAAATGTCTTATTTTTCTTATTATGCCTTGGATCTCCTATGGTTATAAAAGTAGCATATATGTCTGAATCCTCATGCTGATCATACTGGAGTTCCAACATACCCTAGAGACTTTTATATAGTCTAATGCAACTAAGGAAAGCAAATCTTGTCACAATTATCTATTTTCTGGGAGTATTTTCCCCATACATTGGGGGCTTCCCAGTCTACCAGTGCACAAGGCTCTTGACAAGAGTCTTGGGTGCAGTGGTTAAACTGCTGTATTTCAGCTGTAACTGTGTACATGACCTTGGATTTAATTCCAGGTAGCAGGCTCAAGGTTCACTCAACCTTCTGTCCTTACAGGGTCAGTAAAATGAGTACCCAGCTTGCTGGGTTCTGGTAGGGCAATGTGTAGTCTGCACAATTACTTGTAAACCACCCAACAAGTGCTTTAAGTGCTATGGGGCTTTATATGAACAGCACTCTTTGCTTCTGCTTTGCTTTGCTTTACTCCCAATTTCCTATGTATATACACACACACACACACACACCACCACCACCACCAACAACAACAACAACAACAACAACAACAACAACAACAACAACAACCATCTTTGAACTTCAGAACTGGCATCCTATGGATCTTCAAGCCCAGCCCTTTTCAAGGAGACTACAGTGGGGAATTGAACTTCCAACCTCTGGCTCCATAGCGAGACACCTAAGTCACTGAGCTATCCAGTTTGTGATTTAGGGAAAGACCCTTTCTTTAAACCTTCTCAGCCATTTGAGTTGGCTTCATTTCAGCTTTATTCCTCTGTATTAGTTATATGCTTCTTTGTGAATCTGTGCCATATGTTAATTCTGTTGTGTTCAATACATTCCCTTGCTGAGTAGCCTCTGTGTGTGTGTGTGTGTGTGTGTGTGTGTGTGTGTGTGTGTGTGTGAGTGAGTGATGCACTCAGCTCAATCTGTGCCAAGATGCAGTATTGCTCTACTTCAAAGATCCCTTCTGGGTATATCCCTGAACATGTGTGAGTGCATGCATGTGCTCTAAGCGCATAGCTAGTAACAAAATACAGTACATCATGATTCTCAGTTAGCTAAACAAATCATTTTCAGAATAACATTAATGAGTTTGGAGTATCCCAACTCTCCTTTTCAAATCCTCAGCTCTCCAATGCTCTGTCTGCCACTAATAAACTATGTCAAGTGAACCCTCCGAAAGAGTGCAGTCTTAAGGCTAATCCACAGACTGTGATGATAATGCCACCCTCCAGGAATTTGGCCAGTTTATTTTCATCTGAGGATGTTTTTTTTTCTAAAAAGCACTCTAAAGCAAAAAGTTACCCCCTTAGAGGCAAATCCCCCCCTTTTTTTGTTCAGGTGTAAAATGTATAAGAAGATGCTGTACAGTGTATCAATAGCTAAAAATGAAAATTTATATCATGTTCCAAAGGCATGGAACAAGACCAGCTTCTGAGTGATGATGCCTTGTGATCATCGAGGAATTGATGAAAAGGCAAGGGGGGAGGGAAACCTCTCTATGGGTATTAAAATGTTGGAGACAGGTTAGAAATGTTGATATGTTAATGGAAGCATATCAGGAAGAGAAAAACAATTTACTATTACTACTTTCTGATGAAATAATATAAAATTAAAATGAGAACATTTAAAATTAGTGACTAGAGAGAATGCAACTGAATTGTGTCCCATATAGAACTGAAAATTCCATTTTACATTCAGGTGTGGATAGTAATAGTCACCTTCCTGCACATGTTGTGCTGTCACTTAATCAAAATAGACTGAGGTTGAACCCAAGCAAGATGGAAGTCCTTTAGGTGGGAGCACCTGGGGTTAGCGGGTTGGGAAGTTTTGAGGGGGGTGACTCTTCCCGTACAAGATGAGGTACGGAGTCTTGGCATAATACTGGACACAGCATTCACCATGGAAACTCAAATGGCATCAGTCATCTGTTCTGCACATTATCATCTTCAGTGGATCTCTTGACTGCATGCCTTCTTGGACCCTGGCACTCTCACTACGTTGGCCCATGCACCGGTAGTCTCGAGATTAGACTTCCATAGTGCTCTCTATGTGGAGCTGCCTTGGATGTTAATGCAGAAGATCCAGCTGCTGCAGAATACTCCAGCTAGATTAGTAACAGGTACTACAAAATTTCACAATGTTAACCCTACACTAGCTGGACTGCAGTGGCTGCTGATCCATTACCGCATTGACTTACAAGGTTTTACAATAGTGTTGACATACAAGGCCCTAAACCAGTGGTGATAAACCTTTGGCACTTCAGATATTTTGAACCACAACTCCCATAGTCCTTTGTCATTGGCAACCTAGGCTCGGCATTCTGGGAGTTGTGGTCCAAAACATCTGGAGGACCGAAGGTTCACCACCACTGTCCTAAACAGTTTAGGACTTTGTTTTCTGTCAAAACGTCTCCTGCCCCTGAACACTACTCATAACACTTGCTCCTCAGAAGCAGGTCATCTGAGGGTACTGACTCCAAAAGAAGCCCATAAGATGGCAACAAGGAACCAGGCTTTCTTGGTAGTGGTTCCAAGTAGAGATGGGCACGACCAGAAAAAATGACGTTTCGATTTTTCATTTGTCGGAATCGGTCCATTTCGTTCCGTTCCCGTTTTTTTCAAAAAGTTGTCGTTTCGACGTTTCGTTCGTCATTTCTCGTTTCTACTGCGATTTAGCGTGATTTGACTTCCCAGAGCATGGGGGCATCCCGCAATGACCCAGAGCAGACGGAAAACACTTTAAACTGGGTGATGAATAATATATTTAATAAATATATCATAGCATAAGACTGCATCCTATGCAATAAAGCAAACAAAGTGGGCAGAATGCAATACTCTTTTTTTCTCTTGGTCAACGCTGACTGAACCGGCCACCCTACTTGGTCTGGCTGCCTGTTATATATATATATATTTGAAGCCTTTATCCATCCCATTTCCCCTCCACCTCTCAGAGGCAGCAGGAGACACAGTATTCCGTTCCTCCCCCAAATCTGGATGAGGGTCTGCCTAGTAATAACTAGAGATGGGCATGACTTGAAAAAAAATTTTTTGAGTTGTCGTTAGTCGGGCCGGTTCCGTTTCAGCTCGTTTCCGTTTTTCACGAAAATTCGCAAAAATTAGTTGGTTCGTTTTTTTCATTTTTCGTTGTTGTTAGTACTGGTTTGGGGAGGGGGTAGCGGGCTCCTGGAGGGAGCTGCAGGAGTCAGCCAGAGCCACAAGTGACGGACTGGCAGACTCTTTGCACCCGCTGTGTCTCACGTACTTGCAGGTAGTGCAATGCAAGTAGATCTGGCTTAGGGTTAAGACGGGTTAGCGCAAGGGCTAGGGTTAGGCTAGTTACGGGTGAGGTTAGGGTGAGTATTGGGGTGCACCTCTGGGTGCCTCTCTGACCCACTTAGAAGGACAGTGTACTGGCGTATGGGTTAGGGTTAGGATTCGGGTTTGGGCTACGATTAGTGGGCTGTTTATGCCCGATTGGCACATCCCAGAAGTCTCTGTGGTCAACCTGGCCAAGTGGCCATGCGATTGGTGGAAAATCTGCATGGTCCACTCCCATGGGCGAGCCCATCATTGCAAATGTGCAGGTGTAAAAAAATAAAATAAAATAAGATAAAATAAAATAAAATAAACGGAGACTTTTTTTGCAAGAAAAACCCACTGCTGCTACTGTAAAAAATCAAGCATTTAAAATAGCTAATTTTCGCATGTTTCTGTGGTGCTTTGCTGGGGATTTGGGCAACGATTTCAAAAAAAATATTGCGGTCGCCATTTTGGATCCCCCCCACCGCATGGCAAATGGATGCGCCGTCCCAGCCTGGTACAGTCAGCAAAACCTGGCCATGCGATTGGTGGAATGGCTCCAAAACTTTGCATGGTCCACTCCCATGGGCGAGCCCATCATTGCGAATGTGCAGGTGTAAAAAAATAAAATAAAATAAAATAAAATAAAATCAACGGAGACTTTTTTTTGCAAGAAAAACCCACTGCTGCTACTGTAAAAATTCAAGCATTTAAAATAGCTAATTTTTGCATGTTTCTGTGGTGCTTTGGTGGGGTTTTGGGCAACGATTTCAAAAAAAATATTGCGGTCGCCATTTTGGATCCCCCCCCCACCGCATGGCAAATGGATGCGCCCTCCCAGCCTGGTACAGTCAGCAAAACCTGGCCATGCGATTGGTGGAATGGCTCCAAAACTTTGCATGGTCCACTCCCATGGTCGAGCCCATCATTGCGAATGCGCAGGTGTAAAAAAATAAAATAAAATAAAATAAAATCAACGGAGACTTTTTTTGCAAGAAAAACCCACTGCTGCTACTGTAAAAATTCAAGCATTTAAAATAGCAAATTTTCGCATGTTTCTGTGGTGCTTTGGTGGGGTTTTGGGCAACGATTTCAAAAAAAATATTGCGGTCGCCATTTTGGATCCCCCGCACTGCATGGCAAATGGATGCGCCCTCCCAGCCTGGTACCAGCAGCGCAGCAGTAGCAATAGCCAAGGAGAGGGGGGGCGGGGAACCCCCCCCCCCCAAATAAAACACCCTTCTGGCCTGGTAGGTGCCCTCGGACAGTTTTCGCCTACTTTTAGGGCCGGGAATCGGTTTTTTTTTTACTTTAAAAATTTTTTTTCTCTGCCGCTTGGCATTGCGCGATCGCCGCGATGCAAGTAACGAGCACGACAAATCAGACCAAATTGTTCGTTCGTCGGTTCGAGCTCGAATTCTGGTGGAGTAATTCCCGTTTCCGTTTCCGTAGAGTAACGGAAACGGAAACAGGAATACCGCTAAGTCGTGCCCATCTCTAATGTCAAGATATGTAAAAGTTGATAAAATATATGTTATGTATATTTAACAGATAGTGGAAAGAGAGTTGTAAAATGGAGGCAGTTAGATTCTGCAGTCTCATGATGTTAGTCCACAAGTGTTAGAGATAAGTAATCACAGGCATGTTACGTGATGAAGCACAGGTGGAAGAATTTATAACATAATGGTTACATCAGATTGCAGCAGATTGTAATTAGTGATGACTCATATCTGATGGGTGCTGAACTGTATAAAAGCACTAGCTTGCCATATGTTAGGTGGGTCTGTCTATGGTGAGAGACAGAACCCCACACTCTGTTGTTTGTATATATTGCTTGGATGTTATGCTGTGTATATAATTTTGATGTATATATGAATATATGAGTTTTTACTCTACCCATTGTCATTGTCTTCCGTTAACCTAACTCTGCAATACTTTATATCAATACTGACATTTTATCTGCACGCTACTGCTGCACTGCTCTGTGCCAAACACATTTAAATATTATATACTTTTTTGCTTAAATGCTTAAATATACTCCTCTCAATGTCCCCTCCCCATGACACTCCTTGTAAAGCTAAGCAAATGCCACCCTGGTCAACTAGCGGTCAGAGATTCAGATGCTTCTGCCCCCCCCCCATCCAGATGAGTGCCCCTCAACCTCTTGGGGAATCATCGCCAGCTGGAGTATCCAAAGGAGCTGACTGACAGAATCCCCAAGGATCAAATTCAGGACAGAGCAGAGGGAGTGCCCGGTGGGAACACCCTGGAAACGCCATACCAGCGCGGCCCAGCCGAGCTGCCTGCACAGCCTTTGCCAGGGCAGGTTTGGCCTTTGCCTCAGATTCTTGGCCCCAGCGTGACGACCGAGGAGCCCAGTTCGCTCATGGAGCAGACCTTCTCCCTCCTTGACCAGGTGGCGCAGTTCCATGCCCATCTCCAGGGCAGAGGCCCTCCGCTGTCCTCCACCCCATCCGGCTTCCCTGCCGTGTCGCTGGAAGTGGCCTAACCCTAACCCTAACCCTTACCCTAACCCTAACCCTAACACTTACCCTTACCCTAACCCTAACCCTAACCCTGTAACTGTTTTCATTGGGGGCCGACTTGCTAGAAGGGCCGCCTGGGAAGAAAAGGACCCCCGCCGGGACTGCCAGCAAAAGGGACCACTGGTTTTTCAAGAACTGATTGGCAAAGGCAGCCATTCAGAGAGCAGGAAGGATGGGTGGTGGGGTTGGACCTGCTGCCTTGAACGGTTGGGGTGCAGGCAGCTGAGCCCGATTTGTGACAGTCCACGCAGCAAAGCCACAAAGCCAGAGCACCAGGGGATTTTTCTTGGTTGGGGAGGGATTGTTTCAGCGGCTTCCTTTGGAGGCCACAAGGCCACAGTTCTGCCTACCCAGTGGAGACAGAGTCCACGCAGGAAAGCCACGAAGCCAGAGCTTTGGAGGCCACAAAGCCAGAGTTTGGGAGGCCAGAAAGCCAGAGTTTTGTCTGCCCAGTGGAGACACAGTCCACGCACACACGCAGCAAAGCCACGAAGCCAGAACGGCAGGGAAGTTCGGGGAGGGATTCTTTCAGCCGCCTACTTTGGAGGCCACCAAGCCAGAGTTTTGACTGCCCAGTGGAGACACAGTCCACACATGCACACAGCAAAGCCACGAAGCCAGAACGGCAGGGAAGTTTGGGGAGGGATTCTTTCAGCCGCCTACTTTGGAGGCCACCAGGCCAGAGTTTTGCCTACCAATTGGAGGCACAGTCTACGCACGCACGCAGCAAAGCCACGAAGCCAGAACGGCAGGGAAGTTCGGGGAGGGATTCTTTCAGCCGCCTAATTTGGAGGCCACCAAGCCAGAGTTTTGACTGCCCAGTGGAGACACAGTCCACGCACGCACGCACGCAGCAAAGCCACGAAGCCAGAACGGCAGGGAAGTTCAGGGAGGGATTCTTTCAGCCGCCTACTTTGGAGGACACCAAGCCAGAGTTTTGACTGCCCAGTGGAGACACAGTCCACGCACGCACGCAGCAAAGCCACGAAGCCAGAACGGCAGGGAAGTTCAGGGAGGGATTCTTTCAGCCGCCTATTTTGGAGGCCACCAAGCCAGAGTTTTGACTGCCCAGTGGAGACACAGTCCACGCACGCATGCAGCAAAGCCATGAAGCCAGAACGGCAGGGAAGTTCGGAGAGGGATTCTTTCAGCCACGTACTTTGGAGCCCACTAAGCCAGAGTTTTGACTGCCCAGTGGAGGCACAGTCCACGCACGCACGCAGCAAAGCCACAAAGCCAGAACGGCAGGGAAGTTCGGGGAGGGATTCTTTCAACCGCCTACTTTGGAGGACACCAAGCCAGAGTTTTGACTGCCCAGTGGAGACACAGTCTACGCACGCACACAGCAAAGCCACGAAGCCAGAACGGCAGGGAAGTTCGGGGAGGGATTCGTTCAGCCGCCTACTTTGGAGGCCACCAAGCCAGAGTTTTGACTGCCCAGTGGAGAAAACAGTCTATGCATGCACGCAGCAAAGCCACGAAGCCAGAATGGCAGGGAAGTTCAGGGAGGGATTGTTTCCGGCCTGGTACTTTTATCTCTCAACCAAGCTTTCAGAAACGAAGCCAGAGTTTTGGAGGCCACAAAGCCAGAGTTTTGACTGCCCAGTGGAGACACAGTCCACGCACGCACGCAGCAAAGCCACGAAGCCAGAACGGCAGGGAAGTTCGGGGAGGGATTGTTTCCGGCCTGGTACTTTTATCTCTGGTACTCTGGTCCTGGGTGGAAGGAGGGCTGCTCCTTCCATCACTGCCTGAAGCCTGCCTTTCATCTGTTCCTGCCAACAGGTCCTCAGAATCCGGCATATTCAGAGGCAAAGAGACTGTTTCTGATTCTGAGTCCTCGTCTTCCTCCTGATAAACCGGGGAGGGGGTGTCCATGTCAAAGCATGGCGGCGATGGGGCTCGCATGCAGTCATCCATGCTTTCCTCAGTGACAGAAGATGGTTCGGTGGTGCTGGTTGTGCAGCTGCTGCTTGGAGAGGGAGTGGCAGCAATATCACTATCTGCACTACTTCCTGTGCCTTCCTTCAGAAATTTGCCCCTATTTATTTTAGTGGGGGTCCTCTTGCCCTTCCCTCTGGCTCTGCCACCCCTCCTCATTTTTTTTATTTCTCAAAAGTATTAGAAATATATTTTCTTATTATATTTGTGTTAAGTAACAAACTATTCTTGCCTCAGTCTGGAATATGCCTCAGTCAGGAATATTTTATAAATGGGGGCACATTTCTACTTTTGTGTCCCAGTTGATCAGTGAGGCTACAAAATAAAACAGGCTGAACTGTGCTTTCATCATTATAAGGCTAATTACACTGGTGACAATGAGGCCTGTAATAAGACTTCCTGGGGTAGGAACTGGCAAGCCACCCCAGTATCCCTGCCAATAACATCCCATGGTCAGAAACAAAAGGCTAAAAGATATGACGCTGGAAGATGAGCCTCTCAGGTCGGAAGGTGTCCAACATGCTACTGAGGAAGAGCGGAGGACAAGTACAAGTAGCTCCAGAGCTAATGAAGTGGCTGGGCCAAAGCCGAAAGGATGCTCAGCTGCAGACGTGCCTGGAAGAGAAAGGAAAGTCCAATGTTGCAAAGAAATATACTGCATAGGAACCTGGAATGTGAGATCTATGAACCAGGGTAAGCTGGATGTGGTCAAACGTGAGATGGAAAGAATAAACATTGACATCCTGGGCATCAGTGAACTTAAATGGACAGGAATGGGTGAATTCAGTTCAGATGACTATCACATCTACTACTGTGGGCAAGAATCCCATAGAAGAAATGGAGTAGCCTTCATAGTCAACAATAGAGTGAGAAAAACAGTGCTGGGATACAACCTAAAAATGATAGAATGATCTCGGTACGATTCCAAGGCAGTCCTTTGAACATCACAGTAATCCAAGTTTATGCACCAACTACCGGTGCTGAAGAGTCTGAGACTGACCAATTTTATGAAGACTTACAAGAACTTCTAGAACTGACACCAAAGAAAGATGTTCTTCTCATCACAGGGGATTGGAATGCTAAAGTAGGGAGTCAAGTGATAAAAGAAATAACTGGCAAGTTTGGCCTTGGAGTTCCAAATGAAGCAGGGCAAAGGCTAATTGAGTTTTGTCAAGAGAACAAGCTGGTCATTGCAAACACTCTTTTCCAACAACACAAAAGGCGACTCTAAACATGGACATCACCAGATGGACAATACCGGAATCAGATTGACTATGTTCTCTGCAGCCAAAGATGGAGGAGCTCTATACAGTCAGCAAAAACAAGACCTGGTGCTGACTGTGGCTCAGATCATCAGCTTCTTATTTCAAAATTCAAACTTAAACTGAAGAAAGTAGGGAAGATCACTGGGCCAGTCAGGTATAACCTAAGTCAAATCCCATATGAATACACAGTGGAAGTGAAGAATAGATTCAAGGAACTAGATTTGGTGGACAGAACACCTGAAGAACTATGGATGGAGGGTTGTAACATTGTACAGGAGGCTGCAATGAAAAATATTCCAAAGAAATGAAAATGCAAGAAAGCAAAGTGGTTGTCCAACGAGGCCCTACAAATAGCGGAGGAGAGAAGGGACGCAAAATGCAAGGGAGAAAGGGAAAGATACAGAAAATTGAATGCAGACTTCCAAAGAATAGCAAGGAGAGACAGGGCGGCCTTCTTGAATGAACAGTGCAAAGAAATAGAGGAAAACAACAGAAAAGGAAAAACCAGATATCTGTTCAAGAAAATTGGAGATATTAAAGGGGTATTTCGTGCAAAGATGGATATGATAAAGGACAAAAATGGTAGGGACCTAACTGAAGCAGAAGAGATCAAGAAGAGATGGCAAGAATATACAGAAGAATTATATCAGAAAGATCTGGATGTCCCTGATAACCAAGATAGCGTAATTGCTGACCTGGAGCCAGACATCCTGGAAAGTGAAGTCAAGTGGGCCTTAGAAAGCATTGCAAACAACAAGGCCAGTGGAGGTGACGGCATTCCAATTGAACTCTTTAAAATCTTAAAAGAGGATGCTGTAAAGGTGCTGCATAAGATATGCCAGCAAATTTGGAAAACCCAGCAGTGGCCAGAGGACTGGAAAAGATCGGTCTACATCCCAATCCCAAAGAAAGGAAACGCCAAAGAATGCTCCAACTATTGCACAATTGCACTCATTTCACATGCTAGCAAGGTTATGCTCAAAATTCTACAAGGCAGGCTTCAGCAGTATGTGGAAAGAGAACTTCCAGAACTACAAGCTGGATTTCGAAGGGGCAGAGGAACTAGAGATCAAATCGCCAACATGCGCTGGATTATGGAGAAAGCCAGAGAGTTCCAGAAAAACATCTACTTCTGCTTCATTGACTATGCCAAAGCCTTCGACTGTGTAGACCACAACAAACTATGGCAAGTCCTTAAAGGAATGGGAGTGCCTGACCACCTTATCTGTCTCCTAAGAAATCTATATGTGGGACAAGCAGCAACCGTCAGAACTGGATATGGAACAACTGACTGGTTTGGAATTGGGAAAGGAGTACGACAAGGCTGTATACTGTCACCTTGCCTATTTAACTTATATGCAGAATACATCATGAGAAAGGCCTGTCTGGATGAATCACAAGCTGGAATTAAGATTGCCGGAAGAAATATCAACAACCTCAGATACGCAGATGATACTACTCTAATAGCAGAGAGTGAGGAAGAATTAAAGAACCTCTTAATGAGGGTGAAAGAGGAGAGTGAAAAAAATGGGCTGAAGCTCAACATCAAAAAAACTAAGATCATGGCCACTGGTCCCATCACCTCCTGGCAAATAGAAGGGGAAGAAATGGAGGCAATGACAGAGTTTATTTTCTTGGGCTCCTTGATCACGGCAGATGGTGACTGCAGCAACGAAATAAAAAGACGCCTGCTTCTTGGGAGGAAAGCAATGGCAAACCTAGATAGCATCCTAGAGAGCAGAGACATCACTTTGCCAACTAAGGTCAGGATGGTTAAAGCTATGGTTTTTCCAGTAGTGATGTATGGAAGTGAGAGCTGGACTATAAAGAAGGCTGATCGCCGCAGAATTGATGCTTTTGAGCTGTGGTGCTGGAGGAGAGTCTTGAGAGTCCCCTGGACTGCAAGGAGATCAAACCTATCCATTCTGAAAGAAATCAACCCCGAATGTTCACTGGAAGGACAGATTTTGAAGCTGAGGCTCCAGTACTTTGGCCACCTCATGAGAAGAGAGGACTCCCTGGAAAAGGCCCTGATGCTGGGAAAAATCGAAGGCAAAAGGAAAAGAGGACGACAGAGAATGAGATGGTTGGACGGTGTCGTCGATGCAACCAAAATGAATTTGACAAAACTCCGGGAGGCAGTGGAGGATAGGAAGGCCTGGCGAGCTCTGGTCCATGGGGTCACGAAGAGTCGGACATGACTGAACGACTGAACAACAACAACACAACAAACTATTCTAATAAACTTATCCTTTTGACCCACAAGCTTACTCTCACACTGTGTTCTTTTGTACGAGTGATAAGGATTTATAAACACCAAAATTATTATAAACAATATTCAAGCGTAAACCCGTCTGTGGGTGCCAGATACATTTCTCTGAAGGTCTCATTGACACAACTAAGAATCGGCATAAACACAGAAAAGATAAAGCCCATGGGTGCCAATCTATGAAAATCAGCAAATATTCTGTGGTTAGCTAGAATGGTGCCAAGCTAGGAAATAAGACAAAACAAAGGTCATGATGGCCTATGCTGAGGTGTCATTTTGCTGAGAGCAACATATGGCAGATAGCCAGTAATGGGGAACCAGTTTTGAACTAGGAAATAAGGTCAAGTCATTCTAAGAATCATGATAGCAAACCAAGTATATTCTAAGAAAGCATTACGTACAACATGAGTAAGCTGCGGTTATGAAAAAGGTATAAAAAGTGTAAGAGACCACTTTGGGGGAGCCCCAGATCAGCAGGGTTTCAGTCCGTACTATGGGCCACCTTATGCTGGGATGGAACTCCCACTAACCTCTTTGTTGTGTATGTTACTTGCTTTGTGTGTGATACCTGCTTGCTATATTCTTGCTATATATTACCTATAACTCTGTGTCTTTATATCTGGCTAATAAACTGAATGAACTAATTCATTGAGTGGCAGTTTTCTAAGAACCACCCATTCTTATCACGAGCTTTCAATGTTGCCCTGCTGACCCTTGGTATAATTTTCTACATTCAGAATTCAACTTGATCCACTGAAATGGAGGAAAACCTAGAAAACAAATGGTAGTATTTGAAATGAAACTAAATCCAGACCGGAAGTCCAGAAGAACTGCTCTTCCCTTCTTCAGCACTCAGTCAGCAAAACTGCAGTGCATGCAGGCACAGTCAGAGAATAAAATAAAAATAGTTTTCTAAATTCTGAATTCAACCTGATCCACTGAAATGGAATGTGCCTGCCTGTGTGTGCAAGTGCACACACAACACAACAAGTGTATGTATGTAAACAAACAAACAATGAGCTGGAGTAATGAATAATGTTGTAAAAGATTTATATTGTCCCCTTTTGGAGGAGGTTCAGTTTCTTGCACCCACCAAATTGTGGGTGTGTGCAAGCAAATTAGGCTCTCCCTGCCTGTAATTGAACTTGTGGTGTGTCACTGGAATTTGTACAATGAGGAAGGGTAGTCTTGTATTCCCCCCCAAAAAAATAAAGCAGCAGCAGCAGCAGCAAATGCAATTGGTTGCCTTATTATTTAATCAGCCCCCCAGTGACTGATCTTGAATTGGTAGGGGTAGGTAGGGTGAATGCCCACCCCCACAGATTAGGCTGATATCAATGTAAGCAGCAGCAGAAGCAGCTGGACAGGTGGCTTCAGCCACAGCCTGAAGTGAAAAGAGAGTAGTGGTACTATGCCTCCCAAGAAAGATATTGGGGTGTAAATACAATATAGTTTAGTAGTTGTAGTCAGGGAATAAAACAAAACTAGTTTTCTAAATTCAAGTTCTGAATTCAACTTGATCCACTGAAATGGAATTGCCTGTGTGTGCAAGTGCACACAAAACACAACAAGTGTATGTATGTAAACAAACTAACAATGAGCTGGAGTAATGAATAAATAATATTGTAAGGCTGATAACAGCAATAGAGATGGGCACGACTTGAAAAAAATTTTTTTCGAGTTGTCGTTAGTCGGGCCGGTTCCGTTTCGGCTCGTTTCCGTTTTTCGCGAAAATTTGCAAAAATTAGTCAGTTCGTTTTTTTTTTTTTTTCGTTGTCGTTAGTACTGGTTTGGGGAGGGGGTAGCGGGCTCCTGGAGGGAGCTGCAGGAGTCAGCCAGAGCCACAAGTGACGGACTGGCAGACTCTTTGCACCCGCTGTGTCTCACGTACTTGCATGTAGTGCAATGCAAGTAGATCTGGTTTAGGGTTAAGACGGATTAGCGCAACGGCTAGGGTTAGGCTAGTTACGGGTGAGGTTAGGGTGAGTATTGGGGTGCATCTGGGTGCCTCTCTGACCCACTTAGAAGGACAGTGTACTGGCGTATGGGTTA
The DNA here is from genome assembly GCA_037367245.1 of Phrynocephalus guinanensis. Classification (NCBI taxonomy): domain Eukaryota; kingdom Metazoa; phylum Chordata; class Lepidosauria; order Squamata; family Agamidae; genus Phrynocephalus; species Phrynocephalus guinanensis. The sequence continues at coordinate 4,569,362 of CM074734.1, read as the reverse complement.
GGCTTAGGGTTTGGGTTTGGGCTACGATTAGTGGGCTGTTTATGCCCGATTGGCACATCCCAGAAGTCTCTGTGGTCAACCTGGCCAAGTGGCCATGCGATTGGTGGAAAATTTGCATGGTCTACTCCCATGGGCGAGCCCATCATTGCAAATGTGCAGGTGTAAAAAAATAAAATAAAATAAAATCAACGGAGACTTTTTTTGCAAGAAAAACCCACTGCTGCTACTGTAAAAATTCAAGCATTTAAAATAGCCAATTTTCGCATCTTTCTGTGGTGCTTTGGTGGGGTTTTGGGCAACGATTTCAAAAAAAATATTGCGGTCGCCATTTTGGATCCCCCCCCCACCGCATGGCAAATGGATGCGCCCTCCCAGCCTGGTACAGTCAGCAAAACCTGGCCATGCGATTGGTGGAATGGCTCCAAAACTTTGCATGGTCCACTCCCATGGGCGAGCCCATCATTGCGAATGCGCAGGTGTAAAAAAATAAAATAAAATAAAATAAAATAAAATCAACGGAGACTTTTTTTGCAAGAAAAACCCACTGCTGCTACTGTAAAAATTCAAGCATTTAAAATAGCTAATTTCCGCATGTTTCTGTGGTGCTTTGGTGGGGTTTTTGGGCAACGATTTCAAAAAAAAAATATTGCGGTCGCCATTTTGGATCCCCCGCACTGCATGGCAAATGGATGCGCCCTCCCAGCCTGGTACAATCAGCAAAACCTGGCCATGCGATTGGTGGAATGGCTCCAAAACTTTGCATGGTCCACTCCCATGGGCGAGCCCATCATTGCGAATGCGCAGGTGTAAAAAAATAAAATAAAATAAAATAAAATAAAATCAACGGAGACTTTTTTGGCAAGAAAAACCCACTGCTGCTACTGTAAAAATTCAAGCATTTAAAATAGCTAATTTCCGCATGTTTCTGTGGTGCTTTGGTGGGGTTTTGGGCAACGATTTCAAAAAAAATATTGCGGTCGCCATTTTGGATCCCCCGCACTGCATGGCAAATGGATGCGCCCTCCCAGCCTGGTACCAGCAGCGCAGCAGTAGCAATAGCCAAGGAGAGGGGGGCAGGGAACCCCCCCCCAAATAAAACACCCTTCTGGCCTGGCAGGTGCCCTCAGACAGTTTTCACCTACTTTTAGGGCCGGAAATCGGGGTTTTTTTTAACTTTTAAAAACTTTTTTTCTGTGCCGCTTGGCATTGCGCGATGCAAGTAACGAGCACGACAAATCAGACCAAATTGTTCGTTCGTCAGTTCGAGCTCGAAGTCTGGCGGAGTAATTCCCGTTTCCGTTTCCGTAGAGTAACGGATACGAGTAACGGAAACGGAAACGGGAATACCGCTAAGTCGTGTCCATCTCTAATCAGCAACAGCAGCAGCAGCTGGACATGTGGCTTCAGCCACAGCCTGAAGTGAAAAGAGAGAAGTGGTACTATGCCTCCCAAAAAAGATATTGGGGTGTAAATAAATACAATATTGTTTAGTAGTTGTAGTCAGAGAATAAAATAAAAATAATTTTCTAAATTCTTCTGATCCACTTAAATGGAATGTGTCTGTGTGTTCAAGTGCACACACAACACAAGTTTAAAAACAAACAATGAAGTAAGTAATTAGTAAACTAAATAATATTGTAAAATTTATCCACTTAGGATAGAGGTTCTGTTCTTGGCTTGCACCCCAGATGTGTGTGTGTGCAAGCAAACTGAAGTTGGGAAAATAGAAAATAAATGGTAGTATATAATATATTTTAAAATAAATCCACACCTCCCACTCCCAGTCGAGCCTCCCCCTTTATCCAATATCAGAAAAATCCTCTCCCCACAAACAGCCAGAGAAGAGAACAAAGAAAAAACTCTAACTGCTTCCATTCGCCAGACAAAGCTGCAGGGAATCAAAGAAATTATTTTCTAATAAAATCAATTTCCTCCCTGCCTGCCTAACTTAAAGCCTAAAGCCTTCCAGGCCTCCCTCCTCGAATAATCTCTGTCTCGATCACACAAGCACCACCAGCAGCCAGCCCTCCTCCCTCAACCACATCCAAGACCCGACTGCGATTTCTGGAAGGTGCCTCGGCTTTTTATGCCCTCTGAGACATCCAGAAGTGTCAGTCAAAAACCTGGCGATGCCATTGATGGAATGGTTCAAACAATTTGCATGGTCCCATCCCATGCCCAGCCCAAATGGGCAGGTATGAAAAAATAAAAAATAAAATAAAATAAAATAAAATCAATGCGATGTTTTATTGCTATAAAAACCCACTGCTGGACTATTAAAATTCAGGCATTTAAAATAAATAAATTTCACATGTTTCTGTTGTGCTTTGGTGTGTTTTTGACCACGATTTCAAAAGAAAAATTGTGGTAGCCATTTTGGACCCCCCCCCCCCGCATGGCATTGGAGAGACGATGAGGATGACCCCCCCAGCCTGGTGCAAGCAGTCCAGGACAGGAGAGGAGGGGGGGAGGCCAATGACCCCCCCAGAAACCACCCCTCTGGTATGTGGCAAAACCTCAGGCAGGCTTATTTTCGCCTGCTTTTTCGGCCAGGAGTCGGGGATTTTTTTAAAAAAAACTTTTAAAAACTTTTTCTGTGCTTCGCATCGCGCGATCGCCGCGATGCCACAAACGGAAACGAAAAACCCGACCACTTTTTTCTTTTTTCGGTTCGGGTTCAAGTTGTAATGGCTTAATTACCGTTACCGTTTCCGTTACTTCCGGAAATGAAAAACCAAAAACGGAAACGAAGATTTCACCGCTCCATGCCCATGTCTAGTTCCAAGACTTTGAAACCAGCTTCCCTCAGAGATCTGCCAGACTTCATCACTGTTAGTCTTCAAAAAACATTTGAAAACCTGGTTGTTTAGAATTGCTTTCCCTGGCTACTAACAACTATTATCCATCCCCACTTGCTCTTCACTTACTCTTGATCTTTGACTTTAGGAGTGATGTTATTGATTTAATTATTGATTTAATTATGTTTTAGTGTGTCCTATTAAATTGTATTATTTTCACTTTGCTATAATTTTATTGTATATTGTATTGGGTGTTTTATTTTGAATTGTTGTAAACTGCCCAGAGTGGTATATAAATCAAATAAATAATAAATAAATCAGTGGAATAAACCACATTCATCTGAGAATTCTACTGTGGTTCCCAAATTAATACGACTGTGCTTTTTTAAAATCCAAAACAGTTGCATGAAAGCTGCTTCTCTCCGTAGAACTCCACTGGTAGATAAGATCCTGTATCCTATCGTATCCCAAATAACAACTGAATTCTGGGGCAAAACAATGCTATCATGGGAATCATAGAATCATAGAATCATATAGTTAGAAGAGACCCCAAGGGCCATCCAGTCCAACCCCCTGCCATGCAGGAACCCCCATCACAGTATTTCAAACGGATGGCCATCCAGCCTCTGCTTAAAAACCTCCAAAGAAGGAGACTCCACCACCCTCCGTGGCACATTATTCCACTGCCGAACAGCTCTAACTGTGATGAAGTTCTTCCTAATGTTCAAATGCAATTTCTTTTCCTGCAGTTTGAAACCATTGCCCTGAGTCCTAGTCTCTGAAGCCATGGAAAACAAACCTGTTCCCTCTTCAACATGACATCCTTTCAAATATTTAAACATAGCTATCATATCCCCCCGCAGCCTTCTTTTTGAAAGGCTAACCATTCCCAGTTCCCTAAGTTGTTCCTCATAAGACATTTCCTCCAGACCTTCAACTATCCTGGTCACCCTCCTCTGTACCCGCTTGAGGTTGTCAACATCCTTTTTAAATTGAGGTGCACAGAACTGGACACAGTACTCCAGGTGGGATCTGACCAGAGCAGAATAGAGTGGTACTATCACTTCCCTTGATCTAGACACTATGGTTCTACTGATGCAACCAAGAATCGCATTGGCTTTCCTGGCCGCCACATCACACTGCTGACTCATGTTCAATTTGTGGTCCACCAAGATTCCCAGATCCGTTTCACAGGTACTATTTTACAGCCAGGTATCTCCCATCCTATATCTATGCAATTCATTCTTTTTACCTAGATGTAGCACCCTACATTTCCCTCTGTTGAAATCCATTCTGTTAGCTTTGGCCCAGCACTCTAATCTGTCGCAGTCCTTTTGGATTTTCATCCTATCCTCTAGGGAATTAGCAACCCCTCCTAATTTGGTATCAAATTTAATTAGCATACTCTCTATTTTTTCCTCCAAGTCATTAATAAAGATATTGAACAGCACTGGACCTAGAACAGAACCCTGGGGCACCCCACTGGTCACATCTCTCCAAGCTGAATAGAGGCCATTTATGATCACCCTTTGGGTGCAATCAGCCATCCAATTACAAATCCACCTAACAGTAGCACTATCTATACCACTTTCTACTAACGTCTTTGCCAAAATACCATGGGGAATCTTATCAAAGGTCTTACTAAAGTCCAGATAAGCAACACCCACAGCATTCCCCTCATCCACCAGGCCTGTAATTCTATCAAAGAAAGAGATCAAATTAGTCTGGCATGACTTGTTTTTAAGAAACCCATGTTGACTTCTTGTAATGACACATTGTTTATTAAATAATTACAGACTCCATGTTTAATAATCTGCTCTAGGATGTTTTCAGGAATTGAAGTCAAGCTGACTGGGCAGTAATTATTTGGGTCCTCTTTTCCCCCCTTTTTGAAGATGGGGACAACATTAGCCCTCCTCCAATTGATGGGAACTTCCCCTGTTCTCCAGGACTTCTCAAAGATTATTGCCAATGGTTCTGAAATTACTTCTGCCAGTTCTTTTAATATCCAATGGTTCTGAAATTACTCCTGCCAGTTCTTTTAATATCCTCTTTTAATATCCTAATTCATCCATCCTACCTCATCTACTCTATGTTGCAATTCCCATCCTACCTCATCTACCTCATCCACTGGGGACTGTTGAAATCACTACCTAATGAGTAGCAGAAACTAAACAGCTATTAAAACAGGAGGATGGCCCAACGGACCAGAATCAGCAATACATCTCCACTTGAAGGACAAAGGACACTCATTTAAAAATGAGGATGTGCACATATTAGACAGATAAGATAGGTGGTTTGAGAGAGGGGTCAGGGAAGCCATTCATGTGAGTATTGAAAACCCCTCTCTCAACATAAGTGGGAGGCTCAGGCACAGTCTATCTGCTACTCATCAGGCAGTGATTTCAACAATCCCCAGACAAATCAAAAATACTTCACACCTCCACCACCAAGGCCATAGCTAACAACTCATACTTTATGGGTTTCAGCACCTTAGGTCATTTTCCACCTACTGGCCTATTCAGCTATTGTCCACCTAGCAAAGAGTCCCGTGGTGCACTGGGTAAATGCCTGCACTGCAGATAAAACTTTGCTCACGACCCGGGGTTCAATCCCAGGTAGCAGGCTCATGGTTGACTCAGCCTTCCATCATTCCGATGTCAGTAAAATGAGTACCCAGCTTGCTGGGGGGGGGGCAATGTGTAGTCTGCATTACTGTAATTAAAACTGTTAACCGCCCAGAGACTACTAGAAGTGGTATGGGGTGGTATATAAGCAGAACACTTTGCTTTAGTGAGCCTACTGAGGCCATTGTTCATCTTATGAGCCTATTTCAAACCAGGGTAACATGAGGTCAAAGCTAAGTATAAAATGGAGGATTCACAACTAACTTTCCTCAGACTGACGTAGCTGTTTGGGTGAGCAGTGAATCATTTCAGTCTCTCAAGAAAAGAAGTCCAGTTGCCATGACTCAACTTCCTGATAGATATGACAGATGGTTGTCCCTCTTGCATGCCTGTAGGATTGGCACACTCATCAATGTCTGAGGTAACTGGTTCCATTCTTGCATTGCTCTAAAAGTTAGGAAGATTTTTCCTGAGCTCATTAGGTTACATTAATTCCAACAGGATGTAACTAATGCATGTGTTGCTATGGCCAGGTCAGATATCTCAAGGTGGTGCACAAGCTTTAAATGTGCAAATGAACTCCTGGTTAGCACTGAGAACTTTTCGTCTATGATCAGGTTGAACCCAGCAGTATTGTATATCCAAACTGCAAACTTGACTTTTGGGGTGGCATGTAATTCTGACCAGTATAGGAAAGATTCCTATCCCATAATTTGACTTGTGGCTGGCCAGGAGCACCCCTGTCCTGCCTGGATTAAATTTCAGTTTATTGACCCTTGTCCAGTTCATTATTGAAGACACTGATCTAGACCCAGAACAGTTTTCTTGGAATCAGATGGAAAAGACCAATGGAGCTGGATATTACTGATATATTGATTGCATGAAACTCCAGATAACTTTTCCTAGCTGTTTCATGAAGATGTTGAACAGCATGAAGGACAGGACTGAGTCCTAGAGGACACCATAAATCAATGGCCATGGTGTTGTACAGAATTCTTTCAACAACACCTTCTGAGTTTGGCCACCTAAGAAGGATGGAACCACTGTAAAAGTATCTCCAAGACCTTTCCCAGAAAGGTGGCCCAGAAAGATATCATGGTCAATGGTACCAAGACCTGATTAGAGGTCCAGTAGAACCAAGAGGGATGCACTCCCTCTGTCCAGTTCCCTGCAGAGATCATTCATCAAGGGGACCAAAGCTTCCTAAATGTTGTCCCTCATATCACCTAACTGTTGCACTGAAGATGCACTAACATAAATATTCATATGCAGATGATATTTTAATTCTGAGTACTCTTTACATTAAAACACTAGGCAAATTCTTTCCTTTTGTGCTTCTGCAGCCAATTCAGAAGAGAAATAATTATCTTTATCATGCTACCATCTTATACATAGGCAGTTCATAACATAGGGCTAGAAAACTTGATGATGAACTCAGGTGTAATATTGAAATGGCAGCATATATTGAATTCCATTCATGTTTCCACAGGATGTTATAAAAACATTACAGGATACCATGACATCATCATACAACTTCCTGTCCATGCTCTGCATCATTGGCTGGCACTGAGTGGAGGTGGAAGAAGAGACTATGTGATGACATCATATGTATATCCATGAAGGAGGACTGTGTTAGAAACTTTCCATTTTTGCACATCTATCTATCTATCTATCTATCTATCTATCTATCTATCTATCTATCTATCTATCTATCTATCTATCTGCTCCTGTGAAAGCCCTTGCCTGTGTTTTTCATCATGACTCATTTGAAGATGAGATGTGAACTCTTGAAGAGAAACAAATATTTTCATTAGGTCACAAATGTAAAAATCTTGGTAATAACTGTATTGGCAGTGTCAATAAGTGTCAATGAGATATCTATAGTCCTGCATTATGTTTTCAGTTTCTCCCTTCATACAGTTGTCCCCCGCCCTTTTGTGGTTCATATACTGTGGTCCCAGTATATCGTGGGTCCGCAGTATATGGAAAAAAAAGCCCCCCTGGGGTAAGGAGGAAAAGCCTTCCCAGGCCCGTCGGAGACCCCCAAAAGTGCTCCCCCACAAACCAGAAGTGACTTCCGGTAAACCAGAAGTGACCTCCAGATCACTAGAAAGTACTTTTGGGGCCTCTGGGGGACTGGAAAGGCCCTTGCAGGCCCGTTTGGGGCAGCACCAGGCCTGGGGTAAGTACAAGAGCCCCCAGAGAGCCCGCCCAGTCCCGACCTGACCCAGCATCCACATATTGTGGATTTTCAAGTACTGCGGGTTGGGTTGCGCCCCTAACCCCTGCGATAGGTCGGGGTTTACTGTACCACAAAAACTAATGAGAATGCTAGTTCTTAAAGAGTCACCAGACAGATGACTTTGGCTGCCTCTCCAGAAAGGATTTAGATTTCTTTCTCATTTTTTCTCTAATTTTTTTTTTCACTGTTATTAATACTAGTTGATTCAACCTGCACTGCAAAGTCCACTGTGCCATATACACCTTGTTGACTGTACAAATGCAGCCTGCTTGGCGGGGGGGGGGGGGCAGGAGGCAGAAATATACTCCTTTTTTCTTCATAAATCATTTTCAAAGGCTGAGCGGGTTACTTCAAGAAGAGTTCCCAGGACAGTTGAAAAATATCTTTTTCTCCTTCTCAACAAGGGCTCCCTGGCTGGGTTGGGAAGAAGTCAGAAAGAGCTGAACAATGTTTGACCTTCAAGGAGACCCTCTCATATTTCACAGGATGTTTTCATTGAATCAGCAACAGCAAGTAAAGACAAATCGCCCTCTCCCATGAGTCCTGAAGCCCCCTATAAGTCATCTACAGCAGCTGTAAACATTCTAGCAACAACAGTCCCCTGCCTGATATGTAATCCCACCCATAAGAATTGTCCTTCCATTCTTTTTCACTCGTGGAAATCAACACATGGCAAAAGGTGACCTTGTTTTTAAGAGAGCTATTTCTCCGGGGGTGTCTTCCTCCTGCGCCTTCTGAACTGGCTGCCTGGAAAGGCAATCAAATATTAATTTTTTGTGTGACGCAGTCTTAGTGGTTGCCAGTGTTGTTTTCCTCACATCTGAAGCACTTTCTCACTGTCACAACAGCTATTAGGGGAAGATTGCTTGACTGCTTTTTGGGCAGTATTTCAAACTCCTCCGTAACTGAGTGTGCATACTTCACAAGACCTGAAAAAGATCTGAGAATCAAAGTTGGGGAAATCTCCATCTAAGGTCCTGGTGAGCTGCTGCTAAATTAAATGTATGTGCCATGACACAGAGCAGCAAGTAGTCCATGGAAGGCAGAGTTACCAGGAGACAGCACACTTACACAGGGGCATGGGGATTAGTGATTATCAGGAAAACCCTTGGCCCCATCTAGAATGTGGCTGTGTTCTACCAGTGGCCTTTGTACTGACTAAGAGCCACCATAACAGAGAATGCAACTATCATACCAGACGTGTGCCAGCCTTTTCCTGTTCCTTTTACAAGCTGTCTTTTTCATTGTTTTGTTATTGGTTTTTGAAACCAATGTTATTTGGCTTTTGAAGAATTGAAATAGATTGGTCAGATATGATAAATACAGTCTGACGTAGTTTCTAAATACCTTCAACTGCTTTTGTTTCGAGAACACTGGAGTATGTGGCAGAGATCGGATTATCTAGGAGAGGGCAAACTCACAAACACATGGCAGAATGCCTAATCCCCACTGGCAATGCCCACCCTACTTGTTTGTCTCAGGCTGAATGGCAGAGGGATGCCTAGAAGGACAGAGGTTGTGCCCCCACCTTAGAGATGAACTGCCAGTTGAAATTTGCCTGTCCACCTCCTTTTTATCTTTCAAGAAACGTTTGAAAGTACATCTATTCCTTCAGGTTTCTTATCAACTACCAATCTAAAAATTTGCTGGCCAGCAGTCTTTTATTCGACTGCTACACATTTTTAAAATGTTGAATATCCATTTAATATTCTTAATTTTCTTTTAATTATGTTGTTCCAATGTCATGTGACTGTTTGTACACTACCTAAAGTGACCATTGGTTAGATGACAGATAGATAGATAGATAGATAGATAGATAGATAGATAGATAGATAGATAGATAGATAGATATCAGCAAAAGATTGTTAACTGGAAAGGATAAAATCACTGATGGCACCACATCAGTGCCACAAGACATTGAAATGGTTTGAAGGGTCAATCCAGAAGAGTACAAAATAGGTCATTTGACAAAGCAAGATTCAAATGGAATGTACATTGAAGCCACAGAGCTGACCTACTTCTTATGATGAAGGCTGTCAGGACAGGAGCTTCCAGTGTGCTTCAGCACTGAGAATTCACTACAATGGGGAGTCAGACCTCAATGCAAAGATGTGACATATACTAGCAAATTTTCTTGTCCTCACTGGAAACAGGAAGTTGATACACATCAAGGTGCCCTGCCAAAAACAATGAGTTTCTGCTAGGAGATTTTCACTCCTGCCTTTAAGGAAGAACTTTGGCATTTTTTTCCACATCAAAGACATATATGAAAATTGTGTATGTTTTATATGAAAACAACTACAAATACTTGTATTTTGCATAGCACGAAAGATGTCCATGGAGCCTTTGGAATGATTATAGTAAACTACTGTTCAAGCCTCAATTTTAAAAGGACTTTATTAATCAGGCCTACATTTCCCACACCACCCTTCATTATGTTTTCACTCAATACATACAAACTTTCGAACCTTAACACACTTAGAAGATGGTGAGCTGAAATGCCTCTAGATTTTTCAGAAGCACAAAGTATACAGTGTAAAGCTTTTTCTTAAACAGCTATAATGTGCTACAGAGCAAAGTGCTGACTCCTCAAGTGATTGTGTAGTCTGGTGCATGATTTTTACAATTGTAGGAAGTGAAAATTACTTTCTTCTTTGGATGTCAGCCAAATCTCGTTGAGAAGATGTTATGAGACTGTAGCCAGTACCTAGTACTCTAGAAGCATTTCACAAATCAGAGTTGAAGCATTATGGTATCTGCACAATAAAGTGTAAATCAGCAAAAGAGGCCAATCACCTCATGATTTTATGGTCTAGGCACTGGTATTTTCATCAGAATAATCTAGAGATTTGCCCCAAATTGTTATTTGAACAGCTGGACAAATGAAACAAGAACTATTGTGTTTGTGTAAATGAGGGGTAGATGGCAAAGATAATAGGATGTATTCAAGTTCTTACACAAGAATAAGTTTTACTGTAGCATTTTCTTCTGAGTAGGTAGTAAGGGGTTATCCTGCCCAAAAGGCACAGCCTCATTCCATGAGACAGTAATCTATGACACCAGCTCACAGTATCCATTTTAAGCGCCCATGGTATAGATGCAGTGGGTAGATTTTTCTGCTTCTGCCAGTTATAGATTCCAGTGGCAGTGCTACTTACTTTGCAGGCATCAGAGTCAATCTAATGATTTGAGAAAGGATTCATGACTGGGGGCAGGGGGTGGGATTCACACTAAAGCCTTTCCTACTGTCCACAGCAGATGTCACGCTATTATGCTTTTGACCACCCATTCTCAACAGGTGCTAGATGACCTCTTGGGAGCTTCTGGCACCTTTGAAGGGAGCCCCAGATTCATCTGTTCATGCTCTCTCTTTGTTTGCATATAGTCAATGGCTTTCCTTGCTTGAAAGGAAGTCCTGGAACCTGAGAAGAGCCCCTAAAAGGGACCAGGCCCCAAAAAGAATTGAGAATGGCTATCCTACAATGAAAAAGTGCCTTTGAAACTTTTGGACTTGCTGATATAGGATGTGGCATGACAAGAGGTAGAAACCTCTAGAAGGCCTGTGAAGGGGTAGACTTATCCACAAAAGTCCCATTAGAATGTTACAAGGGCTTCTATTTTGAGGACATTTTACTTTTTCCCCTAAAGAAAAAAAGTAATTTCTTAGCAGTTATATAACTGATGAACTAACAACTATCAAGAGATCTATTGGGGCTGTGATTATATGATGACTATGCTCAGAGTCTTGTGCAAGGGACATGTCCAGTTAAAATCTGGGAGGAAATCTACACTTCAAAAAGGCATCGATGTGTGAGGCAATTTATCTGGTGGGTTGCACAATAAATGCTCTTTGACTGCTGCCACACTTTAGATTTGAAACGCTTTTTTCTTACAGACAAATCACCTTAAAATCACTGTCCGCTTTTCAAATACTTTTTTCTGAAGAGCCCCCTTGGCCCCACCCATTTTAACCACTGTGTCAGTTTTTCTTGCAACGACCACTGGGGGTGATTTTTTTAAAAATTGGTTCCTGCACCCCGTTTTAAAGTGATTTGCTTTTATTTGCGGACATACTACGCCACCTTTTTTCGGTCCCCCCCCCTTTCTGCCATTTCCTTGTCGTAGTTTAAAGCGGTTCAGCCAAGTGCGAACGGGGAAGCCAATTGCTAAGCAACCACTGAAGTGCAGACTGCCAAACCACTGTAGCGACCACGTGACCGCGGGAGGAGATAAGGCGATGCAAAATAAAAAGCGGCTGCTCAAGGAAGTGCAGTAGCAGCCTTTTTTGTTTTTAGTTCTTTTCCATTAGACTCAGCCGAATCAGCTGACCTTAATGAATGAATCCTATGAACATCTAATGGTACAGATCAACAAACACTTAAATATAAGTAGGATGCATGTAAGTTTGGAGGAAGAAAGCAAGGGACAGGTTAAAAGCTCCACATCATAAAAATGTGTGACAAATAATCCAGAATCGATAACTTCCTTTTCAACGGACCATGTGTGTTAGTCGCTGCAGTCACAACCAACCAATTCAATTGAGCAGTACTTCCCTTCTGCAGAGTCTAGACACTGCCACCTCATTCTGATACAGCAGTAATTTAGTACAGCAGTGAGGCTGACAGCAGAGTATTTCAGTGCTCTGCTGTTGCTATTGCCAAGCTGCTGCATCAATTCAATTGACACTGGAGAAGGCAGAAAAGGCAAGGCAAGGCTGCTGAATTTTCTGCTCAAATACACTGCTTGATCAAAGTGGTGTGAATGCGCCTGGTTCCTAAGCCAATCATCAAAGAGACAAGCTTGCCTGGCAAACCCCATCAGCCGAGAACTGCTGGATTTGACATCTAAGAGCAACTCGCCTGGCAATATCCATTGTGCTGTGCATGTTTGGACGTGTAAGTTTTGGACTTGAAGTTCTTCACAGTGGTACAGACCTGATGAAGCGTTGCTTAATCCACAAATTCTTATATGATTCTTGTATGGTTCTGTTAGTGGTGTACTAAAGGTATTGGCTATTTTTGCACTCGTACTAGACATGGACATTTCTCTTCTGCTGCGAACCCTTTCAAAGGCTGTAAAATTTTGTACAAGTTAGAGATGGCCTTTTCATTTCGGAAGCGGACCGCTTCCAAAACGAAATGCAGAAGCCCAGCTGGCGTTCGGAACTGGAGGAATGAAATCAGCCAATCCCTTATCTTGCTCTGGGGTCGTGGGAGGCTAAACTCCAATGAGGAAGAAGCCTCTGATGTCAACTTTCATTCTCCCTGGTGCTGGCCAATCAGGAGCTGTGCAGGTAAATGCATCATCCTGCTTCCCTGTCTGATTATATAGTCCTTTTATATATATAAAAAAGATAAGAAGCAATATCAGTATTCTTATTTACTGAGAGCTACATTTCTGCTGTCATCCCCTATAGATGTGATTTCTGAGTAGAAATGAGTGACATGTTGTTTATAGCCTTTCCCCACAGTACGTGTAGGTGGTTTGTTCTGGTGACTGTGAGGTGATTTGTTTTTAATTCTGCATAACTTTTAAAAACTTTGTCACTCATTTTTATAACTCTGGCTAACACAAAAGGGTCGCATTCACCTTCCACGTGTTAAATGATGTCTAGCATAACAAAAGAATCATTGAAATGGCAATTTGACAGTCAAAATAAGACCATACCAGACAAGTGGCACTGCTACCGTAGCGGAACAGAAAGAGTGTCACTTGTTTCATATGCTACCTGTTTAGCTAATGTGAAAGGCGGCAAAGAATAATAATCTTAGAACGGCAAAGCTGGAAGGGGTCATCAAGCTCCCAACCTCTGGCTCCACAACCTGATATCTAAACCATTGAGCTTTCCAGCTGTTCTGGAAGGGGGAAAGCTAAGCTATTATTATTATTATTATTATTATTATTATTATTATTATTATTATTATTATTATTATTATTATTATTATTATTATTATTATTATTATTATTATTATTATTGTTGTTGTTGTTGTTGTTGTTGTTGTTGTTGTTGTTGTTATTTAACCACACAGCTATCTACACTGGATTTTATATTACCAATCACTAGTCGAACGCTTCCCAAGCGTTTAGGACTCAGTGATGTATCGGCTAATTATGCGAGCCGATCCCAGTAAGGTGGCTTTCTGCATCTGACTGATGGTGACTTTGTCCACTCCAATTTCTTCTAAATACTTGCTTAGCTCTTTGGGCACCGCACCCAGTGTGCCAATTACCACTGGGACCACCCGTACTGGTTTATGCTAGAGTCTCTGAAGTTCAATTTTGAGATCCTGATATCGGGTAATTTTTTCAAGTTGTTTCTCAATGACTCTACCATCTCCTGGTATAGCAACATCAATGATCCACACTTTTTTCTTCTCCACAATCACAATATCTGGGGTATTATGCTCCAGAGCCCTGTCTGTCTGTATTCGGAAGTCCCAAAGTAATTTTGCATGCTCATTTTCAGTCACTTTTTCAAGCTTATGGTCCCACCAGTTCTTTGTTATGGGCAGATGATAGTTCTGACACAAATTCCAGTGGACCATTTGAGCAACTACATTATGACGCTGTTTGTAATCAGTCTGAGCAATTTTCTTGCAACAACTCAATATATGGTCAATAGTTTCATCTGCCTCTTTGCAGAGTCTACATGTGGGGGACTCAGCTGATTTTTCTATTCCAGCCTTAACTGCATTTGTTCTGATAGCTTGTTCTTGAGCTGCAAAAATCAGGGCCTCTGTCTCTTTTTTCAGTGTTCCATTGGTGAGCCATAACCAGGTCTTTTCCTCATCTACTTTTCCTTTGACTTTTTCAAGGAACTGCCCATGCAGCGCTTTATTATGCCAGCTATCAGCTCGTATTTGCATTGTTGTTTTCCTGTATTGACCCTTTGTTTGATTTACTTTAAACACCTCCCTGTTCTTAACCTCCAATAATGCTAGCTCTGTACTATTTTTTACATAATCTGCCAACACATGCTTCTCTTCTTCAACTGTCTGCTTCACTTGCAGAAGACCTCTACCACCTAATTTTCTAGGTAAATACAGCCTGTCAACATCACTGTGTGGATGTAATGCATAGTGAAAGGTCATAAGTTTTCTTGTTTTCCTATCTAGAATATCTAGCTCTGTCTGAGTCCAGTTTATAATGCCAGCAGTATACCTGATGACCGGTATGGCCCAGCTATTAATGGCCTTGATGGTGTTACCACCATTCAGCTTACTTTTTAATACTTTTCTGACCCTTTGGATATATTCTTTACTGACCACATTTTTCACTTGCCCATGCTTGATATTATCTAATTCCAGTATGCCCAGATATTTATAGGCTTCAGACTGATGATACTTAATAGCTTGTCCATTTGGCATTTCAATTCCTTCACTCTCAATTATTTTTCCTTTTCTCAGTGCCACTGTGGCACATTTGTTTAGTCCAAACTCAATACTAACATCGGTGCTGAAAATTCGGGCTGTGTTGGTCAGTGAGTGTATTTCAGTTTCTGATTTTCCATACAACTTTAAGTCATCCATATACAATAGATGAGAAATTTTCCCTGAATTTTTAGCAGTTTGGTAACCTAAATTTGTCTTCTGTAAAATTATTGAGAGGGGAATCAGGGCAATAGTAAATAGCAGAGGTGACAAAGAGTCACCTTGAAAAATCCCTCGTTTGATGCTAACCAATCCATAGCTTTCATCCCTGACAAACAATTCTGTTTTCCAGTTCTTCATCGCATTTTCAATTAGGGCACTAATACTTTTACATATTCCAATGGCATCCGGGCACTTAATAATCCAACTATGCGGTACTGAGTCAAAGGCTTTTTTATAGTCAATCCAAGTCATATATAAATTAGTTATCCGGGCTTTACAATTGTCTAGGATCATTTTATCAATGAGTAACTGATCTTTTGTGCCTCTACTTCCCCATTTGTTCCCTTTCTGCTCTACTGGCATGATGTTATTTGCTTCCAAATAATCCTGGACTCTATCAGCTATGATGCCTGTTAGCAGTTTATACATAGTTGGTAAACATGTTATTGGCCTGTAATTTTCAGGTATTGCTCCTTTTGTTGGATCCTTC
This sequence comes from Phrynocephalus guinanensis, assembly GCA_037367245.1. Taxonomy (NCBI): domain Eukaryota; kingdom Metazoa; phylum Chordata; class Lepidosauria; order Squamata; family Agamidae; genus Phrynocephalus; species Phrynocephalus guinanensis. The sequence goes on along the minus strand of CM074734.1, from coordinate 4,553,613 downwards.
TGAATCAAATAGGTTTTGCCAGTTGTTAACCACTCATTAATATAACCTGTCCTCAACGTTTCATTAAATTGTTGGGCCATTTTTCCATGCAGACTGGTCAGGTGTTTAAGCCAAACCCCATGCAGTTGATCATTGCCAGGTGATGTCCAGTTTTTGACTCTTTGTACTCTTTTGGTGATCATATCAGCTGTTATTTCTAGTTGGTCCATTGTGCACTTGGAGAATTTCTTCTCAAAATCTTGGAGCCATCCAGCATTTCTATTATAGTCTGTTGCTGTTATTTGCTGCTTCACTATTTCCAATGCTTCTCCAATTTTCCTTGTACTTAGCCAGTATTTTTTTAGTCAAATATTTCTTGATCTTACCATTCTTTAATTTGACCTCCTGCAGGTTTTTTAAGTTGCATCTGCTCAGAGTCTTTTGATTTTAAGCTCCAGTCTGATTTTCCACCGTGGTTTCTCAATGCATTTTGGGGGGGGGGATTCAATTGTGGAATCCCTAGTTCTTCCGTTACTATTACTGCTGCACTATAAGCAAGCTGATTTATCTGTTCAATCAACCTTATCTGGATTGTTGCAAGTGCTGAGTTTACATCGTTCATCAAAGGCACCAATTTTTTTCTAGGCACAGTCTTTAAAATTGGGAGCCTTCCCCTCTCTTCATTTAATGCAGCATGTGTGAGTATTTTATTCTTCAATTATTGCTGCCTAATAGTGAGCTCTGCTGGTGTTCCAATCCTATTTGAACCTTCTTTTGGTTCAAAGTTTTGCGCAACATCCATATTTTCTTCAACTTTTGACTGTTCAATGTCCCCAGGTGTTATTAATCTATTTTTTCCTCCTATTTGGATAATTTGTTGACCTCCAATTTCACAACTCCTCTGTATTATTATTATTATTATTATTATTATTATTATTATTATTATTATTATTATTATTATTATTATTAAACCACACAGCTATCTACGCTGGATTTTGTATTACCAATCACTAGTCGAACGCTTCCCAAGCGTTTAGGACTCAGTGATGTATCGGCGAATTATGCGAGCCGATCCCAGTAAGGTGGCTTTCTGCATCTGACTGATGGTGACTTTGTCCACTCCAATTTCTTCTAAATACTTGCTTAGCTCTTTGGGCCAAGTTGGCTCAATGTGCCAATTACCACTGGGACCACCCGTACTGGTTTATGCCAGAGTCTCTGAAGTTCAATTTTGAGATCCTGATATCGGGTAATTTTTTCAAGTTGTTTCTCAGTGACTCTACCATCTCCTGGTATAGCAACATCAATGATCCACACTTTTTTCTTCTCCACAATCACAATATCTGGGGTATTATGCTCCAGAGCCCTGTCTGTCTGTATTCGGAAGTCCCAAAGTAATTTTGCATGCTCATTTTCAGTCACTTTTTCAAGCTTATGGTCCCACCAGTTCTTTGTTTTGGGCAGATGATAGTTCTGACACAAATTCCAGTGGACCATTTGAGCAACTACATTATGACGCTGTTTGTAATCAGTCTGAGCAATTTTCTTGCAACAACTCAATATATGGTCAATAGTTTCATCTGCCTCTTTGCAGAGTCTACATGTGGGGGACTCAGCTGATTTTTCTATTCCAGCCTTAACTGCATTTGTTCTGATAGCTTGTTCTTGAGCTGCAAAAATCAGGGCCTCTGTCTCTTTTTTCAGTGTTCCATTGGTGAGCCATAACCAGGTCTTTTCCTCATCTACTTTTCCTTTGACTTTTTCAAGGAACTGCCCATGCAGCACTTTATTATGCCAGCTATCAGCTCGTATTTGCATTGTTGTTTTCCTGTATTGACCCTTTGTTTGATTTACTTTAAACACCTCCCTGTTCTTAACCTCCAATAATGCTGGCTCTGTACTATTTTTTACATAATCTGCCAACGCATGCTTCTCTTCTTCAACTGTCTGCTTCACTTGCAGAAGACCTCTACCACCTAATTTTCTAGGTAAATACAGCCTTTCAACATCACTGCGTGGATGTGCATAGTGAATGGTCATAAGTTTTCTTGTTTTCCTATCTAGAATATCTAGCTCCGTCTGAGTCCAGTTTATAATGCCAGCAGTATACCTGATGACCGGTATTATTATTATTATTATTATTATTATTATTATTATTATTATTATTATTATTATTATTATTATTATTATTGCAGAACAATACCTGCAATACAAATGTATTTTTCACTAATTTCCCTGAAACTCTGTGGTTGCCAATGCCAGTCTGAAAGGATAAACTGACTGGCATCGCACGGAACTGAAGTTTCTGAACACAAGCTGAGATGTTATGTTCATTTCGTAGACCTCACCTAAAACTCTGACCTGGAATTTCAGTCTTCTTGTTCTTGGAAAATGACACCTGTTTCCTCTTCCCATGGAGATCTCTTCACACAGCCGGCTTGATGTAAGAGGATATAACTGAGAGCAACAGAAGTTTTTAAAAATTACTTTTGTTCTTACACGAATTTGCCACCAGAGACCATACCCTTTAGCTTGAGGAGCCATTAATGGAGCAAACATTTAGAATTAGGGGAGGAGACTCCAAAACGCTAAACACACCATTTTCAGAATAACATGCCAATTAAATCATATTAATTTTTGTTGTATTAGGAGTTCCAGCTCCTCTTGTTTGTTTCCCATCCTCTGTGCATTGATGTAGAGAGACATTTTAGGCTGCATATGCTTCTTACATATCCTTTGCTTAACCTGTTTTTCCTTGCACTGATGGTTTGCACTATTTCTTGTCCTGCTCCTATTTCAACATTTGGGCTAGTCTCCACAACCCCTTCTGGATCTCTACCATTAAAAGAATTTTCTCCCTCCCCCTGCAAACTCACTTTAAAGCTCTCCTTATTAACTCTGCAATTCCTACCAGCAGTGGTGAGATGCACCCCATCCTGGCCCAACATTCCATCTGAATGAAAAAGCAAACCATTGTCCAAGAATCTGAATCGTTCCTGCCAGCACCATCTCCAAAGCCAATTGTTCACCTCCACTATTGCTCTTTCCCTTCGTGGGCCACATCCTTCTGCAGGGAGGAGAGATGAAATTACCACCTGTCCACACAGGCCCTTCAGCTTCCTACCTATCTCTTCATATGAAGAGCTGCATTTTGAAGTATCATTAGTTCCTACATAGACCAAAAGAAATGGCTTAGAATCAGTGGGCTTGATGAATCTTGTCAGACTCTCTGTTACATCCTGAATCTTGGCTCCAGGGAGACAGCAGACCTCTCAATTCATTTTGTCAGGCCTGCAGATGACCGCTTCTCTTCCTCTTTGGAACGATTGTCGCAGATCGGATGTTCCCGGATGAAAGGGTTTGGATGTGGATTTTCCATGTTCCCACGGACTTGAGTAAAGGTTTAAAATCCGCATCGGAACAGCGACAAGGATTTGATCATCTCGAGACCAGGTACTTATAAAATGTGCTGGGTCGCACTTAAGTGGGCATGGTCGCATTTAATTTTTTTAAAAGTCCTCTGTTTGTGGGGAAACAATTTTATGCTCCGCATCTGCAAGCACTTTGCTGAGGATTTTAGTGGTTGTGTGAAAGCAGCCTAAGATATTTGAATCCGAAAGAGCAAGGGAACTGAAGAAGCCCGAGCTTGTTGCAACTTAGACGGCTGAAACCCTTGCCAACTTAGCCTAGATAGAATTCCTATATGTTTGCATTAGAGAGGTGACTCCACATAGAGAATTCATGTGTATGTAAATGAACTGATGATATCTGATTCTAAGGTTTTGAAGACTCTGCAGGACACTCTACATATACAGCCAATTCTTGTATGCTATGTAGCCCCAACCCAGATGAGGAAGATATTTTGGATGTTTGTTTGAAGAAATGGACTTGTCCACAAAAGCTCACATTAAAATATATCAGTCTTCAAGGTGCCACAATATTTTTTGCCTTCTCTCTTTATTTAATTTTATTTTGTTTTCTCTGGCATGCTAGCACAGACTAACAGAGCTGCCTCTTCTGAAACAACAATATGAGGACATTCACTTTGGTTCAATGAGACCAACAAATGATTAAGTGCCTTCTGCTAATGCCAAAGGGGGGGGACTGTCTTATTGTGAGCCTCAAAGGAATATTATATGTGGGATAATAATTGCCTCTTCTAAATCATTTTAAACCATGGATCCAAAGAAAAGAACATGTTGTGGTGTTGCACACAGAGTATCCTTTCCATACAAAAACAACAAAAAAAAGTAAAGTCAGACTTGCTGCCAGCTTCCATCCTTTGTCTCTTATGATCAGCTTGCCCCCAATTGGGTATTAAAATGGAGTTCTTGTATCAGTGCAAAACTCAGTTAATTTTAAGTACTGAGAAATTATATGGCTTCAGCAAGAAGAGGTCACTGTGCATGCATAAAACAACACAACACAACACACACACACGCGCGCGCATGTGCACGCGTGCGCGCGCGCGAGAGAGAGAGAGTTCTATGTTCTATTTCTGTCATGAAAGACAATTCTGCACTGAAAATGAGGTCCTTGTTTCAACAAAGCCTACTTAAGAGGAAGAGAGTCAAGCTGCACATAAAAAGTTTGGAAGCCATCCAAGGCAAGCCTTTTAAAGCCAATATCAAACTCTAGATTTGTTTTGTTCTTTACAACATGCTGCTGCGGCCGCCACCAGATAGCCTGACTGCAGATGCCAAGGCTCAGAAAAATCTACAATGCAGCACTTTTTCTCTTTTGGTCAATTAGAAGGAATCAAAGAAGATGCCAATGATTTAAAGGCTGCAAGGGAGAGAGGATTAGTTTTCAGGTCCTTCATCTTCAATAAGGCAGATTCATTTAAAATTAACCTACAGGAAGTGTGTGGTGGGGTTTCACAGCTGAAATCTACAGTTGCAAGTAGAGTAAGCCCGTTTGGTCAATGGTATTTCCAAAGTTGTTGAGTTGACTCCTCAAATGCCCATTGAATTCGGGCTTCTCTTCTACTTCTGGTTTACTATTGGATTTCAGCCAATGGTTTTTTTCCCTTTACCTTTTCTCCATATGCAGTTATTTCAGTGTGTCCATTGATCCAATGGGTTTACTCCAGCTGAGACAAGGGGTGAATTTTTTCCTTTTGCCTGTGTAGTATGTTGTGGATGAATAATCAGATTAGGACTCAGGAAATTTGGGTTCAAACTGCTGTTTGGCCTTGGAAATGTGCTGGGAGGTGGCAATGGAAAATCACTCCTTGAATGTCTGACATACTCGTACATTATTTTTTTTAAAAAAATACTAAGGTGACCACAAAGCAAAAGCAGCATAGAGGCACATAACTGCTCCTTCTATATTTACTGGTGAAACTTTCAATATCTTTCCATGTGAGTTTTCAAGGCACAAAACAAGATACACACCCACTGTGGCATAAGGTTCAAATCATAGGTTTGGGTTTAAGTCTGTGAAGATTCTTAGTCATCCAGATGAGGATATCCGGAAGCTCAGTCACAAAAAAATGACTTCTTTTCTTCTGAGACTGAAACTTTTCACTACTCATCCTAGGTTCCTCAGAGGTTTGGGTTTAAGAAATCCTGGTTGAAATCCCCACTGAGGAGTGACACTCCGTGTATCACCTAGGGTCAAATTCCTCCCTCCATCTCTCTCCGATCTACCCTCCCCCCCCCCCCCCGGGTTGCAACCTAAGCACAATGGAAGAAGGAGGAGAGTGCAGACTGCACATTTAACTAGTAAGTCAATAATATTGGCTGCTCTGCAGGATGACTTCTTGAGGGAGACAGACAGGGGCAATATGTACCTGTTGTCCTCCTTGACATCTCAGCGGACTTAGATAGTGTCAACCATGGTATCTTCCTGGGGAGACTCTCTGGGTTAGGGATTGTCTGGCCTGGCTCCAGACTGGCTCCAGTCCTTCCTAGGTGCATAATTAGATTGTCAACCACCCAGCCTTCGAGAATGCACCCAGAGAGTGCTTTAAATGCTATAGGATGGCATATAAGCAGCACACTTTGTATTTTTGTTTTTTTACAGATCGGCACAGATCGGCAGACAAACCAGCAAGTCTTATATGAAATCAAGCCTCAAGGTTCTTTAATAGCAATAAATGGTGATAAATGAGACTGTCACATTTTGTGTAGATGTGAGAAGATAAGACTAGCCAGAAAAGGCAATAATGCTGTGAGGAAGCTGAAGGTTGAAGGGTGGAATGAAGTTCAAATATGGATGAATTTACTCCCTAAAGAAGGCCACAGCCTTGAGCTTTCAATTGCTAGGCAGGGTAGTTAATTATATAAACCTGTTTGGTGACAACTCTTTCATGATACCTCATAAGATGGAGGTGCTTTGGTGGCACATAAGAACGACAACCCTCATTTATGCAAAAATATACTTGTTCCCTATGTGGGCACAGAAGGCAAGTGCCATCCATGTGTAGGGAAATTTGAGATTAGAGTTGTACAAGAGACGGGGGACAGGGCAGTTTCAGTGCACACATACCCTGCCAAGACTGGCCATATTTGATATTTGTCCAGCCAAGCTATCCTGTTTCTTTGAAAGTGCCCTGCACTGAAAATGCACCATCGTACAAAACAAAAAAGCATTTCCCTGCCCCTTACTGTAGGTAGAGGCAATAGTAGCAGCAAAATAGGAGTGCCATCCAGGCACCTTCAGATAGAGATGGAACAAGGATGCAGGAGGTGTTGACTTCCTTTCTTGTCAAGGTATAATTTACAACTTCAAGCTGAAACAAAACAAGGCTTGTGATAATCAACAGCCATGTTGAACATGTGTGTGAAATGCTGAGCAACTGTGGTTAACAAAAAAAAGGGAGGCTAACCCATGTGTGTTAAGGTTAAAGTAAATGATGTAATGCTTTGTGGTTGGCTGAGGCTTCCCTTGTATCTAGTGAAAACCCATGTGTAATGTTTCTTTGAGGGGAAATTCTCTTCTTTACTTTGTTATGCTGTCAGATTGACCTACTGGAAATATACCTATGGGGATGGTGAGCTCTGCTTTAGTGTCTTTATTTTTCTGCTGAGCCAACTATGCTCAAAAGCCTACTCCAGCATTTCTTACCTTTTCCTGTTCCCTCCTCTGTGTTTGTTGAGGGTGGGCTGGTGTTCACAGCACTGCTGTTGTCTTATGTCCAGGTCTGTCCACCTCCTCTCAAGATCGAGAGGCAAAACAGGAGAAGATGGCTGACTTTGAAAGAAAAGGCAGAGGCCAATGGCAGGGGCCACCTGCATGCATTGATAGTTCACCCAGCGAATTGAGAAGGAGTACATTTTGGTGGGTACACACTTTGCACTCCTTGGACCTTGAGGCCCTACCACAGGTGTGATGATGGAATTAACTTTCAAGAGGCAAGCTGAGAAAAAGTAGTTCATGGCTTTTTTAGAAAAAGCAACAGCAACGACAACAAATCTTGGGTTCTTCTAGACCTTATTGGTCTTTGTACAAAGATGTTGTTTTGCACAACGGTGGACCATTTCAACATTTTTCTGGTCCTGAAGTTTGAACTGTTGGGGTGGGACAGCTTTGCAACAAGCACAAAGGTCTGGGTAGCCACTGTTACTTTCTTCAATTGTATTGTTCTGCAACAACTCACCATAATTTTTAAAACATGGTCTGAAGTAACTTCTTTAACTCCTGCGGTTTAAGCTTAATTCATTTCATATGCCCACCAAGTTGCATTAGTTTTGTCAAACAACTAGGCTTAAACAGCACCCCACCACCACCCACCACCAAAAACAAAAGAAAACCAAACCATCCTCAGCTATTCTGTCACAACACCAATATCCTCTTGCTCTTTTGTGAGGAAAGAATGATAATTATGCCATTTTTCATCTTTGTGGCACAATGGTTAAACTGCTGTACTACAACAAAAATGTCCTCATAACCTGGGGTTCAATCCTTGATTACTGGGCTGGGGCACCTCCCCTATGAGGAAAGGATAAAACATTTGGGCCTCTTTAGTCTGGAAAAAAGGCACCTGAGGGGGGATATGATTGAGACATACAAAATAATGCAGGGCATGAATAAAGTGGATAGAGGGAAGCTCTTCTCCCTCTCCCAAAATACCAGAACTAGGGGACATACACTCAAATTGAGGGCTGGGCGAGTAAGAACTGACAAAAGAAAATATATTTTCACCCAGCACGTTGTTAGTCTATGGAACTCCCTGCCACAGGATGTGGTGATGGCATCTGGCCTGGATGCCTTCAAAAGGGGATTGGACAGATTCCTGGTGGAAAACTCACATCACAGGTTACAAACCATGATGGAGATGTGTAATCTCCAGGCTTAAAACCAGGGTACTTCAAGGGCCAGATGCAGGGGAGTAGTATCAGGAGACAGATATCTAGTCTCATGCGCTCCCAAACGCATCTGGTGGGGCCGCTGTGAGATACAGGAAGCTGGACTAGATGGGCCTTTGGCCTGATCCAGCATGGCTCTTCTTATGTTCTTATGTTCTTATGTTAATCCCAGGTAGCCAGCTCTAGGTTAAGTCAATGTTCCATCCTTCCAAAATAGGTAAATTAAGTTGACAGCTTGCTGGTGGGACGAGGCAATGTGTAGCCTGCATAATTAAATTGTAAACCACCCAGAGAGTACTTTAAGCACTAAGGAGTGGTATATAAGATGCTTTGTGTGTGAGGATGTGACAAGCAAGGGTTTGCTTTGCATCATTATGCTGCACACTTAAAATAAATATTCCACCCCTATCCTAAGATTTAGGATATAGGGAGGATCAGATATAGAGATGCTGATAATTTACTTTTCTCGTACATTCTCCATCTACGGGGGCAGGTGGGGGTAGAGATCCAACTGGCAAAGAATCAAACAAAATTGAACTGTTCTGTCACTAGAGGAGAGGAAATTGAAATTCAAAAACTTTCCAGCTGTGAAGCAATCAGTTCCAAGCATCAACATGTAATATGTCTCCACCCCAAACTATATTAAGTTGGTTACTTCCATGAAAGCAGCAAGGACACACAGCATTTTAATAACATGTCTCACTCTAAACAGGGAATAAAAAAAAGCATTAAATATTTATTTCCTTCCTAACATTCTGCTCAAGTGTCCTACTTACTGAGTGCTGGATGTTAATATAACCTTAATCTTACCAGCAGGCACATAATAAGTTTGATGCAAGGCTCCAGTTAAGATAAAGTTCACTGGCAGTTGCTTAAGAACTCCTCTGGTCCCAAAGGAACCAAGAGAAAAAGAAGGACTACTAAATAATTTTTCCAAAATGGCTATGGTCCAAAAGGGGTTCCATGCAGAGTTCACTGCTGTTTTGGATTACGGCTCCCAGAATTCCCAGCTAGCATTTGGTATATCTTAGCCAAACTGCCTCGGGAGATGGAACAAAGCAATACCACCACCTGTTCCAGTTAAAGAAGCCAGCTAGAATAGGAGCCCTTTCTTGGATGCACACCTTAACATAGTGAAGGGGTCTGACTGTGTCAATGAAGCTGGTCACAATGCACTTAGGAGGCCAGACAACACTACGAGTCACCTAAGGTGGAAGAGTCACCACTAACACATCAAAGTGAGATGCAGCCAACCTCTTCAAGGTGGCCACTGAATAGTGGTAGCTGAAGGTGACACTGGTAATGGGGGTGACATTCCAAGTGCAGAAGTTGGTGACTGTAACCCCCTGTGGAACTTCTCTTATAATGAAACCCCTGTAATGAGACAGTCTACTTCCATCCTTCTTCCAGCTTGGTCAGGACAGTGAGTGCTCCTCACCCCTTTATTATCCACACAACAATCCAGTTGCTTATTGGCCACATATCATTCAGCAACAGATGTTCAGTGGTTTGGAACCTCACCTCTGCCAGCAGAAGCCCACTCAGAGGCAATGCCTGCCTTTGAGTGGTGGGGAAGCAAGGATGGTGCTTCTGAATGGGCGCCTGCTGGACTTGGCACAGCGCTGAACCACCGAATGCCTGCTGAAGGAGTAAATGAACTGGGATGAACCACTGGACCAGTGGTTCATGCCTTATCTAGTCCCATTCTTCCAATTTGGACACCCCTTTATTATCCACATAATAACCCTATGAGTTAGGTTGGGCCAGTGGTTCTCAACCTTAGGAACATAAGAACATAAAAACAGCCTTGCTGGAACAGGCCACAGCCCACCCAGTCCAGCATTCTGTCTGACACAGTGGCTCACCATTTGCTTCAGGGTATTCCCAAGCAGATGTTTTCACCTGCTTATGATTCCCTGCAAATGGCATTGAGAGATGTCCTGCCTATCTCTCCAAACCGGAGGTTGTCCTTAGGCATCCATAATGATAGCTATTGATAGCCTTGTTCTCCATGAACTTATCTAATCCTTTGAGCCTGCTGGGGGAGCAACTGGTCCTCCTGTACTCCTGAGTTATCCCTTCCTGAAGCCCAGTGCTTCCCTCCCTGCAACGGTTCCTCCCTACTCATAGTGGGACAGGTGTGGCTTGACACCCAAGGCAAAGCTCCTGTAATGCAGGGGTCGTGCATGTGCGTCTGTACCCGAGAAGCCGGGCACTGTGTGTGTTTGTGAGAGAGGGGGGGGAGGGAGAGAGGGAGGGAGAGGGATAGATGTGTTCCTTCTTGCTGGACTTTTTCCATCCTGCATGCAGGCGGGCACCTCTGAAAGTGAAAGTGACCAGTCCAGGGGGCATCACCTGCAAAGAAGGAGTGAAAATGGTCCAGGCAGAGAGGTGGCACAAACTTGCATGCATGCAGGCAGCTGACATGAAAACCAGGGCTAAGCCAGAAAGGCAGCGCCAAGCAAGGCCTTGGGGATCACATGGCGGTGAGTGATTCCGAGGAGGAGGAGGAGGAGAAGGAGAAGGAGGAAAGGCACTGGATCCCTTGAGGTGGAGGAGGGGAGGGGGGACAGACTGAAAGGGCGGAAAGGTGGCAGAGGCAGACAGTGGGGTGGTGTGGAGCAGCACACAGGAGACCTTGGCTGGCCCGGAGGAGCAATGCCCCAGCTGCTTGCCTTGGTTCCTCCCAGGTGACTGCCGCTGGCCCCACACACGGTCTCCCTCCATGGGATGTAGCGGCGGGGGTGGTGGTTCTCCTTCATGTGCACCTTTGGGGTCTTATCCTGCTGCTGCTGCGGTTGGGGCTGGGGCGTGGTTCCTAAGACCACCGTTAATATGTCTTTTTCAATGGTCTTAGGTGACCCCCGTGAAAGGGCTGTTTGACCCCCCCCCCAAAGGGGTCATGACCCACAGGTTGAGAACTGCTGTGTTAGGCCAAGGGATGACAGCGGAACCTGTAACCATGTATCAGCTTTGTGGCTAAGCAGGAATTTTAAGACAGTCCAGAGTTCTATCCCAGTGTTCCAGCACACAGGCATCCTGCTGATTTTTAAGATGCTACTGAAAAACATAACACATTGGAGCTACATTCTAAGGTGTGAACCACTTATTTCCAGTGGTATATGCTAGGAGTAATGCTCACATGTACCAGAGGAAAAAACAGGCTGGCAGCAATTACAATTCTTTTCATCTACACAATCTCTATGAATTCAATGGAACGGAGCGTGTTTGTTCTCACCCAGTGGCTGCAATTCAGGTTGAATGGGGCAATGTGGGAATTCAGCTGAAATGTTAGAATGCCATCCTTTTGGAAGCCTTTGTGAAATTGCTATTTACTATAGCAGTGGGAGCAAAGTACATTCAAGGAAGCCACCGCCAAGCTTGTAATTACCACCAAACTGATTACCAGCCACTGCAGCCTGAGGCCTCTAGTGGGTGGGGTAATCTAGGAAATAACAAGAAAGGAATTGGGGAGGGAGGGTTCAATCAGGATTACATAAAACTAAGAATCCGCCAGCCAAATGTGGCTTTCAAAAACACCGCCTGAAATCTATTTACTTGCAAGTAATCTTCCAGGTAATTTCCAAGACAATGTGTGGATTGGACATCCGGACCGACATTTAGATTATCCCCTGATGGCAACCAAATGCAACAATGGTAATGTACTTGGTTTGAATATCAGAGACCCCTGGTGAAATCCTTGTGTTGTCAATGGAAAAACAGAATGCACGAGGTGGTTTAGCCACTTGAGAGATAGTACAATACATGTTCCATTCTGATTCTGATATATGGGGGGGGGGGTTGTTTGCATCTTTGATTGGATTGCACATAAGCAGGCAGAAGTCATTTGGCCTGGTAACTCAATCCAAATTACCTCATTTGAGGTAGCGCCTGAAACCCACCCCATCCAGGAATCCAACAGTTCACCGATCTCCAAGGAAAACAGAAGTCTGTGTTCATCACACCTGGCATTTACCCCAATAAAGGGTTGATTCAAGAATGAAATGAAACCCTCTCAGACAATCATATAAAATTCATCTGTATATCAAAGGATTCTCTCCTCAGTGTTTGAGTAATTCCAGGCAACACCAGCTTGTCGAATTCTATAAGCTTGATTTACCTCCTTTGCTTCTATGTTCCGTATGTACAAAATATTGATTATGGAATATGTGCTGTGTAAAGTTGATGATGTCATCAGCGGTGACTGTTTTTGTTTGTTTGTTTGCTTGTTTGTTTCTTGTAAGTTAAGGTAAAGAATTTCCATCCTCCCCCCCCACACACACACACACCAATGTCTTGAGGGCTTTTGGAAACTGCAGGATAGGAGACTTTTTTAATTTCTGAAAATTGCCACTCGGACAATTTTATTAGCAGCAATGACATGGCAGCATAAGTTATACAAACAAAATTTCAACCATTGAGTGAATAGATGATTTTAGGAATGATCCTCATGGTACAATTTTCTTCTCTATCGTAGCGGGGGTGGGGGTGGGGGTGGGAATGGTCTCATCTAAACATTTAGTAAATTACCTGTCTGTTTCATATTATTATCTCCTTATCCCAATATGAGTAATGGGATTGACATTATAGGATGAAAATCACTTTTGTTTCTTCTTACAATGCCCATGTTTTCCTCTTATAATATCAACATAACAAATGCAGTAGTAGAAGAAAAAAAAATCCACATATCTGCAACTGAATGCCATGCCTTGTCTTGAAACAGAGGGGAGGGGAGGGGAGGGGAGCAACTATGGAAAGCAGAGGGGTGCAAACTGGTAGGAAGGTAAATGTGTATATATTCTGTGATGATTCTGCTTTTCCTCCTACAACACAATTTCCTTGCATACTGCTTCAGCAATTAGACTTCTAACTGAGTCTGTTTTTATCTCCTAATTTTACCAATACCAGATGAAAGAGGTGAAAAGATGTGCATACAAGGGTAAAAGCAATAACTCTCATCATTGTTTTGGCAGTTAAGGCAATTGCCTGTTTCCTTATGGACTTGTCAAAGTACTGTTCCTGAACTGGGGAAAGGATTCAAATTGTTTCAGAGAGGTGTGTGAAAGTGCAACTTTTTAGTCTGGCCTTCTAAACTGGCCGATTGTTGTGGTTACTTTGACGGCTTTAATGTTTGACTAATTCTTAGTGGGGTTTGTTAGTTATTGCTAAAGAAACATTAACATTCTTGCCTGGCCTTAACTGGTACCTGAAATCTAACACCCACTCACCTTTAGAGTTGAGCCATGTCACTGGAGAGCTCAGATAACCCTGTCTGACCATCATTCAAGTATTGCTACTAGGCTGTCATCTGTCACATGACATCTTGGGCAGAGGAAAGGGTCAGGGTGTTTTCATTTATTTCTTACTTCTTGTGCTTGTATATCACTTCTTACCAGCACTCTTGAAGTTCATGTTGTTTCTGAAATAGCTCCTGCTCATGAATAAAGCATAAATCTCAGAGGCCTCTCAAGCTTATTTGTTTATTCAAAAATGTTTTTCTAATCTTCCTCGGTAATACTCAAGATGGTATACAAACCACACACAGTAGTACTCCAATGTGGTGTGCAAATTCAAGGCATTTCCATCAACCAAATAGGCTGCTGCAAAACTACTGTCGAGTATATAGGAGTTCAATTCTTTCCAGCAAGTCTTTAATGGTTCCCTGTTCATGCCCAAAATAGAGGTTGGAAATGTTACTTTTGCCTTTAGACTAGTGATTGACATGAATTAAAAATGAATTGCAAAATTAGTCAAAAATTACTAATTTGTTGATTCATATACAAATCAATTCCCTAATGAATACAAATGAATGATTTTTTTAGCGATTTCTGATTTATTGATTCATTGTGCTATAAAATGCACCACCCCCCAAGACATCAAAAATGCAGGGAGGTTTCCTCTGATTCTGCTCTACAATCCCTCCAAATTTGGAGAAGACTGGGCTTCCCCAAGCTAGCTTCTATAGGCCACTTTCCTGGGGGGAACCCATTTATGGGTCTACAACACAGATTTCTGAAACACAAACTGTCAACAACCTTAAAACATTCTGCTGTTGGGCTTTCTTCTAATAAATTGTAGGTACTGGAACCTTGGGATACTGGTGTGGCATAGTAGGTGAGTAATGGCTGGGACTCAGAAGGCCTGAGTTTGAATCCACACTCACTGGGTTGTGTGAAACTGGTAAAACCACTCCTTAAATATGTCACTTACCTTTAAAGACCTGCTTGGGGTTCCTATAGGTTGGTTCTGAAATGAAGGTACATAACAAGAACTGGAGCCCAGCTGGTATTCATGTTAGTGTTTTGCAGCAAAAGAAAACCCAGAAGTCTTGTGGTACTTTTGAGACTAGCGGGAATTCATTTTTCATCACTTCTGTGTGTGTGTACACTCTTCTTTGGCTGAACAGAATGTCTGTTTCTCTGGAGGAAGTTTAAAACTGTTGCCAGTGAGGATGTGTTGGAGAGGACAATAGGATGCATTGGTCTTGGATGAAGAAGATGTTTAAGAGACAAGAGGTGGTGATTAATTCTGTCACAGTAATGATGATTAGGGTCTGACTGGGTGACAAAGGCCCAGATGCTTAGATTAGTATATATAATGACATAGGAAACCATTGCCTTTGTGAAGGCACTTCAGTTGCTACCGCCTGATATTCTATTTTAGGATATGCAGTGGAACCAAATGTGCGTCTGAAACACACACACACACACACACACACACACACACACACACACACACACACACACACACACACAGAGAGAGAGAGAGAGAGAGAGAGAGAGAGAGAGAGAGAGAGAGAGAGAGAGAGAGATTAGACCTTAAATCCTTGTAATCTGTAAATTGGTTCCATTGCCATGGCAGACCTTGAAAGGCAACATTTCACATCATCATTAGCTGGACTTCATTTACTCAGAGAACAAAGGAGGCTGAAATGGAAGCCAGCCCACCCCACACCTGATCATCACTTCTCTCAGTTGCTGCTCCCCTGTGACCTCCTCACCAGAATGTACAGTAAACTGACCAGATGTCTCCAAATTAACAGAGTGTCCCTAAAAAGGCTTTCTCTGAATGCTACTCCAGCTGGTGGGGTATTGGTATTATTTATTGTTGCTGTTCCTTATTGCTATACCTAAACAACGCAGGGAATTGAAAATCAGAGGTTCCTGTTGGTCTGCAAATCAGCTAGAGCTGTAGCAGTAGATGCTTGTCCACCTTTTACCTTTCCTCACTGTATATGCCCTCAACACAAACTATTTCTGTTTTTAATGTAATTGTGTCCTTAGGCCAACAATTCCCAAACCCTGAAGTAAGGAAGAAAGGTATATGTCTTATTAGATGACACTTCTCCAAACCCTTAGCTAGTGTAATACCTCTCAGTTCTGTGGGGGTATTTGCTTCCTATTGATAAACCTTGCAAACACATTTTCCCAAAATAAGTCTCTTCTTATTTGCATTCGTATAATGCACAATGCAAATTTTGCAACAATAAAATACTGCAAATGGTGCACCCAAGTCTTTAGTAATAGCACCAATAAAGAAGCTGCTTGTAGATTTTGCAAAAGTTCAAGTGCCCCTTTGATTTCAAAGTCATACAAAACTCTGAGGCATCTTCCTCTACTGGGTTGGGTATTCATAACACAGAAGAATCTTCAAAAACTCAAAAATAAATTATCAGTACAATTGTATCCAGTTCATCAATTTGCTATGTTGATTCACCCACCCTACACAAACATACAAAACGTATACCTAAACCAAGTTGGCAGTGACTTTACTAGTCTAAGTGGCAACAGAAGCTCCAGCCGCTTCAACTGTCCCACTCATTCTGAGATTCAAACCTCTTACTCACAGCCCTTCTCTTTCTTAGTCCAACCTCTTTGGACTGAACCAATATGCCATAGGGATTACACTAGCACAGGCATGTCCAAACGTTGGCCCTCCAGATGTTTTGGACCACAACTCCCACAGTCCTTTGGTATTGGAAATACACACTTGGAATTCTGGGAGTGGTGGTCCAAAACATCAGGAGGGCCAAAGTTTGGACATGCCTGCACTAGCACAATCAGGGCAGACACCATTGCTTGCTCGAGACAGACATGGCACCACTGGTATTTTCAGAAGATGTAGGCACAGTGTGTGTCATGCAGCTTTTGGCTTCACAGTTGTTTTTGTGGTTTTCAAAGGGGGGTTGCAGTGCCAGAAAGGGAGCAGGATGGATCATTTCCACCACGTGGGAAAGAGGGGCTTTAATCTTTTGTCCCTTCTGTTTGACTGCATAAAGCCAATAGCTGGCAACAGCTGAAGGCGTCTTGAAAACCACTTAACTTTATGAATGGAACATCTGCAGTTGCTAATTCCTGTGTCCTTTTGACCGAAATGATTCATCTTGTGGGCCATATTCATCCAAATAATGTATATGCAGAGTGCAATTATATTATCTTTGCCTCTGCTCTCTCTTTTTTTAACCTAGGCTAAAAAGGTCTGACTTGTTCACTCCTTTCTCATTAGGCCAGTCTCCCATTTGTAATTGAATCAGCAGATACATTAAGCAAAGCTTCTGAGACAGATTATCAACGCTCTCCATTTACTGTTCAAAGAATGAGATTTTGCTCCAGAAAAGACTCCTCAATTAGGTATCGTGTGACATGGGGGTGAAGAGATGGGGAGGGGAGCAGGGACAACCAGCAGCAAAAGAGAGGAGGAAGTCGTCCTTGTATATTTTCCTTGAAAACCATCTTTTCCAGAGATAAGATGTCTTGGCTACATATAGGAATAGGAATCTTTATTATCATTGCCCCCTTGCAGGAACAACAGAATTTCACGGTTGCTATATTCAACTCATATAAAACTTTCCACATAGATTTAAACCAGCTACAACGCATAAAATATCACATATGAAATAAGCTGACTTCAAAGTCCAGAATTTCCATTTAAGGTCAATATTGCTCTAAAAAAGAAGCTATTTTTGAGACAGTTTGTTCTCGCCCTCAGTACTCTATATCTCCATCCCGATGACAGCAACTCGAAGAGGCGATGACCAGGATGTGATGGATCTCTTAATATATCTAATGCTTTACAGTGGCACCTGGTAGTATAAATTTGTTCTAGGGTGGGCAGAGAACAGCCCACAATTCTCTCTGCAAATCTTATGATTCTGTGCAACACTGTCCTATCCCAATGGGTACAACTTCCATATGAGTGCAATGCAGTTCATCAGTCAGCTCATGGGAGAAATGAACTGTAGAGGGCGGAAGCACAGGCATGTCCCATCCCCAGGTATCCAAAGCTCTCTAAACTCACTTTCTTAACTAGAGATGGGCACGACTTGTAAAAAAAAATTTTCGAGTTGTCGTTAGTCGGGCCGGTTCCGTTTCGGCTCGTTTCCGTTTTTCGCGAAAATTTGCAAAAATTAGTCGGTTCGTTTTTTCGTTTTTTCGTTGTCGTTAGTACTGGTTTGGGGAGGGGGTAGCGGGCTCCTGGAGGGAGCTGCAGGAGTCAGCCAGAGCCACAAGTGACGGACTGGCAGACTCTTTGCACCCGCTGTGTCTCACGTACTTGCATGTAGTGCAATGCAAGTAGATCTGGCTTAGGGTTAAGACGGGTTAGCGGAACGGCTAGGGTTAGGCTAGTTACGGGTGAGGTTAGGGTGAGTATTGGGGTGCACCTCTGGGTGCCTCTCTGACCCACTTAGAAGGACAGTGTACTGGCGTATGGGTTAGGCTTAGGGTTCGGGTTTGGGCTACGATTAGTGGGCTGTTTATGCCCGATTGGCACATCCCAGAAGTCTCTGTGGTCAACCTGGCCAAGTGGCCATGCGATTGGTGGAAAATTTGCATGGTCTACTCCCATGGGCGAGCCCATCATTGCAAATGTGCAGGTGTAAAAAAATAAAATAAAATAAAATCAACGGAGACTTTTTTTTTTGCAAGAAAAACCCACTGCTGCTACTGTAAAAATTCAAGCATTTAAAATAGCCAATTTTCGCATCTTTCTGTGGTGCTTTGGTGGGGTTTTGGGCAACGATTTCAAAAAAAATATTGCGGTCGCCATTTTGGATCCCCCCCTCACCGCATGGCAAATGGATGCGCCCTCCCAGCCTGGTACAGTCAGCAAAACCTGGCCATGCAATTGGTGGAATGGCTGCAAAACTTTGCATGGTCTACTCCCATGGGCGAGCCCATCATTGCGAATGCGCAGGTGTAAAAAAATAAAATAAAATAAAATAAAATAAAATCAACATAGACTTTTTTTGCAAGAAAAACCCACTGCTGTTACTGTAAAAATTCAAGCATTTAAAATAGCTAATTTTCATATGTTTCTGTGGTGCTTTGGTGGGGTTTTGGGCAACGATTTCAAAAAAAATATTGCAGTCGCCATTTTGGATCCCCCGCACTGCATGGCAAATGGATGCGCCCTCCCAGCCTGGTACAGTCAGCAAAACCTGGCCATGCGATTGGTGGAATGGCTCCAAAACTTTGCATGGTCCACTCCCATGGGCGAGCCCATCATTGCGAATGCGCAGGTGTAAAAAAATAAAATAAAATAAAATAAAATAAAATAAAATCAACGGAGACTTTTTTTGCAAGAAAAACCCACTGCTGCTACTGTAAAAATTCAAGCATTTAAAATAGCTAATTTTCACATGTTTCTGTGGTGCTTTGGTGGGGTTTTGGGCAACGATTTAAAAAAAAATATTGCAGTCGCCATTTTGGATCCCCCGCACTGCATGGCAAATAGATGCGCCCTCCCAGCCTGGTACCAGCAGCGCAGCAGTAGCAATAGCCAAGGAGAGGGGGGCGGGGAAACCCCCCCCCAAATAAAACACCCTTCTGGCCTGGTAGGTGCCCTCAGACAGTTTTCGCCTACTTTTAGGGCCGGGAATCGGGTTTTTTTTAACTTTTAAAAACTTTTTTTCTGTGCCGCTTGGCATTGCGCGATGCAAGTAACGAGCACGACAAATCAGACCAAATTGTTCATTCGTCGGTTCGAGCTCGAATTCTGGTGGAGTAATTCCCGTTTCCGTTTCCGTAGAGTAACGGATACGAGTAACGGAAACGGAAACGGAAACGGGAATACCGCTAAGTCGTGCCCATCTCTATTCTTAACACTGGAAGTGTGACTTCACAGGTGGGATCAGGGTCATGGAAGGATAGGCTGACACCTCAACACTCTTATATTTTCACATGAGTAAACTGAATACCCATTCTTCCTTTTAAAAAAGCAGATGTCAGCTCTCTTAAGTCTCCTTTTACTAGGAGTAGGCCAGAGTACAAATGAACTAAATAACAAAAACAGATACATTGGAAAACAGCAGCTTTTGATATTTAAAATACTCCCAGGAACTATAGTTTTGTGATATTGTAGTGATATTTCCCTTTGGAGGGTCATCTGGAAGTTGAGTCATGGGGGGGGGGAGTCCAGTTGCCATGAGTCAGCTTCCAGGTAAACTCAGCTGGATGACTGAGAATGTTCACAGACATTTAGAGGGTCATATGTTTCCCTAGATGTGGTGTCACCCAATTCCAGAAGCTAGTACTTGGATGGGAGACCACCAGGGAAGACCAGGTGCTGTAGGTGCCTGGAGTAGGAACTGGCAAACCACTCCAGTATTCCTGCCAAGAAAACTCCATGGATGTGGGATAATGAAAAGTCGGTCACGACTGCAACAACACAACTTACACACACACACACACTTCCCTCAAAGCAGCATGACTCGGGGCTTTACAGATTCAATCCATTTTCAGTCCATCTTGTATTTGATCTTCCTCTTTCCCTGCTGCCTCCTCCCTTCCCTAGCATTATTGTCTATTCTATTCCAAATAACCCTGCTTTCTCACGATGTGTCCAAAGTAGGACATACTAACCTTCAACATTTTTATTTCCAGAAATAGTTTAGACTTAATTTGCTCTAGGCCCCCCGTCTTTGCACTGTCCAGCTTTCACACCCATACATGGTGATCGGAAATACAATACTGTGGTGGATTATCTTGGCCTTGATTTCCAGTGAGACATCTTTACACTTGATGGTGTTCTTTTTAGTTCCTTCATTGCTGCCCTTCTCCCTCTCTGTCTTCTTCCAGTTTCTTGGCTGCAGTCTCCCTTTCCATTGATGATTGATCCAAGGTACAAAAAAAATCTCTAATTATTCCAATTTTTTCATTGTCAATGCTAAGGTGGTGTAGTTTTTCTCTAGTCATAATTTTGCCTTATTTACATTCAGTTGCAATCCTGCTTTGGCACTTTCATCTTTCACTTTCCCTAATGGTCATTCTAAGTCATTGTTCCTTTTGACCCGTAAGATGATGACATCTACATATCTTAAATTATGGATGTCCACTCTTAGTTTATCTGAATCTAGTTTGGCTTTCCGTATAATGTTCGACATAGAGATTGAACAGATAAAATGCATCCTTGTCCGACTGCTTTGTCTATACAAAACTATCCTGTCTCTCCATATTCTGTCCTAATACAGTGGTTCCCCGCCTGTTCAGGGTTCATATACCGCTGTCCCGCTATATTGCAGGACTGCAATATATGAAAAAGGCCCCCTGGGGTAAGCGGGGAAAGGCCTGTTACAGTCCTCCCATACTTACCCCAGGACCAGTCCTGCAAAGGCCTTCCCGGGCCTTCTGGAGGCCCCAAAAGGGCTTCCCTGTGAACTGGAAGTGAGTTCCAGAAAACGAAGTGATTTCTGCATTGCTGAAAATTATTTCTGAAGCCTCCGAGGGCCTTTCTAGGCCTGTCGGAGGCCTCTGAAATGATTT
Organism: Phrynocephalus guinanensis; assembly: GCA_037367245.1. Taxonomy (NCBI): domain Eukaryota; kingdom Metazoa; phylum Chordata; class Lepidosauria; order Squamata; family Agamidae; genus Phrynocephalus; species Phrynocephalus guinanensis. The sequence goes on along the minus strand of CM074734.1, from coordinate 4,532,561 downwards.
TTTTGTGATCCGGAAGTCACTTCTGATTTGCAGGGAGGCCCTTTTGGGGTCTCCAGAAGGCCTGGGAAGACTCTCACAGTCCCGTTCAGGGCAGCACCATGCTGGGGGGTAAGTACAAGAGCCCGCAGCCAGGCCCCCCAGGCCCGGCCTGATCTGCATCCACATATCACAGATTTTCAATTATCATGGGTCGGGTCAGATCCCTAACCCCTGCGATAGATGGGGATCACTGTAGTAGATTCTTGTTCACAATGCATCAATCTAAAGATGCCTAATTAATCTGCTCTGCTCTGACAGGCATTTTGGAATATATTTTAAAAATCTGGTTTGCTATTGACAGAAGCAGGTGACTAGGCAGACCCAGTCTATCTTCCTAGAGGACTTTGATAGTATGTTTTTTTTCCTATCAAAGTGAATGCAACCAAATACAATTCATGACCAGTGTTCTGCACTTGTTAAGGTGTACTAGAGGAGCATATTCAAGTGAGTTAAATTGAGATTAACACAGGGAGACAAACAAAAAAGGTTAAAATGTGTCCAAAAAACCCCAGCTAGCAAAAGCTACTGTACTTTTAAAAAGCTACTCTGCTCCTTTATATTAAACTGGTCTTTCCTTCTCCTTTTCCTCCTTTCACCCTCCAAGGTCTGAGTTATCTCTCACAGGCATTCCCATTTAAGAGTTACCTTTAATGCTATGGGTCTTTAAATCCTCTTATGTGTACGGCCGTATGCTCTGAGTCTAAGATGAAGGAACTTTTAGAACTCTGCACATGTTAACACCTCAAACATAAAGGGCCTTCCCCATTCCAATCTGGAAGTTGAGTCATGACAACTGGAATTCTTTTCTTGTGAGACGGAAAATTTTCACTTCTCATCCAAGCTGCTTCATCAATCTGAGGAAAGTCACTGGGGAGCCCTCCAATTTGTAGTTCACCTTGGTTTCACATCACCCTGGTCTGAATAGGCTCATAAGGTGGACAGTGTCACCCACTGTTGCTAATGCTAACCTTTACATGGAAGAAGTTTCAGATAACCTCACATGGATGACTGAGAATTGTAGTAGTAGTAGTAGTAGTAGTAGTAGTAGTAGTAGTAGTAGTAGTAGTAGTAGTAGTAGTAGTAGTAGTAGTAGTAGTAGTAGTAGTGTTACAGTCATGGCTGACTTTTCGTGACCCCTGTCTATGGATATGTCTGTGAAGATTCTCAGTCATCCAGGTGAGTTTATCTGGAAGTTGAGTCATGGCTACTGGACTTCTTTTTTGAGAGATAGAAACGTTTCGCTGTTCATCCAAACAGCTTCATCGGTCTGAATACATCGGTCTGAATACTCCTGTCTATGGAGTTTTCTTAGCAGGAATACTGGAGTGGCTTCCCCATTCACAAAATAATTTTTATTTGAAGTTTCTTTTTTAAAAAAAACTGGGTGGGGCGGGGAATCTCTCCTGCTCTGGCGTCCAAACTTTTTAAAAAAGATACAATTGGGAGCCCCAAAACCTGGCAAAATTCTGTCCTATATTCCTGAAAGGAACTTTTGAACCATTTAAAAATATGCATGTAAACAAATTTGGGAGCTGTGGGGTAAGGGTGCTGAGGGGCTGCATGCTACCCACAGACCACATTTTCCTAATCACTGATGTACACATGTAAACCCAGTTAACATATTTCTGAGCAGACAGCCATGGAGTTGCATTGTAAGACTGGAGCCCTGTGGTGCAGTGGTTAAATGCCTGTGCTGAAGGTAAAACTGTGCTCATGGCCTGGGGATCAATCCCAGGTAGCAGGCTCAAGGTTCACTCAGGCTTCCATCCTTATGAGGTTGGTAAAATGAGTACCCAACTTGCTTGGGGGGGAGGTGTAGCCTGCATATTGTAATTAAACTGTAAACTGCCCAGAGAGTACTTGAAGTAGTATGGGATGGTATATAAGCAGAACACTTTGCTTTGCTTTTGCTTTGGTGCCTGTTAGCTTGCCTTTTTCTTGTACATTACACTAGAACAGGACAGTGATGTGCTTCATTGGTGTTATATCAAGGCCAATATGTATTCCTTGGTCATGTCTCCCTTAAGTGACAGTGACTCATGCAGGTTAGTCAAGAGGAGTTGTCCATTATCTGCTTAAAGTGAAATGTTACACTGTCCCTTCTTGATCCCAAGATCTCGCTGTGTCGTCCTCAGAATTGTCAATTATTCCTGCAGATAATAATGGGGTAGGAAAAGATTGTGCTTTGTGCTTTTTGTAAAGTACCATTCTCAAGCAAATGAACATATTTTTTGGCTCTGGTTATTATGACATGGCTCTACCACCCTCACAGATATAACCCCAAACATCAACTTTTTTAAAAATAACAAACACTTCTGTGGTCTTTTAGGGACAATGCACTGAATTTAGTTTCTCACCTTGCTTCAGTTTTGCCTGGGAAGCAGTCTCTGTTCCTTGGGGAGGCCTTGTGATGTCCTGGGGGAGACGATGAAAGGGGCAGTGAGGTACGGAACCACTTCTGATCCAGTTGATTGTAGAAAGAGGGTATGGAAGGAATCTGGATAAATGTGCAAACAGCAAACAGGGCCAAGGGGACAAGAATGATTGCTACCACACTTTACATTTTGTGCTGGCCTAATGCCCTAAGCCAGTGGTTTCCAAACGTTGGCCCTCCAGATGTTTTGGACCACAACTCCCACAGTTCTTTGTCATTGGCAATACAAGCTTGGAATTCTGGGAGTTGTGGTGCAAAACTTCTGGAGGGCCAACGTTTGGACACCCCTGCCCTAAGCACATCCGATCTTGCCTGATTTCTGAAGCTAAGCAGGGTTGGCCGTGGTTAGTACTTGGATGGGAGACCACCAGGGAATACCAGGTGCTGTAGGCACCTGGAGTAGGAAGTGGCGAACCACTCCAGTATTCCTGCCAAGAAAACTCCATGGGCATGGGGTCACGAAGAGTCAGTCACGACTGTAACGATGCAACACACACACACCTAGCACCCATTGCCATACAGCTGTCCCCTTATCAACTTATGTCTCTGTGGGTAAGAAATACAGTGCCTGCAGGCTAAATGGATCCCAACCACCCAGATATACACATGTTGCCTCCGACTTATGCCAACTCAATGAATAAGCAATTTCCAAAATGCCCTGTCCTCAGCAGCCTCGCTCAACTCATGCACACCCAAGGCTGTCCCTCCCTTCAGGGATTCTATCCATCTTGTATCTGAGACAATTTCAGCTGTACTGGTATTTGTAAATATATGTAAAGGCGGTAGGTATTGCAATCTTAAGGCCAGTCAACAAAAAGCAGATGCACAAACCTGACACACAAAGAGATATATGAAGGCAATTCAACCACTCAAAATTGAACGGAATAAAATACATTGAATTTTCTGAGCTATTGTTTTTCTTGCCCTTAGAAGAGCTTTGCAATGAATGGAGAAACAGAGGGAGCAACGCTAGGTAAACAACAGCAACTAAAAATGAACTCAGTAGTAGCAGATTAAAACCCTTTTAATAGTAAGGAGTGGCTTACTATGTACTGTTTTAAACTCTGTGCTTTACCTGAATGTCATTAAAAAGCAAAAGTCTACCTCTTTGTTAAGCATTTTGGGTTCCGCTGGTGGTTTGTTCATTATTTGTTCATTATTTTTATGTTCATTTTTTTGAACTGATTATTATTCCTTTGAACTCTGTATTGTGGAATTTTATACTTGTTGACCACATTGAGTTCCCTTTTGGGAAATTCTGATGGTATAGAAAAATAAAAATAAAAATAAATAAATAAATAAATATGAAAAACTCTGCCATTATAAGCCTCCAAATCCCATTATATGTAAGGATGGCATCTGTTGAAGCATCAGTTGAAAACAAACAAAAAGAAAATGCCATCTTTAAACCTAGACATTGGATCCCGAAACACAATGTTTATGGTTGAACATCCAAAAATACACAAGCATATTCATATTTTGTGATGCAATATAGGCCATAAAGGCCAGATGGTGACAAACCATGCTGGACCATATCCAGAAAAAAATGTTTTAACAAGGGACCCACGGTTTATGCCAACAATGGTTTAAACCTGGCCCTTTCCCTATACTGTATCTTACAATATGTTGTTTATCCTCAGTATTCCGTAAAGGTAAATTTATGAGAATGTCATCTGCCATTTCCAAAACAATTTATTTTTGCAGCTAAAAAAACCATAAATCATGTTTTTATGTCTCATTAATAGCTGAAAAACATGTTTTTTTTAAAAGGCAGTGTGTTTTTGTTGAACAATGCCCTCACTTGAATTGATGAATGCTGACTTGAGTTTTAAGATGAGCAGGTGCGCCAAGATAAGGCTGTTTTAAAGAACAAAATAACGGCTTACAAATGTTTCTGCATGTCTGTTACTAGATCAAAACACATACCTTACCTTGTAAGTACAATTTCCTGAGAAGTTATGTAATTGTCAACATTTCTGATACATTGCTCATTTAAATGCCTGTACTGCAGGTGAAACTGTGCTCACGACCTGGGTTCAATCCCCGGTAGCAGGCTCAAGGTTCACTCAGCCTTCCATCCTTCCGAGGTCGGTAAAATGAGTACCCAGCTTGCTGGGGGGGCAATGTGTAGCCTGCACACTGTAATCAAAATTGTAAACCGCCCAGAGACTACTTGTAGTGGTATGGGGCGGTATATAAGCAGAACACTTTGCTTTATATAAGCAGAACACTTTTTCACATGACCCCTAAGATCCGCTGGCCACTTAAATTCGGACCAGAGATCTTAGGGGTTTGTCGCTGTTCCTGCGTTTCCACCCCCTCCGCACTCCTGGCTTCTGGCTGCGTGAGGGGAGGGAGAAAAAAAGGAAGAAATGAATGCCACTCACCTCCGTTCTGCCATCCCGGCACTGCATTCAGATCTCTTAAAGGGGCGGAGGGCAAAAAAAGAACAAGCAGAAGCAAGGAGAGCCGGGCATTCACTACGTTATATCCGCATCAGGAATTTTCACCTCCAGAGAGCAGGTACCTGAAAAGTGCGCTGGGTCGCGCTTAGGTGGGCGTGGTTGCACTTAATTATCTGTAAACTCCGGAGCTGGTGGGGAAACAATTTTAAGCTCCGGAGCTGGCAGCCATTTGCGGCGGAGTTTAGGGGTCATGTACAAAGGGCCTTACTGCTGTGTTATGTGATATCAGATTCCTGTTCTACTTGTGCTGTGTACACTAAGAAATTGATTAAATGTAGAGCAGAGACTGTAGCATGTGTCCTAATTCAAACAAGTCAATAAAACATCCCCTCACTCATCTTTCTCATGCATTAGAAGCTCCCCTTCCCATATAATTCTTGAGGTTCTCCTTCAATGGTGTGTATCCAGTTGCCAAACAGTACAGAATGACTGTGATAAGTATTGCTAAATTCAGAAGATGAAGGTATAACATCTAATCAGTGTATTTATGGACATGGGATACTTTTGTGCATTTCCTTTGCCAGCATGGAAGCTCCTGCATTATAAGGCCTTCCCTCACTACTGTGACCACTGATACACTTCTGATCAGTGCTCAAGGTAACAACAATGTCTCACAACAAACTTTTAAACAGCTGGCCTAAATATGTGACAAAGCATCATTCCCACATACACCTGTCCAGCCATTAAAACTTACTGCGCATGTGTAAGAACCCCCCTCATGATGCATAATTCTATTATGTATCATAAACACATTGTACAAGTAACATATAATTAATTAATTAATGGATATGGTTGATTAAACTGAGTACATAAGTATTCTTATTGGTAATTAATTATGCTACTTATCAGATTTTATTATACTGAAAAAAGAAGGAAAAGAAGGGGACCTCCCCATAAACGTTGTGATTATGAACAATGAATTTATTTTATATTGTTTTGACGTGGGAGTCCAAATCAAAGTAGATGTGACACAAATGATGATCTCATTTTCTCTTGAATGTCTAGAGAGCTGGAATACTGATAACTTCCCAAGGTAATTGCTTCAATTCTTATACTGCTTTAACAGTTAGGAGAGATTCCTTGATATTCAACTGAAATCTGGCATCCTGGAACTTGAGCCCATTATTATGTGTCTTGCACTCAATCTTTTCATCTTATTGGGCGTAAGCATTCATCTGTCTTTACCTCCTCCTTCTAATTCAGTTTTTTTAATGCTCTCCATGCTTTGGTCAAATATTCTTCCAAGTCATTGTTGTAAGGTTCAACCAGGGCCGACACATCCATTAAGGTGAACTAGGCAGTTGCCTAGGGCGCCAAAATGGAGAGGGGGTGCTGGCCAGCCTGCTGCCCCCTGCCGCCCCCCCGCCACTGGCCACTGCCGTCCGTCCCTCCGCCACCCCCTGCACCCATCGCCACCCACCCCTGTGCCTGTCGCCATCCCCGCCATCTTCCGCCCCCGCCGCCCCCTGCCGCCGCTTCCCACCCACCACCTCCTGCCCCACCCCCGCTGCCACCCACCCCACCCCCCGACCCTCACCTAGGGCGCAAAAAAACCTAGCGCCGGCCCTGGGTTCAACCCATCACTTGCCAGCAGCCCATCATCCAGGAAGTGCAGCCTTTGATCCAAAAGTCCAAATCCCTCACCTTGGCCCCACCTTCGGAGCCAGTTGTTCACGGGGAATATTTTCCTTTCCCGTTTTGTTCCTCTTCAGAGTGTTCATAGGAAGGATGAGAGGACTATCTGGGCACCAAAGTTCTTGAGCTTCCTTCCCAGAGCTCCAAAGCCTGATCTGACTCCTGTGTAGCTCTTCTTAGCTGTGTCACTTGTTCTCATGTGGATGAGTAGAAACAGATATGCATCAGTGGTTTTTATAAACAAATACAGCTGTATTATCATAACCCAACTCGTCTTTTCTTTTTTTAAGGTGTGAGTTCAACAACTCTGCTTGACTGAGCGTCAGTCTTTCTCTTCCCACAGGATCTTGTATATGTCTTGTCTTGCATGCTGTCTGCCAGATTCAAGTAGTCAAGATTCTGAAAGCAGTTTTGCAGTTCCGTGAGTGTAGAGCAGGGGTTTCCAAACTTTTTGCAAGGAGGGCCAGATTTGTTGAGGTGAAAATGTGTGGGGGCTGACCATTCAGCAGCATTTGGCCCATGGGCCAGACTTTGGACAAGTCTTTATAACATGCAAGGAGGCAGGGAGGACGCTGCAGCAATGGAGCCGGGGGGCAGATAGGTTCGGCAGGTGGCTGGTCGGGTGGACAGAGGCAGGGAGGGCAGGCAAACTGTAAAACTGCAAGTTGACGCCTTCATCTGGTATGGGGAGAGGGCATCTGGCAGGGATGTGTGACTGACTGAGCTGGCGGGGAAAAGAAGACGTGAGCCACTCGAAATTTGAAAACGGGCTGCACTTGGCCCCTGGGCCTGACTTTGGATATGCCTGGTGTAGAGTGTCTTCTTCTTATTTGTTCCTTACCGTGGCTCTTTTCTATGGTGCTTCCTCCACTGTTTTTGTTCTCTCTACAGTAGAGATGGGCACGACTCAAAAAAATGGTGTTTCATTTGTCGTTTGGTCGTTTAGGGGTCCGTTTCAGTTTGTTTTCGTTTTCGTGACTTTTTTGCAAAAAAAATTCGTTTTCATTTTGTTAGGTAACGAAACGAAAAAACAAAAATGAAAACAAAAAATTGCTGCTTCGTTAGCATTCTTTTTAGTTCAATGCATCTGCTGCAACGAAAACGAAAAACATGGCAAATTTGGTCGTTTCGTTTTTGTTTTCGTTTTGTTTTTTTAAAAAAAAATCGTTTTGTTTTCGTTGCGTGCGTAACGAAATGAAAAAACGAAAACAAAAACGAAAAAATCGCTTGTTTCGTGCCCATCTCTACTCTACAGCATTCTTCTCCTCTGCTTTGTCCTGCTCTTCTTCCACCTCTAGTGCCTCCCTTGGCTGTCTATGTGCTCTTCATCTTCTCTTGTAGGCTTAATCGTGTTGACTTGCTGCTGTAGTTCTTTCACTTTTTTCTTTCAACAGTGCTGCCAGTTTGCTTTTGTTGCATGTTTGTTTTGTGGTATTCCCTGGCATGAAGGCAAACACTGCACAGACAGATTACCACCACTGAAATGTTGCTTGTGTCCATAATTTCAGTTATCTTTTCACTTTCTTCTATTTGCCTAAGAGTGTCCTTTCCTTTGTATTGTATGTCTTGAAGGATGCTGTGAAATTATCCAGAAACCAAAACGTTTGCTAGAGATCTCAACCTTGGTCTCCTCCAGGAAACTCTTGTTAAGTTTGCCTGATTGCTTGCTGCCTTGGGTCCATCTCAGTTTTATTCCTATGCTGTGTCCTGTTAGGAGTTAGCAAAAAAGAAATCTTCAGTAATAGCATATGTTGGTATCCAGTTTATTTTCCATGGTGGCTATTCAGTAAAGGTCTGCTACTTTGACACTGGAGATGTCGGGACTGGCATTTCTCCTAAATGTCCTTTATAAACAAGTGATCTGGTTATGTCCAGCAGTGTTTCTCTCTTGAGTTCGGGTCATTTGATACATTCATTGTTTTGGAGAAACTTTTGAACTTGAGAGTCACGTGTTCTTTGGACTAATGATCTACAACCTGAAAACTGATCTGGTGGGCAGAGACAGATTCTCTACCTCTTTTCTGTGGCTAAAATACTTATATTACATCACAGGAAGGATTGCCCCTTCTGTTCTTCAGGGGAGCTCACACCCCTTTCAACATTTGCATGCCTGGAAGATAGATATCAACTTTACATGGATTTATATTTGCATTTCATCACCTTTTCCTGAATTGTATGCATTTGTCTATATATGATGAAGACTTGCATCTCATAGGCAATATGAGCCTCTCTCGCTTTTGAGATTTTGCCGGGGAGGCCTTTCTCTCAGTGCCACTACCTTCACAGGTATGTCTACTGAGGACACAAGAAGATGCCTTTTTGGCAGCTGTTCTGAGGTGGCCAAGCTCCCTGCCATGAAAGGGTAGGGTGGTCCTCTTTCCTGTTGCCCCCCCCCCCCCCCCCGCCCACAGGAGAAGACCTCTCCTGCTCATGCAGGCTTTTGACACTGGACTGGATGCCAGGGCAAGTATTTTAATGGGGCATATTGTACTTTCAAAAGCTTATTGGTGTGATTTTTAATTGTTTTAAATGGTTGTACTCAGCCATTGTTTTAACATGTATATTAGCTTAGTGTTTTAATTTATTGTATCCTAGCCTTATTTAACTTTTTTAAAATTTTATTTGTGTCCCCTTTTTGAGAGAGAGAAAGGACAATAAATAAAAATAACTCATGAATTAATGTTTCTTTTCCTTTCCTTTCTCCTGTGGCAGCTCCAGTGTACAGTATTTGCATCAAAGCATCATGTCTGCTCACATTTTTATGGTGGCTTTTTGTAGTTGTCTGTGAAGATTCTCAGTCATCCAAGTGGGGTTATCTAGAGGTTGAGTCATGGCAACTGGACTTCTTTTCTTGAGAGATCAAAATGTTTCACTACTCATCCAAGTAGCTTCATCAGTCAAAGGAAAGTTGGTGTGAGCCCTCCAATTTATAGCTTACCTTGGTTTCATGCCACCCTGGGTCTGAATAGGCTTGTTAGGTGGAGAGTGGGCAGAATAGGCTCATAAGATGTACAATGGCCTGAAAAGGCTTATAGGTAGACAATGGCCTGAATAGGTTCCTTGGGTGGATATTGGCCTAGGGTGCATGAAAGTCTTACCTATGCAGCTCTTCCCAACACCCATTAATTATGGGTTGTTAGCTATGCCATTGCTGGTGGAGGTGTGAAGTGCTTCTGATTTGTTTGGGGGTTGATGAAAGGGCAGTTTGATTAGCAGACAGATTGTGCCTGAATCCCCCACCTCTGTTGAGAGAGGGTTTTTCAATACACACATGATTGGCTTCCCTGACCCCTCTCTCAAACCACCAATCTTCTCTGTCTATTATGTCTACATCCTCATCTTTGAATTAGTGTCCTTTGTCTTTCAAGTGAAGGTACACCACTGATTCTGGTCCTGAGCTGTTGCCACTCCTGTTCTGGTCTATACTCCTGTTGTCTGACACCATCTGTTAATAGTATATATATTAGTAAAAAATATAAACAAAACATATATATTGAGAGAAACGCAAAGAGGTTTTCATGTGGACATTTTTAACAATTAAAAATGGATATAGTAAATGATGGGCCAAACTAAAGGCTAGAAAAATTTGAACATGGAAGGAAGGAAGGAAGGAAGGAAGGAAGGAAGGAAGGAAGGAAGGAAGGAAGGAAAAGACATTTGTCCACCTTTGGTCTTAAGAACATAAGAACATAAGAAGAGCCATGCTGGATCAGGCCAAAGGCCCATCTAGTCCAGCTTCCTGTATCTCACAGCGGCCCCACCAGATGCGTTTGGGAGCGCATGAGACTAGATATCTGTCTCCTGATACCACTCCCCTGCATCTGGCCCTTGAAGTACCCTGGTTTAAAGCCTAGAGATTACACATCTCCATCATGGTTTGTAACCCGTGATGGACTTTTCCTCTAGGAATCTGTCCAATCCCCTTTTGAAGGCATCCAGGCCAGATGCCATCACCACATCCTGTGGCAGGGAGTTCCATAGACTTACAACACGCTGGGTGAAAAAATATTTTCTTTTGTCAGTTCTTACTCTCCCAGCACTCAATTTGAGTGTATGTCCCCTAGTTCTGGTATTTTGAGAGAGGGAGAAGAGCTTCCCTCTATCCACTTTACTCATACCCTGCATTATTTTGTATGTCTCAATCATATCCCCCCTCAAGCGCCTTTTTTCCAGACTAAAGAGGCCCAATTGTTTTAGCCTTTCTTCATAAGGGAGGTGCCCCAGCCCAGTAATCATTTTAGTCGCTCTCTTCTGCACCTTTTCCAGTTCCACTATGTCTTTCTTGAGATGCGGTGACCAGAATTGTACACAATACTCCAGGTGGGGCCTTACTATTGTTTTATATAACGGCATTATAATGTTGGCTGTTTTATTTTCAATCCCCTTTTTGATAATCCCTAGCATGGAATTGGCCTTCTTCACTGCTGCCACACATTGGGGAGACACCTTCATGGAGCTGTCCACCAACACACCAAGATCTCTTTCCTGATCTGTCACGGATAACTCAGAGCCCATGAGTTGATAGATGAAGTTTGGATTTTTTGCCCCAATATGCATTACTTTACATTTGGTTACATTAAAACGCATTTGCCATTTCTCAGCCCACTCCCCCAGTTTGGAGAGATCCTTCTGGAGCTCTTCACAATCTTCTCTGGTTTTTTACCACATGGAAAAGTTTTGTGTCATCTGCAAACTTGGCCACCTCACTGTTTATCCCTGTCTCCAGGTCATTTATGAACAGATTGAAAAGCACCGGTCCCAGGACCGAGCCCTGGGGCACACCGCTTTTCACTTCTCTCCATTGTGAAAATTTCCCATTGACACCTACTCTTTGTTTCCGGGATCTCAACCAGTTCTCAATCCATAAGAGGACCTGCCCTCTTATCCCCTGACTATGCAATTTTCTCAGCAGCCTTTGGTGAGGGACTGTGTCAAAAGCCTTTTGAAAATCCAGATAGACTATATCCACCGGTTCACCCAAATCCACGTGCCTGTTGACCTTTTCAAAAAATTCTAAAAGGTTTGTAAGACAAGATTTACCCTTACAGAAGCCATGCTGATTTTCTCTCAGCAAGGTTTGTTCTTTTATGTGTTTTAAGATTTTCTCTTGGATGAGGCCTTCCACCATCTTCCCTGGGACAGATGTAAGGCTAACCGGCCTGTAGTTTCCTGGGTCCCCCCTCCTTCCTTTTTTAAAAATTGGTGTGACATCTGCTATCCTCCAGTCCTCCGGCACTGTGGCCGTTTTAAGAGACAAGTTTTATTATAAGTAATGTAAGGCGGTGATATAGAGAAAATCACTCCTCTTGTCTTTTAAAGGCCACAGCATATGCAAAACTTAAATGTATTTTCAAGGGCCTTTCCTAAGCCTGAGTAGTAGAGTACCAAAAGGATTGAATCAATCATCGCAGCATGTCAAGGACTTCCCTTGGAGTGCTTCTTCAGCGCAATACCCACAACAGCAAAGCAATCAAATATTTCCAAGGTTATTTTTAATGGTATCTACTGTCATCAAAACCACTCCTTAAATATCCCCCTTACCTTTTAAACTCTGTAAGGTTCACGATAAGTCAGTTTGGACTTGACAGCACATAACACACACTCTGTCCTCAGAGCTTGTGAAGGCTACTCTGAGTGCTCAAGGCAGCCAGTTTCACTGCTACCAAACCCGTTCCCCAAACCCCAAACCCCAAGACCATAGCTCTTGTCGAATGAAGGAGAGACAACTGATAAAAATAAAGACATCAAAAGATGCTGTAATACCTGGGCAGCTGAAGCTTTGGAATTTCCGCCTTCGTAGACACTGGCAATGCTGATAAGATTTTCTTATTCCAGAAATAAGTTGGTCCTTCTAGGTATTTATATCCTACCATCCCACCCTTCCGAGCCCAGGTTGGAATATTTCAAGAGTGGCAATCTGAGATTTTGGCACCATGAAAATTAAAGGGCAGGACACTGCTGGGTCATTTACCTGAAAGCTAGCCAAAGAACTCATGCAGGGATCAAGGCAATGCAGGATGGGAAGGGTACTGGGTGGACCGTACCCCACCCCCTAAAACTCCTTACCACTCCAAATTCTGGTTGAAATCTTGACACACGAGGGTAACACAGATGGCAGCAAAATAATAGGCAGATGGGTCCTTAGAAGACTAAGTCTGGAATACAGTCCAAAGACAGACTCCAGTGTGAAAGACTGAAGTAGAATCCACTAGATAATTTGATTGCATTCCATTTCAACTTAACTGGGACTGTGGGTTTCTTTCCCTTGTAATTAAGTGCCGCATGCTTAGAACCTGAGCATTGTCACTAATGACTGCCATAGTAAAAAGGGTCACAGTCTTCCATTCTGATGTTCAATAGATTTGCATAGAAGTTCCACAGAAATACTATACCATTTCATAGTCCCAACTGCTTTCCGGTTCTTTCCCCATATCGGCCAGCTAGGTTTCAGTCCAAAGAAACACATGCCACATTCAACCAATTATTCTGTATATACCAGAAGGCCCATAAATGGTGTTGGTAGAATATGACTACCCTCTAGGAATGTTATAGCTGGCCCTTTCCTTTTTCTAATCATAAGGGGTATATGAATAAATTAACTATTAATAAAAACAATTCCTAGATTTTTGCATATGGATAATTGCACTCTTTGCTTGCTTTTCAGCAGAGTTCAAAAATGGACAGGTACATATTTATACCCCTTTTGAAGATACACTGAGAGCCAGTTCCTTTTCTGATTAGGTGTTGTTGTGTTGTGGGAGTTTTTGTTTTGGTTTGATTTTTTGCAGGTATGCAGGATGATGTTGTTACCTTATGTCTTTCCGTTTTTCTTACAGGGACAGAAACCAGATCAGATGAGCTTGTGACAAGTAGGGGCATGTAGATAGGATGGCAAAACAAAGAAGGTAAATTTGTCATTGAGGAACAAATATGTGGGCTGGGTTTGTGCACAAAAAATCTGGCAGTCCTATAACACTATAGCCTATAACAGGCCTGCCCAACAGGTAGACCGCAGGCTACTGGTAGTCTGTGAAAGGTTCAAAAGTAGCCTGCCGGCCATCAATAAAAAAAGTGGGGGGGATAAGTTCTCCACCCCTCCCTCCCCCATCCCAAGGACCACCACTGCCTCACAAAGTTCTGGGTCTGCCAGCCCGAGCAGGGCAGTTCAAGGGCCATGGCACATTGAAATCTGTTCCCTCTATAACAAATTAATTGGTTTCAATGCATTCCTATGGGAAACCGCTGCTCTACTTACAAAAGCTTTTACTTATGAGCATGTGCTTGGAACAGATAAAATTTGTAAGTAGAGGTTTTAGTGTAGTAGCCCTCTGGCACTTTGGGCTGGAAAAAGTAGACCTCAGCCCTGGCCTATAACACACACACACACAGAGAGAGAGAGAGAGAGAGAGAGACAGAGACAGAGACAGAGACAGAGAGACAGACAGACAGACAGACAGACAGACAGACAGACAGACAGACAGACAGACGGACAGACAGAGACAGAGAGAGAGACAGAGACAGAGAGATTGGAGTGCAGTCACACCGGTCAATACTTCGTTTAAACGTTATTATTCAAAAGAATCTTCTCTGCTCAGTTCCATTTCCCCCGCAATTATTTCCAGTCTCCAAACAAGTGACATTTTGCTTCACTCCTGCCTGGCTCTTTTGTCTGTCACAATGGACACCTGCCTGGCTAATACAGGACAAGCTCTGGACAAACATATTTGATGACACCTTGGCAACCATCAACTACTTTTGTGCTTAAATCTTGTAACAGATCAAGAAACCAGCACATCCAAGAGCCTATTTCCTTTGTATGTTTTATTATCATTATTATTGAAAATATTATATCAAACAAACAACATAAACCATGCCAACAATCTTTCTACATTGTGTTGCACGAATACATTGCTCTTACATCTATTGCTTCACTTATGCCACCTTCACATTTTGGGCTAGGTTGAAATTTTAATATTTTTACATTTCCTCTTGCCTGCTTTGTCTCTAGAAATACATTGATTCTTCTCCTGGGTTTTTACCCATTCCATTTCTGCATCACATGCTCTAACAATACATTCCATACTTGGAGAAATCATTGCTTTTTGTTAAACCTCTTTTTAATTTCAATTCACAAATCAGTTTATCATTAATTGTCATATCCCACAATTCTCTGTACCATTCTTCTTCAATATTAAATTATCACTTCTCCAGTTCTTTGCAAATAATAATCTTGCTCTTATGCCCACTATAATAATTAATTTCTTCTCTTCTTCCTTTAGTTGGCTATCCTTAACCTTATTTGCTAAAGCAGTTGATGAGGACATTTGAATTTCATATCCTGTTATTTCCCCAATGTCTTTAAAACCTTGTATCCATTCCTTCCTCTTTATGTCACATAACCACCACATATGGAAATGTATCCCTTTTTCTTTTTTACACCTCCAACACAGAGATTGTATTCTTATTTAATATAGTCATCTTTACCAGTATTAAATACCATCCGTGATATAACAGTTTTCTTTAAACCTTATAGACATGTTCTTCATAATTCTTTTATTCCAATCATCCACTAATTACCCACATCCTCTTGCCATTGATCCTTTAACCTACTTGTATCCTCTCCTGACCAACTTGTATTATAATTTGTATATTTTATGTACAGTCCTCTTTCTTTCTTTCTTTTATTTATTGCTTCTGATTTTGATATTTTTTCAATAATCTCTTAGAATGTAAACATTTTTCTCCTCTCTCCTTCCTTGTTTCTCCATTTCTTGTCCTTCATTTTATTTATTTGCACTTTCTCCTAATAACATTTTTAAACTTGGATTTTCCCAGGGTTTTAATAGTAAAATTATTATTGATTCCTTCCTTGACAGCATGGATTCTTTCCTCTTAGTATTTTCTTATACTGTATAGTACTTTTAACTTCTGTATGGAGTCTTTTTAAATATTTTATAAAATTCTGGGCCTAACCCAGGTGTCTTCCCTGACTTCAGATTTTTTTTAAAATAACAACATATATTTCTTCATTGGCGTTTGATTGTTCAATTCTAAATCTGTCTTCCTCCATTAAATGTTTATTAAAATTAGCTTATTTATTTATTTCTATTTTACCTAAAGGAGGATTTTTGCTAAAATACAGATTTGTATACAACTCGGGAAGCTTCTATTTTCTCTTTCCTTTTATTTACACCTTTTCCTATTCTGCTCTTGTGTTATATCTGTATTTCCTTTTAATATATGTTGCTTTAGCAAATAACTTAAGAACATAAGAACATAAGAAGAGCCATGCTGGATCAGGCCAAAGGCCCATTGAGTCCAGCTTCCTATATCTCACAGTGGCCCTGCCAAATGCATCTGGGAGTGCATGAGACTAGATATCTGTCTCCTGATACCACTTCCCTGCATCTGGCCCCTGAAGTACCCCGTTTTTAAGCCTGGAATTTACACATCTCCATCGTGGTTTGTAACCTGTGATGGATTTTTTTCTCCAGGAATTTGTCCAATCCCCTTTTGAAGGCATCCAGGCCAGATGCCATCACCACATCCTGTCACAGGGAGTTCCACAGATTAACAACACGCTGGGTTAATAAATATTTTCTTTTGTCTATTCTCACTCTCCCAACCCTCAGTTTGAATGGATGTATACAGTATAGGCAAAAAAAAACAAAAAAAACAGAAAAGCATTGTGATACCTTAATGACTAACTGCTATATTGTAATGTGAGGTTTGGGGGACACATCCACATTATCAGGCATGTCATTGTTTTACATATGATTTGCTTACTTTACATATTTATATGCAAGTGGTATGTCTGTCTCTTTGAAGTAGGACAAATTAGAAAACCTGTATAGCAGTCTTTAAAGTGCCACACTTTTTAAACTTTTTATTTTTATTTTTATTTTTCCCAGTATACTAGAACAGACTAGAGATGGAGATGAATCAGAAAAATGGTGATTCATTTTGATTCATGATTCATCAAAGTCAGCACACCACAAAAAATGAATTTATGATTTTTTGCCCCTGGTGAATTGATGAATCAATTTGTAAGTTCAGTTGTAACTTAAAACTCTATAAAATGGCCTTCAACACATCTAAAGACACATAATCTGCAGGCAAGCTTCCCACAAGTCTCCTCCTCAATCCATGCAAGTTTGGTGAAGTTTGGATTCCCTATGTACAAGTTATGCACCCCAAAGACGTTCCCACAGGAAAGTGCCCGCTAGGCACCTAGGCAGTGGTTCTCAACCTGTGAGTCCCCAGATGTTCTTGGACTGCAACTCCCAGAAGCCTCCACCACTCGCTGTGCTGGAAGGGATTTCTGGGAGTTGCAGTCCAGGAACATCTGGGGACCCACAGGTTGAGAACCACTGACACAGAGCAACCGTATTTGCAGATAAACTTCCCCCACCTTCCCTCTACAATGCTTCCATGTTTGCAGAAGATTGGGTTTTAGGCATTAGAGTTATACACCCACAGAGTGCCACCCCCAGGTAAATGCCCTTTAGCAGCTGGCTTGAGGAAACCCGATCTTCACCAAAGTTGGAGGGACTGTAGAGGAGAGCCAAATATTATCTGCATATTTGTGTCTCTTCGTACATGGCTGTGGAACTTTTGGGGAATGTATAGTGCAATCCTTGTCAAACTTGGAAGAATTGTAGAGAACAGTCAGGGAAAGCTCTCCAGCAAATTTGGTATCTCTAGCTGCCCTGGGGGCTATTTTTTCCCCTTTTATTGCTTGCTTGATGAACCAAAAATGACTACAGTTATAAATTCATATTCATTGGGGGTATCAATTTGTGTATGAATATGAACTGATGACTTAGTGATTTTTGAACAACTTTTACAATTCTTTTTTTAATTCATGCCCATCTCTAGTAAATATACAGACAGTTGGTCTCCATTGCAGCACATGCCTGACATGGGGCCCAAACATTTCTGTTGCTGACTAAAACCAAGGAAGTCTTAACAAATGTCAATGTCTCCATGCATTCTAAAAAACTGATACTGGACTTCAACGTGAAAGTACTTTTCATGTTACTTAATGAACAAAAATATTTTCACATTAATTCGTGCCTATCTCTGGAACAGACTAATAAGGCTACCTCTTCTAAAACTACTACAGTGCAGTATTAATACTACAGTACAGTATTAATTAAGATAAAGTTGCCTTCATTACTATCAAACAATATTAACTTGATGGCGATGCTGTAGTGTGTATTTTGTTGTAATTCCACAGTAAATTTCTTAGAAGCAAAGGCAATCAACTAAACTACTCTGTACACTAGAAACTTGTACAAAGGAATAGGCAATCCTACAATCCTATTAGGAATAGATGTGTCCAGCAGCTTCATTGTTAATCAACCTCCCATATGAGTTTCTCTTCAGGAAATAAAGTTCGGTATAGATTTGGAATACCTTCGTATCTTTTCCAGATGAATCCCTTCCAGTTCTTTTCCAGTTCCTTTCTTTTAGCCTGTAATTTAATTATTGCTTTTTATCCCAAATTCTTCTACAGTACTTATTCTTTCTAATTCTTTTATATTACTTTCTAGGTCAGTGGTGGCCAAACTTCGGCACTCGGGATGTTTTGGACCGCAACTTCCACAGTCCTTTGTCATTGGCGATGCAGGCTTGGAATTCTGGGAGTTGCAGTCTGAAACATCTGGAGTGCCAAAGTTTGGCCACCACTGTTCAAGTTCCCATGTTCCTTCTCCTTGTTTAGCTTATTTCCTGTTTATAAGAAACTATAATGCTGCAAAAGAGACTGAGTGGTATAGGATCTTGTCCAAGGTGCTGAATGCTAACAATGTATACTAATACTGTGCCTTCAAGTCAATTCTAACTTGTGAAAACCTTTTTGATGGTATACTAGAGAGTACTTGGAGGGGGCTTATCACTCCCTTTTTCTGGGGGGTGGGTGGGACTATGCTGTTTGCCCAGGGCTACATGGGCTGGCACTATTCATAAGGAGCCTAGTGTGGAACTCTTAATCTCTGTCTACTCTTTTAAATGTTACACATGTATATTGGAAACATAAGTTTAACTGAAGAGAAGGCAAGTGATAACCTTTGGCAATTTTTAAACCCTCAGATCTCATAAATAGAGGGATACGTTTTATTTCTAACAAAGCCTTCATCAGGTTTATTTATTTATTCATTTATCTATTTATCTATTC